>OY288201.1:18130941-18869364 GCA_958449745.1 Ochropleura leucogaster
AATGTTAGTTTAATTTCCTTCCATATGGCTCCGTCAGACCATTTGTTTGGATATAACTCAAGTGCTTAATGTACCGAGAAATATGCTGAGCTGTTACATTGTGCCGTTACCGTCGACAACGATATCTGTCTATACATTTTTATCCAATTCATTTTCTTCTGTAGAAATATGACCAGTTATTTCCTTTATTGTTTGTTGTGAGTCTGATGTTTTGTTGTTTTGTCCCCAATCTTTGTTAGTTTGGTTCTAATTTTTCTTTTTAAGGTATTTGCTATATTTTTCTTATGGATTTTATATTTGTTTCTGTAGCATTATCAGCTTATACTGTTTGAGATAAACTTCCTCCCAAAGGTTTGTTATATTTTGTCTGTTACTTTTCAATGGATTTGAATTTGTGTTCGAATGTTTCTATTCAAGTACTTCGAACTAGTCTGCTTCCAACCAAATAATTCAAATTCTAATTGCATAATAATCAAAATTAAATCATCACCATTTGACGAGAATCAGCTTTTAGTCTAAGCCGATGCAGGAGGCAAATAATATTTTTTATAGAATGGTTTCTTGTTTGACTTCCACCGACTTGCACGTGACTTGAAGCGCTTAGAAGATCAATGGCAGTCAAGGTTACGGCTTATCCAGCTTTCTAAAGCACAAAAAGGCCTCCCATCCCCGGGCCGACCCAAGTAAATGCTGCTTTACCCTAAAGTTTTTAATTCGTTTTTCTTAACTGTATTTTTAACTTGCATTTAATACCTATCTCATCATCTTTGATGTTTTATGAACTTGTACCTAAACTTACTAAAGGTTTAAATGTTTTGATAGAATAGGCCTTTTTTGATTATTATAAGAAAGAAAGAAAGCAGCGCAAGATCCTTTAGCTTTTTTTTTATAAATGTTAAACGGTTTGGTTTATTTTGTGACTTTTCGCAGTTTATTATAGAAGTCCGCACCTTCAATCTTGCAGATCAAATTCAATTCCAATAAAGTAATTTCACTTCGTTTCCTAGTACCTGAACAAGATCAATCAGTTATTTCCACGAAAATCCTTACTTATAATATAATATAATCCTTCCTTACTAATATTATAAAAGCGAAAGTGAGTTTGTTTGTTTGTTTGTTTGTTACCTCTTCACGCTTTAATGGCTGAACCGATTTGGATGAATTTTGGTACAGAGATAGTAGGGAACAAGGAGACGGACATAGGCTAATATTTTTTTGAAAAAAGTGGGATGTGAGGGAGAAAGAGGGAAGAGAAGGGAAAACTTAGCGTTGCTATTACAAATCAATAAGGCGCAAGGGGAACTGTGTTACCCCAAATTTAACGCGGGCGAAGCCGCGGGCGAAAGCTAGTAATACTATAAAAGCAAAAGTGAGTTTGTTTGTTTGTTACCTCTTCACGCTTTAATGGCTAAACCAATTTTGATGAATTTTGGTACAGAGATAGTAGGGAACCAGGAGACGGACATAGGCTAATATTTTTTTGAAAAAAGTGGGATGTTAGGGAGAAAGAGGGAAGAAAAGGGGAAACTTAGCTTTGCTATTAAAAATCAATAAGGCGCAAGGGAAACTGTGTTATCCCGAATTTAACGCGAGCGAAGCCGCGGGTCAAAAAACTAGTAGTATATAATTGTATTCCTATGGTTTCTAAGCCGCACTACGCAATAAACGCACAAAAATAATTTTCTTTTCATTTTTGTGGTTTCGTCATTGAATAGAAAGATGTGATTGCTTTCTATATTATTATTAAACGGAGATACATTATTTTTAGAGAAAATATGGCAGTTATTTGATGTGGGATCTTTCAAGATTATTTTCGAAGAGGTTTATGAGGAAATCAAAGTTAAACAAGAGTACTTAAGCCGTATTATGGAGTCTTCTTACGCTTACATCAGTATCGAGAGTGGTTCGGTTTATATCTAAAGATAGACTTCCTTCTTGTGTCTGTGGAACAGGTCCTTCAAATTTTAGCAGGAAATAACATCTTGTGTTATATTGTAAAGCCTTTGTATCTGATTTACATCTTACAATATTTCTTAAAAAATTGAAGCATCATATCAAGGGCATGATTTATTCCTTCAAATCTAATATATAAAATACTCGTTTTACAATGTTCGTTCCCATACTCCTCCGAAACGGCCGACCGATTCTTATGATTTTTTTTATGCATATTTTGGGGGCCGAGTCACCCGCGTCCGTAGGAAAGTACCTTTTAAAGAATCCCTACACGTGGTCCCCGGGCGGTGCTAATCAGGTGACATAACTGGTGGTAGGTTTCGACCACAGGCTTGCGACCACCCACCGGGCAAAACCGTGCCGCCAAACGGCCTAGCCGTGTTCCGGTACGACGCCCGGTGTAGCCTATTGAGGAGTTGGGTCGAAATATCGGAAGACTAGTCGCGGAGTGTAGCGGGATCCGAGGCACGGTGCGCCGCTGGCCGACCGCAGGTAGTTGGGGGCCCAAGTAGTGTGCTAGCCACACACGAAAGGCTGCCCTACCAACTGTCGAAAAATCCCGGAATGCACCATCGTGCTGGTTGGCGACCATATGAGAGGGCCCGATGGACATTCCCGGGGGGGCTCGGGCGTCCCCGCAGTCTCCGGGCTAGTCCCCCAGTCGATACCATCCATTCAGTGCGTGTCTGAAGGTTAGCAGCATGGAGCCTCATTTCACTTCCTTCTCCTCCCCATCCTTCACTCTTACAATAAAAAAATGCCAAGAAAAATAAATAGGAATAAGTTTAAACAGCGGCTGCACTCCCTCTCTCTTAAAGTGCACCTCAGCAACATTCGAGGTCTGCACTCAAATCTCGTCGCAGTCCACCACTACCTCGAGACTGAGAAGCCATCACTCCTATTTCTTTCGGAGACGCAGATCGTATGTCCGTCAGACGTGTCGTACCTCTCTTACCCAGGGTTTACCCTGGAGCACAATTTTAAAACACGCGCGGGTGTATGCATGTATGCCCGGGACGATATCTGTTATCGGCGTCTCCGTAACCTTGAAGACACTAGGTTTTCTGCACTTTGGGCTTTGGTGGACACTGGCATAGATAAAATTATTTATGCCTGTGTCTACCGCTCGCATAGCGGTGACCAGGAGACAACCAGGCTTGCACAGTACCTTAGTGAGGCGTTGGATGCGGCTCAGCAGCAGTACCCTTCTGCTCAGTTTGTGTTACTGGGGGATTTTAATGCCCATCACCAGGAGTGGCTTTTCCCATACCAGTCCACAGACCATGTTGGTCGAGAGATGCACAAGCTAGCGCTAGCGTTAAATCTCACCCAGCTGGTCCAGGGAGCTACTAGGGTGCCGGATGTTGAATCGCACACTGCCAATTGCTTGGACCTTCTGCTGACTACAGATCCAGACCGCTACTCGGTTGAAATATCGTCACCATTAGGTAGTTCTGAAACTCAGCTCAACTCATCAAACTCAACTCATTCAGTTCTGGTGAAATCTGTGTCTGTCTACTCCCCGCCCGATCCCAGTGTTAAAGGCACTCGGCGGGTTTGGCGATACAAGTCAGCGGATTGGGATGGGATGCGATCTTTCTTCGCATGTTATCCTTGGCAACCTTCTTGCTTTTCTTCAACTGACCCTTCAACGTGCGCAGACGCTGTGACGGACGTTTTACGACAGGGGATGGAGTACTACATTCCATTCTCTGACCAGTCGAGCTTCGCTAACGATGTCCAGCGAAGCTCGACCATGGTTCGGCGCCGAGTGTAATCGCGCTGAAGCGCTTAAACATGAGGCGTACCTGGCCTGGATCGATGCTCGAAACTGCAAAGCAAATGATGCAGGTCAGAAGAAGGGAGCCTTAAATAGGGCGGCCAAGTCCTGCAAGAAGGTGTTGCGGAAAGCTCGGTTCGACCACGTTGGCCGTCGACCACGTTAGCCGAATTGGGAACAAACTTGCTTCATACCCGGCTGGTATTAAAGCGTTCTGGTCCCTGGCTAAGTCGGTCGAATCGAACTTCTGTTGCCCCTCACTTCCACCACTGCTTAAACCCGACGGGTCACTGGCCCACTCCGCTGAAGAGAAAGCAAATTTATTTGCCGCTCTTTTTGCGGAATCTTCACGTCTTGACAGCGGCGACGCAAGCCCCCCGACCTCTCCTGCTGGATGCGAGACGAGTATGTCCGACATCCACCAGAAGGACGTCCGTAGGGTGCTGCGTAATCTTGACGTGAACAAAGCTAGTGGTCCCGACGGGATTCCGGCAATTGTACTTAGAACGTGCGCGCCTGAATTGTCTCCAATCTTGACGCACCTGTTTCGCCTCTCGTTTGAGACTGGAAAAGTACCGAAAGCTTAGAAGCAAGCTAACGTGCAACCCGTGCCCAAAAAGGGCAGTCGAGCTGACCCGGCCAACTACAGGCCCATTTCAGTCACGTCCAGTCACTCTGTAAGACTATGGAGCGTGTACTGAATGGTAAACTCCTAGCATACCTAGAATCCAATGACATCCTCAGTGACCGACAATACGGCTTTCGCTGAAACCGGTCCACTGGGGATCTTCTAGCGTATGCCATTCACATTTGGAGTGAGGTCATTGAGAAACACGGGGAAGCGCTTGCCGTTTCCCTTGACATCTCTAAGGCCTTCGACAGGGTGTGGCATGAAAGCCTTATTAAAAAGCTTCCTTCTTTCGGTCTACCCACTGGTTTTTGTACCTGGGTTGCGGACTTCCTGAGGGATCGGTCCATTCGAGTGGTCATAGATGGCTGCTCGTCTGACCAATTGGCTATTAATGCTGGGGTCCCTCAAGGGTCGGTTCTCTCAGCAACTTTATTTTTGCTGCACATTAACAGTCTGCTAGTGCCCGGCACCTTTGGGTATGCAGACGACAGCACTGTTGCTGAGAGATATACGTCCAACGCAGGGGCTAGTGGGTCTCAGATCCGGTCTCTTCGCGAGGCCATGGTTGAGCGGTTGAACTTGTCCTTGAGGGCTGTCTCCGATTGGTGAGATGCCGACTTGGTCAAGTTCAATGCTGCTAAGACCCAGGCGTGTCTGTTCTCCGCAAACAGGAGTGAATTTCAACCTGCTCCTTCTTTTTCGTGATGTAACCGTGCCAATTACCGACCATATTGAGCTTCTTGGTGTAACGCTTACATCTACCCTCAATTTTGGTCCGTTTATCGAGGCTAAGGCTAAACTGGCTGCTAAGAAGTTGGGTATCCTAGCAAAGGTGAGACAGTATTTCACACCGGAACAGTTGCTGAACTTATATCAAGCGCAAGTTCGATCGTGTATGGAATACTGTTCTCATCTCTGGGACGGATCCACCAAATACCAGCTTGAAGCGCTTGAGTCTATAGAGAAACGAGCCAAGAGGCTCATCGGCAACGCCGTGCTGGTTGAGTCAAAGCTCCAGAGCCTGGAGCATCGCCGACGCGTTGCCAGCCTTTCGGTTTTCTATCGGTTACATTTCGGAGAGTGTGCGATGAAATTGCACAGCCTAATTCCGCCAAGCCCGTTCCATCATAGGACTACAAGACGTACGGCGATGCGCCACCGTTACATGGTAGACATCCCACCCACACGCACTAAACGGTTTGGGAATACCTTCATTGTGCGTACTGCTAAGGAGTGGAATTGCCTGCCTGACAGCTATAACCTGGGGGTCTTCAAGTCAAGAGTGAATAGGTTATTTCTAGGTAAGCGTGCTTCATCGTCGACCACATCATCACTTACCATCAGGTGAGATAGTGGTCAAGCGCGAGCCTATCAATAATAAAAAAAAATATTCAGTAAATGATGTTTATGTTTTCACAAACACTTCAACAGGTCTTTTAAAAATAATAGATCAGGCTGGTTTTTTGTACCCTACTACTCTGAGAAGAAACAGCCGAAACAAACTCATAAAGTTATAGTCTCTTTTAAGGTCCAGACAAAAATCTTGGTCTACTTACATGAGGACTATGCAGATTGGTATCTGAAATGGTAAGTCTGAGAATCGGCTACTATCTATTTTTTATACCCCTAAGTGATAAGGCGGGCCTGAGCAGTGGGTGAATACGCTGGGCACAGCTAGTATTTCTATATAATAGTTTAAATGAGTGTTATGACTTTCTGAAGATAACGAATTTCCCAAGTGACTTTTTAAGCAACTGTGCTTTTTTTTGCGGATGGGAAATCATCAAATAACTTCCCCCGCTCTGGGTGAAGCGGCAGGGAGTGTAAGACTTGTACTGACTTAAACCGACCTATGTCCTTTCTATTGCCGTTTACGTCCCGGGGCCGGTATCTCTTTCGAACAACCCGAAACAAGCACCTATGCTTAAACCAAAAAAAAGAACTGAAATAAATTACAGACATACATAACATAACGCCTGTAAGCCTGAACCTTCGTAGGCGGAGGCGTACTTAATATAGTAACACCCACGTTTCGCCAGTTATGTTTAAGTCCCACGTAATGGGGGGCGAGCCTATTGCCGTAATTAACCCTCTTTTTTTTCGGGTGGAAAATCATCTAATGACTTCCCCCGCTCTGGGCGGAGCGGGGAGGGCATGTCAGACTTTTACTGACTAAATCCCACCCATATTCCTTCCATTGCCCTTTACGTTCCGGGGCCGCGGTATCTCTTTCGAACAACCCGCAACCCCGGCAGGCGGAAGCTCTGGCATGCCCTCTTTAGCTTTACTGACATCTCTTTGAAGCGCGCGTGAAACACGAACGTGCCGTCGTCACGGCCTGTCGTTAATAGACAGACGGAAGAACGGTGAGCTACCCATTGCTCACCGTCCACAGGCCCGCATCTACGGTGTATTATGTTCTCTCCCTCAAACGCCCGGCCACCTCCTTTGCTAGCATTACTGCTTCGCAGAAGGAGGTGACCGGTTCCTATTCCCTCTCGCTCCGGACCATGGATTGAACCAGGGCCGGACGCGAGAGATCGCTGCCGCCGATCGCCTCTACGAGGGCCCGGCGGTGCTCCGCCCAAGCTGGGCAGACCACCACTGTGTGCTCCACCGTGTCCTCTGGGTGATCGTCCCGCCCGATTATGTGCAGGAACCTCCCGAAACTTCCGTGTCCGGTGAGGATCTGCGTCAGGTGGTAGGTGAGGACGGCATGACGCCTCTCCAGCCACTTCTCAAAGAGGGGACTTACCGCCACTATTGTGGCGTGCCCTTAATTCACCCCCTAAAAATTATTTTACTAGGTATCATCTTTTCCCACTCATTCGTAGACCGAGCGAAATCCTTTTACCCACTAAAGCCTCACTTTATCACTTTGAGGCTTCAAAAGAAAATCTAAACATGCTTTTAAAAAAGGACCTTATAGCCGTATTCATAGATACCACAAGCCACTCTTATCGACCAATAAATCAATTTTCCTTGGCCAGTGAAACAGAATCGGTAAATGACGTCCTCAACCTTTGTTAAAGTAATAATACTGATATATTGTACCCTGTCTTTTGGTTCTTCGATACGACTTTGATTTAAGACGGTGGAGTATATGGGCCTTAGCGGGAATAATGACGTGTGTGTGTCTACGTTTGTGGAAATGTTTGTTATCTCTGGAGTACTTAAATTTGATGGTAGTGTGTTAAAGTTTCATAACGATGTCACTGAAAATTGATTTGGTCAATTACTAGACAGGGTTTTCACTATCTAAGAATTGTTTTTTTAATACTAAAACTACCACTTTAAAGGGTGTAAAAAAGTACGACGTACAAGAAGCCGTCAAACAAATATTCAAATACCAAACCTATGCACACACTGAAACGAATTTTTTTGGTGTTAAGTCTCAGTTTTTTTTTTCTTTTGGATGGGAAATAATCAAGTATCTTCTCCCACTATGGGCGGAGTGGAAGGAAGTGTCAGACTCTTACCGACTAGAACTCTCGTGGGTTTATTGCTCCGTTGCCGCGATATCACCTTCGAACAACCCGCAACCCCGGAAGGCCTTCTGTTCGCTGATTGAAATACGAACGCCCCGTTTTCACAGCCTATCGTTACAAGACAGATGGACGGTAGGTTACCCATTGCTCACCATCTACAGACCTGCGTCTGCGGTAGCCAGAAGACGTCTCGTGACACCCGACGCTCGTATCGTCACCCGCGGCGTTAAGTAAAATATATCAAAATGACGAAAAGACCAAGTGCATTTTGATTTCGTTGAGAGGTGATTTTATGTCCAAGTAGAAATATAATAATGCTGATAAATTGATCAATATGTCTTGGTTCTTCGATACGATTTTGATTTAAGACGGTGTAGTAAATGGACTTAGCGGGAATAAATGACGTGTCTAGTGTCTACATTAGTGGAAATGTTTGCTATCTCTGAGGTACTTACGTTTATGGTAGATTGTTTGAGGTTCATTACGTTGTCACTGAAAATTGCCTTGAGATTGTATTGTCTAGGAATTGTTCTGTTAGTGTCTAGTATTAAGTAAACTAGCAATTGTGTGTGTTTAAAATTAAGTCATGTACCACCAAAATATACTGTGTTGGTATTTAACAATTATAGTCAGTTTCAAAATTTGAGACTGTAGTGGCACTAATCACATTTATATTCTTACTAGCTTTTGCCCGCGGCTTCGCTCGCGTTAAATTCGGTAGCGCCTTATGGATTTGTAATAGCAACGCTAAGTTTTCCCGTTTCTTCCCTCTTTCTCCATCACATCCCACTTTTTTCAAAAAAATATTAGCCTATGTCCGTCTCCTGGTTCAGAACTATCTCTGTACCAAAATTCATCAAAATCGGTTTAGCCATTAAAGCGTGAAGAGGTAATAAACAAACAAACAAACAAACTCACTTTCGCTTTTATAATATATTAGTAAGGATAGTAAGGATAAACAAATCGACACGTTTCTAATTCGTGTGGGAACCTCGCCCGTCGGACGCAGTGGTAAAGTACTATGTAAAATCAGTTTCGACACTCATTATCATCAATTCATTGGGACATTTTGTTCCCGATATGTAACCCTATTGCTTGCAGTGTAAATTGATGAGGAAAAAATGTGGCTTGGAGTTACAATGTTACTAATCGTTAATTTTTTTCCCAATGGGTAACAGTGTTGGTAACACAAAATGGTGTAACTCAACTAGAACATGCCAACAAGACGTTTATGGCCTTTTTTTGTGGATTAAAAACCATCGAATAACTTCCCCCGCTCTGGGCGGAGCGAGGAGGAGACTGAGACTTTTACTAACTTAAACATGCCCATTTTCCTTCCTTTGCCCTTTATGCAAGTATAGTCAGCTTCAGAATCAGAGACGTTTGTGGCTAAATAATATCATCTGCATAGAATAAATAGTAAAAGTATCACGTGATTAGTGTTACCATGAAGTCCTGATTTTGATGACAAGGTCGAGCAAAGTGAAATGGGGTTTTTCCACGGAGGCCTAATTTGTGACCAGTTACTTTCAAAATGCTCGCCTGTCCTACGTTTATATTTTATACGTATATCCTACTATTATTTTAAATGCAATTTTTTTTATGGATGGATGGAAGTTTCACGCAAAAACTACTAAATGAATTTTACTTAAATTTTACAAAAATACAGCATATACATCAGAATAACACAAAGGCTATAAAGATATGTTGTATATTCTATCATCGCGAGTGAAACCGCGGAGGCAGCTAGTATTACATAGTACTTTAACATAACTGGTGAAATGTAGGTGTAACATAAGGAACATCTGTGCTTAACTCTTCGGGGATTACAAGCGTGAGGTTATGTTGTGTTAAAATACCCTTTAATAGTTGATGTGGGTAGTCAGTAATCCGACAGCAGCTTTTAGTTCTGGTTATGGAGGTCATAGACAATCACTCTTTAAGGCGCGGTAACGAGCTAATCTTTAGGTATTCGCGGAAGTGAGGCTAGCTGAATACTGGGCATGGTCTGACACTAGTATACGACAGTATTGTCTCGAAAGAATAGGAATAAGGTCGTAAATATTTCGGTGTTTGATTTTATTTGAATATCATGTCCGCCAAAATGTAGGTCATTTTGCACTTTTAATTGAATATAAAAAAAATACAGTTCCGTGTTTGAAAAATTTAAGATATCTCTTTAGTCTATAACATTTCCTTTGTTATAGATATAAAAATATGATGGTTATCGCTGAAAAAATTGAGAATTTAAGACGAAAAAAATTGTTTCGTGGTCTTCTTAAACATTTCTTTTTCGTAGTACTTGACCACTTCTGTTACTGATTTTATTTAAGTCTTAACTTTATGTATTGAACTATACACGGTATTTTTTTTGGCTAATGGCATGTACAGATACGGCCAACTTTGCGACGAAAATCTAGACGTTTTACGAAGCGTTTGCTTTGTACAACGTCTTAAAAAAATCTTTTTTCAATGTTCAGCTACAATCAGTTAAGCTGGAAACTCGTCGCAACATAGCAAAGAAAAGACTAGGAAAATACTAAATTAAACAAAAGATGACGAAATAAATAAATACACAACATTGAAATATGTTAATTTTTAACCGACTTCAAAAAAGGAGGAGGTTCTCTATTTGTCAGAATCTTTTTTTTATGTATGCAATTCTTTTTTTGTTTCATGTATACATTCCAGATGGTCTTATATAAATTTTATTTAGTATATTTTATTATCTAGATTTGGATATTTTTAAGGTGATTTTGTACGTTTTTAACAATTCTTATGCTTTCTGTTATAAAGTTCGACAAATATTTCTTCTATCTCCAATCTTCTTTAGATAATCACCGGTTTTCGAATGAGCGCTGCAACTAACGACCATTAGAGATATTGCCATAATCCCCAGCTTCACATATGTGTCTTATTGATTAGATACGAGAACGGTTCTACCAATCAACTTCACGTAATCCCCAAGTAGAGTTTATGACGCACATGAGCGCGGCGACTGATATAGAATTATGTTCCGGAAAACTATAGAATCTTTTTCTATAGTATATAGTATAGTAAAACCTATAGAATTATTTCTATACTATATAATGTAGTAGTGTATACAACATTATCTTTAGTTTATGCGAAAGCCGAAACACCTGTCCAGTATTTTATATACAAATCTATGTACAAAATTTCAAAACTGTATCATGAAATACCACAAAGGGATAAGCTTGTTATGTTACCTGGATATCCATACAAATACACTGTCACCAACGGCGCACGGCGTCCCTGCGTCGCTACTGTGACTTGCGCGTATTTTTTTTGTCGGGGTCCAGCCGGGTCTTTTGTGCGCTTGCGAATAGGTACTTAGGTAGTACCGCATGGTGTCCATATTATAAACTTTCTAAATATTTTTGGGAAAAAATATAACATGGTGTAAAAATGATTGGAATCGATTCAGTTTCTTATTCTGAACAAACTATATTTAGGTTTCGCATATACTCAAAATAATGTTGTAGAATCCTTTTCATTGTAGAATCATTTTTTATAGTTTTCCGAGAAATAATTTCGTCTAAAATATTATTATGTCTAGTATATTTTCATTTAAAATAAATTAAATAAAAAAGTATAATAACTTAAACATAATCACATAAGTACACTGTCCCAAATCGACACAGATAAGTTTTATTTACATCGTGAATAATATACTTATATTTGTTTACTCAATTAAATCTTATTATAGGTACTATCATCAATTACTCGACAAACAACTCTTATAGAAGATATTCAGAAACAACCCGACAAGTGGATTTATTTTCGTTGGATCTCAGTTTTTGATCCCATTTTTTAGGTATTAACGATGGGTCCCATTTGATATTACCATTGAATCCCATGTTATGACAACATGTGTACATTTCAGAAGAAAAGTGATTTACTTTTATTAAATATTTCAAAAACACCGTGTGTGTATTTTGGATTTTTTAGGATTGTTGCCACTGGAGAATAAATGAGACAAATGATGTACTCCAAATAGTACTAGACTGGCATGAGTTAAAAATGATCAGGTTTATTTGTGATGTTTATAAATAAATAAATATGAAGGCCTTCAAAACAAGCGCCTCTTAGCTCAAAAAGAAATACTGCCGTCATAATTTTACCATATTTTTTTATATAATATGGCCGTTTCTGGCATACAGGTCACAGTTTTAACCTAACCTTTTTTGTAAATTAGTAATTATCCTAATCTAAATAGTTAAGTTCCGGGTAACCAACTAAAAATAATCTCTTTTTTCTATAAATGCAGGTCGTTTCTGGCGTAGAAGGTCACAGTTTTAACTAACCTAACCTAACCTAGTTCCCGGTTCCTATAATTTGTTTGGGTAATGAAATTTTGTCAAAATCTTTTCGGAATAACGGCAGGCACCCGTTATTCTAATATATAACCTATCCCCATATCCAAATTTCTTCCTAATCAGTCCAGAAGTTTGAGCGTGTCGGAATAACAAACATACATACAAAATTTCGCCTTATGTTAATATTGTGATTTTGTTTTTGGATGTACCCGCATTCAGATATTTTAAAACATCTGGGATCCAACGGAAATAGTTTTTGGGATTCAATGGCAACAAAACGTATTTTTTTAGTATTTCTCTAATTTGGGATTCAACGGAAATATATAATAACGTTTTGTGGGATCCAACGCCAAAAATATTAAAGTGGGATCAAAAACTGGGATCCAACGGAAATAAACCGACAAGTGCCACTGTTTATGTTTAGTATCACGTGGCTTTAGACATTATAATGACAATAGTGGGCACTATTATTTTAAAAAAACCGTTGCCCCACTCTAGGAATTTCTCCTGTATTGTGAGTGCGTTTACAAACATTTAACTCACATACACAAACAGCCAGACCCGGAAAAACTACATATTTGTTGGTAGTACAAATATTTGTTCCGTGAGGGAATCGAACCCGCGACACGCAGTGCATCAGTCAATTGCTCAGCCACTGCGCCAACCGTGTCACTAAATTATAGCTATAAAAATTTAAACCACATCACACGACTTTTTTTTGCGGAGTCATCAAATAACGTGCTTCGCTCTGGGCGTAGCGGGGGATGTTATTCGGGGAGTGTCAGTCTTTTACTGACTAAAAACCACCCATGTTCCTTATTTTGCCCGTTATGTTCCGGGGTCGTTGTATCTCTTTGGAACAACCCCGGCACGCGGTCGCCCTGGCAGGCCCCTCTCCTTTGCTGACATATCTTTGGCTTGGAACACGAACGCGCCGTCGACACGGCCTGTCGTCACTAGACGGTAACGGTGAGCTAACCATTGCTCACCGTCCACTATATACCTGAGATAATCTTTTGTTTTCTAAAATCTAATAGTACAATAAATGAGTTTTTTTTTGAGTTATGACACTAACTGAGCGTAGGTGTGAAATAAAAAAAAACAATGCTTATTTCAATTACTTTTTCAGACATGTTTTGGAGTTTAGCTTTGAAGCAAGGAGATGCTTGTGTTAGATGACTCCGCTCTTCCACCGTGGGGTGAAAGAGCTGCTTTATGTGGATAAAGCAGTGTATTCAATTGAAAACAAATCAAAGTTGAAGAAAAATACATAAAAACAAAATTAAAAAACAAAAAGTAGCGCACTTGTGTGTTTATGAGTGCGGGTGATTGCGTGAGTGTGGGCAATAGTGTTGCTTCCAAAATACTATGTTCGTGAATCCGTTAAACATTATTCAATACAGTAGAAGGAAATCGCTTTTCAAGTTTAGTTCGTGTATGTATGTACTTGCTTGTTACTGTACATCATTTCTAAGAACCCTAAATTCATATAGATACTTTGGTAAGTATCTTAAACACACTTAACATTTGAAACATACTTGACATTCTTCAGGGAGGATATTTCAATTACATAGCACTTTATAAGCCATGTTTTGAAGATCACCTTTTAAGCAAGGAGATGCTTGTTAGGATCACCTAACAAAAGCAGCTTCACGTTAAGCAGTGTATGCAATTGAAAACCAAACAATGTTAAAGAAAAAAACATAAATACAAAAAGTAGCACACTTGTGTGACGCCTGCGAGTGTGATTATGAGTGTGGGTAAGTAAGTGTGTTAGTGTGGCTTCCAAAATACTTTTTTCGTGAATCCGTAAACCATTAATCAACACAGTAGAAAAAAATCGCTTTAGAATTTTGATTAGTATATATATGTTATTGCTCGTGATGTACATAATTCTGTCAACCAAAATTCATAAAGATACCTTGGTAAGTATCTTAAACACACTTAACATTTCAAACACACTTGACATTCTACAGGATCTTGTTACACAAAACCTCTAGTACATAATTAGTACCTACATCAGTAAGAAGGTTTTCGTTTATCTCTGAATATGAGAAGCCGGAGGGGAGTCTTCGGAGCTTAAGGGCTCAAATAACAGGATATGGACCCCTAAGTAGGCCGTGTTTGAGGGATTATTCTTGCTTTGCAGATTGAGTTCATCCTATTTAATGATCGACTCTAATACCTTTGTCAACAAATTAAGTTGTAGGGATTCTGATTATGTGTACAAGGATTTGGGATTTGTTAGTTTCTAGTTGAATCGATTTGTGTTGTCAGCTCGTGTGTTGTTTTGAAACTATTTGTAGCTTTGTGTCTAGCTTGTTGTCTACCACAGTTAGTGGTTTGTGTTTAAGTTTAGGAATATATCATTGTTGTTCTGCTTCTAATGATAATATATGTAGGTTATCTTTTTGACTGTCGTTCAAAAGGAAAAATATAGGAATAATTAATTTGATAACCGCCTATCAACTGTCTATCTGTCTGTCAAGACATCGAGGACGTGTGGTGTTATCGAGTTGAAATGAAAGTCTAGTCCCTTGGAGGTGTTAAAAAATCAACCCCTTGCATTCAACACAGTCAATAGATATGGCTGTAGGTGTCGCAAGTTTGTACGGAATCCTCGATATCCGAGTCGAAAGTGTATTGGCCGGATTTTTCTTTAGATTATGATACGTGAAGTCCCATAATAATAAGAGTAATTATTGACAGATTTTCGGACCACTAACGACTGTCAAAAATCTACAGATGTCACCCTTTTTTTTTTTTTTTTTTTTTCGGGTGGGAAATCATCCAATGACTTCCCCCGCTCTGGGTGGAGCGGGGGGGCATGTCAGACTTGTACTGACTAAAACCCACCCATGTTTCTTCTTTTGCCCTTTACGTTCCGAGGCCGCGGTATCTCTTTCGAACAACCCGCAACCCCGGCAGGCAGAGGCTCTGGCAAGCCCCTCTGCTTTGCTGACTCTCTTTGAGGCGCGCGTGAAACACGAACGCGCCGTCGACACGGCCTGTCGTCAATCGACGGACGGACGGTGAACTACCCATTGCTCACCGCCCACAGGCCCGCATCTACGGTGGCCGGAAGTCGTCTCGCGGCGCCCGGCGCCATGGGCGTCTCCCGCGGCGGCTGGGTTGGGCAGATGTTCTCTCCCTCAAACGCCCGGCCACCTCCTTCGCTAGCATTACTGCTTCGCAGAAGGTGGTGACCGCTTCCCATTCCCTCTCGCTCCGGACCATGGCCTGAACCAGGGCCGGACGCGAGAGATCGCCGCCGCCGATCGCCTCTACGAAGGCACGGCGGTGCTCCGCCCAAGCCGGGCAGATCGCCACTGTGTGCTCCACCGTGACAGATGTCACCCTGTACCACGCTTAACGTGCTTTCTGTAGAAGGGAAAAGTCCCGATATATAATGTATGGTCACAGATCCACGGATCGACCTTTCATAAACGTAGCCTAACTTTTGACACGAGCTACGAACCCCTGACCCATTAACAGTTAACGTCAAATTATTTCTCTTAATTATTATGTAAGTAACAACTCCATGTAGGGCAAAAACAATGAACACTGAAAATACCCTTTTCATCGTTGACAGCTGCGAATTGAACGAGTACCTACTCGAACATTTTTTTTGCCGTTACCCTTTGAATTAATTTTGTTTCGACATACACACAGGCAGGTCAACCTAATCTAAACTATTATAAACTGATCTCTCTTCTACGGATCACACACTCTAGTAGAGAGATCAGGTTAAAATGGTTTTGTGTAGGTTGATGTGCCGTCGTGTGAACAATGTAACTTGTAACTATATGAGTGGGCGGGTAGACTAGATTGTAATTTGAAACCTCCCGTGACTTATGCTCGAAAATAACTTTGTGTAGAAGTTTGATTATTTATTTAGGATTTCACTGTTGTTGATTATGAACTAACAAAATATAATATTTATACATAATTATGTCGGTACAATAACAGACAAAGCTTTCTGGTAGTGGTTTTTTTTTTATTTTCTGACGTGACTTGAGTCAAACATTATTCGCATTGATTAAAATATTACTTAATATGTTGAGTAACTCAGTAACGTTTGCTGAATTTTCTTCTAGGTAAAGAAACCAGATCTAAATCACAAAAAAATCTTTTTAAAATTGCTCATGTGGCGACGAAGAGGGGCACGCAAGCCAGCATTTGTATAGAAATCTCATCTGCTACTAAAACCCTCATTTCTAATGCCAACATCAAAACTAGTATATTTGACATTGACAGTTTTAATCCGGTTTCATTGATAATAAATTTATTTGCGTTAGTCTATTAATATCCATTTGTGTACCATATTTCATGGGCTTACTGAATGCAAAGCCGATGAATTGTGGCCAAATGAATTTGTGCGCCTAAACGTGGTTTTCTGCTCTTCTGTAGTATGACTTTGTTTAGCTTAGGGTACATTACAGTCATAGCAAGCCAGAGACTTCCTTATTTGAAACCGTTACGTCCATCAAACCTACCAGATCACTGTGTTGCTGGGGAATTGTTCCACCACTTTTTCTTCCCAAATAAAACACTAGGACGTGGCGATGAATGGGCGTTTTAGGGGACTGCCTTGTGTTATAACGTTCAAAAAGTGCCGATCATCAGCTAGTTTCAATAAAATAATTTTGATTAATACGTTCCAAAATCTTCGGTGGACCCGTCTTTGTTTTGATGGTTCTTTTAATTAATAAAAGCGGAATAGAAAAAGTGTTTCCATTTTCTGAAAACCGTTGCTTTAAGTTCCTAATGTAGCTAGGAATTTCTTACAAATATTCGAACTCACAAATATTTAAACTCACATACAGAAACAGCCAGATGATACAAGAAGTGTAACTTTGAGACGGTTTTTATAGCTCTTCTTAGTTGTGACAGTAATAATTGGTCCAATAAATGATTCTGTATCAAGAATTATTTTGCTCACAGAAATAAGTGTGATTGTGAGTCCCATTAATTTATATTTACATATTTTTTTTTTAAGTTTTGTTTTATGAATAAAATATTCCTTACATTTTTTTGTATTTCAAACACTTGCGTGGTTACAATTCGGTTGAAAACTGTGCGTTGATCTGTAATTATTAATCTTATAATGTTTCTTAATAACTGGGGTCGATGTTTTAAATTGATTAAATAAGGAACTTAGGCGATAACAACCTACGAGCAAAATTGTCGACATTATCTTAATTTCGTATTTGTAATGAAAGGGAAAAAGTCTAATGGAAAATTAATTATTCAGAGTTAATTGCAGGGTTTTAAGGTAGTACGCCATTTAACCGTCCATTTGACGTAACACAAAGTTTTAAAATTACAGTTTCCATGTTAAATAATTATAGAATTTTCTTCTGTCAACCAGCTTTTTGAATATTAATTTACTTTAATTGTATATTGTTGAATACTTTGGTTTACTTAAATGTTTTTGTAATTGTTTTACCTCATTCAGCGGACCTTCAGAGTTAAGCTTGATTAAAATGTTTTGAAATTACGTTGTTTTATTGAATTCAAACCAATAAGTATTTACCATAGCCCTAATACAAGTCCGGCAATGAATGGGAAGAAAGGAATGGGAAGCGGTCACCTCCTTCTGGGAAGCAGTCATGCTAGTGAAGGAGGAGGCCGGGCGTTTGAGGGAGAGAACCTCAAACCAACCCAGCCGCCGCGGGAGAAACCACGGGCGCCGTGAGACGATTCCCGGCCACCGTAGATGCGGGCCTGTGGACGGTGAGCAATGGAATGTTGAACAAACGAGTTAAATACGTGTTACGTAAATACAAAAATAATTCAAAAACATAATCAAAATATTTAATTTCACATAAGATTACATGAACACGTATGTGTATACGCACAAACTGTGTGTTAATACACACTTTTTTTTGGGTTGGGAAATCATCATATAACTTCCCTCGCTCTAAGCGGAGCGGGGGGGCATGTCAGGCTTTTACCGAGTAAAACCCACCCATGTTCCTTCTATTGCCCTTTACGTTCCGGGGCCCTATCTATCGGGGCCGTATCTCTTTCAAACAACCCGCAACCCCGGCAGGCGGAGGCCCTGGCAAGCCCCTCTGCTTTGTTAATACACACTTTGTTTTAAATTCTACTAACTTAGTTTTTAAGTTTCTTCTATTAACATAATTATGGACTTGTAACATTATTATGTGCTTGGTCTGAATAAATATTTTCAATTTCAGTTAAAGACATTAAAAACATAAACAAAAAAAAACATTATGAAAAAACTTTCCCCGACAAATACAATAAGTATCTCCATTAAACCAGGCTAAACATTGTCAGTGGTGACTCCCGCTCCAGCCGGTTTCTGGCGCAAAGGTTGTCCATTGCCATCCAACGCGGAAATGCGGCAAGTGTTATGGGCACTTTTGCGCCGGGAATGGTCAGGGGCGGGTTATTTAATTAGATTATGACATGTAATTTTGTACAGAAATTTTGATTATGTACGTATTTAAACATCTATGACCTAGGTTTAACAATAAGTATCTCCTGAAGATAAATAAATATAAATAAATATAAATATCTTGGGACAACTCACACACGGTTATCTGATCCCAAGCTAAGCAGAGCTTGTGTTATGGTAACCAGACAACTGATATACACGCTTATATAATTTATAAATACATACATATAATAGATAAATCACACCCAGACACAGAACAAACAATCATGCTCATCACACAAAGTTTGTCCTGGGTGGGAATCGAACCCACGACCTCCGGCTCAGCAGTCAGGGCCACTAACCACTAGACCAACAGGCCCGTCAAATAAAGTCTTGAAACGATGTTTATATTATGTACGAAATGAATTAAATTATTTATAAAAAAGTTGGAATTTTTGTTTAATTTTTACTTGGTAAGTTTGGGCTGGTCCTACAGTTCAAATAATAAATTAACAAAATATAAATACATAAAACCAATTTGGCAAAAGTACACCGGGAAACACCGCTCTTATAATATGATTCCACAATAAAATATTAATCTATTCATTACTCAAATGGAACAATGTTACAAAAAATTTAATACATATTTCCTTGTTACAGATAAAAAATGCAAGCCAAGAAACGTCAGAGGAAAAGGCGGGTGAAAAGAATTAGTGTCGTGCGATGGACGTGCCATAGAAAAATGTAATTTGATAAAACGAGGTTAAAGTTCAAAATGGGTTTAGTAACGCTGTGGCCAACAATGGGTAGGTTCACGAACAGGGATTTGTTGGTGGTTGTTTTGTTCTTGTGCAGGACAATAGTTTGTGACAGTCAGTGTCCAAAGTTTGCGGAAAAGCCACTGGAGACGCGAGTTCAAGATGCGTCTATAGTTTTTAGGGCAGTGGTAGTACAGACACATTACCAGGTGAGATATTGTTACATTATTTAATTTGTTTCAAGTGCCTACCGTTAAGCATCTTCTTATATATAAAACTCGCTTGTCACAGTTTTAATTGCCATACTTCTCTGAAACGGTTTGACCGATATTTATGAAATTTTATATATTTATTTGATAGGTTTGTGAAACGGTCGTAATATATTTATTTTACCGAAGGAGCGACATATAAAAGAGAATATCACTGACTCACTCATTACCAAATCACAGTGTGGTGTCTCAAATTTTGCCTGGATCCTTTTAGGACGTAAATGCTCACTAAAACAGGATCTTGCAAATTCAATCACTAAAAGGGTAAAAAATTGCTGCACAGTTTGTATGGGAGCAATAAGCCGCATTGACTTGATTTTTTGAATACACTATGTTACATCACGCTACGACACTAAAGAGCTTAGTAGCAGGTGAAACCGCCAGGGACAACTAGTTCAATATTTAAATAAACAGTTTTACACGCTTTTGCTGAGCAAACGATACCATGATACAATGTTTAAAATGATACCGAGTTTTTTACATCAAGATAATTAAATTACGAGAAAAAAAGAGTTTTTAGTGTGAATTTATGGCTGGTTAAGTTAACAAGTTCACCCTCTTTTACACGGGAATCAAACTAATGAAAAACCGGCCAAGTGTGAGTCACAATCGTGAACCGTACAAACTTTTTTTTTAAAGAAACGTTGCCCCCACACTAGAAATTTGTCCTGTATCGTGGGTGCAATTCAATTAACTTGGTCGTTAATTGTGATGTGTTATTTTAATAGATTAGCTTACTTATAAAAAGTGTGTGGGTACTTAATTCATGAGTCACTAATAAATAATACCATCCTATAGCTGTCCCACTGCTAGGCAAAAGCCTTCCACATTTGCTCAAGACGGGTTGCCAGTTAAGACTTATATTTATTACTAGCTGTTCCACGCGGTTTCACCCAAGCTGCTCAGCACCTGTTGGTCGTAGCGGGATGTTATATAGCCTATAGCCTTCCTCAAGAAATGGACTATCCAACACTAAAAGAATTTTCCAATTACAACCAGTAGTCCCTGAGATTAGCGCGTTCAAACAAACAAACAAACTCTTCAGCTTTATAATATTAGTATAGATAAGTCCAGGTTTTCTCATGACGTTTTCCTTCAACGATGTCTGTGATGTCTTAAAGTACATAATTATGTATATCGAACTGAGAAAAAATAAGAAATAGATTTTAAAAAAAGGTAGAAGGTAGATTGACTCATAGACATTTAGACATATTAGTACATATATAACCGTCGGGTCAATTAATATACTCTTTTAATAATTGTCCTAATTTCTAAAATATATGTTAAAATTAATAATCGAATCATAACTTCTTAAAGTATATAAATTCATTACCAAAGTTCAACGTTATTTCAATATATTAGCGTAAACCCACTCCTAGTAAAAGCATGGATGCAGCTGTCTGAATTTGCAATCTACATCTCTAGTAAACTTTAAAAGAAGTGTTTATATTTTTCTTTCGCTCTCACCCTCTTTACTCTTATCTGGAATGAAAGAACAACAAAATGGCGGTTGTTTTTTTTTTCTTTTTCGCAAGCTTTAAAACGCTGGCTGAATAGAATAGAAAATGTTGCTCGCTATGTTATGTTATGTGTAACAGAATAAAGAGATAACCACAGACAAACTAATTTGTTTTCTTCTAATTGAGGTTTACACAAATTATGTTAGTATTTTTAACTCTATTCTATGTATAATTAGCTGTTTCTCGTTGATTATTTTTTGTGGAAAAATATATAGTCAGCTATTTTCTTATTCACTATAAACATTTGAAAGGAGCATGTGGTGCTTGGAAATTAAGATTTTTTTTTCAAACATGTTTATTTTTATTTTATTGGCTTACCAACAATTCAATACATGTAATGTTGCAGTCAAAACTCTTAACCAGTCAAAAGTACTATTGACTAGCAAAATTAGTACTTTTGACTAAAATAACAGTTAAAAGTACTTTTGCCCAATGGAGCTGGTAAAAAGTACTTTTGACTATGTGATTCCGTCAAAAGTGGTTTTGACTGGTTGTATCAATCAAAACTCCTAAAAAGATTGTAATGCCTCCTAATCTAAATAGTTCAGTTCCGAGTAACTAACTAAAAACAATCTCTTTTTTCTATAAATGCAGGTCGTTTCGTAGGAGGTCACAGTTTTAACCTAACCTAACCTAGTGTTAGTTAATACTGCTTTGACTGATGCTTTATTGCAGTTAAAACTTTTGACGAAGAGCGTCAGTCAATAGTACTTTAAACCGCAAATTTGCAGTCAAAAGAACTAAAAACCAATAATTTTTAGTCAAAACCACTTGTGACCAACCTGTTCAGTCAAAAGTGCTTTTGACTGATTTTGCTAGTCAATAGTACTTTTGACTAGTTAAGAGTTTTGACTGCAACATATATACAAGGTTAGGAATTACATCAAATAAACTTATAGACTAACTAGCTTTCGCCCGCGGCTTCGCCCGCGTTAAATTTGAGGTAACACAGTTCCTCTTGCGCCTTATTGATTTGTAATAGCAACGCTAAGTTTTCCCTTTTCTTCCCTCTTTCTCCCTCACATCCCACTTTTTTAAAATAAAAATTAGCCTATGTCCGTCTCCTGGTTCTCAACTATCTCTGTACCAAAATTCATCACAATCGGTTTAGCCATTAAAGCGTGAAGAGGTAACAAACAAACAAACTCACTTTCGCTTTTATAATATTGTAGTAAGGATGTTCTTATAGGTAAGCTCATGAATAAGTTGAGTTCTAAGTTACTCACCGAACTTAGTAATTTGTTTAAATTTAACATGCAAGTTTTGTTTTGTTTTTGCGCATAGCAAAACACTAATTAACTTCCCCCGCTCTGGGCGGAGCGGGGGGAAGCGTCAGATTTTGACTGACTAAAACCGATCCATGTTCCTTCTTTTGCCTTTTATGTTCCGGGCCGCGGTATCTCTTTCAAACAACCCGCTACCCCGGAACATGCAAGCCTTAACACGAACCAATAACGTGATTTTAAAAGTATTGAATGTTTATAGTAACGAATGTGGTTTTCTTTATTATCTCAGTTCTTTGTAGGTTTTGCAGCTTTATTCCCACCTACTTTCAAAGTTTTTATTTGTATTTTTATATCCGTTAAACACAACACACGAATAAACAGTTTATTCTGAATTGTCTGATCCTTTAGAAAAATCACTTTACAGACAACATTTTTTTTTTACAAACTATTTCTTTCATATCCATAGCATTGTATATAATTTTTTTATTTCAGTGCGTAGTTTACTGATGTCAATTTACTATTTTTCAAATCAGTCCAGTAGTTTTTGAGTTCAAACTTTAAAATTACAGGACCGATTTCAAAAAATATTTTTCTTGTAGATAAGTCTTCAAATGCCTCTATTGAAATGTCTTTAGTAGAATTAAGATTGAACTGAATTAACTTATCTTCTCTTAGAACAATAGACCTTTATAAAGCGAGATGTCTTATTTTATCATTAGTTTGACTTCAGACAGGTTTATTATCCAGTAATTGTTCGTTTTTGAATAGGAACCTTACCTTTGACTATTATATCTTCTGATATTGAAGTGCATAAAGGTGGTTTTGTATTATTGTATTGTTATCTGGGTACCCGAAGCTTGTAGCTAAGTAAACTAAACATTAACTTACTAACGTTATTTGTGTGGTGTAAAGAATATTCCATTCTATTCTTAATAATATGAATGCAAAATTTCAGATTAATCGAAAACCAAGTTGAAGAAGGCTTTTCACAGGTGTAGTTATTAAACCGCTGACCTTGGCAAACCATTGATGGAAAACTACCTGATTTAACCTTTGGCCAGTTAATTTGAAACAATAAATCATAAAATCCTGACTAATATTATAAAAGCGAAAGTGAGTTTGTTTGTTTGTTACGTCTTCACACCTTAATGGCTAAACCAATTTTGATGAATTTTGGTACACAGATAGTCGGGACCCTGGAGACGGACTTAAGCCAATTTAACGAAATTATTATGTTTTAACGTGGGAAATGAAGGAGAAAGAGGGAAGAAAAGCAAAAACTTGGCTTTGCTATTACAATAAATAAGGCAAAAGGACAAAATCTACAGGTAGCACTTACCTGCAAATCAGGAAAGGGGAACTGTGTAATCCCGAATTTAGCGTGAGCGAAACCGCGCGCAAGAGCTAGTAACTAATAATTAAGTTATAGTTCACCTAGGACAGAAACTATGAAAGTAGTTCCGACATTAGTTAGACAACATTTCGATGTATTTGCCAAACTTTTTGATTACTTTTGTGTTCCTATGGGAGTAGGTAATATACGAAACAATCACAAAAATAGAATAAGAAAATAAATCAAAATATTTTAATACACAAAAGCCACGGTTGCACGGTTCGAGTTGGTCGTTTCCTATGGAGAAGCACCGGCATGAAATTCCATGGTTATTATTTTAAAGAACTGAAAGGGATTCAAATCAATATTTTTAAATAATCGAAATAAGTTTATGAACCGGCAAAAAAACTTCATGGTAACTTTTTAAAGAACTAAAAGTTATTTAATACAAAATTTAAAAAAAAATAGTTTATAGTTAACACAAGACAGTTTATCAGCAGCGTGAGAAGCAAACAATAATAAATGATAAATAAATGATAAATGATGTTTATTTTGCAAGTAGGTTTTCACAAACACTTTTACACGTCATATTTTTTTAAAACTAGATGATGCCGGTGTTTCGTACCCGACTACTCTGAGAAGAAACAGCCGAAACAAACTCAGAGGTCATAGTCTCTTTTAAAGTCCAGACAAAATAATCTTGGTCAACTTACATGAGGACTATGCAGATAGTGTCTGAAATGGTCTTTTTAAGAAAGCACCACACAGATTGAGTGGACCTGTCCAGTCAGTGCAAGCATTTGTCAGTTATCGTGTAGCTCAACTCATAACCCAAGGAGCTCAACGACACGACGAACAATACCAAAAAAAGGACATTTGTGTAGGTCGCTTATAGCACTCAAACTGCCAGACCTTCGTCAAAAAACAAAGTAAATAAAAGAAATGATCCACATGGTCCTCACATTTACAATAAACAAATAAAATAAAAAAATAAATAATTAATGAGATCATAATGAAATCATAAAATGTCATAAAATAATAAGAAAATAAAATGTCACTAATCATAATAATAATAATAAAAAGAATGTAAAAATAAAGTAAACATTAATGTCAAAGTGTATAGAATAAAGGAATAGACAATAAATAAATGAAACAAAGGCAAATTTTGACACTCACTGAGTAAACTAAATAAACTAAATTGGAGCAGCTTAATCCCAAGCCTTTTTATCTTCAAGGTAATGATTAATATTATAGTAAGCTTTGAGACATAGTTTACGTTTTATAAAAGATTTAAATTTATTGAGGCTTAGTGTTTGAATATCGCTTGGCAGTTTATTATAATAACGTACACATTGGCATGTGAATGTACCCCCTATTTTTTTGAGCCTCGTTGCAGGAACAACAAATTTGTGTTTGTTCCTTGTATTTATGTCGTGGATGTCACTGTATTTTTTAAACAATTTTATATTTTTATGCGCGTACAAAAGGTTTTCGTAAATAAACTGAGAGGGCACAGTTAGTATGTTAATCTCTTTAAATTTTTCTCTGAGGGAGTGTCTAGGACTTAATTTATACATTGAACGAATTGCCCTCTTTTGCAAAATAAAAATTGTCTGAATATCGGCGGCATGGCCCCACAAGAGAATACCATACGACATCACACTGTGGAAATAACTAAAATAAACTAAACGGGCTGTCTCTAAATCAGTCAAATCACGAATTTTTTTAACGGCGTATGCTGCTGAGCTAAGCTTTTTTGACAACTTATCTATATGAGGGCCCCACTGAAGCTTAGCATCCAAAGTTAAGCCTAGGAACACTGTATTATCTTCCGGTTTCAACTCTTCATCCTTGATTAGTACACTAGTTTCCACTTGTCTAACATGAGGTAACGTAAACTTAATGCATTTGGTCTTTTTCTCATTTAGAAGTAAATTATTAACGTTAAACCAATTAACGACCTTTGCCAGAGCGCCATTAACATCGTCAGTAGCTAGCTGCTGACGTTTTAGTTTAAATAAAAGAGAAGTGTCGTCTGCAAACAACACTACATCATGATTATCCTTTATGAGGTAAGGCAAGTCATTAATATAAATAAGAAATAAAAAAGGGCCAAGAATGGACCCTTGTGGTACTCCCATGCTTACTACAGATCCGGGAGATCTTTTCCCGTTTACATCAACTCTCTGAATCCTACCACTCAAATATGACGTAAGAAGATTCAGAGAGGCGTTCCGGATTCCGTAGTGGTGTAGTTTTCTGATTAATGTTTTATGGAGAACGCAATCGAAAGCCTTGGACAAATCGCAAAAAATCCCCAAAGCATCGCATTTATCTTCCCAGGCATTATAAATGTGTCCTAGAAGTTCAACACCGGCATCAGTAGTTGAACGACCCTTTGTAAAACCGAACTGTTTATTATGCAATAACTTATGTTTATTGAAAAATCTTTGCATTTGATCTAAAATTATTTTTTCAAAAATTTTACTAAATGTTGGTAGCACTGAAATTGGTCTATAGTTAGTAGGGTCTGATGTACTACCCGATTTAAACAATGGTATTATTTTACTGTTTTTCATTAGATCAGGAAACTCACCACGGTCAATACAATCATTAAATATAACAGCTAATGAAGGAGCTACAATGGCTATAATGGACTTGGCAACGTCCACAGAATGACCCCATAGATCAGCGGTCTTCTTAACATTTAACATATGAAAAGTTTTAATTACATCATTACAATTAACATATTGAAAATTAAATTCGGAATCATGAAATGGAATATTTTCCTTTAGCAAAGCATCTGCAGCAGCAGGTGACGAGTCTAGCGATTTAGTAGTCGATACAGGAATATCCGCAAAGAAATTTTCAAACGCTGTAGCAACTTGAGTATCTGATTTTATGATATTATCGCCGATAGCAAGGCTGTAGTCAGTATTTCGCTTGCAAGACCTTCCTGCTTCGCTATTAATAATGTTCCAAGTCGTTTTAATTACGTTACTGCTATTTTTAATTTTTGAACTCAAATAATGTGACTTAGCTATAGCACAAACTTTTTTAAAAACTTTAGAATAATTCTTAACATACAAATTAAATTCTACAGTATTAATACAAATTCGCTCTTCATACAGCTCATAAAGCCGTTTTCTACTTTTATGAATACCAAAGGTGGCCCAGTCATTGAAAGAAGCGTTATTATTAACCGAGATAGTCTTAGGAACAAATGTGGTCTTAAACTGTGTGCAATACATACTAAAAAAATTGTTATATTGTTGATTGGGGTCATCACTAGTTGACAAAAGTGGTAATTTAGTTGAAAGTTTATTTTTAAAAGTTTCTAGGCGACTTTTAGTTTTTGGGTTGACAGTGATATCCATTTTAGCTACTTTTTTGATTACATTTGGAATTGTAATCAGTTGCCCACAATGATCTGAATCTAATAAGTTAATAATTACTTTGTGGGTTGGTATAACATCAGTATAAATATTATCTAGGCAAGTGGCACTAGTCTGGGTTATTCTAGTGGGCTCCAAAAATTTGTTTCCAAGGTTGTATGACTGAAACAGATTTGTAATTCTAGTACTTAACACCGATTTTTCAAGCAAATTAATATTAAAATCACCACAAGTAATTATAGATTTCTTTGAGCTACAGATTTTATGCAACACTTCATCCATTACCTTTTCAAAACAATCATACAAACCTGAAGGGGGTCTATATACACTTAATATGATAAACTGCTCCAATTCTATACAGGCTATTTCAATAGTTCTCTCAACAGACAGGTTTACAATATCCTTGCGCTCTTTAAATTTGAGCTGATTATTTACTAAGATTAATGCGCCGCCATGTATAGCATTTACTCTACTGGATGAACTACCAACCTGGTGATTACTAAAATTAAAAATTATTTGATGACTTTTGAGCCAATGCTCTGTGATACAAAGAATATCTATGTTGTTACAATTCAGGAAAAGCCCTACTTCTAATTCTTTGTTCAAAAACCCTTGAATATTTTGATGCACCAGGTTGATACAATCAAAATCCCCAATACTTTCAACTGATTTACTATCTGGCTTCCTTACATTATTGCAAGAGGTTGCCTCTATTGTCTCAATCTCTAATTTAAATGATGATCTGATTCATTAATTGTGAGCAAACTATTGGCTGAGTAACTTGACTGAGTATTACAATGTTCAATAGAGGCAACTCGCTTAGCCAAATTCTTGGCTGTAATTGTAAAAAAATATGATAGCGATACAGCTATTTGTCTTCTACAATAGTTTGCAAGATAGTACCGATCCACAAAAAATCTATCTTTTGTCAAATAAAAATAGTTACCAACAAAGTTATTGGTGTCAATCAAATGGAACACATTACTATGAAATGTCAAATTATGTAATGTCCTATTCATATTATATCGAATGTAATTTTCTTCCTGTGGCAAACTTGTACTATATGGAAATGTAAACAATACAATTTGTCTTAAATTCAAGCTGGATAAGGTATTATGGTATTGGAGCAATTCCCCTTTGTTGACATTTCCTCTATTACCTATCAAAATGACTAATACAGTGTCCTTATTAAATTTGCATTTAATTATTTCTTTCATTATATAATATAATGAACATCCTGGCATACAGTTGTTTATAACTGAGTGCCCTGGATATTCATCTTTTAGCAAACTACCTAGGTCTTTTCCAATCTCATCACAATATATTACTATGTCATTATTTACACTTGGTTTGCAGTGATTTTTAAAACTATTTCTAGGAATATGCAAGTTAACACATGGCTGCGGTAAGGTGGCATTACATGTTGTCATTGAATGGTCTGGCGTAAGTACATCTGAAGTTGGTTGACAGTGCTCACAGCTATTGGTTTGTGAGTTCACCAGATCATTCATTGCCAACACATATTCCCTCATTAGTTGTTCAGAGGTATTATATTTGGTAGTCATTGAACTTAACTTCTCTTGTAGGTGGTCAAGTTTGGATTGCAAGTGTTCGGTGTCAATTTTGTACTTCCTAGTGCTTTGCTCTAAATTATATGAATACATATCTAATTGTTTTATTACATTCAATCTTTCTCTATTTAATTTAACATTTTTAATGAAAAACTTTTGCCTTTTAACCATTCTCTGTGTCTTAACAATGTATTTATTGATTTTAATGTATTTTTTTATTTTATTCTTACTAGTGACTGCCTTTACTGAGTGAGATATCTTAGAATCATCCTCACCTGTCAAATCTATGGTATAGGTGGGATTACTGGCAGAAACTATTGACGGGGCAATAGGCACCAATTCACTGAACAGACTTTGATTCAGCGAGGCAGTGATGTTGAAATTGGTAGTCTCCAGTTCTGTAATTTGACTCCTAGCCTCGTGTAGTTGCTGTTGTAACAAATGTTTGTGATCCAGAGCTTGTTCATACTCTTTGCTACACTGGCTAAACCCGTCCACAATAACTTGGAGCCTATCCCGGTCTTCTATGGCGACAGTGAATTGAGTGTATAACTGACCCATTTCTTTTTTTAATTTCCTATTTGTTTCATGGGCTTCAAAGAGAACCTTCTCATTGTCATCCAATTCCCTACTTAGTTGGTCACAGGACTGCTTGGACAACTTTAATTCGCTCAAAGCCAACTTGAGTTCTTCTTGGCGGGCGTAGGCGGTACGAGTTAAAGTCATGATTGAATAGGAGAAAATAAATTAATAAAATAAAAAAAAGACAGGAAAAGAAATTGAAAGAGAGTAGGTAACTGTGGCAGTAGGTTTAAGATATTATAGTATAAAAGGGGAAACAAACTAACAAAAACAAATTAAATAGCGAGTGCTGTCACCAAACCAAGCAAGGTTATGTTTACGTTCTAAAGGTCTTTAGTTTCGTAAATAATCTAATTCAAAGGTAGACTATTTATTAGCTGGCGAAATTATAGCACGCGAACAATATCATAGCAAGTAAAATAAAATGTATTGTACCTGATATCGATGACAATGCAAAAAAATCCCTTTAGCCGGTAACTGTCACTGATTCACTTAGAGATTTTAACATCAATATAAACTTGTAAGGTGAATCTAATGCAAAACTAATACAAAAGAACATATAAATAAACTTTTTAGTTGATGAGCAATTGGAAGTATGCTTTAAAAAGAAGGAAATTTAATATTTAAAGTATAAAATTAGAGGACATTTAAAAATCAGCTGTTAGCTGCAGTGTTGCCACAGGAGGAAAAAAAAAAAAAAAAGAAAAAAAAAAAAAAAAAAAAAACGTAAATATGTCTTAACATCTAAAATTAAAATCATAACTGGAAATCAAGTCTTGATTTCTGATTAATATAGAACGCTTAAGATCTCTCAAACACACACCCAACACAACATTTCACGTGATAATTCCTGAGATATAATTAAACTTCAGATTAGGAGATGACACGAGACCCAATATCCTCTGATGTATGTTAATCAAAAGGAAATACCGATATCTTTAGTTTGTCCTATTAATTACATTATATACTGTCTGATTTCACAAGAGATTGTTCTTAAATGGAGTTTCCACATTTGCTATTTTTAGCGTACCGTTTCTAAAAAATATAATGTCAAATAACATTACGGCTAGTCGGAGACCTAAGGTGCCAGACGCTGTTGCAAGTCATAGGATTTTTAGGTAAAAAAAGTAAAGAGGTGTCAAGGGACACCCTGATGGATGGAAGTTATTATTTACTAGCTGTTCCTCGCGGTTTCACCCACGCTGCTCAGCACCTGTGGGTCGTAGCGTGATGTTATATAGCCTATAGCCTTCCTCAAAAAATGGACTATCCAACACTAAAATAATTTTTCAATTCAAACCAGTACTTCCTGAGATTAGCGCGTTCAAACAAACTCTTCAGCTTTATAATATTAGTATAGATTATGTGCAAAAAACCTGTATACACTCAACAAAAATCGTCGCGACTGTTAAATGCGAAATAAAAAGACGAAACGAAAATAACTGGCTTGCTTTCTATGCGAGAGAGAGAGAGAGAGAGAGAGAGACAGAGACAAGGGCACGGCTTTTGGTCTTAAGCATAGAGTGTCGGTACAACATTTGGTCTTAAGCAAAAAGTGTCGTTACAACTTTTGGTCCTCTTTTTTCCGTCGAACCCCGTTCGCAACACGCGTAAGAACTTCGTACCAAAAAAAAAACTTATAGTATCCACATGGTTAGGTGTAGGTACGGCGACAAAGAGTCCTTAGAAGCAGCCAGGAGGTAGTGTTCGTAGGAGGATAAAATCACTATATGAGGATAGGATGTTTCCCATCTGTGTCTGTCAAAACCTTTTATCTCAGTAACGCGTAAAGGTGTCGAGTTGAAATTAATACTAAACACTGAGACCGCGGTCCGGGGTGGCGGGTTGTCCGCGAAATACCGCGGCCCCGGAACGTAAAAGGTAATAGATGGAACATAGGTGGGTTTAGTCAGTACAAGGTCTGCAATTCCCTTTCGCTTCGCCCAGAGCAGAGGAAGTTATTTGATGATTAACCATCCGCAAAAAAAACAATACCGAAACTGCGGTTCCTTGAAGCTGTGAAAATTCAATCCTCTAAGTTTACTCAATCAAAATATGAAGTCGTTTATATTGAATTTTCCGTGCATTCCCATAGGGATCAAAATCATAGGGTAAAGGGAATAATCCACTAACATCCTAATACGTATGTAAGCAAGCATCCCGTCCACTAATGATATCGTAAACTCCATAGACGGAAAATTAATGAGAAAAGCGACACATGCCTACCAACGAATTCTCTAAAGACCCTATGAAGGATAGAGGCGATAACTTAATACAAGAGTAGCTTGGTACGGCTTAATTAAGCACAGCTCGGATCGTCTGATAAACTCGTTCATGTTAAGGTTCGTTTTGGTGTTGACTTTACTTTTCAATGTTATCGTGAGGTAGGTAATAACTACGCATAATTAAATATGAACACAAGTTAATGAACATTCAAGTCTTTTTTGTTTTTTTAAACGTTGTCCACACTAGAAATTTCTCCCCTAACGTGGATGCGTTTACAAACATTTAAACTCACATGCACAAACAGCCAGACCTGGAACCATACAAATCGGATCTCTAGGCCATACAAATTTTTGTTCCGAGTGGGAATCGAACCCACGACACCAGCACAGCTGCCGATCGCTCAGCCACTGCCCCAACCGTGTCGTCAATGACCTGAGTTTTTCAATTGGTTCGCTACCTCAGTTGCTAACAAAAGTAGGAACTTCAGCTATACATATAACTGGGATGTTAGGCTTTTCCCTCGTCCCATGATATAATAATTAAGGGGGGAATTCGATTGTCACATAAATGTATAATCTGCTCATTAACATCATGAATGATTTTGTAAAAAAAAACATTTTATAAGAGTGTCCATTTAGTTTCTTGCCCATTCTTTTCCATAGAGATCTACGTTTTAGAATGGGCATCTACGGTACGTTCACAAGTTATTATGTGTTATGACTGGGACTGTAGCAGCATCTTTTTTATGACATTTAAAAGTGCCTGTAATGGTCTAATTGAAATAAATGCTTGGATCCCTCTATGTTTTCCCAGAAACGTACAAACATGTATATTTAATTAACATAGTCAATTAGCCCATTGTCATGTCGCATTAATAGCTTCCAGTTCTATCTTACAGATTATGTCTTTTGGCAAAATGGTGTGATTACTCTATGACGATTAAATATATCCAATTCTTACTCCTGCAATCTGTTCTTACACACAAACACCTACTTAGCTCAAAGTCAAACTAGATTAGACCATACAAAGGAATATTCAAATTCAAATAAATAAATGTAAATACTAAGTAATGTAATAGATAAGTCGACTCTAAAATAAAGCCAAGGACAAACCCTGGCTTTTTCCCGCCTACAAGATAAATAAACTTAACGAATAACAAGCATTATTTTGTATTAGTATTCAAAATGGAAGCCAGCCACAATAAATAGCGTTGGAAATGTTAAGACGACAAGATAATTTGGACAGCGATACGATTTCAACAATAAATAATATTATTTTACAAAATTTTCACCGTTTTAGAAACTTCGAAACTTAAACAAGGCGAAATCTGAATAATCCCTCAGCAATGCCGATAATTTATGTATCTCACATAATTATATACGAGTAGTTAAAAACAAAGCGATAAAAAAAAAACTTGCGGTACCCAACTTTGAGCTCTAGTGCAACATTTGACGTGATGTAAAATCAATTCCTGCTGCTCTATTGGTCGAGGAATATTCGCATTAATGACTGAGTTCACGCTTTAAAAGTCAAATTAATTTATTTGTCAAAAAAATGGTGTTGAAGATGATTATAATAATGAAAAGTTCAACATGTTTCACCAGTGTTAGGTATACATATTGGATGTCATTTAAAATTAATTTATGCTTATTGATATAGATTTTTTTCCTGCCCTTGTCCAATTCTATTTGTGGTCGGCGTAACACGTTTTCTTCTTCCATTCTCCCCTATCAGACGTCATGGCATCATTTAAACCTTTCTCTTTCATACCATTCCTTTCACAATTCATCCATCTTTACTTTGGCCTTCCTCTCGCTTTCCGTTCATCAAAATTCAGATCCATCACTCTTTTAATCAAAGGCGGTTGAAAAATATTATGTCATACACTTCACTCCTAATTACTTTAAGATGTAATATTATATAATTATAATATTAATGAATTAATTAATACATTTTCTTATGCCACATATGTTTAGCATTCTTTTTACGCTATAGGAGTTTATACTCATTCATTGAGGTGTCTTATAAAGTAAGTAGATACGGGAAAAAGTCTATGAAACGGATTCGTATAATATATATTTTTTTAAACTAAAACTTTTTATGATCCCTGACTTGTGCGTCTGTCTGTCTGCTAAGACATTTTAAATCGGGAACACGTGAAGATATCGAATTGAAATTAAAAATATATACTCAAGTCTGTATAAAGTTGTGAAAAAAAAACAGTCAATCAAACCTTCTTTGTCTACGCAGTCAAAAGATATGGCCGTTTATGTCGCAAGTTAACACGGAATCCTCGGTACACGAGTTCGACTCTCATTTTGCCGGTGTTTTTTAAATCAAACCACAGTGATGTTTACCTAAGCAACAAAAACTAAAAGTAAACTCTACCCTTAACACCAAAGCTATCTTTACGGTCGTCCACACCCACAATCCCACAAATTAGGTCCAGTGTCGGCTTGGCAAAGATCCGCTATTTGCGAGCCCAACGCTTCTGTCCCACTGCTAGCGATTAGCGAGAAGCGATTAGAACAACTAAAGGCCAGTTGATTGTATGTCCAAATTATACTCACCAACTTAAACAGTCAGCAATAAATTGTTAACTAAACATAAAAGACAAATAATATGTTGCTGGGACCTTCACTTCCTCCAAGCAAGTAAGACAGGGTTGATAGAAATCCTTACTAATCCTTACTAATATTATAAAAGCGAAAGTGAAATAGTTGGGAACCTGGAGACGGACATAGGTTATTTTTTTTAAAGAGTGGGATATGAGGGAGAAAAAGGGAAGAAACGAGAAAACTTAGCGTTGCTATTACAAATCAATAAGGCGCTACCGAATTTAACGCGAGCGAAGCCGCGGGCAAAAGCTAATAATATTATAAAAGGGAAAGTGAGTTTGTTTGTTACGTCTTCACCCCTAAATGGCTAAACTGATTTTGATAAATTTTGGCACTGAGATAGTTGGAACCCTGGAGACAAACATTGGCTACTTTTTAAAATAAAAAGATTGAGGTATGGGGGAGAAAGAGGGAAGAAAAGGGAAAACTTAGCATTGCTATTACAATAAATAAGGCGCAAGAGCAAAAGCTACAGGTACCTGCAAATCAGGAAAGGGGAACTGTGTTACCCCGAATTAAACGCGAGCAAAGTCGCGGGCAAAAGCTAGTATGATTTAAGTTTACGCTCTATGAATATCATGGTGTAAAATAATACAAAAGTACTTTTATTTACTGCCATAAAAAATTACAATCAGTTACCATTGGCTGATTAGCCCTAACCGCCGGCCGCCGCCGGTAGCTTGGACCCTGTTCCCGATACCGGTGGGCTATTATTTTAAATGTTTTTTTTTTATTTTTAGGAAATATTTAAAAATTTAATAATATATGAAGATGAAAAATAAATATGTTTGTATCTTACACATAAATAATTATGTGTAATTTTAATCAACGTTAACGTCTTAATTTTCTTTCAAATATTTTACTCCTTATCGCCCAATGGTAACTGATTGTAAACTCTAATGGCAGTAGACAAGTGCTCATAATGTACATTGTAATGTAATCAAACGGGCCTATACTCGTTAATCCAGCGCGCGTGCTCAAATCGGTGGGTTCAGTCAGAAGCAATATGTCAGAATCTCTTTCGAGTGGCGCTCACACGACCTTATAAATTAAGCGAATTGACGCGATTATGTAGCAATACACGCGTGATACGTACGTTTATCTGAAACCGCTCAAACACTAGGAAGTGGTTTTTTGAAGTTTTAAAACAGCTGATTTTTAGTCTTCCTTTACCTCTCAAGGACCACCATTATTTACGTCAACTATCCGTCAAGCACCGCTGGGCGGGCTCTTATCGTAAGCGTAATCCTGATTTTAAGACTTATCTTTACTACAAAATACAGTTTTAAATCGCTCGGAGTTTGGTGGCACAAAATTGTGTACTAGTGGGGCTCAACGGTAATACTTGTTTACTGGCACGTTTTTGGGCCGCTGGGGCTCTAGAGTAAATATTATAGTACATTACAATATTAGTGCGTTAAGATGGTCGAGTGCGAGTCGGAATTTCAGCCCGAGCCAAAGGCAAGGGCGTAATTGAGCCGAGCATGTTATAACCAATACGCACGTATATCGTACGACGTTTTTTAACACATTTGCGAGTAAACAGAAAAAAAAACATTTTAAATAAACTCAATCTGTGAAATGCAGACTGTTGCTTTCCCACCATTTTAACAGCGAGCTAGCGCTGCCTACTTTCGAATTAGTTCGAGATTTGAATAGCAACACCGCTAAGCGACAAAACCCTTTAAATAAATTAAAAAACAAATTCTAGCAACAGCGCGCTGCTCACTAGCTGGAGTCGTGCGGCGGCGATCAGTTCCAAATTTGAAATGACAAATAATATTGTTATGGAATTTGTATGGACTATAACTTAACTATTTGCTTTGATAACACACGCGTTTTTTATGACTCTCTTTACATATTTTAAACTGGTGGAATTACATCAGCAATACGAGCAAGGGTGTTAAAAAAATCTTTATTGCATAATATGAGGCAATCATAGAGGGTAATTTAATTAACCACAAATCAACAGTTGTAAAATGTGAATGATGTATTAAATTGTGTACAGTTAAATATATTAATTAAGTTAAATACATGATTGGAATTTTCTGTGTTGTTTTGTGTTAGGGTATATAGGTATGGGTATAAATGTATAAGTAAATGTTTTATCAATGCTTCCGTATGTATGTGTTTAGTTATATGTTTTCTGATTTATTTATGTGCCTTCTTTATATCATTAAATAAAAGACTTTTGATTTTGCTTCATATCTTTACTGGCGGAACAACAGAGTATATTGTACAATATTACACAACAAACTAAATATTTATACAGTTATTTTGATAATTGCATGGAATCTATAATTTTTTAAATGTTTCTTGAGGAAAGAAAATTCTCGTTAGCTAGTCGCTTCTCGCCAGCAGTGAGACCAACGCTTATAAGTCCGTATCACAAATGAAAAACAATAATGAGGCAATTGGACTAGGTCGTCGTGGACGGTTGTGGTAATTAGGACTTCATTTTAACCCTCTCGACCCTTTATTTTGTTTGATAATGTTGAATTTTAGTCGGGTTTGTACTTTGTTTTTGAGTTGCGGTGTAGATAGTGTATGTATACATTGTACCTAGTTGTTGAAATCACTGGTGTGAAAGCTAAACAAAAATAATCGTCGCGACAGCACACTGTTCAATCCGAAATAGAGAGACGAAACAAAAATAACTGGCTTGCTTTCTATGAGAAAGAGAGAGAGAGAGAGAGAAGGAAACACGCGTATGCCGCACGGCTTACTACTATTATAGCAAAAAGTGTCGTTACAACTTTTGGTCTTAATTTTTTCCGTCTCTCCTCCTTTCGCTACGCGCGATAAGAAATACTTCGTTCCAAAAATATTTTGATTTTGTTTTAGAGAAAAAATAACGATGATCTTGTGGACTTATGTAAGCGGCACTCTTATCCAAAGCATTATGTATTTCTACAGAATCAACTAATTATGTAGACTATTTATTTTTCAGCAAAAATCCCCATAATATTTATAATTTTACCGTCATCGTTTTTACTGAAGATCGCATAAATAATATTATCGTTAACATAAAAAGTTTGTGACACATAGAGCTTTTCTGAGTTTTACTCGTTTTCGACACAATCCCAAAAACACAACACAGACCACAAAAAGAATTCGCAAAAAAATGCGCTAAAAATACCTTTCCGACTGCCGTTGACATCAGGGATTTATTTTTAATTACCGTTGGTTTGTGGACCGTATGTTTACTATTTATATAGTCTTTGGCCCTGCTTACATGAAACCTTTTTTAATCTCAATAATTGTTTTACCTGTTTTTTATCCCATTGTAGTGAATTCAAGATGGGAGTACCATTATATTTTGTGGGTTATTTTATGGCCAGCGTTCGTGGTAGTTAACGTTTCTGCTGATCCTGACTACCATTTTTTACTCCCATTTTAGGGTTCATTCCTCAAAAGCTGAACCCTTAAAAGGTCACTATTGTCCGTCTGTCTCTCTAACTGTCAAGAGTCTTTATCTCGGGAAAGCGTGGAGCTATCGAGTTGAAATTAAAACAATAGGTATCTGTAATGTGTGTCTGTCTGTTTCGGAGGAGTAAGGGAACGAAAACTGTGACACGAGAATTTTATATATTAGATTTCAAACTATTGGGGTTAGTAAATCCTTGCAGAGTAAACAATAAAAATATAAGCATTAAATTCGTTCTACTATTTTTGAATCGCAAATATTTTTTGCAACAAAGCAAGTACACCATTTTGAAATATTAAAAGGCTTAACCATACGACTAAACGTTGTAGCGTAGTATGGAAAATAGCCGGACGTTGCCAAGGCAATGTTATTCCAGATTTGTGTGAATGACACTGTAACGATGTACAAAATTTGGCTCCGGGTACTTCGTGTGGTTGTATGTGGTTGTTCTCATAGTTTGGTGGATGAATAAATTAGCATCATAGTTTGGAAGCTTTCTATGATAACATTTATCTGGGAAAGTAAAAAATTCCACTAGTGAGCTAGATAAGATAGAATATTCTTATACATCATACAAATTACAGGAATTACTAAGAAATAATTATTTAATATGTTTGGTAATTATATGAACAATTATTGTTAAAACTTATTATAATGTGATGATAATCCAATGACATAAAATATTATATAAATAATAATAACTAGTTTAATGTAAAATGTTTTACTGGTTAATTAAGTATGTTTTTTTTATATGTATCATTAACTAATAAATTGCAATGCAAACAGGCAACTAAGTTCTAAGAACCTACCCTTTGTTAAAATCTAAATTACTACACTTAGTTAGCAATAAAGAATTTGACTTAGACTATTATGTCACCTGATTTATGAGTTCATATAGTAAATATACACTAACTGATATATAGTATACTAGCTTTCGCCCGCGGCTTCGATTGATTTTTAATAGCAACGCTAAGTTTTCCCTTTTCTTCCCTCTTTCTCCCTCACATCCCACTTTTTTTAAATAAAAATTAGCCTATGTCCGTCTCCTGGTTTCCAACTATCTCTGTACCAGCTAACTAATTCATTAAAATCGGTTAAGCCATTAAAGCGTGAAGAGGTAACAAACAAACAAACAAACTCACTTTCGCTTTTATAATATTATAAATAAGGAAGTAAGGAAGTAAGGATGAACTTATAAATCAGGTGACATAATAGGCGGTCTTATTGCTATAGCCGATCTGTACTAGAACAACCTTTAGATGGATTTGAGGAGAAGAAACAAAAATGTTGGCAATCTGTGGTATTCTATTCTATTATTCAAAAAATAGCGACTTAAAAAATAAAACTTATGTAGAAAAATTTATGTATTCAGCTGTATCCGGTTGGCCTGGGAGCTGACCCCATCGTAATTGGAAAACGGCTCAGCAAAGTACTAATGAAATTAGAATGATTTAAATATAACCCACAAATTGCGCGAATTCATTGCATAATAAGATAAGATATTAATTTGTAATACATTATGTTTTAAAAAAAAATGAGCTAGTCTTACTGAAAATAGAAGTTCCGATCATTAATGCAATAAATGTTATTATGTTTATGAAACTTGAATCAGTACGTAATTTTGCGGTCTTCCGCTGATGGTCGATGAAATTGAAACTAATCATTAATGCAATTAATTAAACCACGTAACCGCGAGATCACCATAATTACGAATCATTTGTGTACTGAGCAACATCATCCCAGTTCACGAAACGGGTAATACAGAGGCGTTTCATAGTCACTAAATTTTTCAAGCTGTTTTTCTTCTGAGCTTTATATAAACCTATGCTGCTATGCTAAACGCAAAAGCGGATCCCAAGGAAAATGAAAAAAAAAATGTTTTTTCTTGAGAGAATGACTTTGTCTCTTACGGTTTTTCATGCTTCAAAATAGATACCTACTGAAATTTGGCGTAGTTCATCAGATACGTATTAGTTAAAGCTATTCGATACCATTAAAATCACCTGTAACATTTTTTTTGAGTTACCGCTTTTAACATAGCATGTCAATCAATCACAAATTATAACTAAGCTGCGACATAAAAAATCCCTGTAAACCCAATTACTCTTTGTCCAACCTGAAGGTCAAATCAAAGTTTTGTCTAACTTGGTGATTAAAACTACGGCTGCAAGCTCAATACGGTTTCGCCCTGTGAATTGGAGACACCGCGATGGCGATTGGCTGAAGTCCAAAAAATTGGTGATAGATCGCTTATTCGGTCCGTTTTTGTTACTAGCTTTTAATTATGTACCATTTTCATATTTAAAATATTATTCATCGTTATTTTGACACTTGGCGTAGCTAGAAACACCCTGTTCCCAGCGCTGTCCGAGTTTTGCATTCTAAGGGCGACGCCAAATGGAGCAGCGACCATCAAAAGTCAAAAACTACGTCTTACACCATAATAATTTAAAAAGTATTTTTTTTTAATCTAAAAAATCTTACGATTGTGTATTTATTTTATTGGATTTTGGATAAATGGATTTATTGGATAAATGAAGTAGGCTGCTGTTGTGAGACGCCTTAAATAACACGATAAATAGGCGCCTGTAAAAGTATTAGATAATAATATTAGTGATATTGTTGCTTTAGTTTAAATTCTACAGCGATGTCTACTAACCTTCATCATTTTTGCTACGCCATGTAAAAGGGACGCTTAGTAGGGTTTATTAAATAAAACATTTATGTGTTTTATTTATTTATTACAATAATCATTTGTTAACATATTTATAAGTTTTTATTCACTATAATCACATTTTAATTAGGTACTTTGATATTTTTTTTATTGAGACCCGAAAAATTTACCCATTTAAACATATATTTGTTTTTTAAATGCTAAAAATGTTACTAACTAAAAAAACGAAGACTCAAAAAAACATTAAATTAAAAAAAAAAACAACAAAAGAAAAATGCATTTTATACATATAAAAAATAATACATTTGCGACAAATGTCAAGTGTGATTCTTCTCTTTGATAAGTCTCATGATGATATAGAACTACTGGTTCCTGGCATATTCAAAATCAATGTTATTGAGTCCCAGAACCCCGTTTGAAGTGTTGAACAGGTTTAATAATAATTATAACACGAAAAAATAATGAAAAATAACTCTGCAAGAATAATGTGTTACGGCGTTAATACTAACCTTCGTCGATTCGACGACTCATGATGGCTGAATCGGTGAGCACAGGGCCATTACACAAAACACACACAACGTGCACCGCTTGAGCTGCGGGTCGACTGAGATTAGCTGGAATTTGAAATGCGTACAACGACGCACTCAAAATTTATACCACTTTTTTTAAATCCTCGTCGTCGTTTTGACGAAGGTTAGTGATCTAGGGTTAAATAAAAACTTGTTATGTCCACAACTGTTACCCCCTGTCTGGCTAGACTAATAAAGAACAGTACATTAAATAAGCTAAAATATTAAAACAAACTAGGTATATAGTACCTAATAAGCTCCATATTTTAGTCTGAAGTGAGAGTCATGGCATAATTTGCGAGAGTAACTTTTTATTGTTTAATTTTGCCAAATTGCTTGACTCACAGTATGAAAATAATGTGTCTGTTTTATATTATAGGATTTATGATATTTTACTGGTGTTTGGAATGCTATGTCTGTGGACTGTCGTGGTGATAACTAGCCTCTTTTGGGATGATAAATTACAAATACTATAGTATTTGATTTCTACATCACAAAGGGAAGGTTTTGAGTAATCTAATCAGAGTAGGGCCTTCTCTTAAGCATTAATACTCAATATCTTTATTTGCTTTACCATGATGTGTACTGGCCTTCTCTTAAGCTCTGTTTTAGAAGATAGTTGATATTTTTAGTGTCATTATACAATTATTTATAAATAATATGTGATTGCCTAAATATTTTAATCTTTATTTTTATTATAATTCTGCTGATTCGTATTTGTAAGTGTTTACTTTTAAATATCTTTATTGTATTACTAGCTGTGCCCAGCGACACAATTGTGACACGAGAATTTTATACATATATTAGACTTGCTGTGCCCAGCGGTTTCACCCACTGCTTCTTTAGGGGTATGAAAAATAGATGTTGGCCGATTCTCAGATCCACCCGATATGCACACAAAAATTCGTTTAAATCGTTCCAACCGTTTAGGAGGAGTAAGGGAACGAAAATTGTGACACGCGAATTTTATATATTAGACTAGCTGTGCCCAGCGGTTTCACGCGCTGCTCGCTTAGGGGTATGAAAAATAAATGTTGGCCGATTCTCAGACCTACCCGATATGTACACAAAATTTCGTTTAAATCGGTCCAGCCGTTTCGGAGGAGTATGGGAACGAAAATTGTGACACGCGAATTTTAAATATTAGATAAAACGATAGACAAAATTTATTAAAATATTTATTTATTTACTATTTATAGTTGCTTTATTTATTTTTGGTATAATTTATGAAAGTTGAAACATTAACGTTGTCAATAGAAATTGTATGACCATTCCGTGAAAGACAAAGCAGATCCTAGACCCTCTTTTGCTCTTTAAGTTCCAGGGCCACGGTATCTTTCGAACAACCACAAACCTCGGTAGGCGGTGGCCCTGACAGGACCCTTTGCTTTTCTGCCATCTCTTTGAGGCGTGCGTGGAATGGGAACGCGCCGTCGACACGGCTTATCGTCACTGGACCAACGGACGTTGAGCTACCCGTTGCTTACCGTCCACAGACCCGCATTTAGGGCAAAATAATGAATATGGGTGGGTTTAGTCAGATAAACTCTGTCACTCTCCGCTTGGCCCAGAGCGGGGGAAGTTATATGATGATTACCCAACTGCAAAAAAAAACAAGAGGTTCTCCGCTGTGCTTAGCAACTGTGTAAAGCGAATACCCAGGAAAGTACCAATGTGATGTTTTCGATTCAAATGTACTTACTTTTAAGTCAAGGAGGTCATGGCTATACAATAGCTGCCGCTCGAGTCGATCTTCAGGTTAAGCCGCGCTTGCCTCAGTTAGTCCGTGGATGGGTGACCACCCGTGACATACCAAGGTTCCTCTGTGCCTCGGAAAGCACGTTAAACCGTTGGTACTGGCTGTCATTTGTACATCTTTGACAGTCGTTACAGGTAGTCAGTGACTTGGAATTCTGACAACCAGTCAAGGAGTATCCTATTTTCAAGTTATTAACTTGATTCTAATGGTCAGATCAGAGCGGCAGTCACATCATGTGTTAAATTATTGCTCTTTAAAATAAAAATTTACTACATGGCAATCGTTATAATTATAAAATCAGCTGCCAAATAATACTCAAGATTTGCCATTATCGTTATTAAAGGGTTGGCTAGACAGTTATTAGCGAAAAATGATTAAAGTGTCAAAGAATATTTAGAGGATAAGTCGTTAGTAACTTAAAACAAAAACTGATTTTATCCAACAAACATACTATATATTCAATATTACTAAAATACAATTTCAATCTTTAAATTCATGATAAGGACAGGTGGTGACCAAGATAAATAATATTAATTTAGGTATTAAGAATATATATTTTTTTTTTTTTTTATTATTGATAGGCTCGCGTTTGACCACTATCTCACCTGATGGTAAGTGATGAACTATTATAATTACTTAAAGAAATAACACAGAATTATGACCGTGTGAAAAAACAGAGGGAGACGTTAGCCCAGCTGTGGGACAGTATAAACTAGCTCTAATAATAACAAAACAAAACCGGCCATGAGCGAGACACACTCGCGCACCGAGGGTTCTGTACAAACTTGATTTTTTAAAGCACAAAAGAACCACAGACAGAAAACGAAATGATGCAATAAGGGTTCCGTTTTTTTTTTTTTTTTTTTCAGAGGGGCTTGCCAGAGCCTCCGTCTGCCGGGGTTGCGGGTTGTTCGAAAGAGAAACCGCGGCCTCGGAACGTAAAGGGCAACAGAAGGAACATGGGTGGGTTTTAGTCAGTACAAGTCTGACATGCCCCCCCGCTCCGCCCAGAGCAGGGGGGCAAAAAAAAAAAGGGGTTCCGTTTTTTCCTTTTGAGGTACGGAACCCTCAAAATCCTTACTAATATTATAAAAGCGAAAGTGAGTTTGTTTGTTACGTCTTCACTCTTAAATGGCTAAACCGGTTTTGATGAATTTTGGTACAGAGTTAGTTGAGGGAGAAAGAGGAAAGAAAAGGGAAAACTTTGCTATTACAATCAATAAGACGCAAGGGCAAAAACTACAGCTAGCAGGTATCTACAAATCAGGAAAAGGGTACTGTTTAATCCCAAATTTACCGCGAGCGAAGCCGCGGGCAAAACCTAGTAGAATCATAAAGTAAAACTTCCATAACACGTAAAAGTACTATAAAAGATATGACCTATTTAGTCTATTTACCTCTAGAGCCCGAACAACCTAGATATTACGTACTAGAATAAATTATTCTACAAACTAGGCTTGGAACCTTTATTTCACCTACCAAAATGTTTATTTAACCTTACCTTAGTAATGGTTTTAACAAGGTGAATAGAATAACTTTGATTTAACTATCGTAATTAAAAATTCTACCCCAATAACGTTATCGAATCATAATGAAATTCATTTTTCAAAACGTATATGTGACAATACATAATTTTAATAAATGAATCTATACTGGAAAACGTTCGTGATGGCCCAGAGGTCAAGACCTTAGAAAATGATGCCGTGACATCTGATAAGGGAGAATAGAAGCAGAAAACGTGTTGCGCCGACCCCAAACAAAATGGAGCAAGGACAGGAAAATTATAATGATGATACTCGAATTATATTGCTATGAAATAAGTATTTAATTAGTTCTGATATATAGTATACTGCGCAACATACGTAAAGACAACGCAAAAAAATAAAAAAAGTAACTGTGACTTTGATTTATTTATTTGTTATAAATCGTTTTAAATAAAATGTAGTAGTGTATAAATTCGTTTTTTTTTATGAATACATGTGAATAGACAAGATTAATATTGCTGGAAAGTTACGTAAAGTGGTACATAACTTTTTTTAAAAAAAAACAACGTTTTAAAGTATTAAAATAAGTTTAATTTCTCACAAAGTTTTCAACGTATCTACTCACACAAAAAAAAAACTTTCAGCTAAACGGCTAAAATTAATAAATAATTCAATAAAAAAAACTTTTCTAATAACAGAGACGCGTATTTCAATCAGATTGTACGCTTAAACCGATAACATTGAACACATTTTCACCTAATTTTAAAACGTAGGTATAATAACGCCTGCCATTGAATATCAGATCACGGCCTTATAATGAAGGTGTTAAAGTTACTATTACCTTGTAGAGATAACCTGCCATATAATTTTATAGGGCACTATGTTCTTATTATTCTAAGTTCAATAAAGGTATGGATTGGATCTTAGATATGAAGTTATGGGTTATCTTCTGTTATCGTGGTTATGATGTTAGGGCTGTTAATAATTTTGTATGGTATTTAGACTCCATAGTGTTTATAGGTTAATGTTATGGTAAAGACAGGGGAAAATGTATCTATTTAGGGATGAGTTAAGGTTTTTTCTGCTATGAAGCAGCTTTTTTGTTTATACACACATAAACTTACGCCTTTGTCCCATGGGAGTAGGTAGAAACAACATACCGCCACCTGCTCATAATTTTCCTGTCCTTGTCCCATTCTATTTGGGGGCGAGCGCAACACGTTTTCTTCTTCCATTCTCCCCTATCATATGTCACAGCGCCATTTACTCCTTTCTCCTTCACATCATTCCTTATATGTATCGGTCAATATATTTTATGACGGCACGGTTGGCGCAGTGGCTGAGCGATCGATTGCTGCGCTGCGTGTCGCGTGGTCGATTCCCGCACGGACCAAATATTTGTATGACCTGCAGATAGTTGTTTCGGGTCTGGCTGTTTGTGTATGTGAGCTTAAATGTTTGTAAACGCACCCACGATACAGGAGAAAATCCTAGTGTGGGGCAAAGTTTTAAATAAAAAAATAAAATATGTCCTTCAAGAGCGTCCCCTCCCGCCATTGTCACACACGCCTGCGTTGCACCTTACTTTATCTTTAGAGCATAATCGCAACTTAGGTTTTACAAGCGTTTTATAACGCCATTCTTTTAAAACATTCATGTCCCGTTGGGGTTTTATTTTTATAATATTCTTAGCTTATTTTTTTAGAACAAACACTATGCAGTACTTTGGGGTAACAATGGCTTTTTATTGGGGTCATCAGATAACTTCCCCCGCTCTGGGCTGGCCGGGGGGTAGTGTCAAACTTTTACTGACTAAAACTCACCCATATTCCTTCCATTGCCATTTATGTTCCGGGGTCGCGGTATCTCCTTCGAACAACTCACAACCCCGGCAGGCGTTGGTTTGGTTGCCCCTCTGCTTCGCTGACATCTCTTTGAGGCGCGCGTGGAACACAAACGCGCCGTCGACACGGCCTTTCGTCAATACATCGACGGACGGTGAGCTACCCATTGCTCACCGTTCACAGGCCCGCATCTACGGTGGCCGGGAGTCGTCTTGCGGCGCCCGGGGCGTCTCCCGATGTGGCGGGGCTGTTTTGAGGTTCTCTCCCTCAAACGCCCGGCCACCTCATTCGCTAGCATGAATGCTTCGCAGAAGGAGGTGACCGCTTCCCATTTCCTATAGCTTCGGACCATGGACTGAACCAGGGCCGGACGCGAGAGATCGCCGCCGCCGATCACTTCTACGAGGGCACGGCTGTGCTCCGCCCAAGCTGGACAGGCCGCCACTGTGTCCTCCACCGTGTCCTCTGGTAAAGACTGCGAGTTACTATCGCAGACCAGGAACACAAAAGACAAAAGAAGGAACATGGGCATGTTTTAGTCATTACAATTCTGACACTGCCTTCCACTCCTCTTAAAGCGGAGCTAGGAATTGGGTGATTGCGTTGTACAGTTTAATGTTTGTAAACGCACCCACGATACAGGAAAAAAATATAGAATGGAGCAACGTTTTTTAAAAAAAATAAGTCATTTTCCCACAAAAACTTATTAGAGAGCCTCATGTTATAATCTTGCTTATAACTCTATGCCCAAAGTTTTGCTTCACTTAAAACTACGCTGCAGTGTAATATGGCATATTATATTATAGTGTGGGGGTACTTTAATGTTGGTAATGTTTTAAGTAATGACGTTAAAGAATCTTCTCTTCTCTTAGTTTGAGGCAAGAAGTAGAAAAGTACCTGTCTCTTTTATGATGATGAGAACAAAGCGACTGTTAAGTACGAAGTCTTAGGTTGATTCCCAGGTCAGGTATAGTGATATTCTTGCCGGGGTTACGGGTTATTCGTAAGAAATACCGCGTCCCCAGAACATAAGCAAAGGGCAAAAGTAGAAACATTGGTGGGTTTTACTCAGTAAAAGTCTAACACGGTTCTCTCTACTCCGCCCAGAGTGGGAGAAGTTATTTAATGATGTCCAAACCGCACAAAACAAGGCATAATGATATTGGCTTATTCCTTAAAAAAACTTAGTAGCAGCTCTTTATAAAATGTACTAATATTAAAAAAGGAAGGATTTGTTTGTATCGAATAGGCTCCAAAACTACAGGACCGATTTCACCATTTTTTACTAATAGGAAGCTACATTATCAAGAAGTAACATAGGCTATACAAGATCACGCTATTGCCCACGGGAGCGAGGCAGCAACTAAAGTCGCAGGTGAAAATGATACACAAAGTTAACAAAGCAGGTTTCACTAACCTATAACAGTTAGCCATCGGTTGAGTAGCTTAGTTTTTGTAAACGCGAAGTATAACTCTAATAACTTGTTCTCAAAATGCTTTCGTCCAAAGTACATAAACATGTACTCTTATAGACATAACTTTCTGCAGCTGCACCGTCCCAGAGGCAGGTCCTTATGTTACGGAAGAGGAACTTTGTCTCTTTGTTCTAACAGCCTAAGAAATATTCCAGAGACAAGCGGAAATATTAATATTTCTCTCACACAAACGTATGAGAAAAGACAGATACCCTACCCTACTTAAACCTGCCTTTCTTCCCCTAAAGAAAAATAAACTTTATCAGGGTTGAGTAAGGTAGGTTTTTCTACGTGTCAACTTTTATTACTCGTCGGGCGATTATCTTTCCGTTTTATGGATATGTCGCAGTCATTTTGGTAAATCCGTATTTTGTTTCTTTATCCCACAAAGACAAATAAAGAGAAGGTTTATTTTTTTTTTGTTTTTATAAAGATGTACTTCGCTGTAAAATTAAAAATTTCTGAGCAGTGTCTGAGCAATGTTAGCTTTGTGTAACAAGATGAAGTAATTTATTATTTGGTTGGTTTTCTTTTTTCCTCAATGTAAATTAGGACATCTTTTTTGTGTTTCCTTTTCTTAATTTAATATCTACATCAACTGTAATATAAATAAAGCTCACCTTTCATTTGATTATTTTTTTAAGCTATGCCTTTTAAATTATCTTGAAGATTTGTTTTTGTCTCCTAAATATATTTATGGAACCTTCAAAAGGTAAATTATTATAGTGGAGTCTCTGAGCTATTATGAATCTTCAAAAATAGGTAGAAAATTATATTTGATGGAAAGCAGAAATATAATTTAACAGTAATTATACAAATGGATTTCTTTCCGAAGTAAACGAGGACACAATATTTTAAATTTTATAAGTACTTACAAATATTATTTTTTAATATGTTTTTTAAACACACCCACAAAATTATAAAGACTCCTAAATAAATATCACTTACATTTTTAATTTATTTTATGCTTACAGGAAAGTAAAGTGATGTAGGTTGATTAATTATTAATTAACACTGATCTTTACACATTCTGAAAAGGGTTCAGGTTTTAGTGCAAATAATTGCTTAATTTAAAACGAAGCAAAATAAATTAAAATCAAATAGGTCTGGGTTTATTAGCTACATATTCAATCATACCAAGTGGGTTAAAAAATATTTGTATTACTTAATCATTATAATTTTCCTGACCTTATCCTAAATTATTTGGGATCAGCGTAGCTTGATTTCTTCTTCCGTACTCTTCCATGTAATATTTATATTACTGGCTGGCGCCCGCGGATTCGCCTGTGTGAAAAAAAGTATCCTATGTGGTATTCCAGACTATAATCTAATTCTGTGCCAAATTTCATCAAGATCCGTTCAGCCGTTTTGACCTGAAAGAGTAACAAACATCCATAAATCCATCCTCACTCGTAAACAATCGGATTTACAACATTACGAGCGCGGAAGCTAGTAATATTATAAATCCGCGAGTTCATCCGCGTGGCATAGTTACTTTGGGCTAACGCTAATTTTAACCTGCGTGATGATAAAAAACATATCGCTTACCGCGTTTTTTGCAAATAAATATATTACTATATATTGTTTAGCAATTAAATATAATATGTCCGTAATAAAATTTTTTTTGTTTGTTTCAGAGTAAAACACTAGACTTGGCTCTAGTGTCAATATACAGAGGGGGCGTCGAGTTGGCTTCCATCAGCCAATATGCTGGTTCACCCTATAACACTACAGATAGGTAAGTAATCTTAGTAATTCAGACAACAAAATAATATAGAACTAGCTTAAACTCGTGGTTTCGCACGGGGTGGAGTTCGGTTACAGTCTCACGGTATAAAAGGTGATTCTATTTGTCCATCCAGGTAAACTACTCTTGTTGCAAAATTATGAGAGACCCAATATAGATTTCAAGAAAATATGAGATAGGTCGGTTTCCACATGTCTCTTATCCGTTCCATTCATTTCCGTGTTCGTAGTTTAATGAGATGTAAAAATAATGTAAAATTCGAAATGAAGTCTTAAACATGTTTTTGACAATCATTCTTAGTAAAAGTTCGACTATCGCAATACAGATTGCGGACCACGCTATGCCAACCTCGGATTTAGACGTATAGGTAACACTATTATCCGATGTCTGCAGCCAAGATCTAAAAATAATTTGAACTATTACTGACTTTGAAAAGTTATATCTGTTATCCTTCAAATACCTTAGGATGTTAAGACAATCCTTTTGTTAACTTAACGGCTACTAAGTGCAATTGAAATCCGATAGGTATTATTGTGAAGCTCCAAGTTTTCCATTGTCTCCGGAAAGAGCTTTACAAAATATTGAAGTTGACTTTTCATTATTTTCATAGTGATAATTGTGCCATCATTAAAATAATGATCATTTCTGTAATAACTTAATTCAAAGACATTTAGGAACTGTTAAAAATAATTATATTAATTGCTCTGACCTTATAAATTTGTTATAAACTGATAATTAAAAAGATATTTGAACGATGAATCAATTATCTAAACACGTTAATCATCGTTTTGAAAATTAACGATGTTCTAGAGAAAGCTTGAATGGGAACAAGTATTTTTTATCTCTGTATTGTCTGATTGATATCCTGTTAATATGTTTATTATTTATTTCCCTTATTGAATAGTGCTAGAATAACCATTTTGTAGTAAATGATCAGAGCCATTTATGACACATTAAGAAATAAAATTAAAATTCTCTGCTGATTAAAAGAATATAACAAGTCTTGGGCCCAAAAACTTTAACACCCGTCTGGTCCAAGAATAGAATAGAAAAGGTTTTTTATATTCTCTCAAAAGGCGTCTTTGGTTCATGTCATATTATGTCAAATCAGATTTATAACCATTGGGAGAGCTGGAGTCCATAATGGGTTCGGGGCCTGTATGACAGATCTCCAGGCTCTCACTCTCTTTAACAACAGTATTGAGTACTTATTTGAGCACATCAAGGCCTTCACGTACAGAGAGGAATATTTAAAAATTAGAATAGGTAAATTTTAAAAATAAGCAACAAAATAATCTGCGAGTGTGTAGTGAATGGTGTGTGTGTGTGTTGTGTATTTGTGAGAGAGTATAATATGCTCTACTAATTTACTATCAAATTTATTTTAAAACAGCTAGAATATTTTCCGTCTCAGAATAATCCAAATCAAGAAGCCAATTCATTTTTTTTTGCTTTACATTTAAATTGGCACAAGGGGTATATGTTTAAGATTTAGATAGTGCTGTTAAACACATGGCTACTAAGGAAGCGGAAGAATCGTTGGGCCAAAACACAATTTGTACGAATAGAGGGACAGACCGTATGCTTACGTCGTTGGGAGATCAAAGAAGGATCATAGGGAGTGTGCCCCATGGGTTGTTATTAAAAAATTAAATATATATAATTTAGGAACAGTCAGAACCTTACAAGTTTTGTAAAGGTCTGTGGTAGGAAAGCGATAAGGTAACTGCCAACTTTCAACAGAGCCCTTTGGGCGCGTTCTACTTTTACCATGTCTCCTGAACCACCCCAAGTAATTATACAATATTGGATGAGGGATTGGCAGAGAGCCAGATACACTAGTTTAATCACTATGGTGTCAGCAATGTAACGGAATACTTTTCTTTGTTTGAAGTATTGAAGAACTTTACGCACTGTTCTACTTTCAAACATCCTGTTCTTCTCGAAACACACCCATTTTTTACTGTAATTCACTTATAACCTTTTTCTTCTTATGGCATCTCGCTGTTCAACCTATAAAGTGGTCTTCTGCTTAACTGGACTCCGGACCAGAATCCTGTGGATGCCTTACGAGTTTTGGACCTGGGTAGTTTTTGACCTTAGCCTACAGCCAGGTCCAAAACTTAAGAACTAAGGGACTACATGCTAAGGGCATTACAGACTGTAGAGTAAGAGACTCGGCTTAGGGAGTCTTATTACTTTACTAGTTGGCGCCCGCCGCTTTGCCCGCGTGATATCGATAAAAAAACTCGTAGTATCCTATGTATTATTCCAGATCATAATCTACCTCTGTGTCGAATTTCATGAAGATCCATTTGACGTGAAAGGGTAACAAACATCCATACATCCATCCATCTTCACAAACATTTGTATTTATAATATTATAGTAAGAAGTAAGATAGTAGGATATTTGTAGGTTACACTAAACAAGAGAACATGACATGACATTCCGCCATTTTAAATTAAATTTCATAACTCTCCTAACAAGGAAACCCGTTGAGAGGCGTGATAGTGAATTTAATTATGATTGTCTCATTAGCGTCTTACATAATATTATACGCTAATATGAGCTTCATGTCTCCACCTACATATACAGCGACTTAATTGTTATTTGTGTCATTATGTCTTCTAACGGTATGTCTAACTCGAATACAAGGACTTGATGGTTCTTTGTAATGGGAATTACTATGAGCTTGATAAATCTTTTGATCATCAGTTCATCACTAACGATGCCTTGTTATTTTTATATATTGAGGTTTTTACTAAGATTAAAGAGACTTCAAGCATTGTTCTTTTCTTTGTTGAGACTAGACGAGAAAATGAGAAAGATTTAATTTGCAATCTTTAGTGTCTGTTTAGTGGTGTCAATCGCAACTGTATAGCATGAGGTTCCTGATTTGATTCTCGTTTGGGCAAAGTGTTATTGCGGTTTTTTATAAGGAATTTTTCAGAAGCAGCTATGAAGTTCAGATTCGTGCCCGGGTGATGGAAAAAAGCTAGCCCCTATTAGTAATACAGGTGTTAGGTACACCCCCACCTAACCCTTCGTAGATAACAGGCGTGATGTTATATATCTATGAAACTGGCAATCTAGGTATTTAAATCTGACCTCTATTTATATAAATCTCCCTCCAACTTAAACACAAATCCTTTCACGTCTCAAATATTTGACTCAAAACTTAACCTAAATTGTTGCCTTACTAAACTCCGACAATTCACCGCAGAACCGTCACAAATCATCTAGCTTACGTAGAAGAAGAGCATACTATGTAAGACCTCAATCTTACCGTGTAGCGTAATAAAATGGTTAACAAAACAAACTAAGTGAAAGCCACAGCAGTGGTATTGGAAGTACTGAAGTTTGCCCACGAAAACCGGCGTAAACACGCACAAGTTTAGCAGTATGGGCTAAATTATAAGCGTAGTGACGGATGTGCTAAGTGAGAAGTTGTTGTAATTGTAACAAGTTGTGGCTTTGAGTTACGGTTCCATTTGTCGGTGTAATTTCAGAGGGGAATGTCGCCGACATCGTTAGGAGTAACAGTATAAAAAGTTTAGGTTACAGAGATAACACAGTTGGCGCAGTGTCCCGGCTTCGATCCTTGCACGGAACAGTTATTTGTATGGCCTACAGATAGTTATTCCGGGTCCTGGCTGTTTGTGTATGTGAGTTTAAATGTTTGTAAAAGCACCCACGATAAAGGAAAAATCCTAGTGTAGGGCTAAGCTTTTAAAAAAAAATGTTCTACGATACAAATATTTCGAACTAGCTTTTGACCGCGGCTTCACTCGCGTTAAATTCGGGGTAACACAATTCCCGTTGCGCCTTATTGATTTCTAATAGCAACGCTAAGTTTTCCCTTTTCTTCCCTCTTTCTCCCTCACATCCAACTTAAACCAAAAAAATGCCTATGTCCGTCTCCTGGTTCCCAACTATCTCTGTACCAAAATTCATCAAAATCGGTTTAGCCATTAAAGCGTAAAGAGGTAACAAACAAACAAACAAACTCACTTTCGCTTTTATAATATTATATTAGTAAGGATGTTTTCATAATTAGCATAGTAGTATTTAAAAACGTGAAATTCTTTTCAATTGGCAATGAAACAAGATAAAATTACAGGAATTTATGAGATGCGTTCAAACTTTCGTCTCAAACAATATTCGCTATGCACACACAGATACAAACAACTCCAGAAAACCACTTCTCTAGTAATTTACAAACTTAAAATCGTAAACTATCGAACAGTCTAGAAAACATCTTTAAAACTTCCAACCGATAAACGCTTATCGCTTAAATCTTGCTAAACAGAGGAAGCAAGTTAAAGATTAGTGCGGAACTCAATTAAAGCAACGAAGTTTCTAAGAGATCGCGATCCGTATAATTAAATTTTCCCAGCAAAAGTGCTGCGTGATCGGAATGTACTTCGGATGCAGGCGTCAGTGTTTATCGCTCGCAAACTCAGCTTTATTGAAATAAGGTTGAAGATACGGACTAATGGCAGCTTCTTTGCGAACGCTTTGAGGGTAGCGATTGAGTGTTTTAGTTTAGGATTAAGTTTAAAGGAGTTTGCTGGAATGTAGATTTAAAAATAATTAAAATGTGTATTCAACTTAAAGAAAGCGGCCAAAAGCGAGTTAGAGTCACGCACTGAGGGTTCCCTACAAACTTGCAACATTAAAAACCCTTTCTTTTAACTGCGTAGACTTAGAGAGTTGATTTTCACAGCTCAAAGCCCAAAGGGTCTTGACAGACTAACATATATACAAATGAACAACAAAGTGATCCAATAAGGGTACCGTTTTTTTCCTTTTGAGGCACGGAAACCAAAAAACAACTTAACAAACTATCATTGATACAATTTCAACATATATCCATCGAGGAACAAACAAATACTGAAATAATAATTTATACGTTTTTTTATAATAAAACACAAAGCAAACACAATAAACGAAATTGTCTGTCAAAACTAACACGACACGTTTTTATTTTCCAACGATTCCAATCATCTACGAAAAGTGACTACAGATTCAATTTACTGCGGTCTTATACCTAAGCTATGCTCTGACAAGGCATTTAGTTGGATTCCCACTCAATTTAGGACATGTTTGGCTCGTATAACGGTAAGAAGTCACGTAAGCTGGTCGTAAAAAGTTTTTGCCAACTACCTTTTTTTAGAGTTGAGAAGCGGTTACCATCAGGTTGTATTAAAAGTAACTTAACGAGGTGTAAGGATAGTGGTAACAAGAAACGTTGAAAATGTACGTTCTGATACTTAATGTTTTGTTCCTTTTGTTGAGAAAATTTCATTTGTACGGTTTATGTGTGTGAGAGGGGAATCTAATATTGTGTTTATCTAATCATAGTATATCTGGATGACATCATTGTCTTTACTTGATTCATCGTAGACTATTTTTTGCGTTTGGGAAATCATCAAATATCTTCCCCCGCTCTGGGCGGAGCGAGGAGAGTGTCAAACTTGTACTGACTTAAACCCATCAATGTTTCTTCTTTGACCCTTTTGTTTCGGAGCCGCGGTATCTCTTTCGAACAACCCGCAACCCCGGCAGGCCTCTCTCTTAACATCTCTATGAGGCGCGCGTGGAACACTAACGCGCAGTCGACACGCCCTATCGTCACTGGACGATTGTAGACTTCTTAGGCCGTGCGCTGCGTTAGGCGTGCGCACGGCGCGGGTGCCCGCATGGCGTACTGTTTCATGTTATAGGCCGTGCGCTGCGTTAAGCGGGCGACCCGCTGCACGCAGCGCTGATCTATGAGATTACATGACACAGCACGCCACGCGGGCGCCCGCGCCGTGTGCACGCCTAACGCAGCGCACGGCCTTAAGGTCCACTTCGATAAGAGGGACTTTAGTAAATAGTTCTTTGTAATATCGACTTAGTAAATATGACGTTTATTATAATACAGGTTAAAGCAGTTGCACGGCGCGACATGGAAACGTTAGTTTTCAATGTGATTTTAGGAATTAACTAAACCCAACGGGATACTGATGCCGAGAGGCGCTTATTCTTTTCGGAATCGTCATAGTATTGTTATTTTGGATATTACCGTTTACTACCGATATGTGACTGTGAACATTCTAGTTACGGATAGGACAAATTTCGAGTTTTTTTTTTTAAATAAACGTGTAAAACCTAAACTTCGAAGCGTAATTAGCACAAAGTTTTCAGTGCTTTGCCTCAACTTTAACCGTAAACCGTAATTTTTTTCTCACCAAAACACTTACGATTTTCAGCGCTTTTGTGCATTATTTCTTGGTTTAATTTGCAGAATTATTAACGACTTCATGAAGGGGTATATTTTTTAAAAAACTAGTAATGTTACATGATTAAAACGTTGAAGTAATCAATAAAAGCATATTTATCTACTGGGAGCCGAATCTTTTGTCTTCTGCACCAGAAAAGCTCGCAGATTTTTTATTTAGCGATACAAATACGATAAATGTGAATGTTTGTGAGGATGACTTCCGGCCACCGTAGATGCGGGCCTGTGCGGGACCGTGCGCCTCAAAGAGATGTTAGTAAAGCAGAAGGGCCTGCCAGGGCCTCCGCTTGCCGGGGTTGCGGGTTTTTCGAAAGAGATACCGCGGCCTCGGAACGTAAAGAGCAATAAAAGGAACATGGGTGGGTTTTAGTCAGTACAAGTCTGACACTCCCCCCCGCTCCGCCCAGAGCGGGAGAAGTTATTTGATGATTCAATTCATTTTATTATTGAATGAATTAAATTCTCCGTAAAAAGTTCTTTCATGAACCGATGAAACTAGCTCTGTGTTAACATTAAAGCCATATGATGTAGATTCTTTATAGGTCCTGTAATTCTTTTTAATTTTGGGATTGTACATAATTTATTATTTTAACTTGACAACAGAAACTTGGGAAAAAGTATAAGTCACCCACAAATAAAAGCGAATAAGAATACAAAAATTTTAAACATTTTGACATTACAAATTCACTGAAATTACAAACGAACCATCAATCACCATAATTAACTTTTGAAAATTGCCACAATAAATTTAAGGCAAAAATATTTCCTCCATTTTATTACTTTATCATACAAAAACATCCGGTAGCGTCCTTTATAAATAACATTAATAACTAAAAGAGCAATTTTAATGTACAAGTAATACAAACTTTGGTTCAGTAATTATCAAAGAATAATGGACATTAATATCGAGGATTGTGTCTCTGAATAATTTACTACTTTCACGTTTAAGGTTTATAGCTTTTATACAAAGGTAATATTGTATCAGCAATGATTTGTTCATTTTCAAAATGATTTAATATACAAAGACTTCCACAGAGTTTCTTGTGAATAAAAGTTTTGAGCTCATTTGAACGCATTCTTGCAAATAACGAAATAGAGAAACAGTTTTTTTTTTTAAATTAAGCGTTGGCCCGCACTAGAAATTTCTCATGTATCGTGGGTGCGTTTACAAACATTTACGGTCATATATACAAACAGCCAGACCCGAAACAACTGTAGGACATTCAAGTATTTGTTCCGTGCGGGGATCGAACCAGCGACACGTGACGCAGCAGCCGATCGCTCAGTAACTGCGCCAACCGTGCCGTCAATTTTATTCTTTTATTTTGTGTTTAAGAGAAAGAGCTAACTTTTGCAACTTGTTTTTTCATGGGTACCTGATTTGGTTTAAGATGCCATTTAGGAATAAACATGTCATAGAGGAACATCTCTCAGGGTCGCTGGTTTGATTACCTCCCAATGTTTTTCTTCATCTAAGGAAGTGATATACACAAAACGAACATGAAATTTAAAAATTGGTAAGAGGTCTTGGGTTTGCTTTGCAGTAGCGAGTTATCTGGGGCTGCAGATTATTTGAAAAAGGTACTAGGACCCCGGAACACATAGAGAAAATGTTTCAGTCAGTAAAAGTCTAACACTCCTTTCTTCTCCGCCCTGAACGGGACAAGTCATTGGATGATTTCCCAAAAAATAAATAAAAAAAGCTCTTAATAAAAGCATGTAATTTTCTCAAGTGTTTTTAAATACAGCATTTACGACTGTATTTAAGTTTTTATTTTCGAGAATGCTTGGCACACTTGCTGAAGTTTTCTAAGATATTTCTTGACCGTCTTTTCTATTACAAGCACTGTCGAGTTCAAGCTAAATTGTGCCACTGCTTAACCTACTGCAGCCAAAGGGCTTTGGATTTCTAGTTGAGTAAATGGAAAACTTTAGAACTGCATTCGAATGCTTATTTACGGTTAAGATGATGAAAAGTTTAAAAGTATTGAAATAAAATGTTTGTTAAGGCTTAGAAGCAAATATGCAAGAATGTAGCAATAGATAAGAATGGATAAAGTAAGGAATGTTTATATTAGAGACAGTTTGAATGTTGCGCCTGTTACAGAAACATTGAAAAGGAGTCGTTTGTCTTGGGATGGACATGTAATGAGGAGGGACGAAGCGCATGTGCCTTAAAAAGTGATAGATATGAATGTTGATGGATGGAGAGGGATAGGACGGCCTAGAAAAGATGGATGGATTGTGTATAAAATGAATTAATACCGTGACGTCTGACAGGGTAGAATGGAAGAAGAAAACGTGTTTCGCTGACCCCAAATAGAATGGGACACGGGCGGGAAAATGATACGGCTAAAAAAATACAATACTAACTCACAAAAATGGCATCAAACCTACTACTTTCCATAAAATAATCCTTTTTACGCGACTGCGGTGAACCCAAAAAGAAGGATTACGTGTCTTCTTCGAACACGTATATACAAATACACGTAAGACCTAATGTCTTACGTGATCCACACGCCAGCTAAGAAACCGTAATATTTAAAAAATGGCCGATTTTATGAACATAAAATAAGGAAAGTAGAGTTTATTTGTCAGAATATAGTACTTACAAAAGATGTAACAGTTATTAAAGCCTTTATTTCAGATATTTATTTTACAATATTATGGAGGAGCTCGTGGTTGAATAATAGCAGCCGCTCGGGTCGATCTTTAGGTTAAGTCGCGCTTGCCTAGGTTGGTCTGTGGATGGGTGACCACCCGTTACATACCGAGTTTCCTCCGTGCCTCGGAAAGCACGTTAAGCCGTTGATCCCGGCTGTCATTTGTAGATCTGTGACAGTCGTTACAGGTAGTCAGTGTTCTGAAATTCTGACAACCAGTCTCACCAAGGGGTATCGCATTACCTAGTACTAACTGGGTTGTGGAGGTCAGATAAGCAGTCGCTCCATGTAAAATACTGATATTCAGCTGCATCTAGTTAGACTGGAAGCCGACCCCAACATAGTTGGGAAAAGGCTAGGCAGAAGATGATTCAAATTAATTTGATTGTCTGAATATGGTCTTAAATTTTTATGGTCTTAAATATAAACAAAGGTCTCATCATATTCTGCCATTGGGGGCGTGCAAATATTTGGTACTTATACAAACTTTAAAACAAACATTAATTAGGAAATAGAAATTACAGTTATTGGCATGTCAATTAAATAAATATTATCAGTATTCAGTACAATGTCAAATAATTATTCAATGTCAAACTTGAGATGTCAATGATTTTATGATTACAAAATTACAATTTAATTAGGATTTCGAAGTATCATTCAAATAACCATTTAAATTATAGTAACATATTTTATACGACAAAGCTTTAAATTCTTTTTTAAAACCATTTAAATGTAATTCTTTGATTTGCTTTGGGATTTTGTTAAAACTTGCGGGGGCTATGCAGAATATACTTTTCCACATTAAAGCTGTTCTGGCTCTACGTCCACGTAACATGTCATTCCGCCTGTTCCGTTTGACTGTATCGGATAAGTTAGGAAACAGATGTGAGTTCAACTTAACAAATAAAGCAGTTTCATAAATATACAATGACGGCAGTGATAAAATTTTAAAGTTTTGAAAAAAAGGTTTACAACTGTCCGTTACTTTAGTTTAAAAATGGCTCTGACGGACCGTTTTTGCGCTTTAAAAGCGGCTTCTCTATTCGTAGAGTTACCCCAAAACATAATGCCGTACCTTAATATAGACGCTACAAGGCCATGGTAAGAAACAAGTAGTGCTTCTGTGTTGACTGTTGGGGCGAGTTTATATAAGGCAAGGCATGGGATGGCATGAACTACTAATTTTCTTAAATAGTGTTTCGATGTGGTCCTTCCAACTTAGTTGCCTGTCAATTATAAGGCCTAGAAATTTTGTACTATTTACCTCCTGAATTTTGTTATTTTGTATTTACATCCATTTTCGAACTCGATTTTTTTATGCCCAAATTGCATTACCATGTGTTTTGCTGAGGTTAATTTTCAGATTATTATTATTAAGCCAAGAGATCATTGTAGCTACCGCGCTATTAACATCTGCTTCATATGATTCAGGTTTATCACATGCTATTGTTATCGTGCTATCATCAGCAAAGAGTGATATTAGGAAGTCTATGGCTCTGGGGAGATCATTTATATAAATTAAGAATAAAAGAGGGCCCAACACACTACCCTGTGGTACCCCAAAATATATTGTACGTTCATTATACAAGTATGTTACTTCTTCTTTAGTTTTAAAATTTAGGTTTCTTATTGCTGTAAGTTGTTTTCTTTTTGAAATATAGGTACTTAATAAGTCCAGAATGTTACCCCTTATACCAGAAATATGTGATGATGTTTTACAATATTATCATTGTTTTAATTTTCTAAGCAAATTTTCCTCATCGCGTGCTTTCACAGTTCTCTTAGATGTCACTGTCAAAAGTGACATCTATAAATGGTTAAGTAAAACGATAATGTTAGCAAAGAGATTTTCTATATATACATATAGATAGCAAATACCCTTATGTAACCTACCTCCCGCATGACGATTTGGCAGTTAGTCAAAGTTGTACCCATACAACTCTGCTTAACTCTTTAAAATAAACAGGTTAGATGTTACAATCCTTACTTTCTTACTACAAAATTATAAAAGCGAAAGTGAGTTTGTTTGTTTATAACGTCTTCACGCCTTAATGGCTAAACCGATTTTGATGAATTTTAACACAGAGATAGTTGGGACCCTGCAGACGGACATATGGTATAGGCATAGGGTAACATTTTTTTTAAAGTGAGAAATGAGGGAGAAATGGGGAAGAAAAGGGAAAACTTAGCATTGCTATTTCAATAAATAAGTCGCAAGGGCAGAAACTACAGGTAGCAGGTCCTGCAAATCAGGAAAGGGGAACTGTGTTACCCCGAATTTTACGCGAACAAAACCGCGGGTAAAAGCTAGTATTTAATATCTTTCCACGACCAAGTAATATTTTCCTATTTCTCGTGACATCAAAAGCTATTTTGCAAAATGAAAATAGCTGCCTAATATAATAATATATTAACAACATCTTTCATCAAAGCAACCTATACTCAAAAGAAAATGTATTGCTTTAATCTAATCCCGAGCTAAGACAGGAAAATTCAAATTGCGCTATCTCGTGTGACCTAATTAGCTAAGGGCTCTTATGTATTGTGACTTTTTGCAGCTAATCAAACGCAAGACCGCTGCTATACAGTCGCTGGTTGTACCTTCACCCGCCTTTTTTTTTGCAAATTGTAAATTAACAAACAACTTCCCCCGCTCTGGGCGGATCGGGGGCAGTGTCAGATTTGTACTGACTAAAACCCACCCATGTTCCTTCTATTGCCCTTTATGTTCCGGGGCCGCGGTATCTCTTTCGAATAACCCACAACCCCAGCAGGCGGAGGCCCTGGCAGGCCCCTCTGCTTTGCTGACATCTCTTTGAAGCGCGCGTGAAATACGAAAGCGCCGTCGACACGGCCTGTCTTCAATAGACGGACAGACGGTGAGCTACCCATTGCTTACTGTCTACAGGCCTGCATCTACGGTGGCTGGGAGTCGTCTCGCGGCGCCTGACGTCCAGGGCGTCCACCGACGGCTGGGTTGGTTTTAGTTTCTCTCTCTCAAACGCTTCAAGCTCAAACCTTCGCCCGCATTAGGACAGTTCCGTATCAGTCGCGATTTTTCTCGCGGTTTAGTCGCAATACCGCCGCGCTTCAGTCATTCGTTGTCACCCTTTTCTCCATTCATTTGTCTGAAACAGTTGCACGTTTACAAAGATACAATAGCAATACTAGCTGCACATGCCTTTACACAACTGAATTCGAGTCGATTTCCACTCTAACCGATTGCAACTAAATACCTACTATTATTTTATTGCATACCTCGTTTAAGATTATTATACACTATACAGTGTAACTTAAAAAAAAACTCTATGTTACATCGCTCAGACCTGTGTTATGCATTTTTTTTTACTTTGCCCCACACTAGAAATATCTCCTGTATCGTGGGTGCGTTTACAAACATTCAGACTTACATACACAAACCGCCAGACCCGAAACAATTACCTCTAGGCCTTAACATTTTTTGTTTCGTGCGGGAATTGAACCTGCGACACGCAGCGCTGCGCTGCGCTGCGCTGCGCTAATCTTGTCATCAAATAAATGATTATATTTGATTTATAGTACTGAGTTTAACGATACCTCTTGCTAAGACTGATTTTAAGAATTCTTGACCATTGAATACATGTAACGAATATCAAAGATCAACAAATGACAGCTGCGCGCCATCTGCTGTAACGATGGGTCCAGGTCTTAAATAAAGCAGTGCGTTACACCGAGCTTTTTACGTGCGTACCCTTCAATGTAAATCAAACAAATCAATATCATTTCTTTCAATTAAACCATTGCAGGCACTTTTGAATGTCTAAAAAAAAAACAAAATTTTAAAGTTACAGTACCGGTCACAAGACATAAAAACTTGTTAAAGTACCGTAGTTTCCCATTCCAAAGCGTTGATCTCTATGGAAAAGAATGGGCAAAAAACTCCTTCTAATTATAACTCACATACGTAATAGCAACAAGGATTTTACCGACCCATCACACCATCCACGGACACATGCAAGAGCGGCTTACGGCTGTCATTATTTTACCACGCGACAGCATCCTTACAAAAACTAGCCACGTATGTAAAAGCCCTAAATATTTGTGTCTGATCGTGTTTCATTATTTATTCAATTTATCTTTGAGAACGGTGAACAAGTATATCAAGATAATCTCTTTTGTCAACAGGCAGGTGAATCTAAAAATAAGTCCACAACTTGGTGATTGCTTCAATTGGAGTATGACACCATCGCAAAGTGAGCTGGTCGTCTTTGCAAGGATCAGTGATCCTGCAGTTGACTTGGAGACGACACCTCCTGATGGGCCGTGGTTAGAAGCTACGGCTGCTGCAGTACCCTGGAGCCTTGGCGTAGATATAGCTATATGGAACGCTGTTGGTAAGACATTTTTTACTACTTCAACACTTTTTTATATAGTTTTTCTTCTGTATCGTAGGCGCGTTTACAAACATTTAAACTCACATACACAAACAGCCAGACCCGAAACAACTATCTGCAGGTCATACAAATATTTGTTGAGTGCGGGAGTCAAACCCGCGACACTCACGATCACTGCTTGTTTTCAACATAAATCTTCAGCGTTGAAAGTTATAATTCCAATTAACAATAGTATTTAGTTGTTAGTTTGGTTGTCTCTGAATTAAAATGAAAATGGGACTACCAATTCTTAGGAATGTTATTAAGAGTCAAGATTAAAACTGCTACCCACCCAAATAATATAATTCCGTAACCACTAATTCAATCCCAAGCGGAGGCAGGACGCCATTACCAGAATTCCGTTAATGAATACTAAAATTTACCTGTTAATTACACGGCGGAGTAAAAGAAATAGATGAACGAACTTCGCAATTTACTGCTGAAGTTTGAAGAGTAAACTAAGAGAAATGAGGTTGTATTTTCAGATCTGAAAACGCCATTTATAACAAACACTATGAAAATTTACGAACCTCGGACTGTTGATGAGAAACTTTTTAATGATTTGATGGTTTCGTTGTTGATATTTTGTTGGGAAACATGGAAAACAGCGATTCAAAATAACTTTTGTTCATTTCTAGTACCTTACCAAGCTTAAATTAGATGAAATCGTTTGAGAGAATGTAATGAATATTGTAATATTATCAAAATGTGCGCTGTGATTTTACGCATTTAGCCCATTGATAATCCTGATAGGGCAAAAGAAAACGTTATTGTTTTACTTCAATCATCAGGTATTTTAAATTAAAATTCTTCTTTAAACAAAATACCTACTAACTACACTCACATCGACAAGTAATCTATACTAATACTAGCTTTCGCCCGCGGCTTCGCCCGCGTTAAATTTGGGGTAACACAGTTCCCCTTGCGCCTTATGAATTTGTAATAGCAACGCTAAGTTTTCCCTTCTCTTCCCTCTTTCTCCCTCACATCCCACTTTTTTCAAAAAAATATTAGCCTATGTCCGTCTCCTGGTTCCCAACTATCTCTGTACCAAAATTCATCCAAATCGGTTCAGCCATTAAAGCGTGAAGAGGTAACAAACAAACAAACAAACAAACAAACTCACTTTCGCTTTTATAATATTAGTAAAGATTATAAAGCTGAAGAGTTTGTTTGTTTGTTTGAACGCGCTAATCTCAGGGACTACTGGTTGGAATTGGAAAATTCTTTTAGTGTTGGATAGTCCATTTTTTGAGGAAGTCTATAGGCTATATAACATCACGCTACGACCAACAGGTGCTGAGCAGCGTGGGTGAAACCGCGGGGAACAGCTAGTATACATCAATAATTCGCATTAACACAAGACTTAAAACAGTGTAACCAGCTCAAAATTTCAACTACTCAACTCCTATCAAAAACAGAATGTACTCTAGTCCAAACAGCTATACCAGAGAGCACAGATAAGTCTTGTGGCCTACTGCTAGGCAGACCATTGTCTCCACTTCTCATGCGATCAAGAGTGTCAGTTGATGTCTCGGATCCCTTATAGAAACTAACAATTGTGATTAAATTAACATTATTAATTGTCACAGTATGAAAACCTTAAGGTAACACAATTAAAATAAACAGTGGCTGTGGTTTTATAGATACAGCACAGATCACAATTAGGATATAATAGACAACACGGTTGTCGCAGTGGCTGAACGATTGACTGCTACGCGTGTCGTGTCGTGGGTTCGATTCCCGGAACAAATATTCGTATGACCTGCAGATAGTTGTTCCGGGTCTGGTTGTTTGTGTATGTGAGTTTAAATGTTTGTAAACGCACCCTGACAAATAACTGGCTTCTTAGATTACAAAGGGTTACTGTGTAATCTAAGAAGCCAGTTATTTTATTTTTTATGTGTTAAAAATACCAGTCCCGTTTCCTTTAACGAAACATTTTCAAAAGAGGTTCATTCTGTTTAAGCAATTTTAAATTTAATAACAATGTAAAAAAAAGGCTCAGAGTTTAAATTATTCTTTCGAACGTGAGCGAGTGTTAATGGAGTGTCATGTGGTATGTTGGGGTAATACATTGCTTGTAAAACGCTCATTAATATCATCCATAGTCATTCTTTATTTACTGCTAGTGTTGGCTCTTTGTTTGCAAACCTCCACGTTCATAAGCTAGAGTTTTACTTTCAGTGGAGACAATATTGATGCACCAAAGTCAGGCACGAATATTATTTAAAAAACCGTCTCTAGTGGACCTCTTACTCTGTGAACTTTCAACGAAATTTCATAGCACCCGGTTCAAAAGTTCTCCACAAACAAAACTAGGTAAAACTATTGCAATAACTCCCGGAAGAGAGTTCATCTATCAATATTGCAGGTTGGGCTGGCTGGGGGGAGTGGGGGGCTTGCAGCAAGACCTGCGGAGGGGGGAAACAGACCCGCAGGAGATACTGCTCCAGACCCACCTGTGAGGGGTACGGGGAGCAGGGAAGGGCATGTAACTCTTTCGACTGCGAAGGTAAGTAGATTTCCGTCGTAATGAAGGTAGCGGAATGCGAAGTTACTTTGAAATGGGATTGCGGATTTAATCGCGTTTATTGTTTAATTTCGCTTTGTTGTAAGGTTACTCCTTTTGAACACGCTGTTATTTGACTGTACATTATTGCTGAGAAGATTGAGCTGCGATAGTGTAACAAAAACGCCTCGTTTTGCTTACGGATAGTTGTATTTTGACATAAGTTCTATGAGACTTAAGTCAAAATACAACTTGCATCTTGCGTCAACAGTTACCAAATAAACAAAGTCAAACTTGGTAATTGGAGGTATAAAAAGGATATTAGTTTAAAAAAAGAAGTTGTCTAGAAAATGCCAGTCGTCGCGACTGTACTCGTGCAAAGAAAACAAGAGACTCTCGTACGTGCTTTTCGACGCAAGTTTTATTACCTACGGTCGTCAACCTCACTTAACCAAGGTTCGAAGTAAACTTATCGTTGATGATAAATAAAAATCATAAATCAATAATATTTGTTATCCACGTGTATCCAAACGTATTTCGAAAATTTTCAAATTATACACATAGTTTTTTTTTTTTTTTTAATAAAGAAATTATCATTATACGTGATTAATGAAGAAATTAAATTATTAATCAACATTGTTAATTATTGATAGTTGTCAAGGAAAATAATATTCTTGATAATTACAAACCCCGTGAAAACTATTTATTCAAAACTCTATATGCAAAGCTTTTCTAACATCTTATAGGAATAAAACAGTCCAGCATTCAAAACCACACATGCCGCACTAAAAAGCCATTTCAATTTAACTTCTATTCCGCAAACCGTCACTCAATTCAGAAACTTTAAAAGCAAACATTTCAGTAAACGTTCTGCATCAGTAGAAAACCGGTTCTCGTCTAAGCGTAAACGAATATTGGATTTCAAATTATTTCGAGACTAGCTCGTTAAGTGATATCGTACAGCTTGTAATTGATAGGTCGACTGGAAGTCGTCCATTTAGGCAACTACTACCTACCAAGCATGCAGAATGTACACACGACAGCAAGTCAACCTATTCTAAACTATTGTAACCTGATCTTTCTAGTACGTATCTCACACCGTAGTAGAGAGATCAGGTTAAAATGGTTTTGTATAGGTTGATGTGCCGTCGTGTGTACGTGACATTTTGATAAAGTGATTGTAGCGCCAAAATAGCATGTTGCAAGAATTAGTTTTTAATTGGCTCCGACGTCGTCGTCCATGTTTTTGTGATAGACGACGCTGACGGGTTTAACGAGTGCACTCGGCCTATGGGTTTACGTTTAGTATAGTAACTGTACGTGCTAAAATTGCGTGTTTATGTTTGTTTTACTGTTTTCTTGTTTCCTTTCTTAGGATATTCAATTTTTTTTTTTTACTTTTAATGCATGTGTGATCACTAAAGGTTTAGTGAACCGATCACATTTAATTTTGGGTGACGATATCTTGCACTAACTCATAAAGTATTTGGCTACATAAAATAAAAAAAGAACAAATAAAAAAAATAATTATGAACGTTTAGCTTTATATAATTTTATATTTACATAAACAAGCTGTGCCCGGTCTGAGAATCAGTCGTATTCTATTTTTCATATCCCTAAGTGATAAGAACGGCTTTCTTTAGAAAAGAAGGTAAACAGCAGATGAGACCACTGCTAGTTTTAAATAAAAAAAATAAAAATAAAATTTGATGTGCATTTTTTTTCAATGTCCTATGAACGCATATTCAAATAAAAGTTAATGTTTACTAAAGTAAACTCTGCACTCGACTCATAATATAATGATGGGTAATCGTCCAATAACTTTCACGACTCTGGGCGGACCGGCGGGAGTGTCTGACATGTACTGACTAAAACCCACCCATGTTCCTTCTTTTACTTTTTATGTGCCAGGGCCATGGTATCTCTTTCAAACACCCTGCAACCCCAGCAAGACTGATACCACTTTATAGTAACAAAACACGACCTACTAAATTTAATTTACGAAAATTAATTACCGACACAAATTTAATACAAAGCAACATTAAATAAGAGCCTTATCCACGTGCCTAGCAATAACGTCAACATACATTATAATTTAATTCTTCTCAGGTACAATAAACCCGCTTGCTCCGGGAGCTAGGCGTAACTTTCACCCAGCCCAGGCCAGGTGGGGGCCTGTGGCGGATCGACCGCACGCCTTCAGCCTAAGACCTAATTCCTACATCTGGATTGCATCATCAGAACTCTTCGCAGCAGGGAAGACTTTCCCAAGAGAGTTTACATTATTCATCTCACTCAGATTACGACCCGAGGTAAGTTGATTTAGAGAACTATATCATCTGCTTAGAATTATCCTAACTATGTTGGGGTGGGCTTCCAGTCTAACCAAGAACAGCTGAATACCAGTATTTTACATGGAGCGACTGCCTATCTGACCTCCACAACCCAGATAGTACTGGGTTCTTTTTGCGGATGGGAAATCATCATAAAACTTCAACCCCGATCAGGGTGGAAGGTGGGACAGTGTCAGACTTTCACTAAAACTCACCCATGTTCCATCTTTTGCCCTTTATGTTCCGGGGCCAAGGTATCTCTTTCGAACAACCCGCAACCCAGTTAGTACTGAGTGATACGATAAATTTCTGGGATACTTATTAAACTGATTATCTGTAATGATTTTTCTACTTAAATCAAAGAAAGCAATGAATTTAATAAATAGGACTAAAAGGTAGAAACGAACTGTTATTGAACGATAATTTTAATTAACATATTCATGTAACACAATGAATGGCGTGCGCCTGCTTTTTGAATATTAACGTACATTTGCATTGATGAGCGTAATTACATTCCGATTCGCTACCGAAGTTCATTGGCAAAAAACTGGCAAAGAGCGAGTCTGACTCGCCGATCGCGGGTTGCGAAATAAACAGCCATGTATTTTGACTGTGTAGACTTAGATGGTTGATTTTTTCACAGCAATTATTTATTTTATTATGTTTGGGAAGCTTACAGCTATTATTATTGAATAGTTACAGTTTCATATGACAGAAGGCCAATTACAAATTTCCACTTATAGTTAATAAATACAGATATTTTAAACAATAGTAGGCTCACAGTTACACTTATATAACAGACTTCCATAATTATTACTTATTACATATTACTTCTTCTTTTTCTTATACATAATAGGTAGTCAAAAATAAACTTTTCCCAAAAAGATTTTTACAAAATATAAATATGTATGTTAGTGAAAAATGAGGTTGTACAAAGTTTTTTTCAATTTACGGATGCTAAAAATGAAGGGGTCAGTGTCGATTTCCTGGCAGGTTTCGTTACAAAGTCGCATAAAGGGACTACTAAGTTGGGTATATGGTTTTAATTTCAACTGGATACTTTTACGCTTTCTTGAGATAAAGCGCCTTGAGAGACAGACAGACAGACGTAAAACAAAGTGATCCAGTAAGGGTTCCGATTTTTTCCTTTTGAGGTACGTAACGTTATCTGCCAAGTGCAAATAAAAATACTGGCGTTGCTTTCATGGATATAAAACCATTTCTTTGGCGAGGCAAATACTTAATAAATTACTTTACTGACTTCCAAGTTAATTGCTCAAAGAATTGAAATGATAACTCTGTAAATATTCATACTGTTTCAGAGGAATACTTGAAGAGTGAAATTGTTGTTTAAGATTGTTTACTTTTCAATAAATATGGTTCTTTTTCAATTAAAATAGCAGCGTTTATGGTTTCACTATAGTCTAGAGTGGGAACATCAAATCAAAAGTCATGTATTCAAATTAGGCTGATAATCAGCACTTTATGAACGTCACATTACAACAGACAGCCCTACAAAAACGCCCTGCCCATCGTTATTCATGATATTCTTATATTAGTCTAGTGACCCAGGTGGTGGTAGGGCCTACGCTGTCCTCTCATAACTTAAAGTACTAACGCTAACTAACTAGATTCTTAAATCTTTTTAAATCATTTAATTTGTTGAATGTGTTTTCGGAGCCAACCCAAATTACTACAAATACCGCTACATGTATCGATAATGTTTTCTCTTGCTGCAACTTCTTAGATAAATCCATTGTAAATTACCTTCCCTCTGATCACAGCGGTCAAACCGTTGTTTTCGAGTCCTACACTTCATCACAAAAAATTCAGATACAGTCTAGACAGATAACACCCAGCAATTTAAATAAATTTAATAATAATTTAATAAGTAGTCTAGGCATTCCGGGATATGATATTAATAATGTAAATCATTTTTATGAGGAATTCTTTTCGGTTGTCTACACAGAGTTCAATGATACGCTAAAAATAAAAACTAAATCTATTAGCCCAAAGTTTATATTTAGTGATTGGGCAACTAAGGGTATAAGAAAAAGTAGGGAACGACTGTTTGAGCTTTACGGCCTTAAGCCTTACATAAACTCGGAAACATTCAATCGCTATGTTGCTACTTACTCAAAAATGTTTAAAAACACCTGCAAGGTAGCTAAAGCCTTATTCATAAGCAACAAGATTAAATCCGCTGATAATAAAATTAAGACGGTTTGGAAAATAATCAATAGTGAAACTAATAGAAATAAAAAAATATAATAATGTTATAACACTAGAGTCTTCACGTGGTCTTCTAACCACTAAAAACGAAGTTGCTCAAGAATTTGTGGATTTCTTTACTAGTATCCCAATTAAAACTACAGAAACGTTAAATTCCTAATCCTTGGTTTCTGTTGACTTATTAAGAGCAAACGTTTTACCATGCCCGGTTGAGTTTCAGTTTAAACATATTAACCCCACTGTAGTTATTAAAGCTTTTAAACAAATAAAAATCAAATTAACCGAAGACCTTTGGAGATTGTCTATTAAAGTTTGTCAAGCTATCATTGAGACTATAGCACCGTACTTAGCCTTTATATTTAATTTGTGTGTGGACCAAGGAGTCTTCCCGGACCTCATGAAATACAGCAAGGTAATACCACTTTTCAAATCTGGGGACAGTAACGACACCAATAATTATAGACTCGTATCCGTTTTGCCGGTTTTCAGCAAGGTGTTTGAAAAGGTAATGCTTAATTGGTTAAGCATTACCTTTTCAAAGTGGTTGAGCATTTGGATGCTCAACCACTTTAACACCAATAAAATATTACATGAAAAGCAGTATGGTTTCACCAAAGGACGTTGTACCACTGACGCCGGTGTCACCCTATTAAAACACATATTTACTGCGTGGGAAGAGGCACAGGATGCCATAGGGATCTTTTGTGACCTCTCAAAAGCATTTGATTGCGTGAACCACGAAACCCTTCTCTTAAAACTTGAACATTACGGCCTAGGGAAACTTGCCCTTAGTTTAGTTAAATCGTATTTAAATGATAGACAGCAGCAAGTACAAATAAATGGTGTCAATTCAATGGGTTTAAATGTAAAGATGGGTGTACCACAAGGATCGATATTAGGTCCCTTCCTCTTTTTAGTATATATAAATGATCTACCCCATTTGTTTAAAAACCAACCACAAATGGTGTTATTTGCTGACGATACCTCTTTAATATTTAAGATAAACAGACGTGCCACAAATCTTGACGACGTCAATAATGCCCTAATGCAGGTACATAATTGGTTTACCGCTAATAATTTAGTATTAAATGGGAAAAAAACGAAGTGTATAAGATTTGCTCTACCAAATGTCAGAAACAGTGAGTGTGACATAGTATTGAATCAAGAGAAACTAGAATTCGTCGAAAAAACTGTTTTCTTGGGAATAACACTCGATTCAAAGCTACAATGGGGTCCGCATATAACATCTCTTGCAGGACGCCTTAGTTCAGCAGCATATGCTGTTAGAAAAATCCGTCAGTTTACTGATGTTGATACCGCGAGACTAGTCTATTTTAGTTATTTTCATAGTATAATGTCATACGGTATTTTACTTTGGGGACGGGCTGCAGACATCGAGTCTATATTTATTCTGCAGAAAAGAGCCATTAGAGCCATAGATAACCTACGTAGGCGAGATTCTTTAAGGGAACAGTTTAAGGATATTAACATCATGACAGTACCTTGTCAATATATTTATGAAAACATCATGTATGTCAGGAAAAACTCGCATCTTTTTAGTAAAAGAGGTGACAGACACAATTATAATACTAGAAATAGGGACCAATTAGTTCAACCAGGTTTCAGGTTAGCTAAAGTAGACTCATCTTTCATGGGGTACTGTTTGAAATGCTACAATAAAATACCTCCCCACATTCTTCAACTGGATGAAACGAAATTTAAATCTTATATTAAACGCACACTATGTAGACAAGCATATTATAAGTTGGGGGATTATATTGATGATAAAAATGCTTGGCTCAATGCTGGTCCTGCTCCTCAAGCATAGGGGTAAACTCATTAATAAGTATCCGAAGCTATAGTGGAAGCTGCAGAAGATTGTAAGACTATCTTTGCAATGTATAGAATCAATTCTCTAGTATTGTATAATTATTAAGCCCATATGTGAGTGCTATGTATTATCATTGACTTGACGAAGCCCTGGTGGTTAATAGTGTCATGCTCACTTAAATGTCTCGCTGATGGTGGCGGGTGTGTCGGGTCATTTAGCTCCCTTCAAAATGGTCGAGCTGAATGGGGCTGATCCATACGTCATGTTCGTGAACGGGCGCTGTCAGTTGGGACTGGTCATTTTTTAACTACCACGGTCATTTTTAATTTATTTAGATTTAAATTGAATTTTGCTCTTTATTTACTCTGGACGCTCTTACTGTGCACGTCTTTCTACATCGTTCTCACATATTTGTATAATCTCAACACGAATGATGTAAATACTATTTTGTAAAAATATTAGAATTTAAAAGAGTGTCCATGGAGTTTCTTGCCCATTCTTCTCCATAGAGATCAACGCTTTGGAATGGGCAACTGCAGTACTTTCACAAGTTATTATGCCTTGTGACCGGGACTGTAGATTCATTTTGTTTCTTGACATTCAAAAGTGCCTGTAATGGTCTAATTGAAATAAATGATTTGATTTGATTTGATTTAACGCTGTAACAACAACAATGTAAAACCCAATGATTTTAAAAGAGTAGGTAACCATGGAGTTTCTTTCCGGTTCTTTTCCATAGGAAACGACCAACCCGTACCGTGCACCCTTTCTCGACGTTTTATAAATGCCCATGTAAGTCTATGTGCAAAAACATTTAGAATTTTTGAATGAATTGTATGAATTTTTTTAGTCTAAAATATTCATATTTGTCAGATTAAGTATTTTTGTTCAGCATAGCATTTGTGAAGAGAAATATACATTTTTATTTTTAGTCAAATGTAACTGAAGCAGTAGGGCCAATACTTAACGGTTCCAATTTTGGAAGCTTAAATTGCCTGATCTTTTGAAATCTAAATTAATGAAAGATGAAAGTGGATTAAGATTGGTCGTTACCATGAAAAATGTAAGCTAGAAAATAAGTTGTTTTTAGGGTTCCGTACCTCATAAGGAAATTTATTGGATCACTTTGTTGACTGACTATCTGTCTGTCTATCAAAAACCATATACTCAACTCTGTAATCCTTTTGTGATGTGAGACTTCAACCCTCTACGTCTACGGAGTCACAAGATATGGCTGTTTATTTCACAAGTTTGTACGGAACCCTCGGAGTGTGAGTCTGACTCGCTCTTTGCCGTTTTTTTAAAGTTTAATTACCATAGGATAGTAGATATTCTTTATTATGTACAACATATAAATAAAATAAAAACTGGAAAACAATTCACATAAGGTGACACAATCGCTAATAGCAATAGTTTCTAAACAGACTTTGGATATTACAATATTATTTGCATTCATATTTATTAAGTGAATCTTCAATTAGGTATTTAAAAGCAGTTTTGAATCCTAGTTCTTCAATTTATCAGCTTTTAAAAAAAATGCTTTTTAACAATTGTCTAATCCTACTTTTTTCCCCAGAGCGGTGGCTACGGTCAAGGAACCCTATTCTCATTGCGGTCACGAAGACGCACGGGTTCTTTTCTGTCCCTGGAACTAGCTGGCCGGGGGGCAGCCAGGCTGGTCCATGCTGGCACAGGGACATCCCGCTCCATATACTTAGCAGTACCTTTGTATGATTTCCGCTGGCATCATATTGCTATCAGGTGAGTTTAAAAAAAAAAGTATTATTTTACCTTGATTTTTACTGCCAGCAATAAAAAAAATATATAAGAGTATCCTAGACTTTTTATTTTTGTTCGAGACAACTATGTATGGGAAAACTTGCCAGTACAGTAATCGGGTGATATTACTGCAAGGAGTATTATATATATATATATATATATATATATATATATATATATATATATATATATATATATATATATATATATATATATTGTATATAAGATAAACAATAAATAAACTACAAATGTTTTCATTTTGATCAATAGTGGTCTTTTTTTTTGGGTGGGAAATCATCAAATAACTTCCCCCGCTCTGGGCGGAGCGGAGGGGAGTGTCAGACTTTTACTGACTAAAACCCACCCATGTTTCTTCTTTTGCCTTTTACGTTCTCTTGGTCTCTTTCGAACAACCCGCAATCTCGGCAGCCGGAGGCTCTGGAAAGCCCCTCTGCTTTGCTGACATCTCTTTGAGGCGCGCGTGAAATACAAACGCGCCGTCGACACGGCCTGTCGTCAGTAGACGAACAGACGGTGAGCTACCCATTGCTCACCGTCCACAGGCCAGCATCTACGGTGGCCGGGAGTCGTCTCGCGACACGAGGATGTATGTTTTGCGTGGAGTCATATTGTGCAAGTGAGCTGCGTGTAACCTGGTAGAGCTTACTTCGGAGCCATATCCAGTAGAATTGAGTCATCGTCCGCTACCAAGTCACGGGGTTGGAAATGGGGCGGAAGGGCACGTGCCCGGGCGCTATTTGCTTAACGGCACGCGTGAATATTCCCATCGCGAGGCGCCACATGTAGCCATCCAGGCTCTCAATCTTAATGTCCGACTTGATGACGTCGTTCCTCACGTAGTGAGGTACGTTGACTTCGGTCCGCAGAGAAGTGCAGAAGCTTTTTGATCGTCTCGCTTGTGAAGGCAAACATCAATATTGACCCGTACATAGGATCGATTTGATGGATAACGGGAAGCGGGACAAGAGCACTGGCCGGATCTGGTTGCCGTTGATGAACCGTCGTGGATCGTGATGCCCAAGTACTTGACCAGCTCCGACCACTCGACGGCAGCGTCTTGCAGTGTCAGAGGTAGTGTGAGGGGCGTAGACCCGGTGACCACGGCCCGCGTTTTACCCACGTCCAGCAAAAGGCGCCACTCGGAGAGCTACTAGGGGAGTAAATTGTGGCGTCGCCAGCAAACAGCGCGGAGTACTATTTATATGCCGATCGATCCTTCGAGAATAATCCAGAATTCTGCAATCTTCTCACAGCCGCTTAGTAGAACAACCAAGGATTATTCCGGAATCTTCTACACAGTTACATTGTGTTTTGAGTATTTTCAAGAATATTCCAGTAAATTGATAAATAAATTACTATAATACGTCAAGCGTGAAAGCTGACTTCAAGATTTCTGAGATTATGGCTAAAAACTATCAAGTTCTTACCAAATTCTGTTTAATTTTCCAGTTAATGGTACCTTTATTGTTTTGTTCTAGTAACTCTCGCTCATAATACCTTTTGTTAAACTCAGTTTAAAGGAAAACCTGTGGTTAAATCTGTAATATTCGGTTTCATTACGGTGTTTTGTTTCAGAACCTTATAATGTTTCTTGGTTTTATTTCAAGATTGGAAATTAATTTTGCAAACGATGTTCTTTGTTTTTATACACTTTTTGTCATTAACTGTTTATGGAATTGTTTTCATGCGACTCGTGTAAAATAAAAAGAGTGTAAGTAGTTAAATAAAAGATCTTATTTTACATAATTATCAGATACCCCCTTTTTTCGGATTGGGAAATTTTCGGGCGTAAGGGAGTGTCAGACAGTGAGAAACTTCTTTTTTGCCCTAAGTGTTCCAGGGCTGTGGTATTTTTTGAATAATTCGTGAAGACTAAATAAAAAAAGGCTGTTGATACTTTTTTTAAATGTCGCCAGTTGAGATGACCATTGGTACGCTTGCTATCCGTATGTTGTCACCACTAATGGACGGATGTGACACATTTTTAACGGAATAGTCACATTTATGCCAGATGTTCACACTGGATGTAAAAGTACCCCTAGTGAACCCGTCATTGCGATTTTATTATAATTCTAGACCATACCTGGGTACCTTCTAGTAACTGGGATATTGAGCTCCATAGTTCAAAATTTTAAACCATATTTTTGATGTTATAAACTTTACTTTATATACCACCCCGTACTATACAATGCAGCGACCAGCAAAATATGTGAATTGCGTAAATTGAGTTGTAAAATAAAACGTAATTCATTTATCGCCCAAAAAAAGGCGTTTCCCAGCAATCATTTTTGCGTCAGTAGTTACTTAGTTTAATATACAAAATACGAGGTTCACGACTTCGTGAGGAGTTCGTTTACACCTTGTATAATTAATTACCATAAAATCATACACGTGCCAGATGTTCATGCTAATATAACAGTAAAATTAGTTCTCTCAAAGAAAATAAAGTTTTAAACCCTCACAGAAACGCCAGACAAACATGGCGGCAACGACATAGTTTAAATAAACAGACTCCAGTTAGAAAATCTCGTTACCCCATTACGGAGCGGCCATGACACTTATTTAATTTTGTGTGTAGCACGAAATGAAACTTCAAGAGAATTTTACTGTGTTAGACGTTTAATTAAATATTCTACTTTATTTGTTTTTTAATAATTATGATAGTATAATATTTATAAAGGCCGGGCTCATGAACATTTTTGAATATTTAGAATTTTTGTCTCTTCATCTGACAGACAGACGTGTTATTATTTTGGAGTATTCAAACGTTAATTAAGTGTTTGAAATGTTTTTTTGGTGACAGTTAAATCGGTTAGATTATAATATATTAATAATGATTATTTTTTATTTAATTTGAAAGCAAAGCTATGTTGCTAAAAAATTATGTTTAAAATATTGGGAATAAAATTGTGTTTCTGGAGAAATTATTAGTAACATTAAATAACTTGTAATTATTATTTTATTTTGCACACAACAAACGGTTTCACAGAATAACAGCTAGTGTTGATGAATAACCAACAACATTTTCAGAAAACACAAATTATAAAAACTGTTATTACAATTATTATGCTATTACGATAAATAAGGCGCTGCAGCTGAGGCAAAAACTACAGGTAGCGGGTACCTGCAAATCAGGAAAGGGGAACTATGCTACCCCGAATTAAACGAGAGCGAAGCCTCAGGGAAAAACTAGTTTACAATAATTTAGTGTAACTAATTAAAATATATACAATGTCTTAATAGGAAAAACAATTACAGGGCGTCAAATAAATCACCTACATGACTATCAATAGGAAAAGTGCCCAGACGGCTGGCAGTATCACCACATCAAATTCATTTTATTCATCAATTCATAATTACTAATCCTACTAATATTATAAATGCGAATGTTTGTGAGGATGTATGGATGGATGTTTGTTACTCTTTCACGTCAAAACGGCTGAACGGATATTTATGAAATTTGGCACAGAGGTAGAATATAGTTTGGAATAACACACAGGATACTTTTTTTCGATATCACGCGGGAGATGCCGCAGGCGCCAGCGATCTTACTAATATTTTGTTACTTTTTCACGTCAAAACGGCTGAACGGGTCATGATGCAATTTGGCACAGAGGTAGATTATAGTTTGGAATAACACACAGGATACTTTTTTCACGCGAGAGATGCCGCGGGCGCCAGCAATCTTACTAATATTTTGTTACTCTTTCACGTCAAAACGGCCGAACGGGTCATGATGAAATTTGGCACAGAGGTAGATTATGGTCTGAAATAACACATAGGATAGATAGGTTTTTATTTTTCGATATAATGTGGGTGAAGTCGCAGGCGCCAGCTTATAGGTAAATAACATAAGCTCCATATTTATGCAAATATTTCTACATGTCAAATGTGACAGGAAATGCTGAAACGATGTAGTTTTGTAACATTTAATGTGGGTACAATATTCTTACACAAACATATTTTTTTTTATTATTTAATAAGTAATAAAAACAAACTGTTTGTGTAATCGATGCAAATTCTCAAAAACCAAAGTCTACATGGAGCTTATTGCATTTATTTGTTTCATTTTGCATTTTAAAACGTTATCATATGGCTTGTCGAATACAATACAAAAACAACAGTAAATTCTGATATAAAGTAGATAGCTACTATTTATCCAACTCCAACTTCCACAAAGGACACGAAACGAAATAGTTTAATGTCAAACCGAAACTCGAAATATCTTGTTTCGATAAAAAAGGCCAGAATCACATTGAGATAGCGGATAGTACACAGATAGAATCACACTATAGGGAACTGAAGAGCGCAGCTATAATCCTCAGGGGAGGTATAACCCGATCAGCCATATCACTGGTAACAGGAATAGTTTGGGTAGCAAAGGAATAACTTCGTTTTGTGTATAGGAAAATACGTAATAAATGGTAAATGTTTTAGTTCTGTGGTCTTATTGATGTTTTGAAAAGAAGACTATGGTAAAAAAGAAACTGGGCAATTACGAGTGGGCATAGAAGGTAATATCTTTTGACTGTGTGGAATTACAGATATTATTTTTCCACAACTCTAAGGGACTACAGATTACTACTTTGTTGGTGTGACGGCATAGAGGTGTTTATGGGATACTAACTGGAGAAAACGTCACAGAGAAAATGCAGAAAGGTTATGATTATTATTTTTGGGAAATCAATAAATAACTTCCCCGTTCTGAGCGGAGGGGAAGAGACTGTCAGACTTTTACTGACTAAAACCCATCCATTTTCCCTATTATGCCTTTTGTGTTCTGGGCCCGCGGTATCTTTTTCAAACAACTTGCAACCTCGACAGAGAAAGGTAATGAAGAAGGAGACCGACGTGGCAGAGATTATATTGTAGACATAATTACTGTAAATGTATGCGTTTTATGATATAAAAATATTAAAATTGTAAAAGAAAATAAACATAAACAAAAGTTTTAATAACACAAACTACAGCGTTTAACGAGACTTACAAATCCCAAAAGAATAACTGTACAAGGCTTTCTGAACTTTTACATCGTTGAATTTCTTTTTTTTTTTTGCTAAAGCTTGCAATCTGTTTGGATTTAAAACCTGGGAATTTTCAGTTGAATAAATTTGTTTAAATTTAGAATTTGAAGTACACATTTTATAAATTGAAAGGGTTGATTAAGGTATATTATAGGCGCTTCGTAATCCGCTGTGATCAGTCGCCTTTTATGTAGTAGTAGTAAATACTGGACATTTCCAAACACTTTAGTGATAGTGGCAGTTGTGGCGCAAATTGTCCCGACCTGTTTGTCGATTAAACGTTCTGTGAAACCAATCAATACATCTGAAAAATATCAAAGTAAGGGATTCATTACCACCTTGTGGGGACGGGGCCGGATCTTGCGGATCACCAGTATGGTTTCCTCAAGGGGCGCTCGACGGTGGATGCCATCATGCGCGCGAGAGCCCTCACGACGGGGGCTGCAGTGTCCAGGGGTGGGGTTGTCGTGGCGGTGTCTCTCGACATCGTCAACGCGTTCAACACCATGCCTTGGAGCTGCATCAGGGAGGTACTCTGATACCACCGGATACCGACCTACCTTCGTCGTGTGGTCGGGGCATATCTGACGGACAGGGCCGTCATCTACCCCGGTCGCTCTGGAAAGAGGAACCAGCGAGAGATGTCGTGCGGTGTCCCACAGGGATCGGTCTTGGGGCCGCTCCTGTGGGACATCGGTTACGACTGGGTGCTGCGCGCCGACCTCCCCAGCGGAGTCAGCGTAGTTTACTACGCTCGCTGACGACACGCTCGTTCTGGCTCAGGGGGGGGGTCGCACCGGACGGCGGCTGACATTATGACACGCGGGGTTGCGATAGTCGCGGAGATTATCCGGCTGCTGGGTCTCGAGGTGGCCTTGCACAAATCCGAGGCCATGGGCTTTCATGGCCGCGGAAACACGCCACCGTCGAAGTCCCAGCTGACGGTAGGAGGACGATGAAGTACCTGGGAATTGTCCTCGACAGCCGGTAGAATTTCGTGGAGCACTTCCGACGTTTGGCTACCAAACTCGAGCGGACGGGGGCTGCTTTCAAGTGGCTCCTGCCCAATCTGAGGGGGCCAAACGCCTTCTGCCATAGGCTCTATGCCGGAGTCGTGCGGTTCATGGTCCTTTACGGGGCCCCGGTATGGCCGCGTTCTTTAGGGCGGCGCGCCGCCCACTACCTGAACGCGCCCCAAAAGGTGGTAGCCATACGGCTGATCCGGGGCTACCGCACGATCTCCGGTGAGGCATCGAGCCTCCTTGCCGGATTGCCACCTTGGGATCTGGAGGCGATAGTGCTCGCGCGCCTGTTTAAGTGGCGCGCGGAGGCACAAATTAAGAATTCTCTAATGTTGACGATTTTAATTTTGCAAATTAAAAATGTCAACATTAGAGAATTCTTAATTTTATGTTGAGTATTTTCTACTAACGCCATCATTGTTCACAGTGTTCACGATGACAACACCGTCCGCGCATACGTGGATTGTCGCTGGCTGAGGACCGACGTCCTCGAGAAAGATGCCCTTGACACACCCAGGGATGCTGACCTCATTATCGGCTATCTATTTTCTGTAAGTATATAACATTATATTGATTCAGTTTTTTGAGTATTGTTAGAACTGGAATTGGGACTTTCGTCAATCCCCTCCTAAAAGGCTTTACTGATTTTGAGTTTTTTTTTCTATCTATGGGTTTAGATGGTTTTTGATTTAAATTCGACGTCTGAAAAGGATAAACGTAAATAGTATTTTTTAGTGAATAATTACCTCAATTGCATGTGCCTTTCGCTAGCTGTTCTCACAGTCTCTTGACTAACTGATTGACGATTTCTTTTATTGGATTTAATTTCCCCCGTAAGATCTTAACGACATTTGAGGGGACTTACTCTTCCCCATTTAGGGCCCACTGTATTTATTTATTTATAAAAGGCATACACCATAAACATTCAATTATTAAATTAAACATTTCGCCAATCACAAAGTACATAGAGAGAACATTAAGATTAGCCGAGAGTGACTCGATTTCATTGGCATTAAAATGTATATTGTGTACGTGTGTGTATCTGTACATTATAGGTGTCTGAAAGGTTGTCTGTGTATAACGATATGTGTATTTCTATGTACTTATGACTAACTGGCACTAGTGGTGTAACTGACACGACCGCGTTTGATCCAGGATTGTGATAATTCCTTTTTTAAAACAGTTTCGTGTAGTATTAAAAAGGTCAAGAGTTGAAAATCTGTAATGTGTGTTTAACCTAGCCTCTACTATATTTGTTTTGCCCGACTCCGTTCACAGTTTTAATTTAGTTGATAGAATATTTTTTATAAAAAATTCTTGTTAATGTTTTTTTAAAAAAACGTGGCCCCGCTTTGTTGTCGAGTTACTAACATTTAAAGTAGCATACACAAACAGCCAGACCCGGAACAACTATATATAGGCCATATTATATAATATTTGTTCCGTGCGGGGATTGAACACACAACACTCAGCATAGCAGTCGAGCACAGGAGTCGATTTAATACCAGTTTTTCTTTATTTCTTGGATACAAATCCGTGATTATTGTATACCATTTTTTTTATTTGTTTCTATGTAGCATGCTTAGTTGACTAATTGCGAAATGCTGAAATACCTTTATTTTTGCACTTGTTTGGTAAATTCTTGTATGTTTTGCCTTTTATTATATTAATTCCTTTGTAAGTAAAAGGTTTGTAAAATTAAATCTTTAACAGACCGTGCGAAAAGGACTCCGTTTAATATTTATATAGGACTGTGTGTGTGATTGACGTTTTGGATTCAGAAAGTGGATAAATGGGCGGTGATTTTTGGGATTTATTTATTTAGTAGCTTTGCTTAGACGTAAATGTTTATTTGTTATTTTTGTGTAAATGGTTTAAGGGTTCTAAATTTTCTCTACTAAACCGAAATGATTTGATATTCAAAACTTTACGTAACAATAATTTACTTTAGTTTCAATCTGAATACAAATTGATACTTTCTTTGTTTTAAACATTGAGAACCACAGGTTTCATTAGCATGTCTTTGCTGGGGTTAAATTGTTTTCCAAGTACTATCTCGTTTATTTTCCATAATAACTAAAATTAATAATAGCAATCGACTGCTCTATTGCGTGTTGTGTTCAAATCCCGCACGGAATAAATATTTGTATGGCCTACAGATAGTTGTTCCGGGTCTGGCTGCTTTTGTATGTGAGTTCAAATATTTATAAACCCACCCACGATATAGGAAAAATTCTTAGTGGGGGGATTATTGCTTTACTTTTTCTACAAAAATAAGGAATTAATACACGATACGATACAATAAGAAAAAAGTACTGCCTTTTGGACTGTGAAACCTTACCTAACGTAAGCAAATTCTAAATACACCTGCAAACTAACAACACAGCCAAGTCTCTCCCCCGTAACTGGCCAAGTCTTATCCGATTATAACACATTATTTTGCTGACAGGGCGATCTGGAACAGTTGGTGTTGGTGCCAAGAGCGGGCCAGGCTCAGAAGCAATGCTCCAGCCAAGTGGCGGGCATCTCCACGCCTTATGTCACAATACATGAAACGTAACTGGGACTTAGAAGATTATTTCAACCTGAAAATTGCAGCAGAATACAACAATGTGAGGAAATGTTTTGAGTTCTATTTAATGACGGTTTTGTGTGTAACGTTTTGGAAAAGGTTTGATTTAAAATATGTTAGTTACTTTTTAGTCACGAGTTCGAGCTATTCTTACGAATAAATAATTAGAACAATAAAGAAGTTTCCATTTTGTTTTCTCATGTTTAAGTTTAATAGTTAAAGTAAACTGAAACACAAATTTGAAAAAAATCTCTGGAAATTCAAAAGTTAACGAATTAAGACATTAACGTTACGCACTTACAATGAGGTAAAGTGACGTCACCTTTATCTAATTGCTTTTTGATGCTTAATGTGTGGCTGATGAAATGAATAGTTAATTACGTTGAAAAGTTCTTCTGTTATTTCGGAACATAATTATTTATGAAGATAATAAGAAAAAATCTAACACTGTGTGTATGACATTTTTTATTTAATTTATTTAGTTTGACTACAATCATTTCTTCCTCAATCATCTGTCTATGGATTTAAACAAAAAATGTTTTCTAAATTCAATTTAGTTAAATATAGTGTCAACAACATCATGAAACTTCTACATTGTTTATAGCATTCCTAGATTTACCCCTACATCGCTCTTTATCGTGAATTGCACGTTATGACATTTAATATTGATCGAAAAAGTTAATTGTTTTGTATAGATTATGTATATTTGTAAATTACCTCATACAAAAAACAATAAATGTCGAACCAAATATGTTCCAGACCTTTCCATGCCCATGTACGCAAGAATTATGGTTACGGCCTTCGGTATTGCAACACATTCATCCAACGAGCGTTGATCAAATGGAACCGTATTAAAATTTACCGTTTTAATTTTATGTTACGATGTTCGGCCGTTTCCATAAGCATACGGCCGTTTTCATAAGCACATACCTCATGTGAACAATGTCCTTTTTTCATTAAAACTTTGAGGGTATTGAATTTTTTGCAAGAATAAAATAATGTATCCATATATTTTGGACTTAACAAAAATTCAATAATATTGTAAGCTCAGTGAATTATGTATAAATTAGGATCATTACGCTGTATAGACTAAATAGATTACATGTGAACTGCTATGATAAAGATATTGTTTAATAAATAAGTTATAAATTTAAAGAAAGCTCTTGTTATGGTTTTTAATGTATGCGGATGCTATTTTAGAATAAAGAGCAGTCTAATGGATTGCTCCTGTTATTCAAACTTCAACTTTATTATTGTACTTTGTAAATATGTTTTCCATTGTACAAGAATTTTTTGACAGATTCAAATTGTTTTATAGAATTAGTTGTAAAGATTAAGAAGTATTAGTTCCGATTTTAGTCGCACGCCGTAAGATCTCGCTGCTATAATTTTGCTGTCGAAAAGATTATGAAATGTATTATGTATATGTTTAACGTGTTTCTATGGCATACGTTTATAAAATAATTTGTATGACACGATATTATAATGAAATCGATATAATTGTAATAGAATATAGCATTCGAGATAATAGCGTTTCTTACATTAGCTGGCCTAAAGGTGTAAATAAATTCTTTGATAGTGACATTCAATAATTGTAATTAATTAGGAAATTGTGTTTAAACATCGACGGTATAATGATACGTCGTAAAGAAAACTGAGCATGTTCAATTTTAAACTTTCATCATGGAGTAGAGAGTTGCAAATCCAACACGCTCAGTATATATACTGCATAACTTCACATTCAATATTATTCCTAGCAAATCAGTTGATCTAATTACTTTATACATAAAGAATATTATTGTTTAAATTCAACAATGTAACGTTACAAAAACGAAAATAAATGTTTATATTTCTCTTGGATAATGAAATAAAGAAGATTATACACGTTTACTTTTTTAGTCAAAAAATCCCAGAATTGCTGTACCAGAAAGATGTGGTCATTTTTTTTTAAATGCTGCTCCACCCTAGTAATTTCTCCGGACTCGTGGGTGCGTTTATAAATTTTGTAACTCACATACACAAGCAGCCAAAACCGGAACAATATGTTGCGTGCGAGGATCGAACCCGGAATATGCAGCACATCAGTCAAACGCTTAGCCCCTGAGTCAACCGTGTCGTCAGCCACAGGTTTGTGGGATATGAAGATATAGAAGATGTGAAGCTTGCGTGAGAAACTATGTAGATGTGTGACCGTGGACGATACAATTTACGTACGTAGAGATCTTAATAGGTAGCCTTCTGTAGTTTCTGCCTAGCCAAAGGGCAAAACGCGTGAGTTTGTTCTTTATAAAAGTAAAAAAAGAACAGGTACATTCTGTTATAAAATACTAGCTTTTGCCCGCCACTTCGCTTGCGTTAAATTCGGGGTAACACAGTTCCCCTTTCCTGATAACCTGTTACCTGTAGTTTTGGCCCTTGCGCCTTATTTGTTGTAATAGCAATGCTAAGTTTTGCCCCTTCTTCCCTCTTTCTCCCTCACATCTCAATCTTTATAAAAGCCTATGTCCTTCTCCAGGGTCCCAACTACCTCTGTACTCAAATTCATCAAAATCGGTTTAGCCATTTAGGCGTGAAGACGTAACAAACAAACTCACTTTTATAATATTACTAAGGATTACTTTAATCGATCATGAATGATGAAATTCATGATCATGTAATATTATGTAAGGGAATGTTCCTGTTCTTTTTGGATCAAAATGAACCAGGCATTTACGATTGGAATTTTTGTATGTAGAGAGAAAACATGGCAATTTTCTGCCAGAAATTAATATTAATATCAGACATTCTTTTTTTGCATTGTTTTTGTTTTTGGCAGAACGCAAAACATTTTATAATTTAAATGGGTAAAGAATATATTTTACATTTATAGAATGTTTTTTAACTTTGCAATAAATTAAAAACTTTAGGAATTCACGAGAAAAACCGGGCTGGTCATGATACGTTGGGTAATAGTGAAAAAAATAGTTGATAGCATGTTATTATTTAAATGCCTTTGTTACTGATACTATTGCGTGGCCCGAAATAAAGCCAAAAGGGGAAAGTTGTTTGTTTGTCTGAAACCATTTATGTCATAACGGCTGAACAGATTTGGTTCAACGATGGCATACCAATACACCTTGAGGTTAGAAAATGGTAACTTTTTGCAATAATGAGTCTCAAGAGTTAAATTCCCACGTCTAGCAAAGCATCAAAGTTATTTGGTTGAATTTTTTTTAACCTGATTATAGCGTTATGTAGAGGTACTCCGATAGTCTATGGATACACTACTGGTTTTTTTCTCTGAACATTATATTCCAGATTCCTTCAAAGTTTGAGCAAATTGGCTTCTTCTAGGTAAGCGTACTTCACCCTAGGACGCACTTGATTTACATAAGGCGAATTGCAAAAAACTGCAAAACTGTTTAGAGAAAAAAAAAACTGTTTTTACAACAATATATAGTAAAATATACTTACCTAATGAAAAAGATATTTTGGATCCGTATCTTAAAAGATAAAAATCGAACCGTGATTGGATCACTACACAATAGGGAGGAGCGGAGTCTTCTATTACAGGCTAGAAGGCTTGTTTTTCTAAAAGAAGGTTCCGAACATTACACAACTATGTAAACGAATTATTTGACACAATATTTTTTTATCACTCTGTTGTACATCTGTCTGTCTGTTTGTCAAGACCCTTTATCTTGGCAACGCGTGGAAGAGCTTAAAACCATTTACTGAAATCTGTGATCCTTAGGAGCTGAAAAAATCAAATTCACCTTGAAGCCATAAAAATCAACCCTCTAAGTCTACGCAGTCAAAAGATATGGCCGTTTATGTCACATTTTTTACGGAAGCTAGTCCGACTCGCACTTGACCTGTTTTTTATATGGTACCGAAATTATAGCATTTTTTCTAGACCAGGTAAGAAAATAAAAATTCTGCCTGAAACAGTTCCACAGAAAGTGCCAATTTATGCCAATGCCAAAACCACTCCACTTTCGATATTTCCAAACCAAAACTCAATTTAATTTTATGAGAAATAAATTCGGGCTGCGAAGGTATTGAAAAGCCTTGCGTAAAATATTAAATACTATATTTTGCCCGCGGTTTCGCTCGCGGTAAATTCGGGGTAACACAGTTTCTCTTTACTGATTTGCAGTTCCGCGCTACCTGTAGGTTTTGCCCTTGCGCCTTATTTATCGTTATGGCAATGCTAAGTTTTCTTTCTATCTCATTTCTCACATTTTTAAAAAAAAATGTTAGCCTATGTCCGTCTCCAGAGCCCCAACTATCTCTTTACCAAACTACATCAAAATCGGTTTTGCCATTTAGGCGTGAAGAGGTAACAAACAAACAAACTCACTTTCACTTTTATAATATAGTATGGATTTTATTTAGAAGCTTTTACGTAAGTAAGTAAATACTTATTTGAATAGTAATCTATTCTTAAAGAGTGATCAAAATCTAAATCTAAATACTTTTATTTCATATAGGCCTACTTAGGCACTTAAACAAAAAGAAAAAGAAAAGATGGTCAGTTCGGGTTGGTCAAATCATATGGAGATGAACTGATAAGAAACTCCAAAGTTACTTTTTTAAAATGATTTGTTTTTACATTGTTGTTGTTACAGCGTTTGTACTCAAGTATAGGACGATAACGTAGACCCTATAATAAGTCATTGCTTTTTCAAAACCAAAAAAAAATGTAAACAAAAAAATAAACCGACTTCTTATTTTTTTCAAAAAAGTTTTTTATTTCATCATTTTTAGTTGCGGTTTAATGATATATCACATCTTTTTTATCGAGTATTCATTTACCATTGTTACTACAAGATTACTAGATCATTAATACATAGAGAAAAAATCTTATTATATTATAATAAGTCATAAACTACCTAAGCAATATAAATAAAATTGATATGGGACCAGTTGGAAAGTATACCCTATCAATCAAAAAATTAACGCGGTTCAGGCGTCCGGCGAGAACATACATAAAAAGAACCTTTTCCTTTTTTAAAAGTCGGTTAAAGATTCAATACCTAATTAGGTACATGGTTCACAGCTCAAAGGTACCGAAGATTTGTGTGTGTGTGTGTGTAGTTTCAATTTCAATTTGATACCTCCACACATTCCAGAGGTATTATTATAGGGTCTAAACAGATAGACAAAATAAAAGTGATCCTGGGTTTTTCTCTTTTAGGTACAGAACAATCAAAAAACAAAAGCGAAATTGTACAAATTTACATACGATGGCACATCAACCTATACAAAACCATTTTAATATTATAAATTAAACTAGCTGTGCCCAGCGGTTTCACCCGCTGCTCACTTAGGGGTATGAAAAATAGATGTTGGCCGATTCTCAGACCTACCCGATATGTACACAAAGTTTCGTTTGAATCGGTCCAGCCGTTTCGGAGGAGTATGGGAACGAAAACTGTGATACGAGAATTTTATATATTATATAGATATAATAGTTTAGAATAGGTTGACCTGCCGTCATGTGTACAAAATAGCTATTTTTTGAAGAAGCTAGACTGCAGCAGAGTTCCGTTCTAAAATCTATAGAAGGAACCGAATCTAATTGTACCATCGCATTGTTATAAAGTTAGACAAAACTTGAGATGCAGTTGCCAATCCTAGTTAGAACACTTTTAAAGTTCTGAGCACTTGAACTGTGCGCTACCTGAACAAGGTTTGTAATTGTGTGTGTTTTAACCGGAATTTGTAAGCCATTGAAAGAGTCATTGATATTAAACGTACAGTTAAATACCATGTGTTTTCTATAGATAAGAAAATAACAGACTTCCAAAAAAAATTGTTTTTTTTCTTAATTTTTAGATAATTATGTGATGATTATCTCCCACGAGATTTTTTGAGTATTCATTTTCCATTGTTATTAAAAAGATATTGGTAAATCATGCATATAGACAGAGAGAAAAAATATGTAAGAGACGAAAAACCTTACCAAACAAAATTAATTACATTGGAACCACCTTGCATCTTAGAAGAATTATGAAAATCGGTCAACAGTTGGCAGAGTGATCGGTGCTCCTTTTTTACGGATAGGAAATTATCAAATATCTTCAAATGCTCTGAGCGGAGCGGGAAGGAGTGTCAGACTTGTACTGCTTAAAACCCACCCATGTTCCTTCTATTGCCCTTTTTAAGTCGGTTAGTTAACATTATATACCTTTAGGTAATTTAGGTAGTAAAAAGGCTTAGTTAGAAATGTACCTAAATATGTAGTAGGTACACCCACATAGGGCCAGTTAGTTTAAGGTCTCATGTAAGAAAATGAATCAGGTTGTTTAAAAAAAAAACAATAGCCGACATAAAAAAGTTGTGTGTTTATGTATATTGTTCATTACTAACTTTTGTTTTAATAAGTAAACTTTGTTATTGATGTTGAAGATATACTTAACCCTTTTTTCTTCTCGCGTGCAAAATAAACTTATAAAAATATTAGTAAAATAATTATGTAATCAGATCTGATATCTACGCGGTTGTTTTAACAAACAGAAAACACTTTTTATGGGAAACAATAGAAATCTTCATCGATAATTAATGTTTTAGCACGAAGAACAATGTAAATAGATTGAACGAGCAATATTTATTTACGTTATATGAGGTGCATTATTTTATTAGTAGGGCGATTTTATTTTATTACTTTTAAGTTATTATACTGCGCCTTAGTAAGCAAAAGAGATAGCTTTTTTATAAGTAGCATCTCGCAGTTCAACCTAGGAGGTTGTCGTCTGCGTAACCAGGTAATTCCTGTGAATAAAAGCCTCAAACCAGGCAAATATATAGCAAGCCAAGCTCGTCAGATATTTTTTCAATCATTTATCGTCAAAATTATTAGATTAAAATAAAATGGATTTTGTTGAGGAGGATATTAGACTGAATCTGACGAACCTGGTTTCTTATGTCCTAAGCTGATTGTGGTAGATAGTTCTAAGTTCTATTCAATTTAATCAATACTGAAGATATTGCAATCGTATTTTCTGTCTAGAGTTAGGGTAAAAATAGTTAATCAAATAGACAGCCAATTGAATAGACAATATTATTAAATCATAACTGTCATTGTTTGTTACTTCTTGTATGAAATGGCTAATTTTCATAGAGAGTTCATTTCTTACATCGACACTTTTAAACTCAATACAAATTACTAATTACCTATTGATAATTTTATTGAGTTTACCTACTAAAAAACCAGTATTTTTTTTTTATCGAAAACATTCCACGCAAAAATTATAATCGAGCATTACTGTCATTACAATTTCAAAAGCATCCACGACGTGATTTATTTGACTCAGATCTTCGCTCATAAGATCACAATCTCCGAGGGAATTCCAATTACGATGCCAGCGTGCGTGGCAGGAATATAGACGATTACCTACTTATGGCAAAAGAGCGACAAACACCTAGAATTGCCATTTAGTCTATTTCAGACTAAGACAAAGACATTTAAAATGTTTTCTATAGATGCGAATGAGATCATGATGCACTTGACTGAAATCCTAACTACAATTTTAAGGTACAAAAGCTGTTGTAATTTTGTTAACTAAGTATGGTTAATTTTGACGTTTTATCAATGATATACACACTAATAATTTAACTTCTTAAAATATCTCCTGTAATATTTAAAATAAGTTTTATTTGACGCGAAAATGCTGGTTCATCAAATTAATCTCAACGAATCAGACGAAATGCTGCACCCAAACTTACTTCCATGTAAATAGTTATTTACTGAAATTTTAGTAAACGTCAGATTTAATGTTCGCGTGTAGGTTCAAAATTCTCTCTACAATCGTAATTCATTTGCATATCTAAAAATCAGTATTCCATCTACATGTACCTAAAGAAAAATTGTAATCCAAGGTAATAACACTTCTAGCAATACTGTTAGCTTTGCTCAAGCGATTTCGCCCACTAATATTTATTATTAGATTTTCTATACATTCCACGATGAAAGCGTCCTAAATCTGAGTTCTTGTATTTATGTATTTATGATGCGGGCGTGTTGCCTACAATTGTGTTCAGCACTTATAGAAGTTTCCTAGCCTAGACGTTTTCAGGTCGGAGAAAGAAAAACATGTAGCGTTGTCCTGGAAATTTTATCTTTTCACTTGTCTTGTTGAATTTTCGGAGTATGTTGCTTTTGAAATATTAAATTGTGTTTGTGTTTTCTGGATATTTAAATATTGCTTAGACACAAAATATAGTTTTGTGCGTAATTTCGGTTATAATTGTATTAAAATCTATTTTAAAACAAATATATTTAACTAGCTTTCGCCCGCGACTTCGTCCACGTGGCATAGTTACTTTGGGCTAACGCTAACTTTACACTTTTATAAAAAAAAATCGCCTAAGCCCATCTCCAGGGTACCAACTACCTCAGTATCAAAATTCATCAAAATCGGTTTGGCCATTTAGGCGTGAAGACTTAACAAAGTCACTTTCGCTTTTAAAATATTATAAATATATAAACCTTAGAGTAAGGATATTTGTTTACTTAAACCCAGAAACGAGCATCATATCTAAGTACCAAAATAATTTAAACAGTAAGCAATATTGAACATAACTTAGTTTGTCAATAGAGTTTAGAATCCTTTCGCCCCGTTGCGTGTGAGACAACACACCACAGCGCCTGTCACGACATATCTGTGAACTCGGTAGTAAAACAACACGGTATATGTGTTAAGTTCGTTCATGCGAAGAGCCTTGAATCTATCGGTCGACTTCAGCACTATATATTACTATTACCTATGTTTTGAATAATCTTATCATCGATTAACAATATTTGTTTGTAAAATACAAAATTTACAAATCATCACAACAAGTGTCTTTCCACTTTTTAGTGAAAAGTTCTTAAAAAGTGGAAAAACAATAAACGCAACAGCAAAGTGGTTTTAAACCACTTTTCCGTTTTACTTTGGTTTTTTATAGATTTTATTACGATATCTCACACATTTGTTTGACTCTTAAAGAGTACCTAATCATTTGTTCTTATTATAAAGTTGTTAGCAGATCTAAAAAATATTAAGAAAATACTAAACAGTCGAATCGATAAACTCGTTCTTTTTGAAGTCGGGTAAAAACACATGAGACAAACTTATAAAAAGTGACGTACTATATACTCACTTATAAGTTTTGGTTATATATGCAGTTAAGAGAAAATTAGAAAAACAATATTTTTTTTTCTTTTAAATATCTTGGGACAACTCACACACGGCTATCTGATCCCAAAGCTAAGCAGAGCTTGTGTTATGGTAACCAGACAACTGATATACATACTTATATAATTTATAAATACATACATATTATAGATAAATCACACCCAGACACAAACAAGAAGTGTTTGTTTGTAAAAAAGTAACAATGCTATGCTATTTTTCTAAACAGTTGTGCCTGTCTTCTCGATAAATGTGTACCGATTTTGATGGGACTTTTACTGGCAGATAGAGACCTGACGTTATTATAAAAAAACAATTATTTTTTATTAAATCCCAAGTAGAAAAAGTTGCAAGTAACAATTAATTTTATAATTAACAAAGTTAAGTTAATTATAAGTTAATTATTAATATAATTAACAAAGGTTACATGCGTTCGCTGTGATCTTCGTGAATTTTAATGTGTGATTTTCTTTTTAAATAGTGTATCTTTTCTTGACAGTACCTTTTCGTTTTTGTCACTCCACTGATTGTGTCAACATCCCCTATCTAATAGAAGTTGTGTTCCTTGGTTGACCTTTACGACTAGGGTCGACCGATAAGAAACAAGATACAGTTTATGTCTTTGTTTTCATCCGCTTCATATAGTTGTCATTTGATAGCTTTGATAGCTTCCACTAAGGCCCGGCGCCCAATATCGGCATCGGCACGACTGAGGATTTTAGGTGGCAAATAGCAATATACATTAAAATAATGGCAATAAAGTAGAAATTTCCATTATATATGGTCGTAATAACAAAAATACCGCTTTGGTATCATTTGACTCACACACAACACAATCGAGGTAATACGATATGAGACGGTGCGGCATGCTTAAGGACGCTTCGTCATCCCTAAAAACGTTGCAGCATGCCAAAGCATAATTTCCGACAGTGTGCGCTTGCATGTAGGATGCCGAAGGATCCTTTTCCTTGCCGATGCCAATAATGAGTGCCGGGCCTAAAGCCCAATACACAATAAATGTTGAAACATAGCGCTTTACTACTAAAGCGCTATGTTTCAACATTTATTGTACAAACTGCCAGTCTGTGGAATCCACTACTGGTTTCTCAATTCCCTGATCAGATATAAAATCGCTCTTCTTTCAAATCAAATCAGACAAAAGAACTCACAGTGTAAAAATAATTCCATAAAAATGGACGAAAAGATTCAAACTAATTGGTTGGTTTTAAAACAATGGAAAGAATTATGAAACCCTCACCATTGCTTATTCAAACTTTCAAAACAAACAAACCTGTCAAGTTTTTTTTTTAAACTATGCCGAAAGCCTTGTAAAAAGCTTCAACTTTTGATCCTGAAAAGGCATAACCAGTAAAAATAAAGGATTTCGTTGAAGCTTTGTTACTGGTTTTTAGTTTTGCTGAAAAAGTTTGTTTAGCTTAGCAAGTTTTTGCATGGTTTTTGTTGGATAAGCACTTTAAATACGTATTCATGCCTTCTAGTGGATTTCTGAACTAATTACATTTGCCTGTTGTTGCAACAAGGCAGGCTTTTTTGCGGATGGGAAATCATCAAATAACTTCCCCCGCTCTGGGTGGAGCGGGAGGGAGTGTCAAACTTAAACTGACTACAACTCACCCATGTTCCTTGTATTGCCCTTAACGTTCCGAGGCCGTGGTATCTCTTTCGAACAATCCGCAACCGATATCCGTATGTTTTTGAAATCCTTTTGCATCGGAGCCAAGAAAAAAAACCAGATTTCAGAAAGAATCCAGACGCATGGCAAACTTTATAGGCAAAAACAAATACTGATAGTATTAAAATCTGTAGTTCTCTGTTTTAGTTCCCAAAGCCAACCCTATTTTTCCCAACCCTATAATAGTCTATTGTGCCGGAAATATCTTCAATAACAATATTGTAGTAGACTGTCAATGGCCGGTGTAATTTTATCTATCAGGCTGACAAAGAGCTCGTAGTCTTGACAATAGCCATTGTAGTTCGTTACGACTTATAACGTTGTAATAAGATTAGTTCCTTGTTAAGATGTTGGTTCTTGTCAGGTTATTGATCGATGGTGTATAGCGGAGATTAGTTTCGAAGTAATTGGGATTGATTAATAGGGTTGGGAAGAATATTGGTGAACTAGTTTTTGCCCACGAATTCGTCCGCGTGGTATAGTTTGTTTGGGCTAACGCTAATTTTAACCCGCGTGATGATCGTAAAAAAATATCTTTCTCTCTCCTTTTCTTTCCTCTTTCTCCCCATATCATCACCTTTTTAAAATAACCTACGTCCGTCTCTAGGGTCCCAACTATCTAAGTACAAAAATTTATCAAAATCGTTTTGGCCATTTATGCGTCAAGACGTAATAAACAAACAAACTCACTTTCACTTTTATATAATGAAGTAGAAAAGTACGGATAAGTAAGAATATAGCTACATTAATAATATTATATCGGTCCAGTGATTGGAAGCGCGATTGTTGAGAAAGAGGTCCCATGAGGTATCTCTTTCAAACAATCCTTAAACCCGGCAGACAGTGGCCCTGGCTGGCCTCTGAGACCCTGGGCCCTGATTTATTTTAGGGCCCAGCGTTTCAGAGGCCAGCCTAGCAAAATTCGTGAAATGTTACAAATTAGCATTTATTTAAGTAGCGGACAATAACTTAGCGATTTGCTACTCAACTGAATAAATCCTTTCTCAGCCATTATAAAATATGCTAAGAACAGGAATTTGAAAATCTAAACATTTTATTTAAGCTAACAAAAAATAAAACTCCAATGAAGGGTCATACTGAGACCATTTTAGGGTTCAATACCTCAAAAGCAAACAGAACGCTTATAGGATTACTTTATTTTCCGCCTGTCCGTCTGTCAAGGTTCTTTATCTTTAAAACGCATTGAAATTAAAAACTCTACTCAGTCGAAACTGTTTCGTTACTTTTTGTTATGTTTATTGTTTTATTCGTTTTAGTTTGTTTATTTTATACTCTCTTTGCTACGTGTTTTTGTAATCAAATCAATTAAATCATCATCTGCTTAGCCTTTTCCCAACTATGTTGGGGTCGGCTTCCAGGCTAACCGGATGCAGATGAATACCAGTATTTTACATGGTGCGACTGCCTATCTGGCCTACATAACCCAGTTAGAACTGGGTAATACGATTCCTCTTGGTAAGACTAGTAGTCAGACTTTTGGGACACTGACTATCTGTAACGACTGCCAAAGGTCTACAAATGACAGCTGGGACCATTACCTGTGCTTTCCGAGGCACGGAGGACAATCGGTATGTAACGGGTGATCACCTATCCACAGACCAACCTAAACACGCGCGGCTGAACCTAAAGATCGACCTGAGAGGCTGCTATTATTTAGCCACGAGCTCCTCAATCAAATCAATTAAATGTACTTTAAAAAAATGTTTTGTCCCATACTAGGATTTCTCCTGTATGTGCGCTTTTATATGGGTTGCTAAATCCCACCTATGTCCCTTCTAGTGCCCTTTTTGTTCCGGGGCCGCGGTATCTCTTTCGAACAACCCGCAACCCCGGCAGGCGGAGGCTCTGGCAAGCCCCTCTGCTTTGCTGACATCTCTTTGAGGCGCGCGTGAAACACGAACGCGCCGTCGACACGGCCTGTCGTCAATCAAAGGACGGACGATGAGCTACCCATTGCTCACTGTCCGCAGGCCCGCATCTACGGTGGCCGGGAGTCGTCTCGCGCCCGGGGCGTCTCCCGCGGTGGCTGGGTTGGTTTGAGGTTCTCTCCCTCAAACGCCCGGCCCCCTCCTCCATAGACTGAACCAGGGCCGGACGCGAGAGATCGCCGCCACCGATCGCCTCTACGAGGGCACGGCGGTGCTCCGCCCAAGCTGCTCCACCGTGTCCTCCGGGCGATCGTCACCATGGTGACAAACGGGCGTTTTCTCCCGCCCGGTTATGTGCAGGAACCTCCCGAAAGTTCCGTGTCCGGTGAGGACCTACGTCAGGCGGTAGGTGAGGACGCCATGACACCTCTCCAGCCACTCCTCAAAGAGGGGACTTACCGCCATTTTTGTGGTGTTCCCTGTGTATGTGTGCTTACAAACATTTAAACTCACATACACAAACAGCCAGACCCGGAACAACTATCTGTAGGCCATACAAATATTTGATCCTTGCGGGGATCCAACCCGCGACACGCAGCGCAACAGTCGCTCAGCCACTGCGTCAACCGTGTCATCATGGGTAATTACTTGGGAAGACACTTGACCCCAAGACACAGGATATTCCATTGTGAACTCCAGAGAATAATACAGCAATCTAAATTAAGGTGAATTTATACCTAGTTACAAACTTTTTGATATTGTACTGTTTTTAACCGACTTAAAAAAAGAAAGTGATGCTATGTTCGACAGTTTTTTTATGTATGTTCACCGATTACTCCGCCAACTGTGAACTGACTTTTCAAAATTCTTTTCGTGTTCGCTTGTGGCAAAAAGTCAATGAAACAAAAGTTATTTTTCCACTTTTTAATTTTTATTGAACTGAATACTTTTCATTTTATTATACATAAATAATTATGAGTTGAAGCTTCTTTTTTTAGATCAGTATTCGTAACACAAATGTCCTTTTTTTGGTATTGTTCGTCTTGTCGTTGAGCTCCTTGAGTTATGAGCCGAGCTACACGATAACTGACAAATGCTTGCATTGACTGGATAGGTCCACTCAATCTGTGTGATGTTTTCTTAAAAAGACCATTTCAGACACTAATCTGCATGGTCCTCATATAAGTTGACCAAAATTTTTTGTCTGGACCTTAAAAGAGACTATGACCTCTGCGTAGCGTGTTTCGGCTGTTTCCCAGAGTAGTCGGCTACGAAACTCCGGCCTCATCTAGTTTTTAAAAAAGACGTGTAAAAGGGTTTGCGAAAACCTATTGCAAAATAAACGTCATTTATCATTTAGATTACAATAAAAACAGTTTGATCAAACCTTTTTGTCTTTAAATCAATGGTGTTAAGAAAACAGAATTAACGACCGCTATTTCTTGCCTACTTGGTTAATAAGACTAAATAGTTGAGTCAAGTTCATTTTCTCCGTGTCATAGAATCATGATTACCAAGCAAAAGTGTCTGCAAACACTGAGCTTTAGTAGGGGGTCCAGGAACCGAGATTTTGGGTGGAATGTCTCAATTTTAACCGTTCGTTTGGCTGGATTCGGAATAATAGTGAAATCCTAAAAAAAACTTTTATTATAATAGATATGTTTGAGCATACTGTGCCCTTTGTAGGCATAAATATTATTTACACTTTCTTAACCTTTTGAGATCGGGAAAAAATAACAAATTTCCCACACTTTTGGGGACTACCTAAGAATAAATTAAAAAAATCAAGTCAAAAATTTTGTCCTTAACGCAGTCAATTAGTAATGTCCTTAAAAGACTAGCCGCATTGCCTCGTTATATGGCCCCTGGCTAATGTAAAAACCCAGCCCCTAGGTCACGGGAAGGGTCAACTAAACGTTTTGAAACATCTTTATTTTTTTGAAGGATGTTTTGAAACGTTTGCCTGGCTGGTTGGTTTAGTTGGTTGTGAGCACAGAGACCATACTTCTATTAATGATTTAATTAGTTCTGTATTTATATGTACCTATCAATATAAATCAGCATATTTACTTAAATAAAAAAAAAACATTGCCCCACACTAGGATTTCTCCTGTATCATGGGTACTATGCTTTGCTTGGAAACAAACAATACTTGTATTTTGTATCACGAGTCGAGAGAATCGGTTATTCGGTTATTTTACAATATAATAAACCTTAAAACTATAGACGAAGGCAAATAAATGACAACTAATATTTAAGTCTCATTCTTATTTCATACTTCTTCTGTTAGTACTAACAGAATATTGTATTAGCGCAAAACATAATTGGCAAAATTTTCTATCCTGAATTTCCATACTAAAAGCTTAGCCACCACAAGTATTACTTGAATAGTAGGAAAGTTTTAATGAATGTACTTAACGAGTTTGTTCTTCGTAACACTTGCGGTCCCTTATTAAATATATATTGTCTTTTCAAGTAAGTTTGTTTTTTGGAAGTAATTAGCATTTTTTTTATTAATTTAAAGTCGTTATTTCATCAAAATTATTTGAATAATCCAGCTTGACAGTTTTTCTTTTAATGGCTCAAAGTACTCTTATATAGTGGTTTCGTAGCTAAAATATAATATTATATTATTTACATTGAAAATCATGTTCAATCATCAATCATTTACATGTATCCCGATATCTCTATAATTTTACATATAATTCTAGTTAATCTGAACTCGTTTTTGATTTTGTTGTTTGACACCAACAGTTAATTCAATAATTTTACATAAATACTTGTTGATTTACACAAATAATAGTATTCAGTAAGTAAGAACAGAATCGGTTATTCGGTTATTTTAAAATATAATAAACCTTAAAACTATAGACGAAGGCAAATAAATGACAACTAATATTTAAGTCTCATTCTTATTTCATACTTTTTCAAAATTGCATTTTCTCATCTTTAATATCGATTTTGTCATTATCATGATAATATATTGTTAGTCCGTTCGTATATTGAATCTCGGTTACACAAACATTTAAATAAACGTAAATAAAGAAAATAACATAAAATAATCATTCTTCCACCCGTATATATATATATATATATATTTAATATAATGTTTTATACTTTTATGTATTCAAGCTATAAGTCTTTAAACTGTATTGTTTTGTTTAAAAAAAATCTTTACCCCACACTAGGATTTTCTCCTGTATCGTAACAACTATCTGCAGCTCATACAAATATTTATGTTCCGTGCGGGAATCAAACCCGTGACACTTGAAACGGCATATTTACCATGTTTTTTTATTTATTTTAGCGGTGTTGCAAACGCCATGATCACGGTGGAACTGAAATTATTATAGGTTGGTGTTTATAAACAGAAAAAAACACACAACATCAGGTTTTTCTAGCGGAAAATTGTCCTTCATCGAACACAACATCTGCTATACATACTTGAACGAAGTGGGATTCCTTACGGCGTATTTCCTTGTGTTTAAAAGGTAGACTGCTGCTGTGGAAAGTCAAAACATCGGTCAAACAAAATGTACTGTGGCTTGTAGGATATCTGCTACCCTACCATGACGTCTTAAAGCAGAACTTATTCCACTGAGAGAAAGAGATAGAGCTATACAGTGTGTCTAGCACCATCTCTTTCCCTTAGTGGAATAAGTTCTTATTTAAGACGTCATGGTATGTTTACTGAACACAAAAAGGCAGTGACTGATAGTAAGGACTATTTTGAATCATAGTAATGTCTACCCACACAATTTTGCACTGTAATATCATCCGCGCCGAGGGCCAATCTCCGCTGAGATTGGCTGTCAGAAGCACTACTAGTTCAACACCAACCATCATGTTTAGGGTTCCGTACGTAAAAAGGACACAACGGAACCCTTATAGGATAACCCTTTTTTATCAGATTACTTTGTTGCCCGTCTGTCTGTCTCTCCGTTAAGACTCTTTACCTCAAAACGCGTGGAGATATCGAATTGAAATTAAAACCATATGATAAAATGTATAGTGCCTTAGAGCTGTAAAAAACAACGCTCTAAGTCTACGCAGTCAAAAGATGTGGCCGTTTATGTTGCAAGTTTGTTAGTATTTTAAACCCTCGGTACAGACTCGTGTTTTTTTGTGATATCAAATTATTTGCAGTTCAGTTAAAAACGCCAAATATCATCCTTAGTGATTGACGAACCTGATACACGTTGACATTTTCGTTTTCCACTTGGGCCAATATATAGTCTACCCGTAGATTAAATTCGGAGTCTAAGTTTGTGGCATAACATATTTGCATACAAAATAGCAGTTAGACTAGAAAACTGTTAATTTTTATACGGGCTGTTTGTGTATGTCAGTTTAAATGTGCCCACAATACAGCAGAAATTCCTAGTGTTAGGCAACGATTTTTTTTTAAATAAAGCAGAAAACACATATTATGATAATGTCAAAACAATACTACACTATTATAGTCACAACACTATAATTGCAATACATGTAGTTCCTGCTTGTAGCAGAGATTCAGTTTGATAACTCAATTACCTAATTACATCAGGCACACCCTACCATCAAGCCCAAGTCCAGCGCACGTTCTACCATCCAACTTCCCGCCATCATGCTGACTGACAGTTGACATTAGTGACAGCTCTCAGACCACTTGTGGTCGTGAGACAGTGTTAACATATCTATTAAATAGATACACTACAAGTACAATCTTTTCTTTTTCAAAAGCACTATTCATTTGTAATTGTTCTGTAATTACTGTTTACTTTTTATCTTTAAAATTTAATTAATTTAATTACTGTTTATCTTTTACGTAAAAGATAAAGTATTTAACTTTCATTCAATATAATGAGCGTTGTATCGTGTTTGTTCACGGCGGCCAGTCTCAGCGGAGATTAACTATCTGTGCAGGAGATATTATTGACGACAATGTGACACGACCGGAGATAGATCAGGCACAGGACCAACAGGAAGTGCTTTCCAAGACACGGGGGTATCTTACCGCAAAACGTTCAAACTCCTGCCTCGCTTTCGATAATGTGCCTGCTGACCACGGGGCCCTGGCCGATTTCGGGGTCAAGTAAAACGTGTTATTCGTATTTGTCATCAGGATTTTTTTTATATAAAACGTTGCCAAATACTAGGAATTACTCTTGAATCATGGGTACTTTTATAAACACTTAAATCACATACACAAACAGCCAGACCCGAAACAACTACCTGCAGGTCATACAAATATTTGTTACGAGTGGGGATCGAAACCGCGACACGCACTGCGGCAGTCTGCTAAATCTGAATCTTTCCAAGAATTATAAGGGATTTTAATATAATTAGCGAAATTCCTGTGTACCTACCATACTTAGGTAAAACTCTGCCTAGCCCTTTAGGAATTAGAGACGTGGTATTATGTGTAAAACGACAAAGCTAATGAAAATTAAATATAAAATGACGCTATGCTAATTTGAAAATGACAAAAAGCCCACTCTACCCACATTAATGCAAGTTTTAAAAACTGAGGAAAACGAGGTATTGTGGTGCGGTTTTAATATTTTATAAATATTCATGTCCTTTTAACGTGAAGAGATTAAAGCTGCACTTATGTACACTCTGGAATTCTCTGGAACACTCTGGTACTTCAAAATTGCAAAATACGATGATAGTTTTATGGGTTGTTGATCTTTGCTTTGTGTCACTGCTGGTTTTTAGGGTTCCGTACCTCAAAAAGAAAAAACAAAACCAATAAAAACTATACATAGGATCACTTTGTCGTCCGTCTCTCTGTTTGTCAAGACCCTTCATTTCGAGAGGGAGGTATCGAGTTGAATTTAAACCAATACTCAACTCTGTGGTCCTTTTGTGCTTTAAAAAAAACAACCCTCTAAGTCTACGTAATGAAAAGAGACTGCCGTTTATGTCGCAGTTTTGTACGGAACCCTCACGCACGCGAGGACGACTCGCACTTGGCCGTTTTTTTGGTGTCTATGATTTTTTGTTTTATTTTATGAATTATTTATAAATGTATGGTCACGAATTAAAAGTACTAACTGAATAAAGTTTTTGTTTTAAATACATCATTCTAGACTGCCTTGTAGCTGGATTAGAATCCTTGGTTGACCAATCTGTAATCGGACGGAGGCTATACCTATATGTGCTCGATAGACAGTAATATGGTCGCTTTTTATGACATGGTATTTAAAACATAACTGGCAACTGGAGAAATTATTGGTGTAGTATTGAGTAGGTACCGTCTGCCAATCTGCCTAACATTTCCAGTATTCAAAGAAAAGAAAGAAATTACCAAAAAAAAAGAAATGAAAGTAAAGAGCAAATAAAATAAAATAAATGTATTCAGAACACGCTACAAGACAGTGCAAAATAAAACAACAGAAACAACCAAAAAAAAGTTAATCAATAATAATGATTTTGTGTACTATTGAATACCATCTGCCAAACATTTTTAGTATTCAAAGAAAAAATGAAACGAAACAAAATAACAAAAGAAGGAAAGAAAATAAATTTATTTAGAAAATGCCAATGAGTACAGTTTAAAACAACATAAGAAAAAAATAAACAATTATGAAACATTGGGTGTCTTACGAATAATAATAATAATATGTTGGCCATCAGTAATGTCGGCAACTTTGGTTGACCGTTCTCAATAATTTCAGGATGTAGAAGCTAGGTAATAGCCGCCGCTCGGGTAAATATTTGAGTTCTGCTGCACTGGCCTAGATTGGTCTGTAGATGGGTGACCACCCGTGCACCGAGTTTCCTCCTTATCTCAGAAAGCCTGTTAAGCTGTGGGTCTCAGCTTTCATTTGATGATCTTGAACAGTCGTCAGTATTCTGAAAGTCTGACAACCAGTCTTACCAATGGATATTAGCATGCAATGTTCTAACAGTGCGACAATTGTTTGTTTTGAACGTAATCTTATTACAACACACTGAACTTTATTTTATCCCAGTACCCTCAGATAGGAGGAGAAAAGATTTGGTTTGTGCTAACCTTCGGACGAAACATGCTTTTGCTAATCGTTTTTACTTATTTTTGGGACCCTACTTTTATAACCAGTTTAACAGAGTACTAAATATTATATAAGTGTAATCTACTAGTTCAGGAATACCTGGCAAAACACAATTATGCAGACACGGAAAAACTACTAGAAATTGTGAAATAAAGTCACACTCTAATAAAAGTCTCACTGTTTACCTAATCTACTCTATCTACTTTAACATTATTCGTTAATTTATTTTAACATAATATTATATCTTACATTCGATAAAATAACATAATATTTAATATTATATACCTAAATAATTACTTGATAAGTCGTTGAAAATAATATTATGTCTTCTCTATAAGTTAGTGAGAGAGATCGTACGACCAATCGTATGACGCGCCGCTGCGGCGGCGTCAGTAGCCCGTGGGACGTCAACGTTGATTTGCATGTGCTCTATGAATACCCGTGCCATTGTCGCGTTCACATATTAAATAATAATATTCAACTATTACTTATTGTCTTTTATTAGCTACTAATAAATTTACTAATGTCCTCTTTTTAAATGTATGACGTAAATTGATGGCCTGAAACACAGGTTTTCATAAACCTAGATTAGGCAGGTCTACATTATAGTTAGAATTAATTTTCCTCTATGACGATTAATGTAAATCATAGTTTTACTTATACTTGAATAAATTTTATTTTATATATTTTTTTTATTTTTTATATCGTATTCTCCAGTACTAACTAGGTTGTAGAGGACAGATAGACAGACGCTCCATGTAAAATACTGGTATGCATCCGGTTACACTGAAAGGTGAACCCAACATAGTTGGGAAACGGCTTATGCCCCTTAGGCAGATGATGTTGTCATAAATCTGAAAAAATAAAAGTATGTTAAAAATTATGACAATGATGTGTTTATTTCCTCGTTTATCGAAAAAAAATATCTTTCTCTCCCCTTTTCTTCCTTTTAACTCCCCATTTTCCTATAATTTTTCCATATTATCCTATGTCTGTCCCCAGGGTCCCAACTATTTCTCTACCAAAATTTATCAAAATCGGTTGGGCCATTTAAGCGTACAGAACGTGCTGTAAAGACGTAACAAACAAACTAACTTACTTTCGCTTTTATAATATTAGTAAGTATAAATCCCTTCCTACAGTTTTTTAGACAATGTGCAACCAACATTAAAATAGATCCTTCAGAAATCTTCCCAATAAAGTCTGCAAAAGCTCACTGAGTGCACGCAGGTGATCTAAAACACCCTCCAAATTTATGGCCTCATACGAACTAGAATATGCCACAAAGTTAAGCAATGATCTCAATAAGCTCGTGCCAATTTGGAAATAAAATGGCATGCCAGACTGGCTGGCATCCTGCCAATGTTTTATGGCAAGCATAAAATGTGGAATTCGACACATGCTTGATATCTCGCTCCATTTGATTTATCGTTTTGTTTTGTGGCATTTACGTTAATTTACTGTGACAAATTAATGGGTCGGCTATAAACGTATGATTGAATAATTCAGATTTTATGGATAAAATTGTATTTGGACAGCCAGACACATTTTTTTCTTATGTGGATAAAAATACTTCATGGAATAAACGTTGTTTGCAGAAAAAGTAATACCAAAGTGTTTTTTTTAATTTCATATGGACGTGATATCTAAGATACTAACAGGGCCACGGCTTCACCCACGTGATATTGAAAAACAAATTCTATGAGTTATTCCAAACTATAATCTACGTCTGTTTCAAATTTCATCAAGATTTGTTCAGCCGTTTTGACGTGAAAGAGTAACAATCATCCATACATCCATCCATCCTTACAAACGTTCGCATTTATAATATTAGTAGGATTAACACGATGATCATAAAAGCACTCAAAATCAAGTCTTTCAAATTAACCTGATAATCTGCACCTTCTGAACGTCAACATTTCAAGAGACAGTCCTTCAAAACGCGTAGCCTTCGCCACTTTCTAATGTCTTAACTGTGAAGAAGAAGTGGCGGAACATACTCCACATATGTCTGTTAGGTTAGGTGTCATCATCAACATTTGCGTGGACTTTTCCCAAAACTGTTTTCATGGTCATTAAAAAATATATAACAGGTATATACATATAGGTACATCTGATAAATCTCAATTCAATTACAGTACTCTAATTGTACTAATTGAATGTTACAATACAACCCTGCATCTGACAATGACTAATTTGTAGTATAAACCCATTCAAACTTCAGAACAATATCTAATTCAAATAATTTCGGGTTTAAATTGAGAAATCAAAGTAGTATTCACAGATTTTGAGTGTCTAAAGCCACGGTCACATCGGTAATGTCGGCGTCAGTGACACGAAGGTGACGGCATGGCTGGCTCAGTGGCTGAGCGATTGACTGCTGCGCTGCGTATCGGGTTCCATCCCCGTACGGTACAAATATTTGTATGGCTTACTCCAATATAAACTTGTACACACATACTTGACACACTTCATACATCAACAATAACAGTCATAAATCCTTACTAATATTATAAAAACGAAACTGAGTTTGTTTGTTTGATTGTTACCTCTTCACGATTTAATGTCTAAACCGACTTGATAAATTTTGGTACAAAGATAATTGGAAAACAGGAGACGGACATAGGCTAATTTAAAAAAACCGGCCAAGAGCGTGTCGGGACACGCTCAGTGTAGGGTTCCGTAGTTTCCCGTCCGTCACAATAAGTGTTCCCAGTTATGAGGCCAACCGAACAATTCGGTAATACCCGATCCGATGTAATAAGTACCTACAGCGCCATCTGTCGGGGAATTGGGTTACTTATTAATACTTTTTTAATAATTTTGGATTGCGAGAACCGATTTCAATAATTCTTTTTTGTTTGAAAAAAGATACGTTCAGGATAATAAAATATGTAAACGAATATACGATTATACTACAAACTTAGTACAGAAATTATTTTGTAAAACTTTTTGTCTTTTTTGTACAAAAACTGTTGTGTCAATCAAGTTCAAAATAATTTTCATAGAAAGTCCTTATAAAGTTCTACTTTTCAGGTTTTTTTCATATTTTCTAAACTTATGGTTCAAAAGTTAGAGGGGGGGGGACACATTGTTTTTTACTTTTGGAGCGATTATTTCCGAAATTATTGACATTATCAAAAAATGATCTTAGTAAACCCCTATTCATTTTTAAATACCTTTCCAACAATATATCAAACGTTAGGGTTGAAATTAAAAAAAAAATCACTTCCCACTTTACATATAGGGTGGCTACCCTAATAAAACATTTTTTTCAAATTTTTATTTTACCACTTTGTCGGCGTGATTGATATACATATTGGTACCAAATTTCAGCTTTCTAGCGCTAACGGTCACAGAAATTAAGCGAGGACGGACGGACGGACGGACGGACGGACGGACAGACAGACATGGCGAAACTATAAGGGTTCCTAGTTGACTACGGAACCCTAAAAAGTGTTATGTGAGGGAGAAAGAAAAAGAAAAGGGAAAACTTAGCGTTGCTATTACAAATCAATAAGACGCAAGAAACTGTGTGTTACCCCGAATTTAACACGAGCGAAGCCGCAGAAAAAAGCTAGTTACATATACATCTTACCTATAATCAAGTAATCTAATCGGCGCTGCAAATATTTAAATTCGAAATCTTTCTTCTTGTCAATTTAAATGCACGACCCATCTTTGTAATATTCACCGCACATGGTCGTATTTTTTTCTTTTTAGATCATTGCGCTTTCTCGACATTCGTGTGACACTAGCAGGATTCAGCAAAATACCAGCGTCAGGTATTCTACAATACGTTTATGAATAAAGTAAAATGTATTTGATAGAAAACAAACAGTTCATTAAATAAATAAACTTTAAGTTGAAGACGTCCATTAGTTTCTTAACAAAAATCAATTATATTTGAAAAGCCTAGTTTGTACGTCTCCACAAAATCCGTAATGTTCGAATTTACATGACCCGCGAAAATTTCTAAATTTATTATTATTTATAAGAACTAACTACAAATAGACATAAACTAATAATAAAAATATGCACAAGTATAAAATGGTAATATAATTGCAGGGCGTCAAAATTGGCCGTGTCGACGGCGCGTTCGTGTTTTACGCGCGCCTCAAAGAGATGTCAGCAAAGCAGAGCGGCTTGCCAGAGCCTCCGCCTGCCTGGGTTGCGCGTTGTTCGAAAGAGATACCGCGGACCCGGAACGTAAAGGGCAATAGAAGGAACATGGGTGGGTTTTAGTCAGTAAAAGTCTGACATGCCCTTCCGCTTCGCCTAGAGCGGGGGAAGTCATTAGATGGTTTCCCAACCGAGAAAAAGAAAGGGCGTCAAAATTCATCCGCATAAATATACATTTCATTTAGTTCTGAGAACCTCACGACTAAAGACGTCAAGCCAAAACGCAAACAGTGAAGTCTCCATGAAGTTGTTACTTAGAACTAGTATCGTAAACAATGCGACTATCTACCTAGTCCTCGTTGCAAACATGTGGCAACAAGCCAGACATAGCGAGTGTCGCCTGTGTGATACCAAAATGTTGTCTCTAAATATTATAACGCTGTATGAAAAAGTAATTCACTGTTGTGACATGCATTTCAGAATACAAGACGACACTGCTGGCACAGTGATTGCGCGATCGGCTGCTGCGCTGCGTGTCGCAGTTTCGATCCCCGCACGAAACAAATATTTACAGATACAGATATGAACAGATAGCTGTCCCGGGTCTGGCTGTTTGTGTATGTGAGTTTTAATGTTTGTAAACGCACCCACGATACAGGAAAAATCCTAGTGTGGAACAACGGTTTATTAAAAAAAAAAAAAAGAATGTTATACCAGTTAGCACGGTACCTTGTGAATCCAATTAGGAAAATTGCAAACATTACACTGCATCTTCGGTTACCATGTTTTGCCTTCAGTTTTAGTTAAAAACAGTGCTTTTTTGCATTACAATATTTTAGATTTCATATTCATTTATTTGTATTTGTTTATTTGATTTATATATCTAAAGGCCAACAAATTTGAATGGACCATGTAACGGGCAAAAAGCAATCTAATGGACGTTGTTAATTCAAAACATTGTAAAGGTTGTCTTGAAAAGATCGCTTTTAGCCATAAGACCGGCCATTGTGTCACCTTTTTTATAAGTTATTTAATGTTATTCTTGTTATTTGTATGGTGTACATAATAAAGAATATTCTATCTATCTAAGCGCAGATATAGTGTATTGGATTCACAGGGTACCGTCCCAAGTTGTTCGCCTCAAGGATACTCTTTCTCGCAATTCCATAACACAACCTGTTTCTTTTTCGAAGAGAAATTATCAAATGACTTCTCCCGCTCCGAGCTGAGCGGAAGGGAGTGTCAGATTGACTAAAACCCATCCATGTTTCTTCTTTTGAGTTCCGGGGCTGCGGTATCTCCTTCGACGCGGCAATTACTATGACATCCTTACTAATATTATAAAAGCGAAAGTGAGTTTGTTTAATTGTTTGTTACGTCTTGACGCCTTAATTGCCAAACCAATTTCGAATTTTTTTATCAACACGCGGGTTAAAATTAGCGTAAGCCCAAAGTAATTGTGCTACGCGGACGAAGTCACGGACGGAAGCTAGTAACTTTATAATTAAAATAAATGCCCACAATTCCAATCAACATCGCGAAACATGTACTTACGCTTTTATTTTCAAGTTAATTAAAAATGGATTATAAACAATTCTACGACGTTTTATAAAAAGAGTAATTTGCTTACTCTGTGGAATTGTTTTTTAATGATTTCCTGAAAGCAATAAAGTGTCGTTTACGCTTTACTTGAGGGATCTGTAAATAGATTGTGTACTTATTTTAACAGAATTTCTCAACTCACTCGGGTCTAACCATTTCGTCAACTCCTAGTATTAAAAAGTGTTAAAAAAACGCAAAGCATTTATGTATTTACTGAAACGTCGTTACGTTTAATTTATGATATCACTTAAAAATACTTATTATGTTTTCTTTTAAATCTTTGGTTTATTTTTTAACAACTTTGAATACATCATAAAAACTAAATATTGGTCAAAGACTAAGTACTTTATACAATAACAACAATAAGACACTTGGGCGTCAAAGTACTCTTAACAATTGTCTTTCATTCTACTACCTATAAGAACAAACTACATGTTTTTGCATTTAGTAAACTAACGTCCGCCCGTGACTTAGTCCGCGTGGCATAGTTACTTTGAGCTAACACTATTTTTAACTCGCGTGATGATCCAAAAAAAACTCTCCCCTTTTCTTCCCTCTTTCTGACAATTTTTTTTAGTCTATGTCCGTCTCTAGGGTCCCTACTATCTCTTTACCAAAATTAATTAAAATTGGTTTGGCTTTTTAGACGTGAAGACGTAACAAACAAACAAACTCACTTTCGCTTTCATAATCTTAGCAAGGATACATAAATTCTGACTCACGGACCCACAGAAGTCGTTGACCCTAATAGTTTTTTTCATAAATGTATAGGTTACCAACACACTGAAATTTTTATATCTTTTTCAGTCGTTTTCAGTCGTTTTTCAATCCAGCACCGTCAACTAAGGCTGCACTTGTTAACGGAAATAGGAGGCGTGGAGACACACGGAAATGACGTTATATTTCACTCCCATGTAACTTGGTGCATGCTTTTATAAGAGGTTGTTTAAAGTAAAAGTTATTTTTGTATGAACTGTTTTGACTTGGAGATTATCTTGCAAAGTTATAGTTTTTAAAGTATTCGATATTAGTTTTAGAGACTAGGTAAATGCTTTATTTTAAAACCAAGATATTCTTTCACATTTACTGACACAGCAAGAAATAGTTTTTTAAAAAAAAAAGGAATTTGCGCCGCTTTATGAATTTCTCCTATATCGTAGGTGCGTTTACAAACAATTAAACTCTCATACACAAACAGCCAGACCCGGAACATTTACCTAACATTTACTCAATTATTTGTTGAGAGCCCCGCTCTGAACAAATAATTGAGTAAATGTTAGGTATATCGAACACGCGGCACGCGGCACAGCTGAAAATCGCTTAACTACTGCGCCAACCGCAAAGTCGATATGAAAATGAAGTAAAAGTTTTATTAACGGTGGATAGTCTTCCGTTAACAGTACTTTAACTACTTTAAAAGACAATTTACATACTAATTTACACTTTTTCCTATGGATAAAATATAAACAATAGAGGCGTACCTGCTACGATCCTTATTTACTTCTTTTTTATCTTGGTTCTATGGCAGCTCTTTTTTACGGATAGGAATTGAATCACCAAATGAGAGAGAATGAGTCTAGTATGTAACTGGTAAAATATGGTTGTACTATTTGGTACACCTTCGTCGAACCCTTTTGGAGATCAGATCTGATATACACAAATAAGCGTAGCAAGCAACTCGACGGCTACGTCCGCAGCAGTCCTAAACTAGCCCTCCTGGCGATTGGACGGTCCCTTCGAGTTGCACACTACTTACATTAAGTGTTTTATTCATCTAAACCACCAAAGTCAAACAAGTGTTTTAGTGAACACCACATGCGTCATGTTATATTATGTTTAAAATTAAAACACTAGTGTTAAAAAAAGCTGCCCCGTTCCTATCCCATATTTGCACTAACGATCTCTAATTGCTTTAAAAACCCTAAACAGCCTCAAATAAATACTAGTTGTTTTAACTCCAGTAATACTATATATTGTAAGAAAATAACAAACAAAAAGATCTATCAAGTTAACGGTACTCAGACTCGTATTAAGAAGATTTACGAATATAATAATGTTAACAAAATAGGGGCAATGAAAATACTTAGGTAAAGAAGTACCTCTTAGGTAGGTACTTAATTGCCTAATTAGATTATGGGAGATTTACAAATTTTATCTTGTTGAAATAAACAAGAAGGTATTTTTTGTAATAATGGAAAAAACTACTTTATTCTATCTTGTTACCTAGTTTTAACTGAAAGATGCTGGCAGATAGGCATTTTGCTCAATGTAAAGTAGATTGGAAACTGATCCCAATATAGTTGAGAAAGAGGCTAGGCAGATGATGAAAGAAAAACAGGTACAAAATGAAAGTAAGATGATGTATGATTTGAAATTGGAAGAGCGCAGTCAATCCGAAGTTGTGGATTGTTTGAAAGATATACCGCGGCCCCCGAACATAAAGGATGAAAGAAGAAATAAGGCTGAGTTTTATTCAGTAAAAGTCCGACACTTCCAGAGTGTGGGTACTTACTTGATGATTTTTCATCCGCAAAACAGATTGCAGTTAACTAAGCCATAGTGAATACTAGTAGTAAAATAAGTTCTCAATGCCAACAAAACTCTCTCCTCCAAACTTTTGACACAAAAACCGACCTTATCCTCAAAGAGAAAGCAATCAACTAATTGCTTATTTACGTCCTCCACACCAAACAGAAACTGAGCCATGCAATACCATGTTTTCAGTCCAACAGAACACACAAACAGGAAAACAAAGTTAGTTTCAGTCACAAACTGGGGCCAAGTTTGTGTGTATTCCTTCCACAATATCGCCGACTATCGATCTTAGCTGATCCTGGAATTAAAAGACAACAAAGTGAGCTTAACTTGGCAAGAGAAGTTGCAAAAGTGCAGCGTTGACTTGGATGGAATTGGGAATGAATGGGATTTGAATTGAATTAGATTTTAAAGCTTATATGTATTTTGTTTGTGCCTCAGATGTTGGAAGCGGTTGCCAAATGTTACATGCATCGTTTTTCTTGGTACCTGCGATTGCTGGTTGTATAATTACTCGTAATTTAGTTGGTTTCTGAAAATGAATGAAAAAAAAAATCTCGTCAGTATTTTAATGAGTACCTAAAAGAATTAACAAAGGAGGACATTTGCATTTTAACGGATGGGATATAAATACTTTTCATAAAGTAAAACCTTTTTAAAGCACATTTTTTTATTTATAAAAGGTAGTTTCACAGCGTACAGGACAAAAATATAAAATTATTAAATTATACATTACGCCAATTACAAAGAACACAGAGAGAACATTAAGATAAGCCGAGAATGAGTCGATTTGACCGGCGTTAAAATGTTAAGTGTGTGCGTGTGTGTATCTGAACTATGTAAGTGTCTAAAAGTGTGTATGATGATGTTTGTATGTCTATGTATTTCCTACTAACTGGCACTAGTGGTATAACTGAGACTCCCACGTTTGATCCAGGATTTTTGTAATCTAATTTTTAAGATATCACATAAAACTCATTTTTCGGTGATCTCTTATTAAACTGTAATACATGTGAGAAATGAGAAGGCGAAAAAGCAAAGTAAGCAAATCTATATAAGTACACCGACTGATCCAGAAACTTTATTGAAAAAGAAACAATCATTTTAATCAACGCATTCATCGTGAATAATCAGTATTCACAAAAACATAAATGAAATGTACATAACTACGAACATAGGACTTTTTTCGAAGCCGAATGAAAAGCCGCTTGGCTTGAGTCAGCGATGGTAGTCCAAACGTACCTATTTCGGGTCAGTTATGTTCTTTTACGAACACTAACGAATCGAAATGTGCCACTTTATCATAAACAAGTCTGTAGCATCATTAAAAAACCTTACCATAACGATTATTTTACCATTAAATAAAATGCATACTGGTTTATAATTTTAAATGCTGCCAGTCAATATTAAATATCAATCTGCAATTAAACTTTATAAATAAGTAAACAGTCAAGCGAACTGCTACGGGTTACTGTTTTCCGCTACGCTTCTACGAATACTGCTACGAAGCTACGCCGTAGCGTTGTTCATTACAAAAAAAATTAAAACCATTCTTCATTGAGTTTTATAAACAAGTTACTATTTAAAAAAAATTACTTAAAGTAGAATTTAAACATTTATGTTTTATAAATGTTAAAATTCAAAAATATCGAATTATATTACTATTATATATTATCGCTATTTTGCAGTAAGTAAATAAATTTAATGTTCCATCATCATTTTAACTCGTTTCTATTTTTAACTTAAAATAAATCTCATTATTAGATTACGTTTAGATAAAGTAACATATTTTTAACAAATTGATTCTACCTTGATAATTGTAACCTAATGTTATTCAACCCTATTTCTATGCAATCCGTCTGGTACCTTTTGTGTGTATTTTTTATAATAATGTTTCATTATTTTTACAATTCAGAGCCTAGGATTAAGAATATCAGAGTGGGTTTGAAGAGAAATGTTTGACTTTTAAACTAAGCAAGAAGCCAGTGTATTCGAAACTATTCGTTTCCCGAAGTTCGGGGAAATACATACATCTATGAAATCATCGTAAAGGTACTCAATTATTTTTTATTAATCATCGAAGACATGCGACTTGACATACCCGCAGAGAAAATAATGTTATGTCCTCAAATCGCACTAAGGAAGTCGACAGGTCAATTTCGTGAAATTGACCATTCGTCAAATGTTCCCAGATAAAATTTTTAGAACGCTATTCTAAAAGGTCAGCCTAAATTGTAAGGCATTACTGATGCAGATATGTAAGGCATTACTGATGCAGAGTTTTAACACGACGGGATCACATGCCAAACAAAGCGATACTATTAATTTACTAAAAATAAAATATTATACGTAAAAAAAATAAAAACCAAACTTATAAAAATGTATACCCACTTCTTTTTTAATAAATACTTCGATAAGAGTATAAAATTTTATTATGTTGGCCTTATTTCATTGTCAATGTCAATTTCGTTGGCATAAATGTATGAATTTATAATAATAATTTGAATCTGTTTTGTTTTGTGTCAGACATCATGTGTACGCTATTTTAGTTTTATAATTGAAGACTGTTAGCTAGCAATGCCCTGTGTCTCCAATTAAATATGTGTTCAAAACATCAGCTCAATCATAAACAGGGTATTAAGGTAAATTTTATTTCTAAGATTTCTGCGTAGTAAATAACCGCTAAAGATAATTAAAATATCTTAATAATTTAATAATCAGCTGAGGAGGACATACTGCGCGAAATTATGTCCAAAAATAATTGTCTGTTCATTGGGGAATAAATAACATCCCCCGGAGCGTAGGGTACTGTCAGACTTATACTGACTAAAACCCACCCATGTTCTTTCTATTGCCCTTTACGTTCCGAGGCCGCGGTATCTCTTTCGAACAACCCACAACCCCGGCAGGACAATCACTAGCCTAAACAGCTATTTCAGATTAATTTATTTACATCAGCCGTTTTCCTGAAATTTTATACACCAAGAAAAACTTCCACACTTAATATAAGTCACAATGACTCACATCTTCATCGTGAATTGCATCGATATTAAACACAATTTTCTTTATTTTTTCACAATACAAAGTTCTCCGCCTCTAAAAAATATCCGTGACAACTGCAGATGATGATGTTGTATTGCAAAATTCATTTTAGGGTAACGATCAACTTTCGAATATTGAAACGTTGACGACCTACGAAAACGACTATCTAGGCTACAAAACACAGCTGACTACAATAACATATTATTTAGTTTTTTTTTGGGTTCCGTACTCCAAAAGGGAAAAAACGGAATCTATATGAACCCTTACTTTGCTGTCCGCTTGTCTGTTTGTCTGTTAAAACCCTTTATCTCAGGAACACGTATCGAATTGAAATTAAAATCATACTTTTAAGTCTGCAGTCTGTTTGTGCTGGGAAAAGATCAACCCTCTAGTTATGGCCGTTTATGTCCCAAGTTTGTAGAGAACCCTCGGTGCGCGAGTCTGACTCACTCTTGGCCGATTTTGTTTAGGTATTTCGTGATTTTAATATCTAGTAAATGCCATTAAAATGTAGGTCTTTGTGTGTGTTAAAATAAAATAGTGTTTAGGGAACAAAATAAACGGGTTTTTATCTACTGTTGAAGTAAGAATTATCTTAGCAGCTTACGAAGAAATTACATTATAATATGTTTAGTTATACTTATGTTGGCTTTAGATTTATATGTACCATTTTTTTAAACGTTGCCCCTCACTAGGATTTTCTCCTGTGTCGTGGGTGCGTTTACAAACATTAAAACTCGCATTCACAACCAGACCCGAAACAACTATCTGTTGGCCACACATTTTTGTTCCGTTCGGGGATCGAACCCACAACACGCAGCGCAGCAGCCAATCGCTCAACTACTGCGCCACACGTGTCGTCTTTTTAACTTGTATGTATTTATTACTTGCACATAGACATCACATATATTTTATTGGTTAACTCTCTGCTATTCAATTGTGCACTTTATCACAAATACCCGAACTTCTATCTTAATATAAGGAGATTATGTTTGTATGTTTCGATTTAATATTTGCCACTGCTAATCCAGTTACAAGAAATGTTTCAATAATGTAAATCTACATCACCCTCAAGTGATGCTTTACTGTCTCTCTATCTATCATCTCTTTCGAAACGCACGTGGAACACAAACGCGCTGTTGATTCTGCATAATCTGATATTTACATACTGTTTTCGTCTAGTAAGAAAATATAAAATGGCAGAACAGCTACAAACATGCACCATCACAATTTCAACTCAAAAATATTTGACATAACGGTCAAACTCGCCTACCATAAAATAGTGACATGGTATGACCATTTGCGCAAAAACCACACACAACAAAAGCTACATCCACACATTGATGACTCTTAAATAATCACTATCAGGGTGCAATTTGCAGCTGCCCTAATATATAATACCTTCTAGAATCTGCGAATCGTACCCTGTGAATCCTACTAAAATTATAATCCTAAGTACCTGAGGATATATAAATGGATAAATGAGTGTATGTATGTTTGTAACTCTTTGGCACAGAGGTAGATTATGGTCTGGAATAACACATATGATACTTTTTTCGATATCAGGCGGACGAAGCCACGGGCGCCAGCTAGTTAGTTTATAAATGAAATCAATTTAGTATTCAAGACCTCACGTAAAATAAATTAAAGGCCCTTCTTTGTTTTATATTCAATGCTGATAGGCCGCTGTTAATTGCTGTTATCAGAAAGTCATTAGGACTAGAATTACATTATTGAATCTGGTGCCGATAGTTGTAATGTCCTTTGAAAGGGTCAACTAGGTTGTTGCAGTGACCCTTCTTGTAGGCTAGTTTTGTAATAGATTTGAAATTTTTTTGGATGGACGGCAAAACCAAATATTGTCATTATTCCAGTTGTACCAGTGATTACTGCTCCTCTAAACTAGCGATACATAACAGTTTTTTTAACGTTGCGCCACACTGGGTGTTTTTCCTGTATCATGGGTACGTTTACAAACATTCAAACTCACATACATAAACAGACAGACTGGAACAACTACCTGTCGGTCATCTAAATATTTGTCCTGTGCGGGGATTGAATCCGCGACACGTTACTCAGCAGTCAAACACTTAGCCACTGCGCCAAAAAATTGAAATTTTTATTGATTGTCGTTTTGACGACACACGTCATAACAAAAATCAATAAACATTTCTATTTTTTCATACTGTCACCTGATTAAGTTTTTTAAGCAACCGTCACCAACTGACTAAACCGAATTTTAGGTATAATTCGATAAAAAAAAACAATTAAAAGCAACATCAAACCTATTTTAACGGCACTACTAAAAGTACTACATGGTCCGTATATATGAAAAAAAAAATTGTAAACACGCTTCACCTTCTTTTATTGTCAATGTCAATTAGCATAAAAATATATATTGTAGAATAACCATACTTAGTTTTCTAATTAAAAATATTGTATACATTTTAGCTCAATCGGTAAGCCGTAAGGCAAATTTAACTTCTAGAATTATTACATGGTTACATATAAAGCGTGTTAATATAAATAATACAGCGCCATTTCCGACACAAATTATGAAAATTATGAAAAAACCCATTTACAAATTCTAAATCACGCAACTGTAGACTGAATGCAGATATATTTTCCTATTTCATCTTCTGCCTAACCTTTTCCAACTCCATATTCAGCTTTATATCAGTATTTTACATGGAGCAACTGCCTATCTGATCTCTATAAGTTAGTACAGAGTAATATGTACACCCCGTGATAAGACTGGTTAGATAGGTCAGACTTTCGGGATACTAACAATAGTTAAAATCTTCAAATGACAGCCTGGACCAACAGCTTAACGTATAACTCGGTATGTAACGGTTGGTCACCCATCCACACACCAATGTAGGCAAGCAGGGCTTAACCTTAAGATTGACCCAAACGACTATAAGTATTTACTCACGGACTTTTTCATATATTCTCCTAATTATTCCTACAAAAGGAAAGTACTCAATACCCAATTTCCACCACATTTAGACATCATGTTTTTACGAGTGAGCGGGTCAATCGGAACTTTTTTATCCACAGCATTCGCCACATATGCTACCCGCTTAATGAGGTCAGATCTTTTTCGGGTCCAATTGAAAATGGGGCCGTGATATATCTTCCAGCAATATCTCATGGGGAACACTTATGTGAGGAGCTTGGGGAGTAATAGATTTTTTGGAGAAGAATTTAGTGTTGGGGAAGTTAGATTAGGTTTAAGGTACGTTGCGAATTTATTGAAGGGTGAGTTTTTATGCTGTTGGACAAAAAATATATTAAGTTTATGCCAAAAAGTAGTGTTTTATTTTGTGTTGTTTTAAGTGGTTTTATTCAATTTGTTATCTCTATAGAAAATTCTTAACACAACCAAAGTAATTCATTTCGTGTCGCTGCGAAAGCGTCGTCGTTACGTTCATTTTTTCAGAAAACTGGAAGGTTCTTCATTTTCGGGTTCGCCGAATAAAATTAAAGCGACAGCGACGTGTATTGTCGTGACGATTGATTTGGTTAGGACGCAGCCTTTTTTTGCGAATGGGAAATCATCAAATATCTTCTCCCTCCCTAGGCAGAACGGGGGTGAGTGTCGGACTTTTCCTGACTAAGATCTACCCATGCTCCTTTGTCCTTTATATTCTGGGGCCGCAGTATCTCTTTCAAACAACTCGCATCCCCGGTAGGAAGACACAACCTTTAGTTAACAATCTCAAGCTTGCCTATAACAATTTTATCAACCATATATCGTGATTTTGTCATCAGAATTTGATAACCATCATCTGCCTTACTTGTTGCTAACTGCCTTATCCTAACTAGGTTGGAGATGACTTCCAGTCTAACCACATTTAGTTGAATGCCAATACGAACTACGATATTAATGATTGCTTATCTAACCTTCACAACCTAGTTAGTACTAGGTAATACGATATCCGTTAGTAGCTTGTCGTCCACTGACTGAATGTAACGTCAAAAATCTATTATTGACAGGCGTGAAACTTGGTATGTAATGGGTGGTCACCCATCCACACAGTAACCAAAGCAAGTGTTGCTTAACATGAAGATCTGAGTAACTGTTTAATTTATTTAGCTACGAGCTTCTCCCCACAATTTAACAGTAATAACCATAAATTGCAACCAGATATTGAAATTACCCTAAGTATAAATTACATCCATAATAGACGAATCAGGTCAATGATATTTGCCATATCTGTCCACAGACTAAATATTATTATGTGCATATGCTCACATTAATCTTGGTCATTAAGGTTGGGTCCAAGCTGCAGCACCAATATAGTAATAACACTTTGCAAACAGATTACGAATAAATGAATATTTACTACTGGTTTTGTTTGTATTGATTGTTACTGTAAGTTGACCAAGATTTTTGTCTGGTCATTTATTTTCGAAAAAGTATTTATCGATGGACACCTCAATACATGTACTCAATGTATGTATGTATGTATGTAATGTAGCTCAATTTTTATATTATTCGTAATTTTAAATCATGTTTGTGTAGCAGCTAGACAGTCAGGCGGATATAAATCAAATCATTTATTTAAATTAGACCGTTACAGGCACTTTTGTATGTCAAGAAACAAAATGAATCTACAGTCCCGGTCACAAGGCATAATAACTTGTGAAAGTACTGTAGTTGCCGATTCTAAAGCGTTGATCTCTATGGAGAAGAATGGGCAAGAAACTCCATGGACACTCTTTTACATCATTCATGTTGAAGAACGAATTGAACTGCAGAGCTGATCTGAAATGAACGCATCAGAACCCTTAAAATGGTTGTTGCTCGTATAAAGTTGAAAGTTGATTCGTTGTAAAAGGCCGATAACTAGTCTTCTATTTTCGGCCACGGCGCGGCGGCGCGGCGGCCAATATCAGTGGAAATTAGTCATCTGCGCGGGAGATATTATAAAGAACAAGTGTGTGCGCAGGTACAGGTGCGCTCTCTAGAAGCTCGCTCTCATAGTCCAACGAGATGGTAATCCGAAACAACCGGAGAAAGATTAGATTTTGAGCATCACCATCACTATTTATATTTTTCAAAATTAATTATTCAAGGGGTAATTTTTTATTTAATAAATAAACAATTTACAAACATCATAGTATATAAAAGCGACTAAATTACTAAACAAACAAGTAAAACTCATCCTCAACGTTGTGAAGGAATGTGCCCAACAGACTGGCAGCGTCGCCACGTTGTATGGCAATACTTATCATCTGGCCAAATTCATAGGCCGCTCTTGAGTCACGAGAAGCGTCAATTAAGATAGTTCTTTAAAAGACTGTGAGTACAGTCCCAGACCCCAGACCCCACAGCCCCAGAACTTCAACCCCAAACGGTTCGAAAATATATTTCAATCTCTTTTAATTTATACTAGTGCATTTGGCAGGTCTCACTTCGGATAGATCTTGAGAAAATAGTCCCTCACATAATAAAGATGGATCAACATAAGGAAGATGTATATAATATTCTTTCAAACGAAAACAAATAAAATCCAATCTCAAATCCGCCCATCGCACTCTCTCACTGTCAATCATTCACACCAGAAAAATCAAAGGAGACATGAGACGATTCATAATTTTCTTCATAACCTTATATCGACCTAAGGGTATTAATATCTCCAGATTTATTTCTCTGCCCACAATCTTCTGACCGGTCATAAATCATGACCGAAAGCCAAAGCCCAGCTTGCCCTCCGTGGACATCACGCGTAAACGTGAATTATGGTCATTGTTATCCGATCTTGGATTGCAAGAAATAGCGCGAATTCCCTGTTTGCTTTTGATTGGGTTTATGAAGGTCATATTTTTAGATATGGAGTGTAAGTAATGGAATTGGGATATGTTGAGATTAGTTTGGTTTAGTCATGGTTGGAGGGAGAACAAATAGGGATACATTAACCTTTTTGAAGTGGCTCATTTAGAGTTTATTGACTTCGTTCAGTCTTATCGAAAGTGCTTGTCTTTTGGGAGTAATAAACGATCGTAGTTCCTATGATGAGGTTTTTTTTTCGGCGGTGAAATCATCAAATGACTTCCCCCACCCTGGACTGAGATGGGGGGAGTATCAGACTTTTACTGACTAAAACCATGTTCCTTCTTTTGCCCTTTTTGTTTCGAGACCGCAGGCCTCTCTGCTTTGTTGACACCTCTTTGAGAAGCGCGTGGAACACGAATACGCCATGTGCGAGGATCGAACCTGCGATACGCGGCGTAGCAACCAATCGCTTAACTACTGCGCCAACCGTGCAGTCAAGCAAATTGTATTTAATAAATCATAGTATCAAAACCGATTCAGAGCTATACTGACTCTACAAGTAAATCAAAATGTTTTATGTATGTAATTCTCGAACATGATCCGATGGTAAAGAGAATTTATCAAATGCTATTTGTCTCACAAGTTGTGGCAGTCTATCTTTTGACCCCGTTTGTGAACTTACGCCCTTAGGGTCAAGTTGCACTGTGTGAAATATTATGAAGTGTTCTTTTCTCCTTTATTCTTTGTTTATGCGAAATTGAATTGTATATTAAGTTACATCGGTGTTAAGTAAAATAATAAAACATTTTGATTTGGCTCGTACCTTGTGGTAAACAAATAAAAAAAAAACCAGCCAAGAGACTGCACTAAGACTTAATTTTCCCATACATAAAAAAACCGTCAAGTACGAGTCGAACTCGCGCACCGAGGGTTCCGTACTACATTGCGTCATAAGCAGACATATATTTTGATTGCGTAGACTTAGAGAATTGACATTTCAGAACACAAAGGGACCACAGACTCAAGATCCGACCGACCGCTCCGACTCGCACTTGGCCAGTTTTTTACCCACCCATATTCTTCGGTGATTCCAGGATCTACTTCCAACAGCGTCAAAGTATCAGCAGCTATATATTTCAAATCACGGAATTTATCCCATCATAAGTGACAATTATTAGTATATATAGTATTTATTACAGAGGTCATGTCGTTGGTTACAAAGCTGCTAAACTGGAGTGGGATGTTTTTGAGCTGGTCATATCAGCCGTTTGTCCGATGACTACTGGGCCAAAATAACCACGATATGAGGTCCAGACACATGTTGAAGGTGCTGGGGTAGACCTTGCGGGAGATGGTGGGATAAGCTGAACAAAACCAACGATCAGTGGTCCAAATGAGCTTTAGATCGAAGTTATGGTGAGAGCCCTTTGCCCAGCAATGAGATGACTAAGGGTAGCAGTACCAAACCGTGTTCAGTCAGTACTCATGAAACTGTTCTTTAGTCAAACCCGACAAGGCATAACCAGCTAGAGACCATGAATTTGTGTAGCTTTTCTACATCAGTGGTGGATTTTTCTAGACTGCAAAAGCAATAAAACTTGTTCACATTTCTCGCAGACATATTCTACGACACGGTATTTCTGACGTCAAGAGGAGTAAACATTTTCATGCTTCGGAATCTCAAGCCGTTTCTATTTTCAAATCTTTTGGAATGCCTTAGAAGAAACTAAGTAGGTATATCTAAGAACGGCCTGTGTTTTTGTCAATCTAGAAAATGTTTTATCTTCTAGTAAACAGGTTCTATTCCAAGCAGCTTATATATTTCTGTGATAGATTCTAATTCGTTTTTTAAATGCTATCAATTTGTCAAGTCACGTTGTGTAAGGAAAAAGAACTGTAATACATAAAAGGGACCTTATCATTTAGGAAAATCATAATTTTACGTTTTGAACGTATTTCGTATTTAAATAATTACAAAAACAAAATAGCAATGTGGTGAATTTATAATTCATTGTAATATTACAGGTGATAACATCAAGCCCTTAATCCTTAAGGGTGGTGTATTTTTTTTTTATTTATTCAGGAACAATTTACATTGTACATGAATATTTTAACATTGAACAGTATTGGAATTTTAACATTAAACAGGGTTGGACAAAAGTGTATTCAATTAATCATAGTACACTCAAATTTTGCCACCATCAAGCAGGCACAATTTATATTCTATAGCTGTTACTGAGAAACTCCTAATCGAAGCACACAATAACATTTTTTCCGACATGGAAATTGAATCCAGAACCATGCTAAGCAGTCGCATTTGCGAGCACTAGACTAACAAAGCAGGCATTACACGTCGGTATTCATTTTTCGTACATTTATTTATTTTTTAACATAAACTTACATTTTTAAATATTTCTTAAAATAATAAAAAAAAAACATTTAAAAATATAAAAATAGTAGCCCACCGGTATCGGGAACAGGGTCCAAGCTACCGGCGGTCAGGGCTCCAGAGAAAGGAACCTCCTAACAATACGAGCCGTGTCCAGGAGTACCGCTTATTCATAATTATTAATCTATAAAATTGTCATAATATATTTAATAACGAGCTGTGCTTCGCGGTTTTACTCGCGTGGTGATAGAATATACAACATAAGTTTATGGATTGTAGCCTATGTGTTATTCTAATATATAAGTGATATTTATTGTGAAGTTTTATCAAAATCCATAGTAGTTTTTGTATCCATACTTACAAACATTCGCTTTTATAATATTAGTAGGATATATGTTCAGCAGCGAATGTGTAGTGTTAGTTATTCCTTAGTCAAAACAGTATTTTTTCTATGAGTTGCTGTTATATTGACCTGTTCGGGCGCCGTCGGCTACCTTCGTAAACCGTCGGGGGGGTTGCGCGGTGGTACCAGAGAAGAGCCGATGATAGACGGGCGTCTTATAGCTATACATATTTTTTTCTGTTCATAATGATTTTGGATATACGTCATTAGTTTAACAATGTACTGCATTTATTATAAAGTCAAAATAAAAGCCCTTACAGATTTTATTTTATGACCTTTTAACACAAAAGATTCACTCTCATGAAGGAACCAGATGTCTTTTTTTATGAGCATCATCTCATTAACTTTATCACAGTTTCTGTCACTAATTTCTTATTTTTCTCATCAGCTTAATAGTCCGTACTCTACTAAAGACTACGATGTTATGAACTGGCAATTAAAGTTGCTAGTAGCACATTATCTCCGGGCTGTTAATGTTCAGAGACAGAGTAAACTGAAATGGAGTGCAAGCGTGCGGAAACAAAACATGTTTTTTTTTTTTTTTCGGGTGGGAAATCATCCAATGACTTCCCCCGCTCTGGGCGTAGTGGGAGAGCATGTCAGACTTGTACTGACTAAAACCCACCCATGTTCCTTCTATTGCCCTTTACGTTCCGGGGCCGCGGTATCTCTTTCGAACAACCCGCAACCCCGGCAGGCGGAGGCTCTGGCAAGCCCCTCTGCTTTGCTGACTCTCTTTGAGGCGCGCGTGAAACACGAACGCGGCGTCGACACGGCCTGTCGTCAACCGACGGACGGACGGTGAACTACCCATTGCTCACCGCCCACAGGCCCGCATCTACGGTGACCGGGAGTCCTCTCGCAGCGCCCGGCGCCCGGGGCGTCTCCCGCGGCGGCTGGGTTGGGCAGATGTTCTCTCCCTCAAACGCCCGGCCACCTCCTTTGCTAGCATTACTGCTTCGCAGAAGGTGGTGACCGCTTCCCATTCCCTCTCGATCCGGACCATGGCTTGAACCAGGGCCGGACGCGAGAGATTGCCGCAACAAAACATGCTTCACGTTTAAATAATTATTAATCAAGGAATGTATAAAACTAAATCAGTGTATATGAATATGTAATTATTTTGTAAAAAAATCTTCTTTTTGGACAATAATAATTTGCTGTTATCAGCTAGCTGCATTATCGAGGTATTCCTCGTAGCGCTCCCGTTTTTAAACGCTCCCATCTAAGCGCTCCCGTTTTGTTCCTCTAAGCGCTCCCAAAAGGAGCGCTTCGAGGAACGATTAAAAATATTAAAATTTATTTCCTCGAAGCGCTCCCACGTTTAAAAATAGGGAAAAGCATGAAGTAAACGTCATGAATTATATCGATAATTTTTAAAAACTCATGTGTGCATCATCGACATCGAAGTTGCTTAACCAAATTACGAAATTGAGAGAATAATATCTTTTTGCTTTCGGCACTCTTATGTGTATACAAGGGCCAATGTTATTGTCATTTCTACCATTGACGTAAACGATAGATTTTTTTAGGAATGCCATCTCGCAGTTCAACCAAGGAGATTATCGTCTGCTTAACCGGGCGAATCCTGTGGGTGCCTTAAAAATTAAGACCTCTAGCCAGGGTGAAAACTTACAAACTAAGCGACCACACGCTAAGGGCACCCCCTGTGGGGTACGAGCCTCGGCTTAGAGCGACGCTGAGGGAAAGCAAGGGACAGGCTGGATCTGAGTGATATTAATTATGGAGTGGTTTAAACTTACTGGCTCAAAAGCGCGGGGTGACTCTTGCAAGAGACGGGTGGGGCAGTTACCGGGACGTCGCGACGGGCCTCGTCGGCGAGGATGGAATGACGGCGCTTTGCGTCTGAATTTGCGCAGAGTGCTAGTCTCCCTGCTGCTCTCCTGGAGCAGGGTTATAGCATCGTCAGGTGCGACGAGGGAATGTCTAGGATGATGAATTTTACTTATTTGCGAGAGATCGTATCGAGCGGCCGATGCGATAAGGGGGTTGCGATGTTTTAACGCGGAGTCAAAGAAGCACATGGAAAGACGCTTCATGAATTGAACGACGGTGGGGATTCTTAAGTCGAAGTGAAGACTATCGTTACGGGCTCTCGTGATTTTACGAAATAATCGGTTTTGCAAGGTCTACATCTTATGAAGGAACGCGGGTTGTCGTGGGCGAACACGACACATGCGTATGTCACGATGTCACGGTCAGCCGTCCGACCGCGGTGTATGAACGCAATTTGCACTTAAGAGACAATTTGCTTTTTGCCTGAATTAAAAAGTGAAACCTAAACCTATAGCAAAGGCAGCGTGCGAACGCGCTGCTTTGATATGGGCCGCGAAGGACAAGTGGCTGTCGAGAATAACACCTAAGTATTTGGCTTGCTTCTCCCGGGGGATAGGCTTGCAGTACATAGTGATCGAACTAGGGATCGGGGGATTAAAGCGCGGTTTGGAGTAGATAACCGCCTGACTTTTAGCGGGATTCATCTCGATTCTCCATTTCCTGAACCAAGCGCCTAGGATGTCGGCTGGGGTCTGAAGGGTACGAGCGATAGCGTTTGTACATCGGCCAGTATAGTAAATGGCCGTGTCATCCGCGAACAGAGCTAACTGAGCTTTTTTGCTCTTGGGAATGTCGCTAGTGAACAGCGTGAAGACGAGGGGGGATAAGACGGAACCCTGAGGGACACCGCCCCTAATAGGATGAGGGGAAGAGAATGAGGTCCCTATGCGATAGCGGAAGGTGCGGTTCGACAAAAAGTCCCGTAAGATGAGCGTAAACGATAGACACCTCATTGCCAGGTGTGCGGGGAGGGGGGTAGTAATGGTAAACATAATGGAGAGAAATCATAAGCTTTCTAAACAATAAAAAAATATGAATAGGTAAATATGTCGGCAGATTATATTCATCGATTTGGTGGACTAAAGGATTTACAATAAAACAACAAAAAATATTACCAAACCCGTGCGAAGCCGGGACGGGCCGCTAGTTGTATATTATAACAATGTGTTCTACTTATTACCTAGTTATTATCGATAATTTCAGTTAGTATAATCCCATCTCTATCCGAAAGTTAATCTTGGGAGCGCTTCGAGGAAATAAATTTTAATATTTTTAATCGTTCCTCGAAGCGCTCCTTTTGGGAGCGCTTGGAGGAACAAAACGGGAGCGCTTAGATGGGAGCGTTTTAAAACGGGAGCGTTTTGAGGAATACCTCGCATTATCAGTTAGCTGGCGTCCATCAAAAGTATCCTAATCGTCGTTTCGTTGTTATATTATAATGAATACCTACAATTTCAGCAAAACATAGACCCTAATAATTTACATCATCTTATTTATATTTTTTATAATAATAAGAAAAACAAACAGAACTTATGTCCCGTCCCAAAGTTGGAAACCTGTGAACACTTCATTTATATATAACTCCATGGTTAATGTTCATAGTAACGAAGGCGTTTATTTGAACTTATCAGAGTACGGTTTGGCAGCCTGCCATCGAGCGTGTCAATGCCTACTGTTTGGGCTAGCTTTAATATTTAACTTGGTTACTGCTGGCTATTTGTTAGTACGAGCGGGTAGAGAATGTGGGTAAATAGTCTGGCTATGTATCAATTAATTTTGGATAGGTTTTTTTATGTAAATTCTAAAGAATATTAAGTTTTGTCGGGTGATTTTAATTTAGACTAGGTTATTTTATTAATATTTATTTGTTAAGTTGTATGAGTTTAATAATTATATTCAATGATAGGTTTACGATATTTTCACGCCTTGTATGTAGCGTGAAGCAGCGTACTCTGTCAGGCGATCGTCATGCGAATACACGATCGTCATTTTTGAGTGTTGTGCCTTTAGGCGCCTTTCGTCGTTTTTTCAACAAAAGAGTGACGATATGAATAATATATGGACAACTTACTTAAGTTTTATACGACTTTGAATGGATTTAATATTTGTATCAGAAATGAACAGCAATAAGGTCCAAAATATTTAAAACAGACATAAAAAACCAGCAGTTACACCACGTTTCCATATTTTGTCCACAAACTCCTGAAATTTTCAGCCGAAGTGACTGTTGGCTCTAAACTGTAATAAAGCCAGCCCTTTACTGCAGTTTCAGCTCATTCATTCAGGAATATAGGTCAAAAGGAAGTGTCGACAAATATCACGAAGTGACTGCGATTAAGGATACCAAATTTGTGTAACAACAAATAGACTAAAACTTTTTGCGAAAAAGAAACGACTTATAAAAAAACACAAAATAAGGACTGAAAATAAGTTTACTTCCGGAAGTCCGTGACTTTTATCTGATTCTTTGATTTTTTTGCCACTGGAATTCGGAACTAAATAACTTTTACAACTTTTTTGGAAGTTGTTTTTTTTTTTTGCAAAAAAGTTTTATTTTCAGCCTCTTTATTTGTGGTTTGGTGGATATACCACATACAAATTCTAATCGAGTAATCATTTTCCATTTCTACTAAAAAATATAAACACACTAGTTTTTGCCCGCGGCTTCGCTTGCGTTTATTTCGATATAACATTCCTGATTTGCAGGTATTTTTCGTTGGTAACAAAGAGTGTGTGTACCGATATTTAGCTTCCTACCTTGAAAACTGCGAAAACTCCTATAAAAAAATTCTCCCCTTTTACTCACTTTTTTTTCTTTTTTAAATTAACCATTGGTTTTGCCATTTACGCGTAACAGACAAACAAACAAACTCACTTTCGCTTTTATAATATTAAGTAAGGATTATCAACGTACATTAGAAGAAAATATATCTATTATATAGAAGATAACTCATGAACTACCAAAACAATAAAGATAAAATTCCCTAAGAATTCTAAAAAGAATATTGAAAAAAGAAATCACGGAAGATATCCATGAGTGGCAATTAAAATAGTGATATAAACCGTGTAAGATAAAAAAATGTTTGAGTAATGGTCTACTAACTCGGTTATTAAACCTACGTAGGTTCTTAAAAAAAGGCTATGCAGATGGTGATAATGAACTGAGTTGCGATAAGCAATCGCTGCATGTAAAATGCAACATGCAACGGCACGGTTAGCGCGGTGACTTGGCGATCGGCTTCTGCGCTGCGTGTCGCGGGTTCGATTCCCATACGGAACAAACATTTGTATGGCTTTAAAATAGTTGTTTCGGGTCTAGCTGTTAGTGTATGTGAGTTTAAATGTTTGTAAACGCATCCACGATACAGGAGAAATTCCTAGTGTGCGGGAGGAAATAAAAAAGAAAACTGGAATTCATGCTGACCCAAATATAGTTGAGAAAAAGCTTATCAATGATGAGTATTTTTAACCACCCCTGCAGAAAATCTATTTTTAATGACGTCAGTATTTAGACCACCGATTAAGTAATGGCCGTATTTTGGATAAAATAATAATAATAATACATTGATGTTAGTCGCCACGTACTTGAATTACACTAACACACACAAGATTTTCCTAGTTATCCAGTATACGGATGATTATTTTTTTCTTATCGACTCTTGAACTAATGAATCCTGACCAAACTGTTAAACAAATCTATTGTCAAATGATTTTTTTGTTCTATAAGTCTCTTTTCCTGCAAAATAAATGGTAGTGGATCTCCATCACAGGATTAAAAGTCAGGATTCCATTAAATTTCTAATATTTCGACAGAAAACCTTTATCTTTCTTTGAATACACGTTCATATTTAATCTGACTTGACTAAGCGATGGATTTAAATAAAGTTCTTTAGCCAACCTATCTACCTAGCCATGAAAGCGTTCAAAGAAAAAAAAATATTAATTTTATTTTTAGTAAAAAAACTGAATTACTGGTTTGTGGCCTTGTATATATTTTAGATCGAGCAAAGTGTTGGTTGATTGTATCATTACGAACTTTTCTAAAGTAGCTCAGATTACAAGAAATTACTTATATTTAGAATCAGTCAACATGATAAGATAAAATACATGTTATATTCAAATAAAAAAGGATTGTGTGGTCTTATGAAACGGTAAAAGTGAAACTTTTTTTCATATTATAGCTATTTAACATTTTTTTTTAAATAATATTCCATTAAAAGTACACGGTCAGCTATTGCAAACTAATAGGCGCCGCCATATTGGCCTTGGCTGCTCTGACGAGCGCCTTTCACTTTATCCCTATTTCGCGGCCGACTGTCAAGCGACATGCAACACACAGACGGAAAAGGTTGAGACAATGTAATAAAAGTTTCATTTTAATAAATATAAGCAGAATGCTTTTTCTTTGTCGTGTCGATGAGTTCTTTTAACCACTCTGCACGACAGGATTTTGACACATGACACATCAGCTGAATCGGTGGGGTGACGCGAATTGTCATGAAATTCAAGAATTTTCATCGATTTACAGCATTCAATTTTGTTATTAAAAATAAGTCACAGCGGCTGTTTCATACGATAAGTTTGAGATTTATATTTCCAAAAACCTCCTATGGTCTATAAAACAGCGTCGATCTATTGTAAAATGTGTGTAAAATACATATTACTACACCCTTCCAAAAATTAGGTACTTTAGAAACGCTGGAAATAATGCACATACATAAGATAACCCTTTGATAATAAAATCGGAAATCCAAAATAAAAACAGTGACATTCCATCTGCATTCTTATTTTTGCCATTTTACTTATAAATTAATAAAAAGACACCGTTACAAATCTCGACAAAAAATACTACAAAATGTGTTGTAATATGACATTTCTTAGTGCTGACCGTAAAACTAAGTTACATCATTACGATTAAAAAGTTGCATTCAACCTAATCGATAATCGTAATAGAGTAAACTTTCAAAAAAGTTTTGGTACCATTGAGGAATTTACCTATGGAGATGGCATATTACTCTAGTATAGATATTATAGTTGTACAAATATCTATGATATCGATTAGAGAAGAAAGACAACAGCATTTTGTCTCGTGCTTTTTTGTTATGGTTTAATTATTTTGTTATGCGCCAAGATTTGGTAGGCACATTTGCTGTCAAACGGTTTCGCGCCAACCAATTTTGTAGGTCATGCCAATAAGGAGACCTTTGCGTAGCAGTAAGCGATTTAGCCTATTAAAAATAGGCCGGCCAAATGCGAGTCGGACTCACGCACCAAGGGTTCCGTACAAACTGACGACATAAACGGTCATATCTTTTCTCTACGTAGACTTGGAGGGTTGTTTTTTTCACAGCTTCAAGGGACCACAGATTTGATATTTGGGTTGTGTATTATGAGGTACGGAACCCTAAAAAGTATTTTTTGCGAAAGTCACATTGGTGACACCTGGGTGTTTCTTCCCGCCCGATGATGTGCAGGAACGTCCCGAAACCTTCGTGCTCGGTAAGGATCTGCGTCAGGTGGTAGGTGAGGATGCCGTAGCGCCTCACTTTCCCCGCTCTGGGCGGAGTGGGGGGGAGTGTCAGACCCGCAACCCCAGTAGGGTCCTGCCGGGATCGCGGGATACCGCAGCCCCGAGTAAAAGAAGGAACATCGATCGGTGGACATTAGTCAGCAAAAGTCTGACACTCCCCCCCGCTTCGCCTGAAGCGGGGGAAGTTATTTGATGATTTCCCACCCCAAAAAAAACTCCGGTACACGAGATCAAAAAAACTCCAGGTACAAAATGAACCTATTTTGAACCTGAAGTTTTCTTAATGTCGTGTACCGGGGTTTTTTTTTCCATCTCAATTGTGGTCTCCCTCTAGGCCATTTTTACTCTAAGGCTTCCACTCCAAGAATACTTTGGCCTACGACCCATGATTTAGAAAAGAATGAAAACGCTTTCCAAATAACTAATCCAACCATACTACAAACGATTTTGTCGAACAAATATAATTTATCTTGGCTGATTTTTTTTACTACTGACCAAGATCATAATAAGGTCGTTCTATATTCAACCTTATTTATTTCTAATTGCAATTCACATTCAAATAGTAGGTACAAAACCAAATTATTAATAAAATAGCAAATAAACATTTTAATATAAATTCGAACAGCAAGCGCATTCCTTATTTGAATTTTTATCTGAAAATAAAATTGGCGCGAATTTAGCCATAGATCAGATTCTACTGTTTGTTGTTAAGTCGGTTTTAGTGGCGTAAAAAATATTATTATCAATATTTATAGTATTTTACACATATTACAAAATTATTCTTATTTTCATCTATCAATTTCTGATATTCCTTATTTTAATTATTCGAATTGATTGATTTACAAGAAAATTATCGATTGAAATAATCGCATTTACACATCACAAAATTAAAAAAAAAAAGAAATGGACGTCATTTTCGAAAGTGAATTTAGCAGTGGTTATGAATATTACGTGTTAATGGTCCTATTATTGTAAATTACGATAAGATCTGGGCATGTTCATGTTATTTATAATATTTGCAATGATATTTGTCTCATTTGTTATAGAATCTATTCGCGTCCGTGTGATATAATGTGGAATGAAAAATGTAAACAAGCACGATTGGCGCGATACTTCGACTTTAGATTTCAAAATGTATCATTACCACTGCTAATATAGGTTCAATTACGAATGATTTCTTCACGTAATAAAAGGACACGTTAATCATGCCCAATAATATGGAGTTTAAATGTCCGAAAACCTACTTTTTTATGATTTTTAGCGTCGACCTACACTGCCATCAAAATGGCGATGATCGTAATTTACACATTTGAATTTTATAAGACATAATTAAGAAACTTACTCAATAATTAAAGAACTTCTAATGACGTTTACATATGAGATTTTTATTCTACTATCTTAATGAATGCACACCCATATTATTTTTTAACCAGAAAATAAAATATTGACAAAAATAATGAGGAGGTCATTATGACTTAAATGTCCGACCCCTTTCGGGGCCAGTACCGAGCCAGCGGAGGTTTGAATGTCGAGCCCCCGAAGGGGTCCGTACCGAACTATACGGTTAATTTTAATGCCATTTCGTTAAAAACATTGCGTCGGACATGTCCGCAAGACGAAAGAAGATTTCATAAGAAGCAAATGAACCACCTTCTCTCCCGGAGAAAGTGGTTCATTTGCCTGCTGTTTGGCCCCGTATTCTTATCAGTCTATGTTACACTTACAGCGGCCCACCCCACTTCGAGGCTGGTTAATAGATTGTGTACCATCAAATAACTTCCTCTGGTCTGGGCGGGCGCGATAGGGAGTGTCTGACTAAATCTGAATCTAAATCCTCTAAAACCTCTGCTTTACTGACATCTATTTGAAGCACGCGTGGAATACGAACGCATCGTCGACACGGCTTGTGAACAGAGAAACAGTGAACTTCCCATTGCTGACCGCCCACAGACCCACGGTGGCCAAGTAGTCGTCTCTCGGTGACTGGGTTGATTTGAGGTTCATAGCATAGGCACTGAATTAACACAAACGATATTTTATCACGACAGTACTGTAGTAGATCAACCTATACAAAACCATTTTTACCTGATCTCTCTACTACGGTGTGCGATTTGTAGTAAAGAGATCAGGTTATAATAGTTTAGAATTGGTTGACCTGCCGTGTGTACTATAACATGGTTGTGGAACTCGTGGCTAAATAATGGCTGCCGCTCAGGTCGATCTTAGATTGGTCTGTACATGGGTGACCACCTGTTACATACCGAGTTCCCTCCGTATCTCGAAAAGCACGTTAAGCTGTTGGTCTCCTGTCATTTGTAGCTCTTTGATAGTCAGTCTTTTCAGGTAGTCCGTAGCTCAGATGTCTGACGACCAGTCTAGTCTAAGAGTATAGTATTACCTAGATGTCAACTGGGTTGTGGAGGTCAGATATGCAGTCGCTCCATGTGAGATACAGATATTCAGCTGAATCTGAATAAAATGGTAAGACTGGAAGCCAACCCCAGTATAGTTGGGAAAAGGCTAGGCAGATGATGATGAGTACGATAAGGTGGGATAATTAGGACGAAAGCAAAATTGCAGAAAATCCTCTTTATCAAAGTCTAGAAACAGAAGATTACTCCCCAAAGGAATCTATCTCAGGTAATATTATATTCATATAATTCTATTCTACCGCGGGTACTTCGAGACAGAAGCCAGACACAGACGAGAGAATAATACTTTGTTTCCTAGGTCTCCCCGAGGAGCTACCGATCATAGGGAGAGCGCGAATGACGTGTAATATCGCTTATGTTTGTGTTTTAATATTTACTTTTCAATCATAGGAAATTGATATTTATGGAGTTTTATGAAATGATAACCTGAATATTCGTGTAGTTCAGATGGATATACTATACTAGCTTCCGCCCGCGACTTCAATCTTATATTCTGAGCGAAATTATAAATACCATTCATGTATTTAAACTGTCACTTATTGAATACTAGCTTCCGCCCGCGACTTCGTCCACGTGGCATAGTTACTTTGGGCTAACGCTAACTTTAACCCTTTTCTTCCCTCTTTCTCCCCCTTTTCTCACTTTTTTATGCCTATGTCCATCTCCAGGGTCTATCTATCCAACTATCTCGGTACCAAAATTCATAAAAATCGGTTTAGCTATTTAAAAAGTGAGTTTATAATATTAGTAGGGATTTTTGCTTCACTATTTACTACAATACCATAACAAAAACTTTGCAAATCGGCAATCGACGGAGAAATTGCGTGATAAACATACAAAAATACAATCGATATGAGAACCTCCTCCGTTTTTTGAAGTCAGTTAAAAAATAAATACTTTAATGATTGTTAAGGGAGAATGGAAGAACGAAGTATTATGTTACACTGACCACGAGTAATAGAAGACAAAGGCCAGGAATATGACAGTCTACTACATAGTTTAAAATATTGTTATATTTCAGTTCTAAACTTTTACAACGCAAAAACCATGTTCTTTAATGAAATCTCACACTCAGTCACTTTGTCACAATTGACAAGCATAGTATGAAATATTTTAATTAAATTACTTAATTTTATTTATTTATATATACTAATAAACTTATACAAACAGTAATCACTACATACATTTATCGGTTGTATATAATAAAAAAAAATACTGTCACAATTAGTACTAGCCAAAACAATATATAATAATTAAAAAAATAGCAAACTATAAAAATTCTAATGAATGAAAAGGACTGATAGAAAGGAGATGTCTGATGAGATGGCGAGTAATTATGTAATAAAAAAATAATTATTAAGTACCTATAGAAGAAGAATGAAATAAAAATAACTTAAAAAACATATATATCACAAAAAAAAAACTTAGGATGACGATTTTACCTTCCTTATTTACATAATCATGTCAAATTAAAAAAAAAAAACACCCGAAAAACGATTAAAAATCTCCCAAATATAGCTGTTCTGTAGCGTTAAAATCTATAAAAACATAAATCTAAAATTGCCCCAAATATTCAAACCAGGACTTGCTCCGAAAACAATCGTCACCCTACTAAAGGGAGCACTCGGTTTCCTAACATTTCTTGACCTAATTAAGGAGTTACCCCGGACAGTAGAGCGCACACAAGTGAACAGCACAGGCTAACTTAGTTGGATGTCATCGTCACGACCACCTTGTCCTACCTACCATCTGTTCTGAAACACACCTTATTTTTATGAAGCTAAAGTTTAAGTGTCAAATAGAAGAGATCTAGTTAACGTGGTTGTGGTATAGAATAGAGTTCTGTTAGTAATAAGCTTGTTGGCCAGTATTAAAACTTTGTTAGAGCCTTATTAATATACATATAGATATTGTTATTGATGTTGAATTCCATATAATTGTGAATTAATTGATTTTTGAGGGTCTTATGATCGAAACGATAGAAACGAAATTGACATGAAAACCAATAATTCTATGGACTAAGTAAGTCCATAGAATTACTGGTTTTGATGTTTCAATTTCGTAGTTATTGAAACTGGAAATGGAAAAATATAATATAAGTTACACATGAAAATAATTTAACTGTTGGACAAATATTGCTAGAAGTTACTTTATCTGGAGCCCTGACCGCTAGCTAAATTGAAAAAAAAATAAACTAAAAACGAATAAACAAAATTGAGAAAGTGAGTTTGTTTGTTTATTACGTCTTTACGCCTAAAGGGCTAAACCGATTTTGATGAATTTTGAGATAGTTGGGATCCTGGAGACGAACATAGGTCATTTTTTTAAAGTAAGAAATTTGGGAAAAAGTTGGTAGAAAACGGAAAACTTAGCTTTGCTATTACAAAAAATAAAAAAAATCAAAACTAAAAATAAGTTTTCTCGCTAACTAAAGGTTTCAACTTTAAGATATAGAATATTTCGTAATATAAAAGGCTCCCAAAATAATATGTGAGTTTCAGCTTCAGAAAATCATCTTTAAACGCTTTGGGTATATTTCTGCTCGTGAATGTACATGCAAAAAAAAGTTGACTAAAGTAAAATATTTTAGAGATACTGCGGCCCCGGAACATAAAGGAAAATAGAAAGAACATTGGTGGAATTTACTCCTTTCAAGTCTGACACTAACCACGCTCCGCCCATAGCGGGGGAAGTTATTCGATGTTTATAAATCCTCAAAAAAAACTAGGTATATATTTTAATTATCTTGAGCTAACTTAAAAAAATAACGTTTAAAATCATAAAAAGCCTCAGTAAAAACGTGTATTTAAAAAATAGAGTCGTTCAGTATTTTTATCACTGGGAAACAAAGCGTGTGCTTGTTAAAAACGGTATAGAACAATTGTAAGCGCGTTTGTGCCAGGACCTCTGGTTTAGAACTAATTCGACGTTTTCCTTAACTTAGAGTTCAAGGAAAATTGCTGATTACACTGAAGTTACCTTTGTTCCTTTGTCTATAAAGTTATTTGTTTAGTTTAGTTAGTTCAAAATGTTTTACTAATTCATTAGAAAGATTTGTTATTTTATTTAATATTTTCGTTGGTGCTAGTGCGTTCCAAAAAGTGATGAAATAATAAGATATTAGATTGGTACTGAGACTAAATTTTCTCATACATAAAAAACCGGTCAAGTGCGAGTTGTACTCGCGCAAAACAAATCCCAAATCTCCATACAAACTTGCGACTTAAACAGTTATATCTTAAATCAAATCAAATCAAATCATTTATTTCAATTAGACCATTACAGGCACTTTTGAATGTCAAGAAACAAAATGAATCTACAGTCCCGGTCACAAGGCATAATAACTTGTGAAAGTACTGCAGTTGCCCATTCCAAAGCGTTGATCTCTATGGAGAAGAATGGGCAAGAAACTCCATGGACACTCTTTTAAATTCTAATATTTTTACAAAATAGTATTTACATCATTCGTGTTGAGATTATACAAATATGTGAGAACGATGTAGAAAGACGTGCACAGTAAGAGCGTCCAGAGTAAATAAAAAACAAAATTCAATTTAAATCTAAATAAATTAAAAATGACCGTGGTAGTTAAAAAATGACCAGTCCCAACTGACAGCGCCCGTTCACGAACATGACGTATGGATCAGCCCCATTCTGTGTACCGGGGTTTTTTTTTCCATCTCAATTGTGGTCTCCCTCTAGGCCATTTTTACTCTAAGGCTTCCACTCCAAGAATACTTTGGCCTACGACCCATGATTTAGAAAAGAATGAAAACGCTTTCCAAATAACTAATCCAACCATACTACAAACGATTTTGTCGAACAAATATAATTTATCTTGGCTGATTTTTTTTACTACTGACCAAGATCATAATAAGGTCGTTCTATATTCAACCTTATTTATTTCTAATTGCAATTCACATTCAAATAGTAGGTACAAAACCAAATTATTAATAAAATAGCAAATAAACATTTTAATATAAATTCGAACAGCAAGCGCATTCCTTATTTGAATTTTTATCTGAAAATAAAATTGGCGCGAATTTAGCCATAGATCAGATTCTACTGTTTGTTGTTAAGTCGGTTTTAGTGGCGTAAAAAATATTATTATCAATATTTATAGTATTTTACACATATTACAAAATTATTCTTATTTTCATCTATCAATTTCTGATATTCCTTATTTTAATTATTCGAATTGATTGATTTACAAGAAAATTATCGATTGAAATAATCGCATTTACACATCACAAAATTAAAAAAAAAAAGAAATGGACGTCATTTTCGAAAGTGAATTTAGCAGTGGTTATGAATATTACGTGTTAATGGTCCTATTATTGTAAATTACGATAAGATCTGGGCATGTTCATGTTATTTATAATATTTGCAATGATATTTGTCTCATTTGTTATAGAATCTATTCGCGTCCGTGTGATATAATGTGGAATGAAAAATGTAAACAAGCACGATTGGCGCGATACTTCGACTTTAGATTTCAAAATGTATCATTACCACTGCTAATATAGGTTCAATTACGAATGATTTCTTCACGTAATAAAAGGACACGTTAATCATGCCCAATAATATGGAGTTTAAATGTCCGAAAACCTACTTTTTTATGATTTTTAGCGTCGACCTACACTGCCATCAAAATGGCGATGATCGTAATTTACACATTTGAATTTTATAAGACATAATTAAGAAACTTACTCAATAATTAAAGAACTTCTAATGACGTTTACATATGAGATTTTTATTCTACTATCTTAATGAATGCACACCCATATTATTTTTTAACCAGAAAATAAAATATTGACAAAAATAATGAGGAGGTCATTATGACTTAAATGTCCGACCCCTTTCGGGGCCAGTACCGAGCCAGCGGAGGTTTGAATGTCGAGCCCCCGAAGGGGTCCGTACCGAACTATACGGTTAATTTTAATGCCATTTCGTTAAAAACATTGCGTCGGACATGTCCGCAAGACGAAAGAAGATTTCATAAGAAGCAAATGAACCACCTTCTCTCCCGGAGAAAGTGGTTCATTTGCCTGCTGTTTGGCCCCGTATTCTTATCAGTCTATGTTACACTTACAGCGGCCCACCCCACTTCGAGGCTGGTTAATAGATTGTGTACCATCAAATAACTTCCTCTGGTCTGGGCGGGCGCGATAGGGAGTGTCTGACTAAATCTGAATCTAAATCCTCTAAAACCTCTGCTTTACTGACATCTATTTGAAGCACGCGTGGAATACGAACGCATCGTCGACACGGCTTGTGAACAGAGAAACAGTGAACTTCCCATTGCTGACCGCCCACAGACCCACGGTGGCCAAGTAGTCGTCTCTCGGTGACTGGGTTGATTTGAGGTTCATAGCATAGGCACTGAATTAACACAAACGATATTTTATCACGACAGTACTGTAGTAGATCAACCTATACAAAACCATTTTTACCTGATCTCTCTACTACGGTGTGCGATCTGTAGTAAAGAGATCAGGTTATAATAGTTTAGAATTGGTTGACCTGCCGTGTGTACTATAACATGGTTGTGGAACTCGTGGCTAAATAATGGCTGCCGCTCAGGTCGATCTTAGATTGGTCTGTACATGGGTGACCACCTGTTACATACCGAGTTCCCTCCGTATCTCGAAAAGCACGTTAAGCTGTTGGTCTCCTGTCATTTGTAGCTCTTTGATAGTCAGTCTTTTCAGGTAGTCCGTAGCTCAGATGTCTGACGACCAGTCTAGTCTAAGAGTATAGTATTACCTAGATGTCAACTGGGTTGTGGAGGTCAGATATGCAGTCGCTCCATGTGAGATACAGATATTCAGCTGAATCTGAATAAAATGGTAAGACTGGAAGCCAACCCCAGTATAGTTGGGAAAAGGCTAGGCAGATGATGATGAGTACGATAAGGTGGGATAATTAGGACGAAAGCAAAATTGCAGAAAATCCTCTTTATCAAAGTCTAGAAACAGAAGATTACTCCCCAAAGGAATCTATCTCAGGTAATATTATATTCATATAATTCTATTCTACCGCGGGTACTTCGAGACAGAAGCCAGACACAGACGAGAGAATAATACTTTGTTTCCTAGGTCTCCCCGAGGAGCTACCGATCATAGGGAGAGCGCGAATGACGTGTAATATCGCTTATGTTTGTGTTTTAATATTTACTTTTCAATCATAGGAAATTGATATTTATGGAGTTTTATGAAATGATAACCTGAATATTCGTGTAGTTCAGATGGATATACTATACTAGCTTCCGCCCGCGACTTCAATCTTATATTCTGAGCGAAATTATAAATACCATTCATGTATTTAAACTGTCACTTATTGAATACTAGCTTCCGCCCGCGACTTCGTCCACGTGGCATAGTTACTTTGGGCTAACGCTAACTTTAACCCTTTTCTTCCCTCTTTCTCCCCCTTTTCTCACTTTTTTATGCCTATGTCCATCTCCAGGGTCTATCTATCCAACTATCTCGGTACCAAAATTCATAAAAATCGGTTTAGCTATTTAAAAAGTGAGTTTATAATATTAGTAGGGATTTTTGCTTCACTATTTACTACAATACCATAACAAAAACTTTGCAAATCGGCAATCGACGGAGAAATTGCGTGATAAACATACAAAAATACAATCGATATGAGAACCTCCTCCGTTTTTTGAAGTCAGTTAAAAAATAAATACTTTAATGATTGTTAAGGGAGAATGGAAGAACGAAGTATTATGTTACACTGACCACGAGTAATAGAAGACAAAGGCCAGGAATATGACAGTCTACTACATAGTTTAAAATATTGTTATATTTCAGTTCTAAACTTTTACAACGCAAAAACCATGTTCTTTAATGAAATCTCACACTCAGTCACTTTGTCACAATTGACAAGCATAGTATGAAATATTTTAATTAAATTACTTAATTTTATTTATTTATATATACTAATAAACTTATACAAACAGTAATCACTACATACATTTATCGGTTGTATATAATAAAAAAAAATACTGTCACAATTAGTACTAGCCAAAACAATATATAATAATTAAAAAAATAGCAAACTATAAAAATTCTAATGAATGAAAAGGACTGATAGAAAGGAGATGTCTGATGAGATGGCGAGTAATTATGTAATAAAAAAATAATTATTAAGTACCTATAGAAGAAGAATGAAATAAAAATAACTTAAAAAACATATATATCACAAAAAAAAAACTTAGGATGACGATTTTACCTTCCTTATTTACATAATCATGTCAAATTAAAAAAAAAAAACACCCGAAAAACGATTAAAAATCTCCCAAATATAGCTGTTCTGTAGCGTTAAAATCTATAAAAACATAAATCTAAAATTGCCCCAAATATTCAAACCAGGACTTGCTCCGAAAACAATCGTCACCCTACTAAAGGGAGCACTCGGTTTCCTAACATTTCTTGACCTAATTAAGGAGTTACCCCGGACAGTAGAGCGCACACAAGTGAACAGCACAGGCTAACTTAGTTGGATGTCATCGTCACGACCACCTTGTCCTACCTACCATCTGTTCTGAAACACACCTTATTTTTATGAAGCTAAAGTTTAAGTGTCAAATAGAAGAGATCTAGTTAACGTGGTTGTGGTATAGAATAGAGTTCTGTTAGTAATAAGCTTGTTGGCCAGTATTAAAACTTTGTTAGAGCCTTATTAATATACATATAGATATTGTTATTGATGTTGAATTCCATATAATTGTGAATTAATTGATTTTTGAGGGTCTTATGATCGAAACGATAGAAACGAAATTGACATGAAAACCAATAATTCTATGGACTAAGTAAGTCCATAGAATTACTGGTTTTGATGTTTCAATTTCGTAGTTATTGAAACTGGAAATGGAAAAATATAATATAAGTTACACATGAAAATAATTTAACTGTTGGACAAATATTGCTAGAAGTTACTTTATCTGGAGCCCTGACCGCTAGCTAAATTGAAAAAAAAATAAACTAAAAACGAATAAACAAAATTGAGAAAGTGAGTTTGTTTGTTTATTACGTCTTTACGCCTAAAGGGCTAAACCGATTTTGATGAATTTTGAGATAGTTGGGATCCTGGAGACGAACATAGGTCATTTTTTTAAAGTAAGAAATTTGGGAAAAAGTTGGTAGAAAACGGAAAACTTAGCTTTGCTATTACAAAAAATAAAAAAAATCAAAACTAAAAATAAGTTTTCTCGCTAACTAAAGGTTTCAACTTTAAGATATAGAATATTTCGTAATATAAAAGGCTCCCAAAATAATATGTGAGTTTCAGCTTCAGAAAATCATCTTTAAACGCTTTGGGTATATTTCTGCTCGTGAATGTACATGCAAAAAAAAGTTGACTAAAGTAAAATATTTTAGAGATACTGCGGCCCCGGAACATAAAGGAAAATAGAAAGAACATTGGTGGAATTTACTCCTTTCAAGTCTGACACTAACCACGCTCCGCCCATAGCGGGGGAAGTTATTCGATGTTTATAAATCCTCAAAAAAAACTAGGTATATATTTTAATTATCTTGAGCTAACTTAAAAAAATAACGTTTAAAATCATAAAAAGCCTCAGTAAAAACGTGTATTTAAAAAATAGAGTCGTTCAGTATTTTTATCACTGGGAAACAAAGCGTGTGCTTGTTAAAAACGGTATAGAACAATTGTAAGCGCGTTTGTGCCAGGACCTCTGGTTTAGAACTAATTCGACGTTTTCCTTAACTTAGAGTTCAAGGAAAATTGCTGATTACACTGAAGTTACCTTTGTTCCTTTGTCTATAAAGTTATTTGTTTAGTTTAGTTAGTTCAAAATGTTTTACTAATTCATTAGAAAGATTTGTTATTTTATTTAATATTTTCGTTGGTGCTAGTGCGTTCCAAAAAGTGATGAAATAATAAGATATTAGATTGGTACTGAGACTAAATTTTCTCATACATAAAAAACCGGTCAAGTGCGAGTTGTACTCGCGCAAAACAAATCCCAAATCTCCATACAAACTTGCGACTTAAACAGTTATATCTTAAATCAAATCAAATCAAATCATTTATTTCAATTAGACCATTACAGGCACTTTTGAATGTCAAGAAACAAAATGAATCTACAGTCCCGGTCACAAGGCATAATAACTTGTGAAAGTACTGCAGTTGCCCATTCCAAAGCGTTGATCTCTATGGAGAAGAATGGGCAAGAAACTCCATGGACACTCTTTTAAATTCTAATATTTTTACAAAATAGTATTTACATCATTCGTGTTGAGATTATACAAATATGTGAGAACGATGTAGAAAGACGTGCACAGTAAGAGCGTCCAGAGTAAATAAAAAACAAAATTCAATTTAAATCTAAATAAATTAAAAATGACCGTGGTAGTTAAAAAATGACCAGTCCCAACTGACAGCGCCCGTTCACGAACATGACGTATGGATCAGCCCCATTCAGCTCGACCATTTTGAAGGGAGCTAAATGACCCGACACACCCGCCACCATCAGCGAGACATTTAAGTGAGCATGACACTATTAACCACCAGGGCTTCGTCAAGTCAATGATAATACATAGCACTCACATATGGGCTTAATAATTATACAATACTAGAGAATTGAATCTATACATTGCAAAGATAGTCTTACAATCTTCTGCAGCTTCCACTATAGGTTCGGATACTTATTAATGAGTTTACCCCTATGCTTGAGGAGCAGGACCAGCATTGAGCCAAGCATTTTTATCATCAATATAATCCCCCAACTTATAATATGCTTGCCTACATAGTGTGCGTTTAATACAAGATTTAAATTTCGTTTCATTCAGTTGAAGAATGTGGGGAGGTATTTTATTGTAGCATTTCAAACAGTACCCCATGAAAGATGAGTCTACTTTAGCTAACCTGAAACCTGGTTGAACTAATTGGTCCCTATTTCTAGTATTATAATTGTGTCTGTCACCTCTTTTACTAAAAAGATGCGAGTTTTTCCTGACATACATGATGTTTTCATAAAAATATTGACAAGGTACTGTCATGATGTTAATATCCTTAAACTGTTCCCTTAAAGAATCTCGCCTACGTAGGTTATATATGGCTCTAATGGCTCTTTTCTGCAGAATAAATATAGACTCGATGTCTGCAGCCCGTCCCCAAAGTAAAATACCGTATGACATTATACTATGAAAATAACTAAAATAGACTAGTCTCGCGGTATCAACATCAGTAAACTGACGGATTTTTCTAACAGCATATGCTGCTGAACTAAGGCGTCCTGCAAGAGATGTTATACCTATGCGGACCCCATTGTAGCTTTGAATCGAGTGTTATTCCCAAGAAAACAGTTTTTTCGACGAATTCTAGTTTCTCTTGATTCAATACTATGTCACACTCACTGTTTTTGACTGCGTAAACTTAAAGGGGTTGATGAGGTGTTTCTGAAAAAAGGTCTTGACAGACAGATAGACAGACGGAAAACAAGGTGATCCTATAAGGGTTTCGGTTTTTCTTCCTTTTTTTTAGTTATGAAACTCCTTAAATTTTAATAAATTAACCCTCTGAGCTTGCGCAGTCAAAAGATATGGCCGTTGACATACGTTTGTACGGTCGGTTTTAACTCGTCCTAGTAAATTCATAATTTACTAAATATCAGTACAAAACAAATACCTAATCTGCTTATCCTCCCTTTTCATTCTATTATCGTTTCCCCTTTTGACCTTGAAAAGGATGCTTCAAAATATTATTGTTTCGGATTTCCCTCAGTACTTTACTTACAAAATCGTTAAATAATAACAGAGCATTTTCCTTCATAATTTATTATTCTATAGGTTCTGTGGCGTCCCAAATTGTTTTCCAAATTACTTTGAAGGCCGTTTATTTTAATAATGGGATGTTTTTGTTATTCAACGTTATAAACCCTTGTTTAATCAATGGAATGTTTTTGCTTTATTCATATGGTTGATTAAATTTCTTTTCTATGCTTTTCACATTGTTGAATGAAATGCGAATGGAATCATCAGTTATACGCGTTATATCGAAAAAAAAATCCTTATTTTCCTTTATCAAATGTTTTATTCCAGACTATAATGTGCGTTTTTATTCAGTGCAAGTTTGACACTCCCCTTCGCTCCGCCTCGGGAAGTTATTTCAATTATCCATCCGAAACTAATTGTAAATTATTAGGTTTTTATACATTTAACTAACACACTGTCTTGTATTAATTTAATTTTTAAAACATTGTTTAACAAGTGCAACTAAAAGCAAAAGAAAGAAATATTCAACGATACAAAAAACTGAACAGAAGTAAGTCAAGGCGAATAAAAAAGGAAGGTATTATCTGTGCCGTGCAAGGGAACGCACTCAAGTCGACGCCTTGAAGGTATTAGCAGGGATTATACGCGAAAGAGGCACTATCAGCCGATTCCGTCGTCAGATTTGGAGAAAATCACCATGACAGGGCGCTTATGTCGCAGAACTGAAGGTGCGAGTATACAGGCAAGAATGATGTAGAGCAGAATTGAGGTGTCTTTTTTATTTGGAATTTTCGTGCCGACAATGGTATTATACTAGGTCATGCATTCGATTTTGTCTGCGTGTTAGGTTATTTTGCCGCAAGATCATGATATTGGCATAAGCGTATACTTTGGGCTAATCATCTTAATCTGTTCTATAGCTTTTTAAAGAGTTACAAACATCCGGGACGGAGAAAAAAAAGTAGCCTGTGTTGATCCAGGGAACAATCTATTTTTATAGCAATTTCATCTAAATTGGTTCAGACGTTTGAGCGCGAAAGTGTTACAAACATGTACATACACATAAAAACTTTAGTCTTCATAATATTAGGGTGAACTTTTGAAGGTATTTTATAAAAAGGAATGAGCAATAACGAAATTTAATGGAATAGAATAAAGCTCAAGCTTCCAAAACTAGCATAGCAATCGGTCATTTAATCGAAGATTGTATTCGTCAGAAAAAAAAGAAAGGAAGACAATAGGTATAATTGGCACATACCACAAGTACACACAAGAACAAACAAAAAAAACTTTTTAATATCTCACGGATGTGCCAAATAGGCCCAGTTCAGCAAATTGCTGGACCATTATAAATGTCCTAGTGTAGAAGAAAAACTAACATTGGAAATAATATATGTGGGCAAAGCTTTCAGGTAAAAGGAAAAGCAGCCAATGCTATCGGGAAAACATGGCTCCACTTTTAACTAACATAAAAAAAGGAAGTTATCAATTCGACTCGTATATATGTACGGCCAAAAATAAATATTATTTGTATAAAATGGCTTCCAAAAAAATAGAATAAAAAGTGGTTTTATTTCATTTATTTCTGGTAGTTTGTGGTTTAGAAGTAAATGAATAATAAAATCAAAATTCACCGACTTAAGTAATTTTATTTTTCACTTTTAAAAGTTGTTAATAAGAAATCAGATGTTTTTTTGCAAATCTTTTGTTTACAGCTCTACAAAAATCATGGTCACATTTATAGATAATCACATCAGCTTTATTCCAATTAATTTAAGTTTTAAAAACCCTTTCAACACTACACAAACTACAGCAAAATAAACACCCAACCAAAAAGTAATAACTACTAACTCACCAATTTCACTGACCTCCTTTTCACAGTTTGATACTTTTCCAGTCCGTATGTCACGATTGTTATTGAAGGTCCAAGATTATTTCGCTATTACGTTTTTTGGGAGCCAACCGGCGCTTGAGAAAATTTCGCCCTCAACGTTATACTAAGAGGATTTTTTGTCCAATTTACTACTTGTTAGAGCCTTGTGTTTTGTTTTATCTTGATGACATTGTAGGCCTAATTGGGTCCTCCTGATTATGGCCAGTCTGTGTCGTTATGATAAGGGTCTACTGCTACATTTTACCTGCAACGTCGTTTTAATGTTATGGGACTTTCTTATAAATTCACATTTATTTATTTATTTTTGCGCATACAGATTACTTGACAGGACTTTACGGTTAGACAGATGTCCAAGTCCTACAAGATGTAAGATGGATGAAATATGTAGACACAGTCTGTTGTAAAGACAAAACAGGAAAAACTAAAATTATCAATCATAAAATAAACAATCATACATACATCCATCCATCCTCACAAATATTTCCATTTTTAATTATGAAGTATTATTTATTTACCATTACACAGCTCGTTCGTGTAATGGTAGTAATTATAGTCTGGAATAACACATAGTGTACTTTATTTTTCGATACTATGTAGGCAAAGCCACGGGCGCCAGCTAGTACGATAAAAAACAAAACTTAAGCTTGTTTATTATTTAAAATAAATAAATTATAGATGCAAGTAGACGGTATAATAGCAGCATATAATTATCCCACTGAACTTTAGAAAGTAGATATGAATTGAAAAAGTCACAATGGTACTTTCCCGTTTTTGAACCCCTAACCCCAAAGTCCATTGTTTGCCAGTAACGAAAGACAATACATTTTATGTGAGTGCTATTGGACTAATTGATGTAGATGAACCGAAGGCTATAAACTTTAAAAGCATGAGAGGTAAGGCGCTTAACTTCTGGGCCATCACGACACGGAGATAGACGGTGTTCATTCAAAATTATTTTCTTAGATTGGTAGGTCATTTCAAATAAATTTGTCATTGGTGTTACGAATACGTTGTTTTCTTTATATTTCTAAATTACGGATCCCCCTTATAAATGCACCTTTCATTTCATATAAAGTCACCAATCAAATCCTCGCACATTATAGTATACTAGCTTCCGCCCGCGACTTCGTTTGCGTTGTATGGTTACTTTGGGCTAAAGCTATTTTTAACCCGCGTGATGATTGAAAAAAATATATTTTTCTCCCTTTTCCTCCATCTTTTTCCCCCTTGTCTCACTTCTTTTTAGCCTCTGTACCAAAAAATATCAAAATCGGTATTGCCATTTAGGCGTGAATTCCTCGCACAACCACATTATAGTACATTTACTCCCACCAGTCTTTCCTGAGCTGGCACCTACCATCAAAAATATAATACACATCATATATTTTAACTACTAATCAAGATAGAGCACTCAGGCCTAGTCGTTGTGTCCCACGCGCGCCCCAAAGAGATGTCAGCAAAGTAGAGAATCCAGGAGTTGCAAATTATTAGAAAAAGATACCTCAGCCTAGGAATACACAAGGCGAAAGTTGAATAAGTCAGTAAAAGTCTGACACTTCCTCCCGCTCCACCCTTAGCGGGAGAAGATATGATGACTTCCTATCCAAAAAAAGAGCACTCAAAAGAAATTTCAATTTAAAAAAGAAAATACACTGACTGTGTGCCACTTAAAGCTGTAACGCTCAAGCTGTGAATTTTAATGATCTCTTAATACGCCATAAGGATAGCGTAGCCCATATAAATTTCTAAGAATGACTGTGTTAATTTTATTTTTGAAATATTAACGGCTTTAGAGGCTTTTTAGTAAATTAAAATGTAACTGGATGACAAACTTACAGAAATAAAAAAAATATATTATTTCTTGCTTGTGTCTGTTTATCTCTTTTTCATGGTTCCATAATGATGCCACGGTTAGCGCAATGACTGAGCGATCGACTGCCGTGCTACATGTCGCGGGTTTGATTCCCGCCCGAAACAATTATTTGTATTACCTGAAGACAGTTGTTTCGGGTCTGGCTGTTTGTGTATATGAATTTAAATTTTTGTAAACGCACCCACGATACAGGAGAAATTCCTAGTGTGGGGCAACGTTTCTAAGAATTGAACAGAATAAAATGGTTGGAAGATTATTATAGCACCGCAGTGGTGAGAAATAACTTACACTCAATCAGCACTATTCTTATAATCTGTTTCAATTATTTACCGAACATGTATTACGCTAATACTATTCAAGACCTTCTCTTACTTATATTAAACCCCGGGACCGTTGTTGCAGTTGTATACTGATTGCTCTTGTCAGTGTTTTACGAACTGAAAAAGAAAAGTTATTAATTAGACTCAAACAGTACTGTTTTGTCCAGTAAAAAAAAAGAAATGTAACAAATAAAACAAAAGAAAAAAATATAAATGAGATATCCATGAAATAAATGAATGAGCATTCATTCATTTATTTCATTTGCAAATATTTTGCCATTTGTTTTATTTATCTATTCTCATTCAGATAAGAAATGCGCATTGACCAACACGCAATTCGGTATTACAAGAACACACATAGTAGGGTTCGCAGGAAAAGGTTTTGATATACATAGTTGCTGACAACTGTCTTAGATATTATACGAAAGAAGGTGTCTTAGGAGAGTAAGTATGGAAGATGGCATGTACGTTGCGCTAATTCCAAATCATTTGATAATGATGATGACAATAATGATTTGGTTAGTTAATAATAGTGGTTTTGGTCATCTACGAGTAAGTATAATTACTTCTAAGTACACCTTAAGAGAGTCGTAATAACAGTTATTGCAAGTAATTAAAATGTTGACGCAAAACAACGCAATACCAAACAATGATCATCACAGCAACAAGTAACAATTCCACTTCTATCAATTCTAATCAACATCAAAAACCAGTTCCAACGAAAAAAAAACAAACGATTTCCTCCCATCCAAACAGCAGAAACCGAAGCCACCGTTCACAAAGTTCTCAAAAAGAAAAACAACGCCACCAACAGCGGGGAAGAACAAAACAAAGAATGAAAAACATTAATGAAGCAATTTGTTTCATGTCCACACTATACGGGACAGGATTAACGGTATCTAGTCTGAAAAGAACCGAGGGGTGGCAGGGATGGGGGGCGGGGGAGAATGGTCGCTGTCTAAGTTACAACGAAGTTGTAGTTGCTTCACTTCTGGTGTTATTGACAAAAGCAATGTTATATTTTTTTTTTGTTATAGGATCTGATTTTATAACTCTGCTCCCTGTTGATAAATGAAGAATTATTAAGAAGACAAGACCTCAAAGTTTTATTTAAGATGGTAAATAAAATAACATGGAAATAAATATGAATGATGTTTGATTAGTTTGAATCACATCGACTGCTGCGCTGCGTGTCGCGAGTTCGATTCCCGCACGGAACAAATATTTGTATGACCTGCAGATAGTTGTTTCGGGTCTGGCTGTTTGTGTAAGTGAGTATAAATGTTTGTAAACGTACCCACGATAGAGGAGAAATTCCTGAACAGGTTACGAATTTTACCGTAATTCATATTATTATTTTATGATTCTGCTGAAATGGCCGTCAAAAGTTATTTTTTGTGAAACAAAAATGATCGCATTGAATTACGGGGAGATCAAGTGCCTTTTGAGTTCGTGAAAAGTCTTTTTATATCCATATTATAGTAAGTTAAATTTTAATATACCTTCTTTTTTAACAATTACATGGAAAGTTTATTTTAAAGTATCACATTTTATTAACCCGACCTTCTGTCCTGTATTGTCCTCTAGACTTCGTGTAACCAATGTGGTTGGGCAGTGTTTCACTAGATCATAGTACACTAGAAATAGGTGACGCGTAAATTGAGCGCCCATTTTCACACAATAGCCGGGGGGCACTGTGACCTAAATGAAATTTCCTGGCCATATTTTTAAAGGAAGTGACTGGGCTAAGGGATTATCACTTTGGGATAAGGAAACTGTTTTAGGTCGATAAAAACATTGCCTTTTTCTTCTTTGCCAGTCTAAGTGTATTGTTTTGTACAATGAGTAAGGCCTAGTGGGTTGGGGAATAACTAGTTCTTTTGTTTGCAAAACTTTGGTAGCCTATTCTGAACACTACTGTCATATGGGATTCAAAGTGATTAAAAAAAGTGGAAATTATCTTCTTCTTTTTTCGGCGGAGATACGAAAAAACTCCATCGGTCTGGTCGGAGCAGAAGGGAGCGTCAGACTTTAACTGACTAAAACCTGTTCTGCGGACACGGGACCTCTTTCAAACGTCGTCAGTTTGAAAAAAAACTTTGGGTGTGTATGTTTGTGGCTGCAGGTTGCCGCAGCCCGCATGCAGATGCAGAAGGCACCTTCAATTTGGAAATGACCTTGCTCCTATTCGATTTAATACTTACTTCCAGGGAAACAACCAACAAGATGTACTAATAAACTTCATCCAAGATGTAGTAGGTATAGTAGTGCAATTTGTAGCAACACTGATCGCTTGGAACGTGATCAATCAACTAAGTAAATAGCTTTCAATCGTAATCAATCATCGACGCAATCAATTATGGTGTAAATTAAGTTATTAACCCGCTAATCAAAGTTGTTTTGGCGAATGATTTGAATGAAACAAATGCGTCTTTAGTAAAAGTTTTGAAAGACGTTTATTGCGAATCTTTACAAAAGCGAAAGTGAGTTTGTTTGTTTGTTACCTCTCGACTTTGATGAATTTTCGATTATTCAGAGATAGTTGGGGCCCTGGAAACGGACATAGGCTATTTTTTTTAAAGAGTGAAAAATGAGGGACAAATTGGGAAAAAAGGGAAAGCTTAGTATTGCTATTACAATCAATAAGGCCCTAGGGCGAAATCTACAGGTGGCAGGTACCTGCTAATTAGGAAAGTGGAACTGTCATATTCCGAATATAATGCGGGCGAAGCCGCGGGCGAAAGCCAGTTTGATTATAAGACGTTTACAGAAGTATGTATTTAAAATTGAGCTGCATTGTTGGTCGAGTGGTCGCAATTGTGACTTATGAGCAAAATCCGATACCCGGGTTGGGCAAAGTATTATTGGGTTATTCAAGCAGGAATTTCTTAATAGCATCCTAGTAGTCTGGATTTGTGCCCAGCTGATGCTCGTCCTCGCATTTTTTGTCTGGATCTTAAAAGAGACTTTGACCTATGAGTTTGTTTCGGCTGTTTCTTCTCAGAGTAGTCGAGTATAAAACGTCATCCTCACCTAGTTTTTTTAAAAAAATAGGTGTAAAAGTGTTTCTAAAAACCTAATTGCAAATTAAACTTATGTTATCTATTATCAATGGCCAAGTATTACAAGTGACAGAAAAAATAAAGAAACCGGAGGAGACCTTCACCCGTGGAAGGGAATATATCCCAAAAACTAAATAACATAGTTAATAAGGAAAGTAAAACTATTAGCAAAAGAGAAACAAGATAAGCATCTACCATTCATCATGTATCTATTATTTTCTTCAATGAGAAAAAATGGTTTTTTTCACCGACTTCAAAAAAAGGAGGAGAATCTCAATAAGACAGTATTCACTCCTTGTAAACAAAAACAAATAACACAAAGTAAGCGCCGCCGTTTTGTCTTTCTTTAAATAAAAGTTCAAAAATGAGAATATTTTTCCTGAGTAACATGTTCTCTTGAAAATTTAATCAACTCCCTAAGTGATGACGTGGTGACGGCTCCGTGCGACGTGCACTATTAAAATTTTCACTTAGCTCCTTTGTAGATAGATAACGTAATTTTTACCGAGATGAAACTAGCAATATTATTAGGCCTTTCATGTGATTTTTGTTCAGGTTTTTATTATTTTTTAATATGTGAATGAAATGCTTAGAAATTGATTGTAAACTGAAATTGATTGATTGATTGAGATGTGTCATTCATTGACAATTGTATCAAAGTTTGTATCACGGTAAACTGACGTGTGGTAATCAATTAATTCAAATTAAATCAAATCAAATCATTTATTTCAATTGGACCATTACAGGCACTTTTAAATGTTAAGAAACAAAATGAATCTACAGTCCCGGTTACAAGACATAATAACTTGTGAAAGTACTGTAGTTGCCTCTCTCCTATTTCTGTAAATGTACATACACAGTGATTACACCTGTTTTCAGATCGTTTCTAAACCTCTAAATTTGTTTCGTTAGACATTTTCTTCTCAGAATTGTCATAAACGAAACACTGACCTGATTTATTTTAAATAGTACTTAAAAGTACTCAAATCGTTTAAAACTTTTTTTCAATATCGCTATTTCTAGTCTTTATCAAAATATAATTTCTAATGTTCATAACTATGCATCCTAAACTGTGATTTGGCATTTGTTACCAACTTCTACATGTTCATCATAATAACAAAGATAGAGTCTGTAGAACTAGGTCGAAGTTAAATCTAATCTAGACTTATGTTACACCATTTTGCTTGGCAATCTAAACTTTGTGTTTGGTAACATAAATACATCGCGGGACAATCCCGGCCGCTGTAGATCTGGGTCCGTGGACGGCGAGCACTGGACCCGTCCGTCTATTGACAACAGGCCGTGTCGACGGCTCGTTCGTTTTCCGGCCGCGCTCAAAGAGATGTCAAAAAAGCAAAGGGGCCTGCCAGGACCACTGCCTACCAGGGTTGCGGGTATTAAGCATGCTCATTGTGTCATTACGATGTTTTCCATGATAGTAAACCTTTAGGATGAGCAAAAGTGGATGGAAGGAGATCTATGTCGCAAGATGGCCTGACCTAGTAGCTGATAAGAAAAACAAATTTGCAACACACATATGCAACACAATATGCAACACACATATAGGTAGAAGAAAAATAAGTATAGATACATATTTTATAATCAAATAATAGTATTAGTTTGGAATTTAAATATATGTTACACAAAAAACAATTAGCTAAAGAGAAAATAAAGGCTATTTTTATTTATTTTAGAGTTACAAATCTGTATGAGGATTTGTAAGGAGAACAAATACAATCAAGATAAAACTCTGACAGATATGTGACAATGAGTTCCACACATCCAGTGGTTTAGTTACTAAAGAAAACTTTTATCTTATTTTTTTTCTCTCTCAGAACACTGTGTCTGAAATGCCTGTGCAGAAAATAGTTTACATTTTGCTTGTTGGAATATTTTAAATTATTTAATCTTTTTGCTGTGTTCCATACAACAATGATAATTACTGATATTGTCTACAGCGTTTGATGGTGTACCATAGCACCAACGTGGTATTGGCAATATTATATATTGTTGGTGTATTTTTCTACAAACGCCATTAGACAAATAAATGAAGTGAAGTTATTATAGAACAAAACTATAGAAACTACGAATTAGGTATATAAACATTCAGCAATACTGGAAGTCAACTTAAACATATAATGTACATGTAGTTGCAGAAAAGCCAACCGGTTCTCCAAAATTACCCCAACATTTCCTAAAAGGTAAAGTTTTTAAATTTAGAGCGTTCGTTCCACAAGTGGATAGGTGCTCACGTATTATTCGAATTTCAAATTGGACTCATTCATTCTTCTGAATTGTAGAGATGAATGGAGAGAACGTTTTTAATTGTTTTCTTGAGACATTATTATGGATCGAATGAGTTAATGAGAGACGGAAAGGAATTCAGTTTAAGTTCATCAGGTTTGGATCACCGACAATCTATAACAACTGGGTCCACCTTTTATTGCAGAACTTTTACTCGCTCGGCTCGTGCGTAGGAGGTCACAGTTTTAACCTAACCTAACCTAGCCATTACTGCCATCTACATAGTATGCCAAGTTAAATTATACCAAATAATCTTTGCCCTAAATAATATTATGCAAAATTTGAACTCTGCCAATCGTAATTATACTAAATGTAATTCTGCCATCTTAAAAGTATATATGCCATTGTTAATTCGAAGTTTTAAACATTATGCCAAACGACAATAGGGTATTTTACTCTATATGAAAGAAATTCTAAAAATATACAATTCAGATAGCTTAGGCAACAAGCAATCAGAAAATGTTAAATTTAATTAATAAAACAACTAAATAAATTTTAAAACTCATTTCAAAGTTTTCACTTTTTTTAGTCTGTTGTGAAACAGTGCGAAACAGTGTCCGCCATGATTATTACGTCATATGGTCATGGAAACAAAAAGTGACAACTGTCAACTGAGCAACTATTACTATTTTTGTATTATAAAACTTTACATTTTATTTTTTATTAAAATAGTAGTAATGATACCATGGAAGAAATAAATACCACCATTATAATAATACCATAAACTATAGTGAAAAATACAACTAAACAGAAAGACTAATAACAGCGCATTTGTTTATAACTAACTGACGTCATGACCACAGAGTAACATGGCGTCAAGCGTTTTTGTGATTTTACGCGCGAAAATAGAAATTGTGAAATTGAAATGCAGTTTTATGGCACTTATCGATTGAATATTTTTTTTTTGTTTTTTTTGGTGGTTTACTAGGACCCTAGGATCAAAATGAGATACTTTTTAAAAATGGGTGTAATACCGTATTATATCAAATATTTTTTATGCCTTTTAAATGTTCGTTTAAAGAAAATTATGCTAAGTGTAATTATGCCAAATAAATTTCGGAGCATCAAGATTCTGCCAGATAGAGGGAACCAAAAACAACTATCAAAGATAACTAAAGGGTGCCGATACTGACAGCTCAACGTACTTTCCGAGGCACGGAGGAAACTCGTTGTGTAATTACTGGTCATCTTGCCATGGACCAGCTTAGGCAAGTGCAACTTAACTTCAAGATCGAACAAAGGCTGTTATTGTTTAGCCATTGGGGATTGAGCATTAAACAATACTGATTGCATTGTAGCGCTGTTCTTGTAGATGTTAATGCTGTTATTGAGGACCACTGTGAGAAAAAGATGGCGCTAGATATTCTGTATAGCTCTGTCTCTTTCACTTACAGGAATAAGTATTTTCTATTTTTGGATGAAAAATCATCAAATAACTTCCATCGCTCTGTCCGGAGCGGGGGACTGTCCAACTTTTACTTACTAAAACCCATAAATGTTCCTTCTTTTGCCTTTTGTGGTCCGGGCCGTCGTATTTCTTTCGAATAACCTATAACCCGAACAGGCAATGGCCCTGGTAGGCCCCTCTGACCCTACAGGTATTGAGTTATGATTCAAGAATTCTGGTCAAGGAAAGTGTAATTGGGTTTTTCCATTAGATTTTTTCAGTAAAAGCGCAGTACTAAGATTATGTACCCAATTGATGGCAATGGGCTCGTTCCTAGAAAATAGGAATTAAACAAAGAGGAATTTAACGTAACTCTAGACATAGGTGAACTCTTAGTACTGTAGATCTCTACTAAACATTTTACAAAATACAGGGATTATGTTTTGATAAAACTAAAATCTAGTACCTTGATTTATTAGGTTCAAAATAATATTCATTTCAGTCATTTTAACTTACGCAATGTCTCATAAAAAGAAATCTGAAATGACGTACAATCACGAAACCAAGTTATTAATTTAAGACTCTCATCTTATGTAAAACAAGAAATCCTCTTCCAACATTTTTTTATGATATTTCTTCTCTCCTAAGCAAAAGTAAAAAGAAAAAACTAAATAAACTTGAAGCACCTACAAATGAACATAAACTAGGCCAGAAGTCTGGAGGGAATCGTGTCTGTACAGCGCGAACATTTCTTCAAATAAATACTTTAGCTTACTTTTTAGAACAATAATATAATTAAAACTTCTAACGATCACTTTTTGATGTTGTTTTAGCATGATTTTGTACTGAAGTGTTTTTATTTGCTTTAGCAACATTTTTTTAAGAAGTATCATTATCATTTTGATTCAGGAAAACGTGATTTTCTATACAAAGTTTTCATTGAAAATTATATTGTAATGTTAAAATGAATGACTATAGCGAATTTTTTCAGCCAACAACTTGCAAGGCAAAGATGACAATAATACCTTTTAACTCACTAGCTTGCGCCTGTGGCTTCGCCCGCGTGATATCGAAAAAAAGTATCTTATGTGTTATTTCAAACTATTATCTACATCTATGCCAAATTTAGCCATCAAGTACAACAAACGACATTTATAATCATAAGAAATATAGCTTTATGTCCTGCAAATAGTATTTTTTTTTTCAAACGTTGTTATCCACTCAAGCTGACAATCAGGCAAGCGGCCCACCTATTTTTCAGAGCCCGTGCTTTGCTTCTACGAAATCTTCTCGTCACTTTGAACTAGCCCTCACGGTACGCATGTGAACCTCAAACCAACCTAGTCGCCCCGGAAGTCGCTCCGGGCGTCGGGTGCCACGAGACGACTCCCGGCCACCGTAGATGAGTCTGTGGTCCGTGTGGCTGCGTGGTGCGTCCGTCCATCTTTGGCCTTCTGAAATACGAGAGGCACTAAACGTGCGTCACTATCCTCAATCTTTTACAAAGGGGGCGAGTTTACAATTGGTCAAAACAGCCAATTAATTATTCTTGGATGTACACGTAACTTATATATTATTTCCTAGCTGTCTTATACCCGGTTTCACCCGCGTCTTTAGTTGCTGCCCCGCTCCCGTGGGTATTAGCATGATGTTGCGTCTATTAGCTATAGATTTAGCCTATGTTACTTCCTGATAATGTAGCTTCCTATAAAAAAAAGGTTAAAACCGGTTCAGTAATTTTGAAGCCTATTCGATACAAACATTTTTTTAAAGATTATATATATATATATATTCTAGTATAGACAAAACACACAAAAGCCTCGTAACTTGAACCGATACATCCCATTCTTTTTCTCTAAGATCAAAAGGAAATGACCTCATTTAATGTACGATAGTTCTGAAAGTAAACACAAATGCGCCCTTAACTACATCCTCAAATAGTGAAGGGTCCTCGAAGGAAACACAAACTGAGGGTCTCAAGTTCTAGGGGGATCTTGAAGCCATGGAAATACAAACATTTGTGTAAGGTCGGATCATGTGTTGTGTTTGGATCGTGAGATAAGGAAGTACTACATATAATGTAGCTTGAATTAAATTTGTGTTGGTAAATTGCCTTCAATTTATAAGCACAAATTATATAATATTTTACGAAATAGCAATATTTGTTGACTTGACTTATTTATTAAATGGCGTTTGTGGAAGGAGACTCCACAATATTGCGCAATATTTGTTAAAGACAATCCTGTCTAAATTTGTCACACTTATTACTAGACGTCATCAAAGCATACTTATTGCCCAGTTCCAATAAACAAAAAACGATTCGTTTTCTAGTAGAAAATACTACTTTCCGTAAGCAATAAATACTGCGCTTTTCTAACTACGTCATACAAATATTTGTTCCGTGCGAAGATCGAACCCAAGCAGTCCATCGCTCTGCCACTGCGCCAACCTATAGATTTCCTTACTCAAAATGGTGTTAAAATAATAATTATAATACTACCTGCTTATATCACTATAATATCATAAACTAGATATTATTTTAAAATAAATAATAAATCTACAAGACATTTCACAGGAAACTACGTCTAGCTACTGTACACAGACTTTCTCCACAAATATTCGAACAATAATGTACCGTAAGCAAAACGAACTCTGTCTCAGAAATACTAGAATGATGAATGTGTATAGTCAGAATATAAAGCAGGAAATGGAACCGCAGCACCATGTTACAAACGTTATTGAATTCCTAAACTAAAATGACGCACGAAAATGTAATTTCATACTTTTTTTGCCGATCCTACGCCAGTTTTCTTTAGGGCTGACAGATTTTATTGAAACGCGAAAATGAACATGAAAATAAATTGAACACGTGTTTAAATCAGAATGAGAATCTGATTCTAGGGAAAGAAAAGATTTTTATTGAATGCGTAAAAAATCGACTCTGGGGAAATACGTTATTGTTTCATTTTCCTGTATCAAAAAAATATTTTTTTGCTGTAAAATACGACACTTTTATCAATTTATATCATTTTAGCTGCTACCCGCTCGTACAAATTGAGAGAGATTTGCTATTTGTTTAAAAAAGATCAGAGAAATATGGACATCATTTCTTATTGCTCACCCTCTTAAGCGTAATCATTTATAGCCTCCTTCTCTATCTCCTGGCCAAGTTTCATTTCTATCCGCTCAGCCGTTTAAGTCGTGAAAAGGTAATAAACAAACGAACATACATATAAACGGAGTGTCTTTCATTTATTTATAAGAATAAAAATAATCTTTTATTTTTTGTAGTTTTGAAAGCATGGTTGGTGCAGTGGTTGAGCGATCGACTACTGCGCTGCGTGTCGCGGGTTCGATCCCCGCATGGAACAAATGTTTATATGACCTATAGGTAGTTATTTCGGGTCTGGCTGTTTGTGTATGTGAGTTTAAATGTTTGTAAACGCACCGTGATACAGGAGAAAATCCAAGTGTGGCCATCGTTTTTTTTTTAAGTTTGACTCGTATAGAGGTTATTAAATTGCCTTACGGAAACTTCAGCCGTATCAGATTACCGTTCCATCGGACTATATGAGTGAGTGAGGGAACAAAGCGTGCACCAGTGCCTGCGCACACACATTTATGCTATAATATTTCCCGCGCAGATGGCTAATCTCCGTTGAGATTTGACGCTGTGGCCGAAAGCGATCAGCTACCCTACCATGCCGTCTTAAAGCAGAACTTATTCCACTGAGGGAAAGAGACAGAGCTATATAGATAGGGTGTCTAGCTCTTTCCCTCAGTGTAATAAGTTCTACTTTAAGAGTTCATGGTAGGCCTACAGAAGGCCTACCATGAACTAAAAATGGCCGAGTAAGCATAATCATAATAGTTTATTAATAATATGAATGAAATTCTTAAAATGGTCACAACATAAATTGCGTCTCTGACCATTTTAAAGTTTTAACGTAATTTATATTCTGAAGGGCTGTTAAAACTCCCAGGAGTACTATATGGGTTAAAGGTATCCTACGATAGGATGTAAACATAGGTTCGTTTTACAAACATTTAAACTCACATACACAAACAGACAGTCCCTAAACAACCACCTATAGGTCATACAAATATTTGTTCCGTGCAGGGATCGAACCCGCGTCATGCAGCGCAGCAGTTGTTCGGTCAACCACTGCGCCGACCGTGCCGGCGTTAAAATGTTATTTTAAAGTTAATATAAGTTGTATTTAGTTTTAAGACATCTTGACATAAAAACGACAGTAACCAGCCCTATTCTTTTATAGCTCTATTGGGAAATATATATTTATATGTACTAAAAAGAATTTAATTTATTCTTTTTGCTTATTTATCTTCAAACTCATCCCTCGGGCTGGCAAAGTTCCCTATTTGTCACTGTCAAATATGACATCAATTTAATTTTCGGCCATTCACTCTGGATATTGTTTCGTACTGTGGATTCCTTTATTTTCTGGTCTTAAATATTTTTATTTTAACTCGATATTTTCCAGTCCAAAATATTGAAGATACAAGGCTACCTCTTCACGCCTTAGTGGCTAAACCGATTTTGATCGCCCCGAGGATACGGTGGAGCACACGGTGGCGGTCTGGCCAGGTTGGGCAGAGCACCGCCGTGCCCTCGTAGAGGCGATCGGCGTCGGCGAGCTCTCGCGTCCGGCCCTGGTTCAGTCCATTGTCCGAACAAGAGGGAATGGGAAGCGGTCACCTCCTTCTGCGAAGAAGTCATGCTAGCAAAGAAAGTGGCCGTGCGTTTGAGGAAGAGAACCTCAAACCAACTCAGCAGCCACGGGAGACGCCCCGGACGTCGGGCGCCGCGAGACGACCCCTGTCCGTCCATTGACGACATGCCGTATCGACATCATGTTAGTGTTTCCCGCGTGCCTTAAAGAGATTTCAGCAAAGCAGAGGGGCCTGCCAGGGCTCCACCTGCCGCATTTGCGTGTTGTTCGACAGAGATACCGCCCCGGAAAGTAAAGGGCAATAGAAGAAACATGGGTGGGTTTTAGTCAGTACAAGTTTGACACTGCCTCCCGCTCCGCCCAGGGCGGGGGAAGTTATTAAATGATTTCCAAACCCAAAAAAAGGGAGTCTTTCTTATCCATCACAAGAGCTAGGGTCACTGGATGTCCCAGAACATATATTTTTTGGTTCTAGTACTTATCTATAGGTTTAAGAGCCGTTATGGTGAAATAAAACGCACAAAGAAGCGTCTGTCGTCACAGGTACCCAGGTTGAGGATTTTCTTAATTTACGACGGTAAAAATAAGTGAGGTTTACAAAATCATTGAATTCAATGCAGGATTTCAGTCGGAAGCCGGCACAAACATAGTTGGGAAATGTCTAGGCAGCTGAAGATCATCGATTTCAATGACATTTCTCGATGACTTTAAAAAAAAAAGTCGCGCAAGCCATTAAAATTTTTTGACACAAAAGAAAGGAACTGTCAAACAAAACTGTCAAATCATAACTCACCAAATTACCAACGAATTTCTCTTGTCGATGGTATAAAAAAAGAACCGCTTGCTCAGCTCTCTTGAAAGGCCACAATAAGGTCAATGTCCGACCAGGCGAAGGCTTATTCTTTTCAGCTTTTATTAAATCTTTATTTCAGTGTTAAAAAAAGGAAAAGGATTGAGAGATAACTATTACATTTTGTTGGCACGTCGGAGGGTTTCGTATTTACTCATTTTAGCGTAATAATAATAAATTGTATTGAACTGCCTCGTCGGTCCAGTTGTCGCAGTTGCGACTACTAACCATGCGGGTTCGATTCCCTGGTGAGAAAACTGTTATTGGGTTTTTATATGTGGAATTTTTCAGTGACCTATAATTGACGTCAAAATAAAACAAATCCAGAGAATTATTTCAGATTTAACATTTTTTTTAAATCAAATCATTTTATCATTTATTAGACCATTACAGACACTTTTGAATGTCAAGAATCAAAATCAAAATGAATCTACAGTCCTGGTTTTTTAACATTCTCACACTCAGAAATTTTACTGTATCGTTGGTCCGTTTACAAACATTCTCACTTATACACACAACCTGCCAGACTCAGAACAACAAGCTGTACACCATGTGAATATTTGTAAAGAACCAAACGACAGTTGTGATGACAGGCCGTGTCGACGGCGCGTTTGTCATTCACGCGCACCTTAAACAGATGTCTGCAAAACAGAGGAGCCTACCAGGGCCACTGCCTGCAGGGGTTTGAAATAATAACCCCGGACCCGGAATACAAAGGGCAAAAGAACTAGCATAAGTGGGATTTAGTCAGTAAAAGTTTGACATTTCGCCCCGCTCCCCCCAGAGCGGGAAAAGTTATTTGAAGGTTTCAAATCCGCAAAAAAAAAAACAAGAACATAAATTGTATTGTACATTCTATTTTATAGGAATTAATAAAATCCATAACAAAACATTTGAACCATTAATTACTCTTTCCGTGATAAGCGGGTTTTAGTTCGCAATAAAAGAATGCAGAAGCATGGCCCTGAAAACGAGTTGTGTTCTTAAAAAAAAAGTTCTAAAAAGATTCTTTTTCACCGAACTTTCGTACCGTTTCACGATTATTGCCGTGTAAAATAAAAAAGGAGTTTATAAACTTTGGCCTTCACAATCTTTTGTAGAAGCCAATCTTGCCAGTTACTGTTTTGAACCTCCCGTTTTTTGTGTTGAGTTCATTAACAGAAAAGTGGTTTATGAATTAATTAAATGGACCATTGTTTCAATCAAATTGACCATGGTTTTTAATGGGGGTCGGTAGAGACGTCCTATATTGTCCCTGAATACGACAATAATAAAAATAATGGTTAGATTAAGGGAGAAACGACTAATTGATGCCATGACGTCTGGCATGGGAGAATGGAAAAAGAAAACATTCTGCGCCGACCCGAATAGGACAAGGGCAGGTAGATGATGATGATGGTTCGATCAAGGTCCTGCTTCAGAAGGCAGCTTTTCAATACGGCTCGCATTGTGAGGAGGTTTCCGTCTCTGGAGCCCTAACCACCGGTAGCTTGAACCCTGCTCTCAACACCGGCGTACCACCATTTTATTTATAAAAATTTAATCATGTTTTTCGTTAGGCAGCTGGGCCAAAAACTTGGTTCAAAACTGTACTCCGTTACATTTCTGGTATTGTTAGGAGGTTCCTCTCTCTGGAGCTCCAACGGCCTGTGAACTTAGACCCTGTTGCCGGTACGAACTGTAGGCGAATATTTTATTTAATATTTGCATGTATTTTTATTAATATTTTTTAAATATAAAATTATATTTTACGTGTGTACATGAAGGAGATAATGATTTTTGATTCGAAAAAACAGTATTAGAAAAGACGATGATGCATTATAAAATGATGATAAACTATAATTGAATAAATGTTAATTTATTTATAACCAACTTATACTTAAAAGGTTGGAAATAAAATATGAAATTCACGAAGACTAAATACAGTTACTACAAATTTTATAAAAAAAAAAGAAAAATTATTTAAATCACGGAGATAGTAGGTACTGGGAGCAGCAATAGGCTCCAGGTAACGAGAAGCAGTGTTCAGAAATCTTAGCTCAGTACTTGTAAATATATCTATGATTACGTTATACATTTAAATGTAGGTATATTATAAAGCATTCAAGGCTCATATCAAATGAACCTGACCGAGAACTATTTAAGAGTGTCATATTTAAATATATCAATACCTCTGCCAAAGGTTACCTTCAAGTAACCACCTATAACATTTATTCAGAATAAATTGTACTTATTTCTGAAAAGTCCCTATTTTATATTCGTCCTAGATTTTGTAACAACATTCCATATTCATTTTTATGATATATTTTTATCGTACGTTTTTAAATATAAATTACAAATATTTTTACGTTCGGTTGTAAAAATATTCCAATTTATGATACAAAAAAACTTTAAACCAGGGTCCATTAATTTTCTATCGTTGTTATTAATTTAATATACCGCTTTGTACGCAAACTTATCAAGAAAGGCCTTCAGTAAAAGCTAAGTCAAGTACATTATCTTTTTAATTGATACCTACTTTACAAGTGTTACTAATTTTATTAACGTTATATATTCCTAAAAGATTTAAATCGATAAATACACCCTCAACGCTAATATATCACTTGAAAGTTTTCACTCTAAGACTAAAAGGTGACCAACCACATCCCATATGAAAATTATTGATACGACCAAATAGAGAATGTAGAAGAAGCAAAAACAGTTTGCAAATTCGTACTAAGTAGCTGAAATTTCTGCTTACTTGCACGATAAAAAATAAAATTTAATACACGAGCAAGAAAATTCTATAAAATGTTGGCTAAACAGTAACGTTTGTATTACAGGATAGAGCTTATCAAACGATTTAAATCCGTTCATAATTTTGGGCTCCTAGCAAATATGTCTGGTTAAGTTTATTACTTAATTATTAAGTCAGGCTCTAAATAATTGTTAATTTTTATTTAATATTATTTAATCAGTATTTAATGACAGGAACACGCAGCATACAAATTTTGTTAGTTCAGGTGTTTTGTGCTTGAGTTAAGTAAATAGTTAACTTGTTTAAATTTTATAAGAGACGTTTTCTCTTGAATATTTATTTTAATAAAATATGTTCACGATTTTATGTAGTGAGGAGGGACAAAGTGACTAAAAGAGTGATAAAATATGAACGTTGATGGATGGAGAGAGAGAGGAAGAAACTCTGTATTTTATTTATTTATTTATATTTAATTAAAACCGTTAAATACCAATTACAATAATTAACATAGAAGAAGAAAAACAACAAGTAAATAACTTACAATGGTTCAATATAAACTAACACGGAACATTGGACACTCTTGCTAACTTTGTTTCACAAAACACCAGACATACTTTTTTCCATTCATCAAACAAAGTGATTGTGATGAGTGGTCAACCCAGGCAAGCGCGGCTTAACCTAGTAATAAATAAATAAATATCTTGGGACAACTCACACACGGCTATCGGATTCCAAACTAAGCAGAGCTTGTGTTATGGTAACGAGACAACTGATATACATACATATATAATTTATAAATACATACATATTATAGGTAAATCACACCCAGATACAGAACAACGATCATGCTGTCCTGGGTGGGAATCGAACCCACGACCTCCGGCTCAGCAGTCAGGGCCACTAACCACTAGACCAACAGGCCCTCTAATCATCGACACGAGCGGCTGTTAGTATTTTTTTTTTTATAAAACTTTGCCCTCACTAGGAATTTCTCCTGTATAGTGCGTGCGTTTATATTAAAACTCACATACACAAACAGCCAGACCTAAAACAACTACCTGTAGATCATACAAATATTTGTTCCGTTCAGGGATCGAAACCGCAACACGCAGCGAAGCAGCCAATCGCACAGCCACTGCGCCAACCATGCCGTCATCATGCATGCCATCGTTATGTAGCCACGAGCTCCTCTAAAACACAGCAAGACTTTAATTCACAGCTAAACAAAACAAGAACAATCACACATATCTGCAACTACATTAAAATTACTTAGTTTCTCAACAAACAGTTTAAATTTTAATATTACAAAGGCAATAGGCCACGACAGTGTAGCTTGGGGACGTGTTTTCATATGGCATAGGTGCCACGAGGTGGGTGATTAAAACTAACATTTATAGAAGTTTGTGAGGTATACGGGAAGTTTGTGTGTGGAGCTTGCATTTATGTATTTATTAGCTTCCGCCCGCGACTTCGTCCGCGTGGCATAGTTAATTTGGGTTAACGCTAACTTTAACCCGCGTGATGATCGAAAAAAAAAATCTTTCTCTCCCCTTTTCTTCCCCATTTTCCCCCTTATTTCTCTTAAAAACTCTCTGTACCAAAATTCATCAAAATCAGTTTTGCCACTTAGGCGTGAAGACGTATCAAATAAACTCACTTTCGCTTTTATAATATTAATAATTATTAAAGTAAGGATTTGAGTATAAGATTGGTGCGGTGGCTGAGCGATTGACTGTTGCGCTGCGTGTCGCGGTTTCGATCTCCGCACGGAACTTATGCAGGGTGGCCAGGAGCTAGAAATTTTTTAAGTACTATTTTCAAAATTTTTACCTGACATTGGTTTTTATTTTTTATCTCTTTATTCCTATCATTTCCAGATAATCTTTTTTTGTGGAATCTATTAGCAAGAGCAACCATGCAAAAAAAAGCGTTTGCCTAGGCATTGTAGAACTTACCACAAAATTAGTCCAAAGTTCAAAATTACCGTTAGAGTTTCGTAATCAAAAATGTTCAGAGCTTAATAAAAAATAAGACAGGGGTGCCAGAGGTTTCTAATTTTTAGAGCTTGATCGGGGATTATTTCCTGTAATTAGCTTTGATAGCAATAAAGGTATTTTTACAGTTATTGTTATAATTTGTGATTTCGTATTTTTTTCCACTGTCATGATAAAAAATACGGTAGATAGTTTACAAATTTTATTACAACACCCTACAAAAGGTTTTCAAAATGCCGCCCTACCACAGAAATGCACAAGCTACACCTACGGAGGAAATTGTCTTTTAGTTGTCGAAATGCTGCATCTTCTCTGTTACTTCTTACAACATTTCCCGTTTCTTCAATTTTCCGTCTCAGCTCTTCTTCATTGTTAGTTGCCCGTGCATACCATCGAGCCTGGACGGCAGCTCGAACGGGCCAATTAGTTCACGATGTGCTTAATCCCTTCTCAACATGTCTATCTCAATATGCCTAAGGCATTAAGTCCGCCTTTGTACATTGTTTTTTATACATGTGCATAAAGTTTAAATAAATTAATTAATAACGTGTCCATACCAAGACAAACGACTCATTTTTTTTTAAACAGGTGCTACTTTTAAACTTTCTCTAATACATTCCTTACGTTATCCATTCTCGTCACTCCACACATCCATGTCATCATTCTCATCTCTGCTACATGCAATTATTTTTTATCCTCCTTTTTTACAGCCCAGCATTTTGACCGCATGCACAGTACAGTACAGCTCACTAGAAAAAAACTAGGTAATTGGAATATAACATGGGAAAACTGAGGTAACCCAGTCCTAGTGAATCCAGAGCGTGATGAATAAGAGAGTTTAATTCTATGAAACAGGTTTATCTACAAAATTAGGCAATTATTTCGAGCTGTTTAGCCGTGTCAGCAATCTGTGTTGCAGAGCGTGGTTTGAAGGATCAGCAAAATGGGGCTCATCAAGTTTCATCAGCGTTGAAGTTTCTATTTATGTTGGGTTATTTTCGGAAATGTTATAAGTCTGTTACTTACGCCACGAGTCAGCATGGAAAATCATCAAATAATTTCTCCCTGTCTAGGCGGAGCGGGGGGGAGTGTCAGTCTTGTACTGACTAAAACCCGCCCAAGTTTTTTCTATTGCCCTTTATGTCCCGGGCCCGCGGTATCGCTTTCGAACAACCCGCAACTTTCGAACAACCCGTAACAATTTTGTAAAATAAATATTTTAGCTTGACAGACTACAGTACCGTATGTTCTCACTAAGCAGAGCTGCAATGTCACCGTATGCACTTACCAACGCAGCGAGGCCCCCGGCCCCCTCCGTCGTGTTCCAAATTGCCAATAAAAACCAACTGCCCGCCTTTTTTAGAGCTCAACCTTAATTGGATACTATTCCAACTATTCTATATACTTTGGATAATTCTAGAAGTTTTGTCTCTATTAGACTATTCTGTTAAGATCATGGTTTTGTTACCTGTTGATAGTATTGTGCAGTGAAATGTTGTTCTTAAAAAATATTATGAACAATTTTTTTTTATTTTCGCCTAATTTTCAAATTGCCCATCCAATAAAAGACAGGACATCCAGCACCCCCCCCCCCCCACCCACATATAAATTTATCGAAGGTATTTAAAAAAAAAAACAAAACACCTTAGTGCCCTTGTTTCATTCTAATTGGGGTCGGTGCAACACCTTTTCTTCTTGTAGGCTTAACTGCAGTTTTTGTTTTTTAATACGAGGTCAGGAGGTGACGGAGGTGAGGTGAGGAGGTGAATGAATATATCGTAACCATTTTTGCGTCGGGGACCCAACCACCCTAAATAGTATATCATGCCAATACCAAGAATATATAGTAAGCGTTCTATGCACAAGGATTCCGAGAGACCTAGGTGCCGTTACAATTGTGGTTATCCAATCAAGCGCGCCTTGTACATCACTGTACACTGGATTGGTTGTAGTCAAAGATTTAGATCGGTAAATTTGCCTTTACCGTCTCTATTGCTTGGCCTTGAGATACCAGCTAAAGGTACAAATGTGTGTTGACGTCGATTGCAAATACAATTATTAATTGAAAATGCTTAGCATGCCACGAGTCGAAGTCAACTTGCTAAAACGACATTTTTCACCCAAAGGATAGTTTATTTTATTGATTCCGAAAGGAAAACATCGTGAGAAAACCAAAAGATATCTCTATCTTTGAGTCAAACTCAAAGCATATGAAAAACAGACCATTATTTTTTTATTAGTCCGAATTTATATTTGTCACCATGTGAACTTGTCAGACAACACTATTCAAATGTCAAAACTACTTTTCAAATATTATACAGAAGAGTAAATCTAATAGTCTAAATCTTTAGTGAAAGCAATCTGGGATGCGTTATTCGTCTTAAGACAACCATACACGTAATTGCTTGAGGAACAAACATGCATAGTTCATCATTTTGTACTAACTGAGGAAACAGCGTTTAGGGTGTAATTTGTTTTGAAGAAAGGAGTTTGAATCGGTAGTCGATTTGCTGGATTATTTAAAATGAATATCTATACTAATATTATAAAGCTGAAGAGTTTGTTTGTTTCTTTGTTTGTTTGAACGCGCTAATCTCAGGGACTACTGGTTGGAATTGGAAAATTCTTTTAGTGTTGGATAGTCCATTTCTTGAGGAAGGCTATAGGGTATAACATCACGCTACGACCAACAGGTGCTGAGCAGCGTGGGTGAAACCACGTGGAACAGCTAGTCGTGTTATATTCACTGAAAAACAGACTACCAAAATAAAAAAACGGAAAGTAATTTTACTTCCTTTTTTTGTGTTTTTCTGTTTAGTTGTGGTACGATAGTATCTTACAAGAATTAATATCGAGTATTCATATTCTTTTGCAAGCTACTAACTACTTTTAGCATAATTATTTTATATTACATTAAAAATATGTATTATAGAAGATAACTCCTAAACTACCCGAGCAATATAAATAAAATTATAATGGGACCTCTTTAAGAGTACGCTTTCGATTAGAAAGTATTTTGAAAATTGGCCCACAATCATACTCTATGTGTTTGTTATAACAAATATAAAAAACCGGCCAAGAGCGTGTCGGGCCACGCTCAGTGTAGGGTTCCGTAGTTTCCCGTCCGTCACAATGAGTGTTCCCAGTTATGAGGCCAACCGAACAATTCGGTAATACCCGATCCAATGTAATAAGTACCTACAGCGCCATCTCTCGGGGAATTGGGTTACTAATTAATACAAAGACGTGCAATTTCGGTGGTAATTTTGGATTGCGAGAACAGATATCAATAATTCTTCTTTTGTTTGAAAAAAGATACGTTCAGGATAATAAAATATGTAAACAAAGTTACAAAAAATGCTTGCATACGATTATACTACAAACTTAGTCCAGAAATTATTTTGTACAACTTTTTGTCTTTTTTGTACAAAGACTGTTGTGTCAATCAAGTTCAAAATGATTTTCATAGAAAGTCCATATAAAGTTCTACTTTTCAGATTTTTTTCATATTTTCTAAACTTATGGTTCAAAAGTTAGAGGGTCCGGAGGACACATTGTTTTTTACTTTTGGAGCGATTATTTCCGAAATTATTGACATTATCAAAAAATGATCTTAGTAAACGATCTTAGTAAAGTTCATTTTTAAATACCTTTCCAACAATATATCACACGTTAGGGTTGAAATTAAAAAAAAAATCACTTCCCACTTTACATATAGGGTGGCTACCCTAATAAAACATTTTTTTCAAATTTTTATTTTACCACTTTGTCAGCGTGATTGATATACATATTGGTACCAAATTTCAGCTTTCTAGTGCTAACGGTCACAGAGATATAGCGTGGACGGACGGACGGACGGACGGACGGACGGACGGACATGGCGAAACTGTAAGGGTTGACTACGGAACCCTAAAAAACAGAGCCTCCTCCGTTTTTTATTAAAGACTGTTAAAGATACGTTAAACAAAAGATTTTATAAATTCACACTAAATTTTACACTTTTTTTTTGAGAAACAGCTTAAAACGTCAAAAAATCAGCTAAGAGCCTATTGTTCGCTTTTCATATCTGATCAAATCTAAGGAAAACTGTCAACTACACCGTATCAATATTCATTATGTTTGTTCACGGAAAAACTCAATACAGTTCTCAACATCAATAACGAGTTCATTTTTTTGATATAACTTGAAGAGTCGGGAATCATTACGGTCGCCGATCATTAATCAAATATTCCATTTCTCTTTTATACTTTCCTGAATAAATACTGAAAATATAAAGCTTTCGTGAAGTTTGTTTACTTTTAAGTTATTTCAAAGTATTTAAAAAAACCTTTAATGTTTTATTTTATTGTATTGGTCCATTAATTTATTAGCTTTGAGCGAAGAACAGGAGGCTTACCATGAACTGTTATTGCGATTTAATTGATGACCTAAACTAAACTGTTTTGTTATTTCATACCACAATATCCTTAATACGATCCAGTTTAGGCTACGCCAAATCAAGGCGACAATTGCTTCGCAAACTGTTTCCGTTCATTCATTTTTCATACCATGACGTGACCTATCAACCTGAGAAGGATAGTTTATGTGTCAAAGTAACCAATTTAAAAAAGTGCTATTTCTTGGCGTGAAATGAGTCGTTTTGTTAATAACTTCATAAAAATTGTCATATATATTAATATAACTTCAAATAATACTAATAAAATCAAGTAAAAAACTCACAACAATTAAAAAAACGATGCTCATTTCGTACCAGACTTCGAAATGATGGCATCCCAACATGCCATATATGTATATGAAAAATACCGGTATTTTTTAAGGTCTTGAAATACACAAGAAACATCTTTTGAAGTAGCCACAAAAAAAGTTATCTATTTATTTTATTTTGTAGAATAGTTGTTGACTGCAATTGAATACAATTAGTGTGCAGGCATTAAATCAATTAAAATACTGATTTTTATTACGGATTCTTGTCATAAAAAATAATGTAAGTTCAACGTTTTCTTTAACTATATAACAGAACGTCATTTGTCATCGACAGGTTACTTACCAAGCACAGTACGTATCATTCCACTTGTGAATTGTTATGATACGTACTCTGCTACTTTGGATTTCCTTCTGTTTCCTTCTTTTTGTAAGAGAGGATGATGAATAAAATGTATTTTTGTTAAGCATATTTCTTTTATTTAAGTACTCCCTAAAAGTCAATTAACTGTAACGGCAGCATTAAACTTAACTAAATGTAACCTACCATTAGGTACACTTAATTTACTCTTCTAACCTACCATTACTAGGTTTGTCAATACCTTATGCAACTTCAGTATTGTATCAATGTTCTTTATTTTACCCTTTGTGTGTCAACAGGTCAATTCGTAGATTTTCCGGACGTTGCACACCTTTTGGCATATATTTTTATATACAGGAAAACGTAGCAGCCGCTATTTCTGTCATTGTAGCAACTCCGACCGACAGATGCCCCTCAAGTTAAAGGGAAAATATAAGGCCATGATTAGATCTGTTGCACTGTATGGGTCAGAATGCAGGGCTGTTAAAAAGGTGGATGAAAAGCGATTGCATGTAGCGGAGATGAGAATGTTGAGATGGATGTGTGGAGTGACAAGAATATATTACAAAGTAAGCAATGAGTATATTAGAGGAAGTTTGGAAGTAGAACCTGTTACAGTAAAATTGAAAGAGAGTCGTTTGTGTTTGTATGGGCATGGCGTTTGTATTGGCAGACTAAAAGAGTGATGAATCTGAATGTTGAAGGATGGAGAATGAGAAGTCCAAAGAAAATATGGATGGATTGTGTAAGAAATGATATGAAGGAGAAAAGATAAAATGCCGTGACCTGTAATAGGGGAGAATGGAACAAGAAAACGTGTTGCGTCGACCCCAAATAGAATGGGACAAGGACATGGAAAATTATGTATGATGTAGCAACTCCGAAACTACTTTGATGGTCCAATTCGGTCACGGACCAGCTCTGGTCACGGCGGCCAATCTCAACGGTGATAAGTCAACGGCGTTGGGGATGTTTTACATGATATGGTGCACTCTCTCCTTCCCACATTCCGATGGGACGGCCATCTAACACTACCGGAGAGAGTTCAGGCGCAGTTCTAACGGCTCATCGTACTTTCAGAAGCACATGACATTATAATTAATGTTTGCATGCCTAATATAATCTACTCTACTTCTACTCTACTGTACTCTACTCTGGTCTACTCTAGTCTTCTCTACTCTTATCTTCTCTACTCTACTCTACTCTATCCTACTCTACGCTACGCTACTCCTTTCTACCCTTTTCTATACTTCTATACTTTATTTTACTCTACTCTACTCTTCTCTTCGCTACTCTTCTCTACTCTTCTCTATTCTTTTCTACTCTTCTCTACTTTACTCCACTCTACTCTACTCTTCTCTACTCTACTACTCTACTACTTTTGATTTGAGTCGCGTTTGTTACCGCGAGCAGCAAACCTCAAAAAGCATGGGCTAAGTTAAGGTTATCAATCCGGCCCAGTTTTTTTGATGAGCCTGAGTATGTACATAGAAGGCAAGAATAAACATTCTATTCTTTTTGTCGTTTTAATTTCATAAAATATGCAAATCACTTTATTAATTAAAGCTTTCGTAGGAGTTCTTAGCAGCACTATCTTCCATTACCGAAAAAGTCAAATATTTATCTGACTTTCCATTAATAAGTGATTTTGGTTTTACACCCACGCAAATTATGAATTTAGATATATCGTCTTCTGTGCGTAAACCCTGTAATTTAAGGGCAAAAAAGGCATACAGTTATAAATTGATAAATGTAAAAATGACTGTTTTTTGTCTCTGCATCACCCTAAGGTAGACTGGTAGAAAATGCCTAAGGCATTAAGTCCGCCTTTGTACAGTTTTTACTTGTGCATAAAGTTTTAATAAATAAATAAAATAAATAAATAATATATCGCTAGTCCATGACCGGACACATTATATACATACATATAAAACTATTTGTTTTCGAAAACGTATATACTTATAGAGATATACATATTATATATCCTTATTAATATAATAAAATTGGAAGTGAGTTTGTTTGTTTGTTACCTCTTCACGCTTTAATGGCTAAACTGATTTTGATGAATTTTGGTACAGATATAGTTGGGAACCAGGAGACGGACATAAGTTATTTATTTGAAAAAAAGAGTGGGATATGAGGGAGAAAGAAAAAGAAACGGGAAAACTTAGTGTTGCTATTACAAATTAATAAGGCGCTACCGAAATTAACGCGAAGCCGCGGGCAAAAGCTAGTATGAAATAAACTAATAAATACATTTAAACAATAAACAAAAACGAGAAACTTAACAGACAGTTAAATCTTTGCCTTCCTATGATTAGAAGATGTTGTTATATTAATCACGAATGCTATCAAAGACTAGCAAAATCCCAATATCCCTTAGACTGTACAAATATATACTTAGCCAGAAAACACACAATTAAAATAGCAATTTAGCACAAGCTTTCAAAGTTGGTAAGTAATGTAACTGAGAAAACTTTCCGTAATAAATGTCTAGCTTGCTCTGCTGTAATTAAAAGAACAATCCAAGTACATTTAAACGTTTATTTTTCAGGGAACAGACACATGGGAAATATGTTCGTTTATAGTGAAGCTAGTTTTAAAAACCTACACATTTTATGTTGCATTAATAACTCGATTTAGTTAAAAGAAATAAGCATTTGGAAAATATGAATAACTAGCTGCGCCCCACGGGTTAAAATACCCATAATCCAGGATAGTAGCACCCTGTCGAGACACGGGGTTAAGGGTTATTCGAAAGAGAACCGCGGCCCGGGAACATAGGGAAATTCTGACACTCAACCCCGATCCGCCCAGACTGGGAGGTTATTTAATGATTTCCAATCGGCCAAAAAAGGATATAAGCTATCTATATACCAAATTTCATCCATAACAGTTCAGACGTTTGAGCGTGAAGGTGTAAAAAACGTATTTTCCCATTTATAATATTAGTACTATGTACAAAGTGAATGGAGTCTGTCACTAGTTTACCAAATGGTGTTTCACTCTTTGTTCAGATGATCTCGTGGCTGAATAATAACAATCGCTCGAGTCAGTCTTTAGGTTCAAGACATACTTGCTTAAGTTACGCTTAATTTATATCGTACACGAGTTGTGCCCAGTGGTTTCACCCGCCCCTCGGCGTCGTAGAGTGAGTTTATATTAGCTATTAATTCGTGAAAGCAAAAGTATACAAAATTTTAAGTCAACCTGATCAAGGGATTCTCCCTTAGTAAGCATCTGCGTCCTAAAAAGATACCCTATGCAAAATTTGAGACTCCTTACCCTTGTAGTTTTTGAGATTACTTGATGAATGAGTCAGTGTTTCGCTTTTATAATATTACCTTACCTAAGCAAATAGCTAGCAATTTGTTTGTCAAATAAGTCATAAGAACAGTTAAACAACCAAAAAGAGCAATTACCATTAGTAGAAAACATTCGAAGTTCCTTATTGTTACCACTCGGATAATTGAATTCAAAATGTTAAATATAAAACTGCTTTTTTGTTTCCTTTATGGTTTGCCAAAATGAGCCAGTATCACGCACTTGGCTCATTTTTGGCATTTTTATTGTATAAAATTGCAGTTTTGTGGTTAGTTTTTGTTGATGTATTATTACATATTTAGGTATTTATATTGTGAACGAATCAAATAAACAAAAAAAGAAAGGCTGTTTTACCACCACAAATTTCTTAGTAGATGCCACAAAATCTGGATTTGGGCCCGGTTGAAGGCGATATGGGGCATCATCAAATCAAATCAAATCATTTATTTGCATAACACAGGTTTGAGAGATGTTACATAGAGTTTTTTTTTAGTTACACTGTATTACAACCTTATAAGAGGTATGCAAATGTGTTAACATTGTCCTAATCTCATTATATTCATTAAAATCACAATCCAAATTAATGTCAATTTCATTCCAAATTAATTAAAACTTAAAATTAAAATAATAGTGTCATGCAGATTAATAATGTCAAATTGTTTAATGGTCATATTCATGGGACTTAAACATAACTAGCGAAATGTGGGTGTACTTCTAAGGCACATTCTGCCTACCAAGGGGTAGGCAGAATGTGCCCGAGATTGGGGTGTGTTGTTTTTGTACAAAAACTAATTATAGGCATTCGGCTTAAAATTAAAATGCCTAATTAACACTATCAATAATTGGTAGTTATTTTTCATTCAGTTATCTTAAAATGTCGCGAAGAAAGTTTTGAGTATAACTGCCCACAGTTATACTCAAAACTTTCTTCGCGACATTTTACTTGTACTAAAACCACCCATGGTTTTAGTACAAGAGAAAGGCCAAAAAAAATATGGACTATGTAAAGGATAGTATGTATGACGAGAAAAGGGGGAGAATGATGAATCTCAGTTAAAAAAAGGTTTTTCATTAAAAAATAACTGCTTGTAAAGTCGCCTATGTTTTTTTTTCTCATATGGGCATTTTATAAAAACAAATTTTTCAGTGACCTATAAAGCACTTTAGAATAAAAGTTTGATTTATTGCGTGACAAAAAATACAGTCAAGTTTCCAGACAACAGAAAACTTTAATGATATAAACACTATCGTGAATCCTGGAACTGTAGCACTTTTTTCCGGTAGGGAAATCATCAAATAACTTCTATGGGTGAAGCGGAGAGGAGTGTCAGACTTTTAACGACTAAACCGCCAATGTTCTTTCTTTTCCCTTTTGTGTTCCGGGGCTGCGGTATCTCTTTCTAAGAACCCGCAACCCCAGCATGCGGAGGCTCTGGCAAGCCCCTCTGCTTTACTGACATCTCTTTGAGGCTTTATCCACTTACCACCCCCGGCTTAAATCCACATTTGAGTTCTAAATCATTCCACAAGAACATTGCATTTTTATGGGATTAAAAGTAGCCTACGTGTTAATCAAGAATATAAACAATCTTAATACCATATTTTACCGTTAATGCATTTAAGCGTAAAGGAGTAACAAGCACACAGACATATACAATCTCCTTAACAATATTACTGTGATCACCTGAGTTGGCAACACTAAAGAAACTCTTTATTTAATAATCCCTCATTGCCAGCATATTGTATCAACAAATTACATCATAACATAGTTTACAGAAATCATAAACAATAATCAAAGCTGTTGACACACTGTATTGCCATCTTAAAAAAAATAACCTTCCAACGTATATCAGAGCCTAAACTAATAAAAAACCGGCCAAATGCGAGTTGAACTCGCTTACTGAGACGGTTCCGTATAATCTTGCGACATAAATGCCTGGTGTGCACATCCACCAAACTTGCCTTGTTCTACTCAAGGCAAGTTTGGTGGATGTGCAGACCAAGTAGGATGCTTCCCAAAAAGCCGTGGCTGATTTGCGCGATGAAGTTAATGACTTGCGTCAAAAGGCAGCGGTATCTGGGTCATCGTTGGGTGCATCGAACGTAAACACGCGTCGCGGCGCTGGCCTCGATGTATCGGCGGCAAGTTTCGCGTCAGCAGTTTTGTCGCAGTTGTCACCAAGGAATGCTGAGCCTGCAGTGTGCGCTCCCGCCCCTGTGGCTCCTTCCCGTGTCGCCACACGATCGCTGCCTGTTTCTGCAGTGTCGGCAGAATCACGTCGAGTTTGTGTTAATTCTGCTAGCGTAGGCCTGAAAAGGCACCGATTCGGGCTGATGATGGTTTTGTGACGGTGTTGAGGAGGAAGCGTCGTCAACGTACCAACAAGAACCGCTGGGGCACAGCTCCATCGGAGCCGAACGTCACCATAAGAGCCGCTAAGCCGAACACTCCGGTGTACATATCCCGCCTACACTACACCACTACGGCGGAAGGGATTGTTGAGTGCGTTCGCCAAAAGCTCAATTACGTAGCGAGAGTGCAGTCGTTGGAGTCACGTCGCAATGTCAACTTTAGGGCATTTGTGCTGCGAGTACCGACGTGTTATCTGCACTTCGTCTTGGAAGAGGACTTTTGGTCGCAGGGAGTGGTGTTCCGGCGCTTCCACGGACAAGTGCCACATGAACGCGCAGTGACATAGTGCAGTGAAGTGCTACTAACATAGTTGTTAAGGGTTTATTTACTAACACGAATTGTATTAGCTTTATATATGTTTGTCTGTAAGGTATTTAACTATGGGCCTAAGATGCCTGAAAATAAATTATTTATTCGTACATTCATTTATTTTTTAACATAAAATTACATTTTTAAATATTTCTTAAAATAAAAAAAAAAAACATTTAAAAATATAAAAATAGTAGCCCACCGGTATCGGGAACAGGGTCCAAGCTACCGGCGGTCAGGGCTCCAGAGAAAGGAACCTCCTAACAATACGAGCCGTGTCCAGGAGTACCGCTTTCTGTATCAAGCCCTTGATCCAGCTGCCTAACGAGAGCCTTCTTAGGTATTGGTCGAGGCTCTTGGCAATTAAGCCATTGGCAGATACCACTATCGGCACAATGATCGCTGAGTCCACATCCCACATGTCGACAACCTCGCGAGCCAAGTCAATATACTTCATTTGTTTATCTTTCTCGGCTTTCACGAGGTTCTCATCATGCGGGACTGTTATGTCAACAATCATTGCGCGCCGCTCTGATCGATCCACCACCACTATATCAGGCTTGTTGGCAACAATAGTCCTGTCAGTGATGATGGAGCGATCCCAGTACAATGTGATATTGCCATTTTCAAGAACTGGGTCGGGCTCATACCTGTAGTACGGCACTTCCGATTCCACAAGGTTGTATTTTAGAGCAAGTTGCTGATGGATAATCCTGGCTACAAGGTTGTGTCTATGCAAGTACTCTCCGTTAGCTAGACGAGAACAACCGGAAATAATGTGTCGTATTGATTCTCCCGGACGGTGGCATGCCCGACATATGTCAACCGTGCCGTCCTTCACAATAAATCTCCGGTAGTTATTTGTCATCATAACTTCATCCATAATTGCACAGACAAAACCTTCAGTTTCTCCAAAGAGATCCCCGGAACGTAGCCAGGCTACGGACGCTGAATGATCTACATCGGGTCCATGTAGGGCCCGGAAAAAGCGTCCGTGAAGCTCCTTACTCTGCCATACCTCCCTGCGGTCGTTAGTGTCAAGCACTACAGGTTTGCACCAGTTCTCTTTAGCCAAGGAGAGCGGGGGCTTTGTCCACTGCAACCACATCCCGATGCATTCCCACGTCGGTTTCTAGGAAATATTCCCTGAGGCTGCATATCTCGCGATTGTGGAGAGTCTTGGCGTTTAAAAAACCTCGACCTCCACAACTCCGCGGGATATACAGTCTCATAACCGAAGAACGTGGGTGATGCATACGAAATGCCGTTAACAATGTACGGACCTTCCTATCTAGGGCGTCCAGTTCTGTTTGAGTCCATTTGAGTATGCCGAAAGAGTACATCAAAACCGGCATGACCCAACCGTTAAAAGCACGCACCTTGTTTCCGCCTGATAAAAGACTATTAAATACTTTTCTCAGGCGGCCAAAGAAGCGTTCCTTCAACGATTGCTTCATGTCAGCAACATTGATGCCCAGCGCTTCCGACATCCCCAAATACTTGTAGGTTTCGGTTGCTGAGAGGGATCTAAGGTGTATGGAATCTGAGAGCTGGGTTCCCACAGATTCCACAATTTCCCCTCGCTTTACATGCATGACCGCACATTTGTCCACACCAAATTCCATCCTGATGGCGCTACTGAAAGTTTCAGTTACCTTCAGTAGCTCCATCAGCTGCAAATCGTTGGGGGCAAAGAGTTTCAGGTCATCCATGTAAAGGAGGTGAGATATAACCTGACCACCTCTCCTCAATCGATAGCCGAGACCTGAATTCTCCAGCAACGTGCTTAGAGGATTCAAGGCTAAGCAGAACCAAAGTGGACTCAAACTATCGCCCTGGAATATTCCTCGCTCTATCTTTATCGGTTCACTATTCCTCCGAATCTGCCGGCATCCTGGATAGCGAAGGACTGTACTCCATTGCCTCATACACGAGATCAGGAAGGTGCGCAGAGTTGCATCAACTTTATACAATTCTAGCACCCTCATGAGCCATGTATGTGGCACGGAGTCATAGGCCTTCTTATAGTCTATCCAGCATGTCGACAGATGCCTTCGGGAACGGCGAACCTGTTGACTAATGGCCATATCAATGAGGAGCAGCTCCTTAGTACCGCGGGACCCGTTCTTACATCCATTTTGAGAAGCAGACATGATAGAATTGTCATCAATGTGTTTAGTGATTTTAGCTCTCAAAATGGATGTAAGAACTTTATAAAGTGTCGGAAGACACGTAATTGGTCTATAATTTTTGGGTTCCGCCATACTACCCGATTTATGGAGCAGGTGGGTTATACCAGTTGTCAGAAACTTGGGTAGCGACCCTGACTCTAAGGCTGTCTGGAATAGGGTTGCCAAACAAGCGTGCGACCTCTGAATACTCTTTATCCAGAAGTTGTGCAGTCCGTCCGGCCCTGGAGATTTCCAATTAGGCAACGGACGGACAGCACAAGCTACATCTTGGGGGCTGATTGTTAAGGCCCCCATTTCTGGTATGGGGTCACACTCTCGTTCGACTTCCCGAGTCCATTCACCTTCGGTATGACTGACAGGCACCGACCAAATGTTACGCCAAAACAAACACATGGCGTCATCATCCGGTAGGTGCGTGTCAGACACACCTTGGTCCGGTCGCTCCCATGCTCTATACACCCACCTTTCATCACTTTGGAATGTGCGATTCAAAGTGAATCGTTCCACCCGCCGCTTATACCTACGAATACGGTTTGCCCATGCATATACTTTCTGTTTCAGGAAGTCGATGCGCTCTGTGATGCGGGACATATAGTCTGGAGGACTTATGTCAGTCCCTGCAAATGCCCGCTTCACAAAGCGCATCACTCGAGGTCGAGTGTTGCCCTCCCTGAAACTGATTAGTTTGCCGATGAGTGCTCTGGCGACACCAATACGCCGCTCAATCCTGCACTGCCAGAATGGAACAGCTGGTTTCGGTCGTGTAGCTCTGTCATCAGGAAATTTAACGTGAGCTACACGACACGCTGCTACAGCCGCACAATACAAGATTGAGTGAGCATCAGTGAGGTTTTCGCAGTTGTCAAAATAGTTTGACAACTGCGAATCCAGAACAGCCACCAGCACTCTATTTTTATTATGCATGGGCAAACGAGGTAAGCGTGGTCTAAGTTCGGGCGATATGTACCGATATTCTCGAATCGCACCCTCCAAAGCACTCCTCATTTCCTCATTACACTGGGTACTTACAATAGTAGCCATGTCATTACTTACCTCGTCAGCGTGACTAACTAGTTGATAGGACTGTGGTGGAACCACAGCCTGCGACGAAGAGGTAATGACCTGGCTACTCTGCATTTCTGTTCGCAAGCGATCAAGTACGGTGTCATCCAACATACGATTACGCTGGATTACCCGCACCTGATCCGACAGTCGTTGTGCCGATACGTTGACAGCCGGCTCAAGCACCTGAAACAGAGAGAGCATCCGAACCCGGTACGCAGTCAGGTTGTTTCCCCCCTCTGTAGCCCCATAGTATGAGCGCATGACGTTTTCATTGATGGATTGAGTCCATCGCATGCGCTGCACACTTCCGCCGGGAGCTGGGACCCTATCAAAGGCCGGTGGGCCTCGAAGTCCAAAACCGTCCGGCGGCCGGCGTCTTCCCCGTCGACGAGCAGGTGGTGGCGTCGTGGGCGGGGAAAAATACTCGTCGCTCGAGCTCGACGCAACTGCCACGGCCGGTGTCACAGCGCTCACGACGAGGCTGGGTTCCGGCGGCGGCGAGGCGGAGCTGAGCGACGGGCCCGGAGGTGGAAGGCGTGCATCACGGCGAGCCGCTGATCTTGTTATCATATTTTAAGCATCAAGCATCGTTTCATCCGGTATTTTCAAAATTTTTTTTCTGACAGTTGACGTCTGTCTGCCATTGTCCATTTTATTTTAACAAAATCGGTTTTTAGCTATATTTTAACTTTTTACTTTTTACATTTAATTTCTATAGGATTCTTTTTCGTTATTTACTCAAATTATGTATGATTGGAAGCCGAAAACTGGTTGTTTGATTTATTTTAGTGAGGAAACAGATAACGACATGCATGACACTTGGGGTTGCCAGCGGTTATTATTTATTATTATTATTATAAATGGCCAATCTTTTGACTGCTTTGATTTACAGGGTTTTGAATTTTGATTTTTTCGAGACGATACGACTCCCGTCCACCGTAGATGCGGGCCTATGAATGGTGAACAATGGGTAGCTCACCGTCCGTCCGTCTATTGACGACAGGCCGTGTCGACGGCGCGTTAGTGTTACACGCGCGCCTCAAAGAGATGTCAGCAAAGCAGAGGGGCTTACCAGGGCCTCCGTCTGCCGGGGTTGCGAGTTGTTCGAAAGAGATACCGCGGCCCCGGGACGCAAAGGGCAATTTAGGGAACATGGGTGGGTTTTAGTCAGTAAAAGTCTGACACTCGCTCCGCTCCGCCTAGAATGGGGGAAGTTATTTGATGATTTCCCACACCAAAAACAAAAACGGGTAGATTTTTCACACCTCCAAAGGACTTGATCATATGGTTTTAATTTCAACTTGGTACATCAATACGTGTCCGAGATAAAGGGTCTTGACAGACAAACAGACGGAGAACAAAGTGATCCTACAATGGTTTCTTTTTTTTTTGAGGTATGGAACCCAAAAAAAAAAAGGGAAATGAAATACTGGCAATCTAATAAAACGAAAAACTGTATTTTTTGTTCTTTTGCAATTAGAGTATTCTCTTGTGTGAAGAGCTCAATTTTATCGACTATGGAATAGTTGCTAGAAAACTAAACTGTTTGAATAGTTCTTTGTGACTAATATCATTTTATACTTCTTTGTTTTATTTTAATTTTAGCGAGATGTTTTTTAGGTGAATGAAAAAATATTTAATCCGGTTAGACTGGAAGTCAACCCTAACATGGTAGGCAAAAGTTTAGGCAGATGATGATGACTATATTTACAATCTAGAACCGAGCCATGTTTGCATTTCTACCTGAACAGGTATTCCAACCATACAATACCGCTGCAAATGAACCTCAAAACCAAAATACAGCAACACAACACCTCCATTCAATCACATAATAGATGACTATCATTAAAATTGCTGCCGAGCTATGAATAACGCGATTGTCGTCATTGTACACCCGGCATTATTAATGAGACTCCACAATCCACCATCGTAAAATATTCAACACAGTTATAAATGTACTAGATAGCGCAAGTATCATGGTACTGAACTTTACACTTAAGATTTTTTTATTATTCAGTCTGTTATGTCCCTCTGTAAGGCAAAGGTCTCCTTTTCCTCCTTCCACTGGTCTCTATCTAAAGCTATTATTGATTAATCTTTGCTAAATAAGTCACGTTCGTTCCGCCATCTTCTTCTTCCCTTCCGCGCTGCCGTTTGTGCCCTTTGAATTTGTTTTAGCATAAAGCTCTTTCGGAATGACAGATGTGGGCAGGCCAGTTACATTTAAGCTTGATGGCCGTGGGATCTAAATCTGTGGATTGGGTTTAAGAACGCAGTATCGAGTTCTTAATGACTAGTGAGTTTACTCTTTGCGAAAGGCGGAGCAAAAGGGTGTCACTTTTGCTGTCTAAAACCCATCCATGTTCAAGACCTCTTTTTACAGATGGGATTAGGAAATCATCAAATTACTTATCCCGCTTTGGGTGGAGTGGAAGGGAGTATCACTTTTACAGCCTAAAACCCATCGATGTCCCTATTTTGCCTTTTGTTTTCCGATGTCGCGGTATTTCTTTTGAACAACCCAGGCGCTGAAAGACCCCCAGGTGTGGAATTGTGACACTTGGTTTGTGACCATGTTAGCGCTCCATTGGTGAGGTTGGTAAAAATCCACATTGTCAATGAGTGTTCTCTTCAGTGAGAGAGGGACAGATCATTTCATTATTTGTTCTATCGACCTCATCGAAGATTATCTTTATTAATTCTCACATTTAATGTACAGATACTATTTTTTGTGTACAATAGAGAAACAAGAATCGGTAGAGTATTTTTACGATATCCAGATAAAACTATATCTGTGATTTGAACCTATAAATAATGTTTTATTTAAGTAGCAGAAAACCATAGAGTCAATGATGTCTTTAATAATTGTATTTCATTAGGTAAAAAGGAAGTTTTTTGGCATATTTATTAGAAAAATCAAAGGTGGCTTTTTTGACCTGGTTATACGAAAATTGGGTCAGTAACTTAATTAAGTTTTTGAGTCATTTTATATTTTTAGATGATGCTGCTAGTCCTGAACGAAGTAGAGTAGAGTAATACCGAAAAATGATGGTAGGACTGTATGATTCATGATATGGATTGAAAAAAAAGTCTGGCGAGATGACGAGATATTTTTTTTAAACGTTGCCCCACACTAGGAATTCATTCACATTCTGCACTGGCTTTATACAAATTAGGATTCTTATCCCGAGAGGATGATGATAGCTAGAATGATTTATCACTCATTCTTCTCTATAAGTCATGATCACTCTGATGGGAACAAGACTTATAGAGAAGTATAATAAATTGGGATAAGGGCAAAAGAATAGACAAAAATGGATGACAGTTGTTCCAGGGAAACAAATAAAAAACATGAAATATTAACCCTTAGCACCATACGTGGGGGAGCAGAGTCCCCCACCAAGCATTTTTTTGTAAATATAATTTTTATTATAAACGTTACGCGCTCGCGGCTCCGCGTATTCTCAGGATTGTCCAAGAGGTTGCGGGGTACGGATATGCGTCGGGCTGACACTTGTGGTTTGCGAGGTACGTGTTACAACGGGACTTAGGTCCCCCACGAGTGTGGTTACGTTACAATTTTTTTTGATTATCTTATCTTGTAGTTTTTTTTTTTTTAGATTTTTGAAGCGCAATGGATAAAAATTTGACTCCACAACAGATAGAAAATCTGTTAAATGATACAGAGTTGGATGAAGGTAGAAATGAGCAGATTTTTCCGGAAGAAATAGTGGATTTGAGTGATATGGAGGAAGAAGCTAGTGATCATGACACGGAAAGCGAAGAAGAACTTGGCGATGATTCTGAAGTCGATACTAATGTAGATCGACAGACTGACAACAGCTCTAATGCTTTTTACGGCAAAAACAGATAATATTATACATGATATGCATGAATAAAGATTTTCTTAGAAGACTGAAAGTGTTCCTAAAATATCGTTATAGATTGATAAGTAAACATACTGTGATTTTGCATGTTATTCAAAATGTTGAAAATATTATATTTTATTTTTATTTTTAGTTATATGTCTGAAAGGAAAAAAGACACATTTAGTTTAAAAGTTTATTTTTTAATTTTTATTTTCGTTTCTAAACTTAGTTCTAAAAAAATGAAGCCAAAAAGGCATTTATTTCGTTAAAACATCAGAAAAGTGACATTTCCATTTTAAATTTCAATAAACTGATTTTGTTTAATTTGTATTATGCGTTTTATTTATTTTATATAAAAAAAACTTCATTAAAATGATTAATTCTCAATTAAATAAATATCGAATTTATAGGGGACCTAGCTCCCCCACGAGTGTATATGTGTGGCTTGAATTAACGAGTGGTGCCAAGGGTTAACGTTGAAACCAATATTTTATGATCTACACCGATGAATTATATAAAAAGAGGAATAATGTCTGTTTGCGATGATTTTAATTTTTTTTCACCAATAGAACGCCACATTATCACTAAGTAACATAGACTATATAATTTAATATTTGTGATGATGGATGAATGTATGTATGGATGTTTGTAACTCTTTCACGTATATACGGCTGAACGGATCTTGATGAAATTTAGGCACAAAGGTAGATTATAGTCTAGAATAACACGTAGGATACTTTTATTTTCGATCATTACGTGGGGGACCTACGGGCGCAAGCTAGTTTTAATTATAATAAGAATGGTAGCAGTGAACGTTGCTTTTTAAACCTTGACCTAACGAAAAACTTACCTTTAAAAACCAATTTGTACTTATTTAAGCACTTTCTTAAAGGCAAATACTACATATTGATGTTTTTATAAACGAAGTAAACTTAATCACAAATATTTTCCTAAAAGGATAAGTTTAGTATTTCAAATTAGGTCATTTAAAACGTTGACTTTTGTGCTCACAATATTGCAAAATATAGAAGCCTTTTTATCTGCTCATACAACACAAAGAGCCATTTACATGCATAACTGATTTTTAATCCAACATCTGTTGCATGTGGTTTTAAAACAAAAACAGTTACGCGGTCAAAAAGTAAACTGGATTAATATTTGTAATTAATAACTGTGAAATAAATAAACTTGTTAGTTTCATCACTGTAAGAGATTTATTTTGTTGGAGTTTTAATTTATTCTACGTCCAAAAGTAACTAGGAGCTCGTGGCTAAATAATAACAGCTGCTCGAGTTGATTTTTAAATTAAGTTGTTGATGTGTGTCCCGTCCACCCATTATTACGTGAATTTTCTTCACGCTTAGTCCTAAAGCATGTTAAATTGTGGTTCCCTTTTGTAGATCTTCAACAGACGTTATAGGTAATCAGTCGCCCATTTCACTATTGAAATGGCGGTAATTAAAAATTACGAACTATAACAGCCCAGCTAGATGGCCAGTCGTTTCGGAGATCTTCTAGTAAACATCTTCTAAAATAAGTTGTGAAATGTGTCAATAAAACCTAAGGTAATATGATATTGTTCTATTATGTCTTGCGTATCTAATGTTATAAAAGGTTATAATGTGTGATTTGCAATAAAAGTGTTTTTATTGAATCATTTATGGAGTTTTTCTAACACAGGCGTGATGTTAAGTTACCTCCGCCATTTTGAAAATTATGTTTTATTCTCAAAATTAATATAAGCAACATCACAGAATATGCAGCATTAAAAAAAACACATCTACCAATCATGCATACACAATTTTTTGCCAATCTCCAGATCCCAAAATGAAATTACTCCGTGTAAGCAATTTTCCTCGTATACCTATCTCAGATTGTATATTTTTTTCCTCAAACGCTGAGCTTCCTTATAAATCTCACGACAGTGTACAGTGACGTTCCGTATCAGCCGAACAGCCTGAAATAAATCATAACTGAGCCTTCCGTTTTTGTGGCCTCAAGTGTACAATGTTGAAAAGGAGACACTCCATATTGTGGGTACTTTTGAGATGATTTTTAAAGTTGATTTTCGTGAGCTGCATAAATATTCTTGAAGATAAATAGTACTAAAAATATTCTTCAGTTTGTACTACGGAGTTAGTGATAGTTATTTGTAAGAAGAGTTTTGAAATCAATAACTTCGCTACTTGGCATTAACTAAAAATAAATCTAACAACTTTTTTTTTTGAGGATGGGAATTCATCAAATAACTTCCCCCGCTCTGGGCGGAGCGGGAGGGGGGAGTGTCAGACTTGTACTGTTTAAAGCCACTCATGTCCCTTCTATTGCTCTTTATATTCCAGGGCCGCGGTATCTCTTCCGAAAAAAACCGAGGTTGCGGCAGGCGTTTTAATTCTTCAGCAGAAATGCCGAGTAGAGGAAAAATCTAAGCTGAAAGTAGACTAAAGTAACAATTAATTTATCTAACAAAGTCCCAAAGACGGTGACTCGTGGTGAAATAATATCAGCCAGCCAGGTCCATCTTTAGGTTAAGCCGCGCCCGGGTTGGTCTCTGGATAGGTGACCCACTTAATACCAAGTTTCTTTCATGTCCGTCCCTTCCCTAGACCTTTCACAATAACTGACATATGCTTGCACTGGCTGGACAGGTGCACTGAAATATTATGTGTGATACTTTTTTGTTTGCTGCACTTCACACGGATGGCTTAAATGCTATCATGCGCAAGAAAACGGCTTCCTTACTGCAACGCTTGCGTAACACTCGTAACAGCATCCTGAAAATGATTGTTGGTAGGCCCGATTGCCCCATTCAAAGGCACTGGGTGAAATTAGCTATAAGTTTATGTAATTAAGTACTACTAATAACACTAACTAGTATACATATAAGCATATTCTGCTACTAATTCACTAACAAATTATGGAATCTACTGGGTTTGAAATTAAAGAATGTATGTTTTATTTATTTAAAAAGACCATTTGAGAAACTAGTCTGCACAGTCCTAATGAAAATTGAACAAGACTTTTGTCTTGACCTTAAATATTCTCAGAGTTAAAAAAACGTCGTGTAAAAGTGTTTGTAAAAACTTACTTGCAAAATAAACATCATTTAAACCCTGCTGTTATTTTATATAAGGTACATTTTCCTTCTTCCATGCCTTGTCTTATCTAAATAACAGGCAGTTATATGTTCATGTCAAAGCGTTGCCATGTTTCGTCTCTATTTTTTTATGTACTGCTTACGTAATATCTCTTTCAGCAAGAAACTGTTCCATATAAGTTGTTTTTATTACATGTTTTAGTGACATTCTCTGTAAATGCGTCGGTTGGTATTTGTTGTATTTTTTTGGATTTGTTTTTTTTTTAAATGGCTTAATATCCTGCAATTCCTTTGTAAAAACACACACTGTCTTATTTTTTTTTTCTCTCTTATTTCTGGCTTTAGACGTTTTAAATGAATCTTCTTTTGATTAAAAGTGGTCCACACATATAGTATAGACAACAGTAGTCCTACTTTTGGCAACACTGACTTCGATAAAGACAATTTTTTTTTTATTAATATGGGTATGACCATACTATAGGATAGGGTTAAAAAAAATAAAGCACTAGTCATAGTTTTAGGTGCTTCCGAAACGGCTTCATCGATTTTTATGACATTTTACATGTATATTCGGTATGTCTAAGAATCGGTTCTAATCTATTTTTCATACCTCTAAGTGATGAGAGGAAAGACGGCCACCTCTTTAGAAGGTGACCTGCATTGCTATTCACATACAATCCAATCATAACAGTAATCAATAATCGACACTAGTGTAATATAATAAAAATTCTAGTATAATAAAAATAAAAAAGTAATCGTCAAACCGGCTTAACGTGAATGTGTGTGAATAGTCACATACCATTTTCAGTTTTTTATAACATTGCAAGGTACATAATGCTAGCAAATAGGAATTTGTGGTAAAAAATTAAAAAAATATAAATATATAATTTTACCAGGTAATCTTTTATTGTCGCTATTATTGACGTCTTCATATCGTAACACGGTTGTGCAGACATGTCAAAATTGTCGAAATTACGGGTCTGTGAATAGCGTTTGGAGGACTTTTTCGATAATACTAACGCAATGAATGAATAATTTCTATATTTTAATAATTACTTTACTTTAATTACCTTGTGATAAACAGAATTGTATAAAATCTGGTTGTTTTAACCTGACAGACAGCTGTGTTGCTGGGGAGTTTGTTCCGCCACTGCCACCGCCACTTCCCAGCTAAAACACTAGGAAGTGGCGAAGGGCAGGGCGTTTGTGGGACTGTCTCTTCTACTGTGACGTTCAAAAAGTGCTGATTTTTAGCCGAATTTGAATAAATGACTTTTGATTTTGAATGGCACGATTGTTATCGAGTGTTTGGGAATAGCTAGGCTAAGCAGTAGGTGAAATCGGTAGTCACAGCTAGTTATAAATAAAATCAATACGAACCTTATTTGCTTCATTAATTAGTCTTCAAATAATATTCCAGATGTTGAGTACTCAATATTGACTTGAAATTAATTAGGTTTCTCTATCTCTAAGGGACATATTTCAAGAATTTTCCATCTCAATTTTCTTTTTCCCTCCTTCCAATTACATTATTAAGCTGCGGTATTTGAAGTTTTTATAACAAGTCAAAGCCTCTGTGATTGAATTTTATTCTCTTTACGTTGACCGAAGATTTTTGTTGTATTTTATTATTTTACTTTTTTGTTAGCAAGTTTTTTTTTATTAACGAGTTACTAAATAAAGTAATTATACAGTGGCAAAAAAGCTAAAGTAGGTCTCATACAGAAGTAATAGGCCTAAACTAAACCCGTGTCGACGGCGCGTGCGTGATCCATGCGCACCTCAAAGAGAGGTCAGCAAAGCAGAGGGGCCTTTTGGGGTGGGATATCACCAAATAAATTCCTTAGTAAAAGTATGACACTCCCCCCCGCTCTGGGAGAAGCGGGGGGGAGTGTCATACTTTTACTAAGTAAAACCCACCCATGTTCTTTCTATTGCCCTTTACGTTCCGGGGTCGCGGTATCTCTTTCGAACAACCCGCAACCCCGTCAGGCGGAAGCTCAGGCAAGCCCCTCGACACGGCTTATGCAGAGGGGCCTGTTACATAATTATCTACGCCTGCGGCATAAACGGCCATACCTTTTAAGTGCCTAAATTTTGGGGTTTGATATTTTACAGCTCAAAGGGACCACAGACTTGAGTGTATGGTTTTAATTTCAAGACGCCTTCACGTTTCTCGAGATAAAGGGTCTTGACAGACAAACTTTAAAAAAGTGATCCTAAAAGGGTTTAGTTTTTTCTTTTGTGGCCACAGGACTCAGTTATTAAAGGAACCCTTTTAATTATTGAGTACTGTGGCAAAATTAGGGGAAAGGCAACAAAAAAAAAAAACTAAGAAACATCTTGTTAAACAATTTTTTGTTTTGTTGGTAATGTTTTTGGATGGCTCTGAAAAATAGCTATCTTTTATATCAACAAAAGATAGCTTTTGAGTGGTATCAAATATTCAAAATTCCACATTAGTTAGGTCATTGAATACTTCCATATTAAATCCCACGCGCGTGTATCTTATGACCCAAAAAATTAAGGTTGACCTTTTCATTAACGGTCACCCATTGTCCCTGATGCCCTACTAATGTCACTCGATACGGGTCATTAACTTTATCACCAGAGTACTTCCAGAATTCTAGAAAATACTAAAACTTTATGCGTCTATTTTAAATGGAAACAGTACATGAAACGACCATTTTTTGGCAAAAAAAATGTCTGTCTCCAGTCGTGAGAAATATGAAGCTCGAAGATTTATTTCTTGGACAAAAAATACCAGAGTCGGGACATAATGAATAGCAAGCCAAATATCTTAACATGGTTCTGAGTAAAGTGTGGACTGTTAGGGACACACTGGAGTTAAGTTTTGCGAACGATTTTCAAGTCATCTTTTATCATGCCAGGGTAACGGGTTGTTCGAAAGAGACTTTAGCTCGGAACACAAAGGGCAAAATAATATTACAATTAAACTGCGCCGAAACCCTAATTAATTGGGATAAGGGCATAAGAATGATAACGACACATTATCTCATACCTTCGTCCATGGGAGGAAGAGAAACTGCGGAAACTGCGGCGTTTACGATCCTTACATACACGTGGTGGTAGGATTCGTCCAGCTTGCGATCACTATAATAACGAAGCAGTCATCTGGTAAACCTTCAAAACTGACAATGACGTTTGAAAGAGGACAAAGAGAAATAAACAAACATTAAAGATGGAGGTTTCTTTTATAAAGATGTGTTTCAGGCGATCTTTTTTAAAATCTCATCTAATGGTCACACACTTTTGATTATTGACGGTTATAAACAAAGTAAAAATCCCGTTTCACAAGCTGAGTGTGATTAATGAGTAACCATATCAGTTTTAAAAGCGGTTTTAATGAGGACTAGTTGGTCAATAGTAACGACAATATATCCCAAAGTTAACAGGAGCTATAGAGAAAGAACTACTAACGAAGCGTGTCACGACAGCCGGCGCCGCGTTTTATATGGCCATTTTGAGCGGGACGTATTAAACGAACACGTTGATATTATACCTCATATACTACAGAAAAAATATTTTAGGAAATGTGTTTGTGATGACTATTTTTATATAAAAAAAAATGGCTATGTCTATGTCCGTCTCCAGGGTCTCAATTATCTCTGTACCAAAATTCATCAAAATCGGTCTAGCCATTTAGATGTGAAGACGTAACAATCAAACATACAAAGTCACTTTCGCCTTTATAATATTATAGTAAGGATATATTATACTAGCTGTCTTGAGCGGGTTCAGCAGCGTTTTTAGTTGGTGCCCTGCTCCTAAGGGTAGTATCGTGATGTTGTATAGCCTATGTTACTTCCTTATAATGTAGCTAAAAATGGTTAAATCAGTCCAGTAGTTTTGGAGCCTATTCGACACAATCAAATCTTTCCTCTTTTTAATATTGGTATGGTAAAGGTAATAATTTATAGGTTCACTGTCACCCCCTATACCCTCTACTCACAATAGCCGTCAACTACAATGATCATTTCTGACGTATTATCAACCGACGGGCCTGCGGTTTTACACCGCAATCACCCATCTGGGCAACAAGCGCAGTGAATATGGTTTTATCTCGCGATATCACTCGTGGTATCGGTCTCTAGGGCGTCCCGAATTCAAAAGTGAACAACATACAACATTTTGTGATATCGAATTGCCGTGACACTTGTCAGTTTTGGAAAAAATTGTAGTCATTTAAACCTCAAAGCACTAAAGGTTCGAATAATGACAATAATTTTATATGAAAATCTGGCTGTTAAAATGTTAAATCTTTCCTACTTATATTTTGACGACACGGTTATCGCAGTGGCTAAGCGTTAGAGTGCTGCGCTACGTGTCGCGGGTTAGATCCCCGCACGGAATAGATATTTGTATGACCTACAGACAGGTGTTCTGGGTCTCGCTGTTTGGGTATGTGAGTTTAAATATTTATTAACGCACCCACGATTCAGGAGAAATTAATAAAAAAATACACGAACTTCATGCTTAGTAGTCGCGTAATAATTAAAGACTGCTTTAAGGAGCAAGTGGCTAAATAATAGCAGCCGCTTGAGTCGATCTTAAGGTTAAGCAGACCTTACCTAGGTTGGTCTGTAAATCGGTGACCACCTATTATATACCGAGTTTCCTCCGTGCCTCGGTAAGCACGTTAAGCTTGTTTGCCCTGCTGACATTAGTAGATCTTTGACAGTCCTTACAGATAATGTCCCAAATGTCTGACAACCAGTCTTACCAAGGGGTATCGTATTACCGGTACTAACTGTGTGATAGAGTTCCCATATGTATGTAAAATACTGGTATTTAGCTGCACTGATACCACTTGAGAAAAGGCTAGGCAGATGATGAAATAAAGACTTAGATTCTTAATTGCAGCTTAACCGTATAGTTCGGTACGGACCCCTTCGGGGGCTCGACATTCAAACCTCCGCTGGCTCGGTACTGGCCCCGAAAGGGGTCGGACATTTAAGTCATATGACCTCCTCATTATTTTTGTAAATATTTTATTTTCTGGATAATAAATAATATGGGTGTGCATTCATTAAGATAGTAGAATAAAAAACTCATATGTAAACGTCATTAGAAGTTCTTTAATTATTGAGGAAGTTTCTTAATTAAGTCTTTTAAAATCCAAATGCGTAAATTACGATCATCGCCATTTTGATGGCAGTGTAGGTCGACGCTAAAAATCATAAAAAAATAGGTTTTCGGACATTTAAACTCCATATTATTGGGCTTGATTAACATGTCCTTTTATTACGTGAAGAAATCATTCGTAATTGAACTTATATTAGTAGTGGTAATGATACATTTTGAAATCTAAAGTCGAAGTTTCGCGCCAATCGGTGCTTGTTTACATTTTTAATTCCACATTATATCATATATTCACGAATAGATTCTATAGCAACTGACACAGATATCATTTCAAATATTATAAATAACATGACAATGCCCAGATCTTATCGTAATTTGCAATAATAGGACCAATAACACGGAATATTCATAACCACTACTAAATTCACTTTCGAAATTGACGTCCATTTCTTTTTTTTTTAATTTTGTGATGTGTAAATGCGATTATTTCAATCGATTATTTTCTTGTAAATCAATCAACTCGATAAATTAAATTAAGGAATATCAGAAATTGATAGATGAAAATAAAAAATAATTTTGTAATACGTGTAAAATACTATAAATATTGATTATAATATTTTTTACGCCACTAAAACCGATTCAACAACAAACAGTACAAACTGATCTATGGCTAAACTCGCGCCAATTTTATTTTCAGATAAAAATTCAAAAAAGGAATGCGCTCGATGTTCAAATTTATAATAAAATGTTTATTTGCTATTTTATTAATAATTTGGTTTTGTACCTACTATTTGAATGTGAATTGCAAATAGAAATAAATAAGGTTGAATATAGAACGCGCCAATTATGATCTTGGTAAGCACATTACAAAAATCAGCTATAATAAATTACATTTTGTTCGACAAAATTGTTTGGTTGGATTGTCTAATTGAAAAGCGTATTCATTCTTTCCTAAAACATGGCTCGTAGGCTAAAGTGTTCTTGGAGTGGAAGCCTTGGGGTAAAAATGGCCTATAGAGGAAGAGCACAATTGAGATGGAAACACGACACCAAGAAAACTCCTGGTTCAAAATGAGTCCATTTTGAACCTGTATTTTTCTTGATGTCGTGTACCGGGGTTTTTTTTTGGGTGGGAAATCGTCAAATAACTTCCTCCGCTCTGGGCAGAACGGGGGGGAGTGTCAGACTAGTACTGACTAAAACCCACCCATGCTCCTTCTATTGCATAACCCTGACACTCCCCCCCGTTCGTCTAGAGCGGGGGAAGTGAGGCGCTCCTCAAACCAAGCCAGCTACCGCGGGAGACGCTACAGGCATCGGGCGTCGGGTGTCTATATCAATATTTTGGGGCCCCGATGTGTGCGGAGTCCCTGTCCGTCTAAAACAAGGCTCTACTGCGGAGGCATGGCTTTCTAGGTGCGGTACGGTATGGTTGTGCCGGCTGGGGTGTTTGACTAGTTACCTACAGAATTAGCATGACCTCCTACAAAAATGGCCGCCATTTTCATTCATCGTCATTCAACAAAACAGCCAAAATCTTTTACACAAAATAGTTTGACAGCAAAATATACCTCAAATCTTGGTGCATAAGAAAATAATTATAGCATAACAAAAAAGCACGTGACAAAATGTTGTTGTCTTTCTTTTCTTATCGATATCATAGATATTTGAACAACTATAATATCAATAGTAGAATAATATGCAATCTCCATAGGAAAATTCCTCAATGGTCCCAAAACTTTTTTTTAAAGTTTACTCCATTACGATTATCGATTAGATTGAATGCAACTTTTTAATCGTAATGATGAAACTTAGATTTACGGTCAGCACTAAGAAATGTCATGTTGCAACACAGTTTTTAGTATTTTTTGTCGAGATTTGTATCGTGTTTTATTTTGAATTTATATGTAAAATGGCAAAAATAAGAATGCAGATGGAATGTCACTGTTTTTATTTTGGATTTCCGATTTTATTATCAAAGGGTTGTCTTGTGTATGTGCATTATTTCCAGCGTTTTTAAAGTACCTAATTTTTGGAAGGGTGTAATAATATGTATTTTACACACATTTTACAATAGATTGACGCCGTTTTATCGACCTTATGAAGTTTTTGGAAATATAAACCTCAAACTTATCATATGAAACAGCCCCGGTGACTTATTTTTAATAACAAAATTGAATGCTGTAAATTGATGAAAATTCTTGAATTTCATGACAATTCGCGTCACCCCACCGATTCAGCTGATGTGTCATGTGTCAAAATCCTGTCGTGCAGAGTGGTTAAACAATGACAGTGGGTTCACGCACACCTCAAAAACATGTCAGCAAAGTGGGGGAGCCTGCCAAAGCCACTGCCTACCGAGTTTGCGGGTTGTTCGAAAGAGATACCGCGGCCCCAGAACGTAAAAGGCAATAGAAGAAACATGGTTGGGTTTTAGTAAATACAAGCCTGACAAAAGCTTAAACAATATATACATTGACTGATAGCAAATTATAGTTACTGAAACATCGTGTAAACTGGCTTTATATATGTTATAGCTTAATTCTGTTTATCTCGAACTAGCTGTTCCCCACGGTTTACCCGCGCTGCTCAGCACCTGTTGGTCGTTGCGTGATGTTATATAGCCTAGCCTTCCTCAAGAAATAAACTATCCAACACTAAAAGAATTTTCCAATTCCAACCAGTAGTCCCTGAGATTAGCGTTTTCAAACAAACAAACAAACAAACTCTTCAGTTTTATAATATTAAGTATAGATAGTATAGATATGTATGTATTTATAACTTATATAAGTATGTATATCAGTTGTCTGGTTACCATAACACAAGCTAGCCATAGCCATAGCAGATAGCCGTGTGTGAGCTATCCCAAGATATTTATTACTTTTGGACGTAGAATAAATTAAAACGCCAAAAAAAAATCTCTTACAGTGATGAAACTAACAAGTTTATTTATTTCACAGTTTTGAATTACAAAATATTAATCCAGTTTACTTTTTGACCGCGTAACTGTTTTGGTTTTAAAACCACATGCAACAGATGTTGGATTAAAAACAGTTATGCATGTAAATGGCTCTTTGTGTTGTATGAGCAGATAAAAAGGCTTTTATATTTTGCAATATTGTGAGCACAAAAGTCAACGTTTTAAATGACCTAATTTGACATAATAAACTTATCCTTTTAGGAAAATATTTGTGATTAAGTTTACTTCGTTTATAAAAATACTAGCTGTTCCACGTGGTTTCACCCACGCTGCTCAGCACCTGTTGGTCGTAGCGTGATGTTATATGCCTATAGCCTTTCTCAAGAAATGGACTATCCAACACTAAAAGAATTTTCCAATTTCAACCAGTAGTACCTGAGATTAGCGCGTTCAAACAAACAAACAAACAAACTCTTCAGCTTTATAATATTATAGTATAGATAAGTTTACTTCGTTTATAAAAATACTAGCTGTTCCACGCGGTTTCACCCACGCTGCTCAGCACCTGTTGGTCGTAGCGTGATGTTATATAGTCTATAGCCTTCCTCAAGAAATGGACTATCCAACACTAAAAGAAGTTTTAAATTCCAACCAGTAGTCCCTGAGATTAGCGCGTTCAAACAAGCAAACAAACTCTTCAGCTTTATAATATTAGTATAGACTAGCTGTTCCCCACGGTTTCACCCGCGCTGCTCGGCACCTGTTGGTCGTAGCGTGATGTTATATAGCCTATGGCCTTCCTCAAGAAATGGGCTATCCAACACTAAAAGAATTTTCCAATTCCAACCAGTGGTCCCTGAGATTAGCGCGTTCAAACAAACAAACAAACTCTTCAGCTTTATAATATTAGTATAGATTAGTATAGATAAACTAAATACCCTACGTTTTCAAGCCAAGTCTGGAACAAATCCATCTCGTATAACATTTTCTAACAAAGGACAATTCATACTAAATGCGTTCACAGGTGCGATTTTTATTCTCCTATAAAAACCTCGTAAAATATAGTTTTTGTTTTGATATTCTGGCACGGAACAACCGAATCTACGTGTGCTTAGGTCCCGTTTTATTTAAACGACAGTGCTTGTTCCGGGTTGGTTATAAATTTTACATGTTTGTGATTTGTTTTTATTTAGTACCTACGTTCATGAGGTGATCTAATAGAATGAATGAATTATTAATTTATTTTGCAAGAATATAGGTACTTAACATAAGTTCTGTGACGTTTGCGCTATACAATGAAAAACGCTTGAAAGCCTTTCAAGATTATATTTTACTTGCTTTTCCCCGCGACTTCGCTCGCGTTATCCTCCTTTCCTGATTTGCAGGTACCTGCTACTTGTAGTTTTTGCCCTTGCGCCTTATTTATTGTAACAGCAAAGCTAAATTTTCCCTTTTCTTCTCTCTTTCTTCCTAATTTCTCACTTAAAAAAAATGCCTTTTTTCGTGTCCAGGGTACCTAAAAAAAGCCCTACTACACGTTTAATAACAAGACTTACAAAAAATCTGATGATCATAAAGTTCACATTTATAAATCATCTACATAACAAAACCTTCCCTTAAGAACAGCCGCACCACACAGAATATCAATTATCTAACAGCTCTATTAACATTTAAATCCCATACTAAATCAAGCACAACTTTCAGTAAGTAACTTCACCCGACCTTAATACTCAGAACAATGAATACCATAAGGCCTTTTTGCAGACAATAAATGCATTGAAAAAGTCAATGTTATTGACAGTAAAGTTACATGGGTCCAAGTGTGTTCGACATTTTGACATATGACTTATTTTATCGAAGGAAACAATGGTCCGACTGTTTTGTTCCAGGGTGATATATCAGTGTTCTGTAGTAATTATGTTTTGGTTTCCTGTATCAATTTGGGACGGGATCGTGGTTTGTCAGATTGATAAGGAGAGGAAAATAAGAAAAGGATGCGTAGTATTCGATAGAAATAACGTCGCTGTGGAAGATTTTTTTTTTGGTAAAAGTTATTTAATTGACTGCTTCTTTAGGAAGTATGTCGTGAAAAGGTGCCTTTAGAAATAGAAGGAGACGTACACATGCAAAAACTGGAGTTTACAGGTAAACGGCGCAATTACTAAAGGGAAAAGGCGAGGCCAAAATAAGTGTTGATTACTCGGAAAACGCAGTGGCTAAGCGTTTGAGTTTGGTTCGATCCCCACACGGAACAAATATTTGTATGGCCTACAGATAGTTGTTTCGCTTGTGTGGTTGTTTGTATATGTGAGTTTAAATGTTTGTAGACGCACCCACGATACAGAAAAAATAAATGATGTGGGCAACGTTTAAAAAATAATAATAATGTAAGTCTATTTTGACTGTATACCTCAAAAAATAAGTAGATTGCAAAAATACTTTAAACATGTTTTTTTATTTAAAAATTCACAATTTTTGTCTATGCCCAATTAATGGCATTTGGCTCAACACCTATTTCATGCGATTTGAACGTAAAGTGTCGGAATGATGTTCACGTTTTTTGTTATCAATCAAACTAATTGTCCCTCCGCACTGTTTTTATTTTTATAAAGCGAGTTGTTTAAGTATTTCAGTAACCAAAAAATATATGTGCCTAAATATAAATGTGTCAAGGCGGTTTGCCCAGCAACCACCTGGCTAAATAACTAATATATACTACCCATAACTATCTTATTATATTTATCGTTTTGTACTTCAAAAGAAGAATGGAAATCTTTTAGGATCATTTAGTTGTTTGTTTGAATGTCTGTCAATATATTTTATATCGAGAACGCTTGAAACTGTAAATCAACTCAACTTTAAGTTTACGCAGTCAAAAGATATGGCCGTGTATGATGCAAGTTTATACGGAACCCTAGCTGCGTGAGTCAGACTCGCACATGGCCAGTTTTTTAAGGGAAGTTACAAAACCGAAAAGCCGTTGTACAAACAGTAATGATCATGGACTGACAAGAAATACAAAATAAATACTGATAAAAAAGACGCTGCAATTCATTTCCTCAATCTTCATCAACCTGCATTACCAACACTTCCCTCCATATTTAGCGACATTATTCCAAATACGAACTCGATACAACGCAACAAGGAAAATGGGAGAGATTCTCCATTTTCCGGAATACTCGATATCCAGTGACAGAATATAAGTAAAACGTTACCACACCAGTAACAGAACAGTAATAACGTATAATCGAGGGCAGCGGAGGTCGTCATCAAGTTGTAAGAGCAGTGAAAACTGGGTCTGTCGGCATAGTGTAGACTGTGGAAGTAAATCAAGTGATATATATTTATTGCAGATGGGAAATCATCAAATAACTTCCTTTCCTTTTGGCTGAGCGGGGTGGAGTGTCAGACTTTTGCTGACTAAAACCCACCCATGTTCCTTCTATTGCTCTTTACGTTCCGGGGCCGCAGTATGTCGTTCGAACAACCCGCAATGGCATGATAGGCTTTAATTACTTTTTTGAATCATTTGGTTTTACAATGTTATTCTCAATTACAGCGTTAATACTTAAGTAACTACACTATGAATGTCTTAGCTAAAAAAAAAGATAAAATTAACAAACATCTAAGAAACTACAAGTTCCACACCTCCTTAAGAAATCCTTAACAAACAAAAATATATTATTTAGGTAGGCGGCAAAATAATCATTCAAATTTGCCGCCCGGCCCGTACCTAAACAGATTTTCCAAGCATAGTGCGTAGTACCCCTAACATATTAGGCGACCAATCCGTTTTGGGTCACTGGGTCCAATCTCGAGATAGATTAGCAGTCGGAGATACACACATTCGTGCACTTGAATAAATGCATGGAGATATGCAGGCATAGGTGCACTTTCTGCTCCTGTACTGTCATAGTCCTATGAAAGAAAAAAAGAAAGATAAACTTTAATTTGGGAGTCGCACAAAACAAGTAAAACAATAACACAATGAAATAAAATGACAATGTTATTGTCTATGCGAGGTCAAAAAGGTCCCCGTCTCAGCATAAGCTGCGCTATTTTAGGATCAAAATAACACAGCGCTGGTATTCTGACAGGGCCAGTTAGTGGTGTCACGGACACAGAATGGAACACATACCCACTTAAATAAATATTTTTGTTACAGATACAAAGATTACAAAATAATAAATAAATACAGATGAACAAAAGTTTAGTAATGATATTATTCTTCATGCAAATTATATTATCGACACTATCTAATTGGCCAATACCCAATAGCCCAGCGCTCCAAATGTCTTTTGTTGAAGAGGCAAAACGATGGAACGCGTGAGAGTTTATGGTACGCTCCGGACGGCTGTCAAATTTACAAACAACACAAATTAGATAGCAATCCGCCATCACCAGAGATAGATAAGGCGCAGGACCCAAAGGCTTTTTGTCCTCTCCAAGGCACGAAGGTTATAATACCGGCCAATTCTAAACTCCAGGCTACTAGTGAGAAATTTCTATTATAAAATAATTATAAATCCAATTGCACTTTTAGCACGACCTTGGAATCGAATTCAAGACCCCGAGTCAAGTGAAAAACGGAACAGGTACTCAAACTCAAAGCATTTATTAGAATTAGACCATTACAGGCACTTTTGAATGTCAAGAAACAAAATGTTGAAGCTACAGTCCCGGTTACAAGGCACAATAGCTTGTGAAAGCACTGTAGATTGACTCCTAATGGAACAGACTATGTCGAACGAAGTCACACATTTTTTTTCGCATGGGAAATCATTTAAGGCTCTTCTCGCACTCACATCGCATCGCATGAGAGAGTATTCTTGTATCTTGTGCTTTTATTTTGACGTTTATATTCCTAGTATCTTGCTTACTTACTTACTTATACCTATTACTTTTATTTTACTAATATTATAAATGCGAATTTTTGTGAGGATGTTACTCTTTTACGTCGAAACGGCTGAACAGATGTTGATGAAATTTGACACAACGGTGGATTATTATCTGGAATAACACATAGAATACTTTATTTTCAATATCACGCGGGCAAAGCCGTGGGTGCCAGCTTTCTTACTAAACTTCTATTCCTCTTTCATGTCAAAAAAGCTAAACGGATCTTGATGGAATTTGGCACAGAGGTAGATTGTAGTCTGGAATAACACATAAGATACTTTTTTTTTCGATATAACGCGGGTGAAGCTGGAGCCAGCTAGTATGTAAACTTAATGGATTTTAATGAAACTTCACAATAATATAGCTTACATATCAAAATAAGACATAGGTTACAATTCATAAAGGTATATTGTTTATTCTATCACTACACGAGTGAAACTGCGGGGTGCAGCTAGTTTCTCTAAATTCCCGAACGCAACATAGTTTGAAAAAGGCAAATGATAGGTACTTTTTTTTCTTCATTCACCTGGAAAGTAAAGCAGACTTGATACACTCCTTTGGCCAAACTGTGGCAGTTGTCAGTCGGATCACGCTCCTGATTGGCGAGCGGGCCATGAGTGCCTCAACGTGACTGCGGACCGATGAATATTTTCAACAAGCCTTTGTTTTTAAAGTGACTGCTATTCAACATTTGGGGTTTACAAAAAGTTGGAGTTGATATTTCCTGGTACTGTTATTACTTTGATTAGATTTCTCGAACTTCCCAGGAATTAAACAATTGTAACAAAGAAAGGGTAAATTAAATAGGAAAAAAATAAGTATGATATCAATACAATTTACAGATAGTCAGTGTCCTGAAAGTCTGACAACCAGTTTTACGAAGAGGTATCTTACTACCCAATACCGGGTTCTAGAAGTTAAAAAGGCAGTCGCTCCATGTAAAATACTGGTATTCAGCTGAATCCGGTAACACGATGATGATGAAAATGAACCAACTACACGCAAACACCAGTCTAAGGCCGTTTTAAGATGATCATCGCCGACCACCGTTGTGGCCTACCATACGCCCGCGTTCGACACGCTCAAAATCAGCGAATTTAATATAATTTAACCAGTGCAAAACGTGTGTGGTTAGGCTTGGTGTGTTCGGCAGGACTTCAATAAATGCAATTTGATATCTATTGATGTGTCATAAGACTCAAATTAGAAACAAAAAATATCAAAGCAAGCTAGACGCGGTTGCAGACGCACGTTGCGTGGGAGCGTTTCGTCTGAACGCAGCCTCACTATGAATACATCGCTTGCTATTGCAAAATAAAGATTCACAAACATAGAACGGAACATGCAGATATGCTATAGAAAAAAACAAATATCCTAACTCCAGAAAAATAAAAATCTAGCCATGAAAAAACAAACACGTAAACTGAAACTTCCTCGTCAGAATCGAAACAAAAACCGTCGCAAATATTTATAACAAACATTGGAACTCTATACACGCGCCGAGAGAACCCGATATCCAGTCAGTCCGGTAATCGGTAAACGATGATCATATGTCAAAAAGCATAGACAATGGCTCCCTTTATTGACAGCGTCCCGAACTAATTTTCCAAGGTGTGGCTGTGGACAGACATTATAAAGGCGCATACATAATGCCTGCTAATTTATTCGACAAAGTTCGTTGTGATCCTATTAATCCAGTTTGGGTATTTTACATGCGACCTACTTGCACGTTAAACCTTTTGGTAAATTGTCTACATTCTCAGACATGTAATTTTGGCAAAGGTTAGTCGATAATGAAATTGAACACAAAATAATCAAGTTCATATATGCAAAATTCTATGTAATGGAGCAGTAGTATGTATTAGTGGGATTTGGCGAACCGTTTTATAACGAGGATGAGGAAGGAACCCCTTTTTACCGATGGGAAATCACCCCCTTCCCCCGCTCTAGGCAGACTTTTACAGGCTAAAACCCACCCCTGTTCCTTCTTTTGCCGTTTGTGTTGTGTTCTATTCCTGGCCCATTTTACCGTTTCTTCGTGGCCCTGGCTGGCCCCTCTGCTTTGCTGGCGCCTCTTTGAAGCACGCGTGGAACACTAACGCGCCGTCGACACAGGCTGTCGTCTCTCGACGGTCGGTCAGACCCACCCACCTCCTTCGCATAGCTAGCATGACTGCTTCGCAAAAGGCAGTGAACGCTTCCCATTCCCTCTTGCTCCGGTCTATGGACTGAACCAGGGCCGGACGCAAGAGACCGCCGCCACCGTTCAAAAGTGCCTATAATGTCTGTTTGACGACACAGTGGCTGAGCGATCGACTGCTGCGCTGCGTGTCGCAGGTGCGATCCTCGCCCGGAACAAATATTTTTATGACCTACAAATAGTTGTTCCGGGTCTAGCTGCTTGTGTATGTGATTTTAAAATGTTTGTAGACGCAACTACGATACAGAAGAAATTCAAAGAGTGGGGCGTTTTTTATTTTTAATGGTCTAATTGGAAATAAATGCTTTGAGTTTGACAACTTCCCTCTGGTTTGAAGATCTTCCCTTATCTATGGGGGATGAAGAAATATGAAGTTCCGTCTCGGAAAGTAATGGCATTTCACTCTCAATTCATACATCATTCATCACTCCCATTCCAGACAACATTCCATTTAACATGTTATAATTATATGCAGTGATTGTAAGATACCTTTGACAACATTGATCCAACGCACCGTGTTATTCCGCTGAAGGCATTTCTATTCAAAGCATATTCCTGCTGAATACCTGAATGGTTTAGCATACAACATAGTATCATGTACGCAAACACGTAGTGGTATTAATTGCTATTGCTATGAGCACGGTATGGTATGCCTATTTGTATGGTCAGTGGGGTTATTGTACAGACGCCTGCACATCAAGCTACCACAATCTGTCAGATTTCTTTGATAGATTTTCGACTTTATTTCTAAAGTATAAGGTTCAAGGTTCATTGGGAAAAATTAACATTTCGGGTAGCTTGACCTGCAGGCGTCTGTACATTTGTCATAAAGTAAATTCGTCATATTTTGAAAAGTCCATACATTGAAAGTAAATTCGTCACATGTATAAAAAATATGTGTAAACTCGTCACAGGTTCATAAGGGTTATTGTTAAATTGACACAAATCCTCAATTCACATAAATCTTTTTCTTTAAGTAGCGATAGCAAGCAAGTTTTTAGCGCATGTAATATATTGATCGGTAATTAAATATTACATGTTTTAAAAATGCTTCAATTTGATATACTAAAAAAGGAGGCTGAATATATAGATTGGAAATTAAGGAATTTCAAATTTGATATAGGGAGACCCTTGTACCATGGGACACTTTTCTTCAAATGTCCATAATTTAAGATCAGATTGATCAATGACCATGAATGTTGAAATTTTTATCAACTAGCCTATAAGATCACAATATTATGAAGCAACAAACGACTTACTACGCTTTATTTATAAAAAAAATGGCATTTAATTATTTCAGAACATTTGTCCCAAGGTACAATCATGGTTCGTACCTTGGGACACTAATATTTGTACCTTGGGACACATTTTGTTTCCATCATCTGACATAAATGTTATATATCTCGATAATTTAGGTATTAATGGGCAGCTGTTAAAGTCGTTTAAAACACTATAAATATAAGAAAAATTATCATAATTATAATCACTTTTTATTAGATAATCAGTTAAACAACTATAATAACAAAAGTTGTTCCTAAACATTACTACTGCTTATTTTTAGACGTAAGGCCGCATTTCTGACAGTAATTATCAAAACAGGTGCAATCTTCGTGTACCCATAGTTGACAGGTGACGCATTGAATCCAGTCTTCTGTGCTCGAAGTAGTGAAATAATGTCCCAAGGTACAAACAAATCACTGTCCCGAGGTACAAATTTCAATTGTTCAAAACAAATTGTGGTTATAATTTATAAATCACAGAAATCTATTGTACTGAAATAAAATAAGTGATTGTAAATATAACTAACAACTAATTGTATCATAATGAAACGGCTTAGCTCTAAATATTTCGATTTTAACACAGATTCAAATGGATTGTAAAAAAAAATCGGGCGAAAAAATCACACTGCATATCAGAACTAAACAACGACGCAAAATGGCCGACTTTCCTTGTTGCATCCTGAATATTTATGTGAAATGGTTACTAGATGTCGCTAGTTACCCTTTCTAGATGCAATATTTCTGGTTCAATGAGCATGTCTCAAGGTACAAGGTGTCCCAAGGTACAAGGATCTCCCCACAAACCACAGCATAATTAGCAAATGTACAATAAACATTATACAAAAAAGTAATTAGCGTCGTATATAATGTAAAAGAGATATCACGTGTTGTGCTATTAAACGCTAGATCTGAATCACGGTGTTAAAGATTCTCCATGATTTAATAAGGTCAACAAAATTTTTGGCAACATTAACATTTAAAATTCCAAATTTTTCGACGCATGCTCTTGGTTTATGCTACGATTTAGTTCTTTAATTTAGCACATTTTAGAGTTATTAATATATATGGCTTGGCACCGACTTCAAACCAAGCAGTAAGCGGAAAGAATAAGTAGTTAGTAGGTAAGTAGAGGATGGTGTTATAAATTGCGTAAGTTATTTATTGCTTTTTAGTTGTTAAATTAATAGTTTTTAGCTTTATATGTTCTATTTAAGTATTTTTTTACTTATTTAACAATTTTTGCGATTTTTAGTATTTTTGGAAGTCGGTTTTTTTTAACGTAGTTTTTTATTTTTATTTTTTGCTTTTTAGTGATTTAACTATGGGTAGGCTCATGAAAGGTGCTGCGCGCCTAAAAAAATATAGATCCCTATTACATAGCATTCAAATAGGTGTAGGCTGAAAGGATCATGACCATCAACGGTACTGGTTTTTCTCATGCATCAAGATAAAAATTATATTACAATTATTTTCATTATTTTTGTAGATATTCTGCAATTAGAATGCCAATTTTGTATAGGGGTTTATTTTGTAAACTTAATAAGTTATGAAATTGTTTAGATAAAATGAATTACCCACTGCCGGCTATTCTTACGTTAATGTGTTGCCATAATCAAAATAAGTAAATATATTGACAACTCGATCGATTAACTAATCGATTTTTTTTGTATACGATTACAAATTAATATAAATGTAAAGTCATTGGAAAGGTAAATCGCGGGGTTTTTATAAATAACTAGCTTTTTCCCGCGGCTTCGTTTGCGATAAATTCGGTAGCGCCTTATTGATTTGTAATAGCAACGCTAAGTTTTCCCGTTTCGTCCCTCTTTCTCCCTCATATCCCACTATTTAAAAAAAATAGCCTATATCCGTCTCCTGGTATCTCTGTACCAAAATTCATCAAAATCGGTTCAGCCATTAAAGCGTGAAGATGTAACAAACAAATAAACAAACAAACTCACATTCGTTCACATTTTATAATATTATAGTAAGGACTAGCTTTTGCCCGCGGCTTCGCTCGCGTTAGTTTCGGTAGCGCCCTATTGATTTGTAATAGCAACGCTAAGTTTTCCCGTTTCTTCCCTCTTTCTCCCTCATAGCCTATGTCCGTCTCCTGGTTCCCAACTATCTCTGTACCAAAATTCATCAAAATCGGTTTTCCCATTAAAGCGTGAAGAGGTAACAAACAAACAAACTCACTTTCGCTTTTATAATATTATAGTAAGGAGGTAAGGATAAAACGAGATGATACTACTGTGGTGTGAAATAATTAGTATTTCACACATGTAGTCGTATTAATATTTTGCTTTCAAAACTTTTTAAAGCAATTTCACTTTGTTGGCTAACGATACATATGAATGATTGCATAGTTTTTTTTTTAATTATCTTGCTTCGGTTTGATATAAATCGAACCTTTTTAATAAATTAATGATTATAGAACTAAATAAGTCATTTGAAATAATTATGTGTCGAGTGTTCGAGTGTAATTCGAGTAATCGATTTTCATTTAAAATCTAAAGTGGCAACATTGGTGTTGGTGTTTCAAATTGAATTTGTCATTGTCAAAAAGTCTAATGACAATTGCGCGCGTGGTGCGTGCTTAAGTTTGTTCATTGCGATTTTATTTTATTTTATTTATTAGGGAAAATTAACAGTTGCACAATACAGTAACAAATAAAAAAAAAATTACACAAAGAGAAAAGACAAATGCACAACTAACGAAATTTTCCACAGAATACAAAAAAAAATACAAATCAGAACGACGTGCGCTTACAAGTTAAAAGAAAAAGAAACAAATAAATGCAAAAAAAGTATGACAGAATGAATAATTAATTTACAATGAATATTTAAAAAAAAAGAATGATAATAGCAGCATTATATATATCCTTGGGAAATGGATAAATTGAATATTTTATGCAACGGTACACATAGATTAACGGCTGTCTGTTTTATGAAAATTACCGGAATTCCATCCGATCCTGGCCCTTTAGAAGGGTCCAATGTGTTAAGCGCACTCAGTACTTCATCAATAGTAAATTCGATGTCATTCATCAGAGTGCAGCTTTCAGAGCAGTCATCGTACGTAAATGATATATTAGTAGAGGTCGATGGTTCATAAACCGAATTAAAATAATTTGAAAAAAGGTCACAAATGTTTTCTGGGCTGTTAGTGGAGTTGTTGTTATACGTCATAGTGGACGGAATACCGGTAGATTTCTTTCTGTTGGACATGAATGTCCAAAAATGCTTAACATTGCTTCGTATACCATCCTCAACGGAATTCATATATTTTTTGTAGCAGATTTGACATTCATCTTGGAATCTAGAACGGTACAGCGAAAACTGCTCATAATCGGAGACATTGTGATACAATTTCCACCTAACCCAGGCCTTGGTTTTATTTTTATAAATATGTTTAAGTGGTTTTGAGAACCACACGGGAAACTTAGAAGATCTGGAATTAGTCAATGGCACATGTCTTTTAATAATTTCATAAATGATGTTATAGAACGTATCAAGAGAAGTGTCAACAGATTGATTACATAAGATGTCATTCCAATTTATTTCCTTTAAGTCGTCATTAATTTTGTCATAATTTGCCTTATAATAATTAAACCTTTTGTTTGTCTTGTGTGTCATTGGCATATGAGGCAAATGTCGCGAGAGGAGAATACAGAATGGAGGATGGTGGTTGTCAAGCTGTAATAAATAATCGGTGGGTGTAGAAATCGAGCAATTATCGTTGCTTATCACTAAGTCCAATATTCTCCCGTTCAGATTTTTAATAGTGTTATATTGATAAGCGTTTAGAAGGGACATAAAAACACTCATGTGAATACATACGGGCGTGTGGCCTCTGCAGATCTGAGCATTAAGAGAATTACTATCAGAGCTGGCAACCCAATCGACTTCAGGTAAATTATAGTCACCAAACAAGTAAAATTTTTCGGAGTTGTTATCCTCAAGTAGCGCGTGCAATAGGTCAAAATATTCAGAATAAATGTATTCAGGTGTATTAGGCGGTATGTACACTGCCCCAATAACTTGAGATTTGCCTGTAACTGAGTTTGGTAACTGTACAACGACTTGTTCAATGTACGCGTGCGCAGATGAACGCAGAGTTACTCTGATCGATCGCACCCCCTTTAAAATCGCTATGAGGACACCACCTCCATCCCTCTTATTAGTCGCCGCGCGATCACGGTCACATCTATGTACTTCGTAACGCTCATCAATGAACTCTGTGTTATATATCTCTGGCGTCAACCAGGTCTCAGTCAAAACTATAATGTCATAGCAGTTAGCTAAAATATTCATAATGAATATTTTAGCTAACTGCTATGACATTATAGTTTATTATTATATAAAGAATATGCAATTTGGTACGAATTCCCCTGCAGTTTTGGTAGTATATGACTAATTTATCAGTCATTATGACACTTTAGTCTACAGAGAAGTGTAGTCATCCATGCATTACCCGTTATTAACGCAATCACAATTTTCACAAATAAAAGGGCAAGATTGTTTGATAATAAAACAACAAATTGAAAGATACCAACAGATGCAAGAAACAAGCAGGCTACAAGAAACAGATCAATTATAGTAAAAATAATCAAAATATCAGCCAGATCACAAAGTGTTAGATTTAAATAAGTATAAACACACATAAAAAATAAAAGCATACGAACGTTACCGCCTATCAAAAAACTCATAGCAATTGTTAGCAAAAAATCGCATTTATGGTTAGCTATTACACAGGTAGGACAATATTTTATAGAAGTTAATTCCAGCTTATTGTAATGGTTTATGACATAAATATAAGTACATGTACGCAGGAAATTAGAGAAAAATATACTCGCAAACTCAAAAAGCCGTGTAGATCCATTGCCAACAAGCAAGCCATTAAGGGAAGCTAGCAGCACTCTGGCTGTCAATTGTCGGCGCCGCAGCAGCGCTCTGGTTGTCAATCGGTTGCTCCTCGGCAGCGTTCTGATTATAAATTGGCGGCGCTGCAAAACCAGGCTTGATTCTGGGGATGTCTTGCAAAGTACGGACAGCATAAGCCCTTGCCCCTTCCCTTTCACGAACAAGAATAGTTCCGTTCTTAACCCAGACGAACTTATAATTGTGCTTTCTGGCAAAATCGCGAGACTCACGAAATAAGTGCTTATTTTTTAAAGTAAGATTCTCATGCATATATATTGGCAACGATATTCCAGATATGCCAAGTTGGTCGGTGGCAAGACCCTTACTTAAGCGATGAGCACTAAGGATATTGTCACGCAATATACGTGAAGCCAATTTTACGACTATATTTTTGGGTCTATTATTCTGTTGGTGTGAGTGTGGTACGCGGGGAACTGAAATGATTTCATTATGATGAACATTGCACTTTATTGCAGACCCGATGTTTTGCATCAACGACGAAAGATTTTCATTTCGTCTCTCCGGGACATTGCATATCTCTATGTTGCAATTCCGAGCATTTTGCTCCAGATTGTCAATCTTTGCCACAAGTTCTACGACTATAGGCTTTAAATCAATGGTCTCTTGTAATCGTCTGTCAATGTTGTCGATTTTTGTGCTGAGATCAGTGTTCTTGGCAGTAACAAAATTGATCGAAGTCTTGAGGGAATCAATATCTTTCGTCGTACTTTTATACCGTGCGTCTAACTCGGAGACTCTCTGTTGTATCAACAATTGTTCAGAGCGAAGAGAATTAATGTCGTTTCTGATTTCTGTCGTGATTTGAGTGAGCGATGCAAGTTCATTTTTCATCAATAGCACATTCTCGGATATTTTGTTGACACTTGATTCCATATCCAGTCGCCATTCATTTAAGGTAGTTTTAAATTCAATGGACATTTGTTTAAACGCCATCTCCCACTCAGATTCCGGTTGTTTGCACTTACGTACTGATACGTTTTGTTCGGCGCTCATTTCCGAACTCGATGCTAGGTCTGTGTCCGAATGAAATTTTTTTTTTGTCTGGTGAGCAGAACATTTGTAATTATTATTTCTTTACGGACTGTTAGCGCTATATTTTGTTCAAATTAAGTGATTTGAAAATAGAAAAAGAGTTGCGTTTGGTCAGATCCGAACCGGCGACTCGCTGTGTATGTGCGATTTATATATTACAGTGATGTTTTTTTTGTTGATCCAGGCAAGGTACTGATTTATTTAAGTCTCTATCCCATCAGATATGCTAATAAATCTGCTCTCCAAACTACGACCTATAAACTTACCTCTATACACGACGGATATTTCTATTTTGAGGTTAAGTTACGTTTTCTAAAAAAACTTGGAAACGCTTTGGTTTTTATTCCAAAAAGGCAATTGTAGATGGTTTTTTGGTTAATTTATAAACCATCCAAAACAACTATGGAATTGACGCAACTCTGTACCGTGGTCCATATTGTCGTGGTCATTCTCCTTTCTCCTCCCCGACATCATTGAAGTTGAGGTTGTCAATTCGGGTGGTATGTTTTCTCTTCTTTTTGTTGGTTTTCATTTTATTAAGTGTGTACCAATTTACGTGATGTTTTGTTGTTCGACGCGAAATATCTGATGTTTCAGGTGCACCAGGCGGAGAAGGCACACCCATGTTACTCTGGGCAACAGGGCTGTAGGCTATGATGTGAATTTCCGCTTATTATTTATTTAATAACAATCACAGAAAATCATTTAACTCTATTAAACCTAAACGTTAATAATGAGATTTACCTTCAAGGTCAACCTAATAGCCTCAAGGAATACTATTCTCTATCCATATGTACGTACAATTTTGAAAGAATTTTCTCTGAACTCCTAACCTTTGAGGAGTTGTACCTTCCATCATCAGCTCATCCATAGGAAATCATCATCAAACGCAAATAGTTGAACAAACTGTATGATATTGTCTGAAACGTAACAGTTATATGCTTATAAATTGAGTGTTCTTCTCGATTCCTTGGGATCCCATCATCATATGCTGACTAGATGACCAGGGTACCAACTTGAATATGTACCCTAACGAATAAAAAAAGAATTACGCAAATCGGATTAGAAATGTTAAAGTTATCGACATACTAATATACAAAGTGTCGTTAAAAGAACATCGTCCAAATAACAATAATGCTTATAAAATAAAAACTACTTGACCAAACTAAAAGAAATTTTTATGGGACCACCTGGCAGCTATTTCGCGTCGAACAAAAAAAGAATCACGCGAATCGGTCCATTAACCGAGGCGTAATCGATGTACATACATAGAAAAAAAACATACCGGCCGAATTGAGAACCTCCTCCTTTTTGGGAAGTCGGTTAAAAATATAGTTTTTTTACATCGTTTCTATACTTTTAAGTCCTATTATTTTTAAATAATTATAAACAAGTCAGCCACTCAGAATCTGTGATTTTTACTTAGGTTAAGAAAATAAGTGATTATAACTGTGATGTATACTTTTCTTATAATTGTAATGTTGTTCTTAAATCAGCCACTGTCTGTGTCTTTTATGTAGGTTAAAACCTACATAAAAGACACAGACAGGTTAATTAAAGACTAACTGTCTTTCTTATTATTTGTAATGTTACGGGCATACCAGCCACTTGAGAACTATGATTTTTACGTAGATGTTAGGTTATTAAATTTATTTATTTTGTTGTAATCAAGTCAGCAAGTCGAGATCTGTGATTCTTTATAAATGTTATGTTCAATTTAAAAAAAGATGATTATTGCTGTGATTTAATTTCTTTCTATTGTTTATCTTTTTATTGTTAAGTGTCAGGCAAATCGTTCACTCGAAAACTGTGATTGTTGTTAAGTAGATGTAAGGTAAATTATTAAACTTGATCTGATTCCGATAAAACAACATTTTATTCTACTTCTTGTTTATTCTTTTTGCTATCAGTGCGAATAAAACCTATGTGACGAATTTACAATAAACAAAAATAATATATTGAAAATAAATTAGAATTGTGGCAAATTTACACATACTTTTTATCGTGACGAATTTACTTTGTGACGAATGTACAACAACCCGTTCAGTGTTACATGATGCGAGTGAATTTCAAATTAATCGTGTATTTTCCCGTAAAAAGGAACCCATCTAAGAAATAGATTAAAGACAGAAAGTCTGATTTAACAAACAAAGGCGCATCTTGGTAAGCTTGTGCTTCTTTTTTTTTCCCCTTCTAATCTTCAATTTTGCAGCAGTACTGTTGGTATAAATAGTTCATATTTCATCACTAAAGCTCTAATAATAGTCTGTGGCGGTCTGCCCAGTTTTGGCGGAGCACTTCTGGGTCCTCGTAGAAGCGTTTGCTGTGATTTCTCGGGTCCAACCTTGCTTCAGCCCATGGTCCGGAGCAAGAAGGAATCGAAAGCGGTCACTTCCTTCTGCGAAGCAGTCATGCTAGCGGAGGAGGTAGGCCGGGCGTTTGAAGGAGAGAACCTTAAACCAACCCAGTCATCAATCGAGATGCTCCGGCTGTCGGCTGCGGCTGATGACTGATGAGATGACTCCCGGCCACCGTAGATGCGCGACTGTGGACAGTGAGCCATTGCTCACATGACACATTTTTATAGAACTTATTTATTTTTACTCATACGAAATTAAATTGACTTTATTTTTTCTGATCAATTTTAGAAAAAATAAAGTCTGCTGACCGTTAATCTAATTATAATCTATTAATTGCATTTTAATTTCGAAATAATCAAAGTTTTTATGTTACATTACATAAAAATTTATTGTATTTTTCTGACATTATTCTATTTAATTGAATTTGGAATGATTGTTTTGTGTTTGATGTTACCTAAAATGAGTCGTTTTGTTACTTGTAAATAAATTAATAGGTCTCAGTCAGTAAAAGTCTGACACCTTTCACTCTGCCCAGAGTAGGGGCACTTATTTGATTTGCCACCCTTAAAAAAATACCTAAAAATGATCCTAATAGAACTATTATTATAAAGTGTTGCTGGGGAATTTATGTTACGATGCTTCCAAAAATATATATATATGAAGGCCGGGATTTCAGACGCAAATTATTTTGGTTGATTAAACGAATTTATTCGCTTTAGGGTTCTGTACCTCAAAAGAATGAAACCTTTATAGGGTCTCTGTGTGGTACGTTTGTCTCTCTGTCAAGACTATTTCTCGGGAACGCGTAATTATTGAGTTCATTTATTTATAAAACATGGGAGACTTACAGCTAAAACAAACAGATTAAAGACAGTACATTAGTCAGAAAACCAATTACAGGTCTCTAATTATAGCAATTATACCAATTATATGAAAAATAAAAAATAAGTAGTTTCTGAAGACATTAACATCAATATACTTTTTACTACAACATAATAAGTTGCTCGCACGGGATAATAAACATCTTAAAAAAAAAAGAATAACACATGAAAAAGTTACGGCTTAAGCACTTCCTGACTGACGACACACTAGTTAGGAAAGGATCTATATCGTACTGTTGACAAAACTTGTTCAAATTTCTGCTCGCACGCACAATGTACGAGTGCAGCCTATACTTGTTTGAAGCATGTGTCACACGCAAAGGTGGATTATATCGCTTTAATTTCATGAAACCCATAAGAGTTGAAATAAGAACCATATACTGAAGTCTGTAGTCCCTTGAAGCTGTAAACCTATTCTACCTTTTAAGTCTACGGAATCAATAGATGGCCGTTTATGAAGCAAGTTTGTACGGTACCCTAAGTGCGAGAGGTTGTTGTGTGTAGTGTATTTACTTATGTACACAAAACATTAAAAAAATACATACACACAAAAGAGCACAAAGTAACTGCTTTTTCATAAAGAAATCTCTTCCAGCAGACCTACGATAGGACAAATAGATAAAAGACGTAGACACAGTGTGTAAAAGTATCAAATTAAGCACTAACTTAAATAAACATAACTTTAACAATATATAAAAATTGGGATTTGTTCTCGTCTAGCTAACGGAGAGTACTTGCATAGACACAACCTTGTAGCCAGGATTATCCATCAGCAACTTGCTCTAAAATACAATCTTGTGGAATCGGAAGTGCCGTACTACAGGTATGAGCCCGACCCAGTTCTTGAACATGGCAATATCACATTGTACTGGGATCGATCCATCACTGACAGGACTATTGTTGCTAACAAGCCTGATATAGTGGTGGTGGATCGATCAGAGCGGCGCGCAATGATTGTTGACATAACACTTCCGCATGATGAGAACCTCGTGAAAGCCGAGAAAGATAAGCAAATGAAGTATATTGACTTGGCTCGCGAGGTTGTCGACATGTGGGATGTGGACTCAGCGATCATTGTGCCGATAGTCGTATCTGTCAATGGCTTAATTACCAAGAGCCTCGACCAATACCTGAGGAGGCTCTCGTTAGGCAGCTGGATCAAGGGCTTGATACAGAAAGCGGTAGGTACTCCTGGACACGGCTCGTATTGTTAGGAGGTTCCTTTCTCTGGAGCCCTGACCGCCGGTAGCTTGGACCCTGTTCCCGATACCGGTGGGCTACTATTTTTATATTTTTAAATGTTTTTTTTTTTGTTTAAGAAATATTTAAAAATGTAATTATATGTTGAAAAATAAATAAATGTACGAAAATAGAAAAACATACAAACTAATTTTAATGAAAATAATACATGTATGTTTACATAATATACATTCTGAAATGATACATTTCTAATAGAGAACGAGTTTATGTTTTTTTTTGGATAAAAGTATCTACTTTTGAGTGTAACTAAAATCAATAAAAGTAACAGCATAAAACACTCCATGTTCGTAACAATAGTAGTTACAGAAACATAGCAAATCCAACATGAATCATTCTCGTATATTTTTAAGCTAAGCAGGAGTATCCGGCAGTGAAAGCCAGTACATTAACATAATTTTATACCGTGATACGTTGCAAGTCCTGCAACAAGTGCAATGTACGAGAATTTTCCAATATGTCCGTACGATAAACTCGGGGGGATTTGTTTAATATCGTGTTGTAGTTCGTGATTTATACCAATCACATTATCCTACTTCCTACTAATATTAATATATGCTAATGTTTGTGGTTGGATGGATAGATGGATGTATGGATGTTTGTTACTCTTTCACGTATAAACGGCTGAACGGAACTTGATGAAATTTGGCACAGTTATTTTCGATGTCACGCGGGTGCCAGATAGTTGGCAATATTTTTAATGCACTCTTCGAGGAGCTCGAGGCTAAGAATAGCAGCCGATCGGATCAATCTTATGGTTATGCCGCGCTTGCCTAGGTTGGTCTGTGGATGGGTGACCACCCGTAACATACCGAGTTTCCTCCGTGCCTCGGTAAGTACGTTAAGCAGCAGGTTGCGGCTGTCATTTTTAGATTTTTGACAGCCGTTACAGTTAGTTTTGTAATAGCTCGAAATTTGACGGTGAGATAGTGAGGTAACAGAGAATGCCCCTGTGCCTACACACACACTTTGTGCACTCCGCTGGTATTAGCCACTACCGTGACCGAAATTGACAACCGGTTGGCGCAGTGGTTAAGCGTTTAACTGCTGCGCTACGTGTCGAGGGTAAAGCAACGTTTTTTTAAAAAAAAATACGGTGAAGTGGATTACTTATAATTATAAATAACTAGCTTATGCCCGCGACTTCGCTCGCGTTAAATTTGGTAGCGCCTTATTGATTTGTAATAGCAACGCTAAGTTTTCCCGTTCCTTCCCTCTTTCTCCCTCATATCCCACTCTTTTATGAAAAAAAATAGTCTATGTCCGTCTCCTGGTTCCCAACTATCTGTGTACCAAAATTCATCAAAATCGGTTGAGCCATTAAAGCCTGAAGAGGTAACAAACAAACAAACTCACTTTTGCTTTTATAATATTAACTAGGATAAGGATAATATTAGTAAGGATTTATTATTCTAGTGTTATAGGTTACTGGAATTTCGGACAGTAAATCAAAACAAAACTGCTTTGATAAGTGAATTCTTGAGAAGCCTCATTATAGCTTTATTGATGTCTATATTCAATGGTAAACTCTATGCTATAGTATACTAGCTTTCGCCCGCGGTTTCGCCCGCGTTAAATTTGGGGTAACACAGTTGCCCTTGCGCCTTATTGATTTGTTCCAAGGCTAAGTTTTCCCTTTTCTTCCCTCTTTCTCCCTCACATCCCACTTTTTTAAATAAAAATTAGCCTATGTCCGTCTCCTGGTTCCCAACTATCTATGTACCAAAATTCATCACAATCGATTTAGCCATTAAAGCGTGAAGAGGTAACAAACAAACAAATAAACAAACTCACTTTCGCTTTTATAATATAATATATATATATATATATATATATATATATATATATATATAAGTAAGGATAGTAAGGATTACCAGCATTTTGGCTGACTTTGTAGTAATTTTAGAATAACTCGTAAAGATTAAACATAGTTGCAGGAGGTGGCTCCTTAATTCGGATGGTTAATTATAACAAAATGAGAATATTGCATGATATTTCACGACATGACAAGTAATATGAGGTTCTGACATTTGTTTCTATTGTGTGCTAAGGACTTTGTCTGTTAGTAAATCATCATCATCATTTTCGTGCCCTTGTCCCATTCTATTTGGGGTCGGTGCAACACGTTTTCTTCTTCCATTCTCCCCTAGCAGACGTCACGGCATTATTTACTCCTTTCTCCTTCATATCATTCCTTACCTTTGTCTGTTAGTAAATGATTTTGTATTTATTTTTTATAGTTTTATTTTAATTATCATCCGTCAATTTTCGGACAGTGAAGAAAAATCATAAATTGTTGGTTCATAAAAAAATTAAATGGGCCTGTTAGTTTCCACTAGCCAATTATGACCCCGATAGTATTTAGTTTCTAAACGGGGATCAGAACGTCGCCCTTGTCTAGACACAGTAATTTTTTTGGGATTATCCGGCTGTACTATTTCCCAACAGCTGCAAATCTTGAAAGCCTGAATCAACGGTGGCGACAAACAGAAAACTGTCGAGGTAATGAAGCTCAATTAAGTCTCGGAGAAACAATTTAATTGGATCAGGAGAAGTAGGAATAACATTATTTTTACTAGATCAATCTGTCTACCTTAATAGCGTTGCAATAGTGCTTCACTTAACGTTTTGGAGGAGCCCAGTTTTACTTTCAAGTACCATTTTTGGAACGATGTTTATTATCATGCGTTGCGAAAGCGGCTAGACGGAAAAAATTAAGACCAAAAGTTGTAACGAAACTTTTTGCTATAGTTGTAAGCCATGCGACGTGCGCCTATTTCTCTGTCTGTCTGCCTCTCTCTCTCTCTCATAAAAAACAAGCTAGTTAATTTGGTTTCCTTTTTCTATTTCGCATTGAACAGTGTGCTGTCGCGACGATGATTTTTGTTGAGTGTATACAGGTTTTTTGAACATAATAAATAATAACTTCGTTTCATCGGGGTGTCCCTTGACACATCTCCAGTTTTTTTTTCTAATATGAGAAATTATCAAATAACTTCCCCCGTTCTTGACGGAACTCGGAGTGGCAGATTTTTACTGACGAAAACCCATCCATGTTTCTTCTTTTGCCCTCTGTGTTCCGCCTCCGCGGTATCTCTGTCGAACAAACCGCAACCCCAGCAGGCTCTGCGTACCACTTGGCATATTATTACCAACCTGAACATGGCTCGTGTGCGTGTCCCTGGCACACACTCTTCCGCAAGGCATGGTGAGGCAGGCTATAAAACTTGGTATCTACCAGCTTATCGTCATCCTTCTTTATCTCTACGATACGATGAACTTTGGTTCTACAATACATAATCGTGAGTAAATGAATATTATTGATTCAAAAACACATGAAAAATATTTTGAAATATTTATATTTATACACAAAGAGCTCGACTAGTCCACCGTTATCTTATAACAACAGAGTCAAACTTATTAAACGTCTATAGAAAACTTGAATCCGTAGTCAAAGAGATATCGACCAAACTTGATATCAATGAAAACGCTTGGAAAATAGTAAAGGACAATAAGATTAAAGAGACTTTGCTTTCAAAGGACTACGCGAAATCTTCTTTTGTTTGTCATAATGTTCGTCACACCGTTGTGTAATGAATATAGGAATAATGGCGATGAATTTTCTCATCTTCTTTTAATGATGTTATTTATTTATTCATTTATTTCAAGTAAGTTACATAAATGGAGTGACTTTTATTGTTTTTTACTGATTTTTCATTATTATTTTTTTTACTTATTGTATGTTCTTGATTATTCTTTCACTGGCATAACGTATTGGCTTTTTATTTCATTTGATTTAATATATTTTTATTAATTTACTTGTGGCATTGATGTTTTATTTTAAATGAACTAAACACTACCTAATTATTATGAATTCATTGGTTTATATTTTACTGTTAATTATTCTAAATGGACAATAATTGTACATGTACAATTTTTTTAATTGTTATATATTATTTTAAATCTTGTAAGACATATGTCAGACTTGTACTGACTAAAACCCATACATATTCCTTCTATTACCCTTTATATTCCGGGGCCCGCGGTATCTCTTTCAAACAACCCGCAACCCCGGCAGGTGGTGGCCCTGTCAGGCCCCTCTGCTTTGCAGACATCTCGTTGAGGCGCGCGTGGAACACTAACGCGCCGTCGACACGGCCGGCCTGGCGACTGTTGCCCTGAAGGTGAGTACACCTATTATGAATTCATTGAAGGCCAATCTCCATTCAATGGAGTACCATTGAATGGAAATTGGCCTCCTCTGGGCACAAAAAAGAGTATTCTTTTATAAAATACACATCTATAGCTAATATTCAACAGCAATTAGGCAAAACCAATATAAACGCAAAAGTTGGTTACAAGCCAATAAGCTAGAAAAAAAGGTAAATAAAAATACATCATATACTGCTTCATAATTGGTCGAATTCGATCTTACTATGAAATACTCCACTTAGTTTTTACCAGAACCGGAGTATTTTGTGATGAACTGGCATCAATTTTATTTTGCACTATACTGAAAAGAGCTGAAAGCTTGTTTAAAAACAAATAGCTGAATTTTTCCTTTGTGAAAATCGAGAACGGCGATAAGGGGTTAAGTAAAAAGTCTTTAAATAATAAGCTCGTCAATCAGTTTTTTAACAGTGCACAGAATAAAAGTAATTATAATTATTGTTTTTAAACAATTAAATATACGAAATTGTTTTGGGGAGGCTTATCTTCATCGTTTTTTGTCGTGAAAAGCCTTGCTCTAATTTTAATTAATTAATTTAAATTTACTCCCTTTTTTTTCTCCGTTATTTTCACGGTATCTGGGACTCTGCCCACGTGGGGTTTTAACATATCTGGTGAAACAGTTCCTAAATATGTTTTAGTTTCATGTCTATGGACTTTTACTTTTTTTTTAGTTCCTGGAATAAGAATAAATACTATATTATATTTTACTATATAATTTTGTGTGTATTTTCTTTTTTTGGAAATCGTAACCTTCTAGCTTTTTTTCGATACCATTAATTATTGATGATTACCAATCCGCAAAAACAAAGGGTGACTGTCGTCATCAAAAATTTCACGTCGTTTATTAAAGCGTCGAACTGTTTCGGGGATGGTAAGCTGTCCTGCCAGCTGATTTGGGTGTTTTATAAGTTTTGACTAACATCTGGAGCAGCAGCTGGAGCCATATGAGTGGATCATTTCTTGGACCATGTTTAGGTTAAGAATTTTATAGGTTTTTTTGTTTTGTCAAACCATTTGATATTAGTATTAGGATATAGTTTTGGATATCCACAATTGTTGATAGTAAGTAACAGGATTATACTTAAAAGCTAATATTAGACAAAGATTCACACTTTATAAAATAAAACTGACAACGTTTGGATATCTCCTAAATCAGCAAATCTGCTACCTTACTGAGTGCAGTCGTATCCAGAGTTCGAGCATCTAAGAACCCCACCAGCCCGTCAATACTTTCAAGATGCTGTTGGGACTGGCACGCTTGCGAGTTACTGTCGAGGTTCAGCGCTTACGAATTACTGCCAACGCTGGCCTCGGCAAACAAGATATAAGGTTTTTGGCGACACGGTTGGTGCAGTGGCTGAACGATCGACTGCTACGCTGCGTGTTGCGGGTTTGATCCCTGCTCTGAACAAACATTTGTATGGCTTACAGATAGTTCTTCCGGGTCTGGGTATTTGTGTATGTGAGTTCAAATGTTTGTAAACGCTTGCTAGTGTTGGGAAATGTTATTTTTTTAAAGGTAACTTTCTGTTATTTACCCTGGATGTACTATGTTTTCTCTCTGCATCACCCTAAGGTAGACTGGTAGAAAATGCCCAATGCATTAAGTCCGCCTTTGTACAGTGTTTTTTTTATACGTGTGCATAAATATGTTATTCCTTACTAATATTATAAAAGCGAAAGTGAGTTTTTTGTTTGTTTGTTACGTCTTCACGCCTACGTGGCTAAACCGCTTTTGTTTTTTTAAAGCGAGAAATAAGGGAGAAAAGGGGAAGAAAAGGGAAATCTCAGCTTTGCTATTGCAATAAATAAGGCGCCAGGGCAAAAACACACAAGTAGCAGGTACCTGCAAATCAGGAAATGGGAACTGTGTTACCCGGAATTAAAATGGGAGCGAAGCCGCGGGCAAAAGTTAATAAATAAATAATTAAAATATACTATGCAACCTAACTTTGTTCACAAGAATCGCAAAATACGTAATTTTAAAAAGCTTTCTCATAACAACATTTTGCCGTCCACTGCTGCTTGTTATTTCATTAGCACGCCCTAGCGGGAAAACTACCAAATTCAAAGCGAACGAAGCCGTGTGCATTAGTTAGTTTAGAATAATACTACAATGTCACCTAGAAATACAGTTGTATGTACATGAATGCATTTGGCAACTTCCTAGTACCTTACATAATTACACAACGGTGTCACACACAGCCGAGTTAAATGCAACGGACAAAGTTGAATCCATTTTAAAGTTAGTTCCGGCGGGGCTTTTAGCGCAATAAATGCCTTCCTTCCTCCACTTTCTTAAAAGTTTCCTTTAAAACAAAAAGATTTGTTTCTTATTCTAGAACAAACGGCCGTCTTAAGCATCGCTACTGTCTTGCAAGCGATTTTCTTAGAACTATTTTCGCAATTTGAATCGAAATAAGGTATTTTCCTTTTGGTTTCCGATTTTCTTTTGTTAATCTGTTTCGCCGTTCTTTTTTATGCCTTTGTCTCTAACTTGGATTATAGTTCAAGGGTATAGTATTCGGTTTTTGAATCTTGTTTTTAATCATATAAACCTCATTGTGTGTTAGCGGGGTTGGGTTTGAATATTTTTATTTAGTTTTTTTTTTTTGTTTTAAGTATAATTACAGTCGTACTTCTATCTTCAGAAACTTTTAGTTAGTACACACGACGACAGATCAACCTATACAAAACCAGTTTATGCGGATCTCTCATTGTACTTGAAATCTATGGTGTACGATCCGTTGTTGAGAGAGCAGCATAAACTGGTTTTGTATAGGTTGATGTGTCGTCGTGTGTACCTACTTACGTATGAGAGGACAGCGTAGGCCCGACAATAAGTCAATACTTACTTTACAGAAAGTAAAATAAAATAATAAATAACCAAAGGTAACAAGGGTCTAAGAATCTACAAGGCCAACCATGTCGATTCATTCACAACGAATTGCTAGAAAAGATAAAAAAGGTGTATAAGATCTATACAAGAATAATTATTTAAAAAAAAAAACAAAACAAATTAATAACTATGATACGAGTCACATCGATGTTGCTATCAGTAGGTACTGTAACTATTCAGAACAAGGGTGATATATGTGATATGACAACTATTGCAAAAAAAAATGATTAAAGAGATCACAAAAAAAAATAAGATTGAGAATAGTTCACAAATTCGTGCTAATTATAACTACCAGGGAAGCCGCATGCGCAGAAGGAACTATAGCCAAACTTCTTTATTTTCAATGTAGTCCTTGATTTTGTAATATGCTTTTTTTTCCTAAGGCACTTAATAGATGCGGAGTTAAGCAACAAGGGCCAACATAAAAAGGTGCAGAAAACCAGACACATTTAAAAAAATACTTTGGTACCTAATCATTTATTATGAGAGTCTACTTTCTGAGCGAATATCTAACATAACTCCTAAATAATTATATATTTACCACATTATTATATTTTCACGAAGGTCTGAAGAATTGGTAACTTCTATAATATGACAGATAACGCCTAAAAATATTTTTAACGTGAAAACCTGTCACCCGAATTACTAACTTTTTTATTAACTTTCTATACAAATTGCTTAAGTAGATACGATAGAAATATTTCATTGGTTTCCGTAGTGACTTTTCAATGTTTTTTTTATTTAAAAAGTACCATTAAATCTTATCCTTACTAATATTATAAAAGCAAGAGTGAGTTTGTTTGTTTATTACCTCTTCACGTTCTAACGGCTAAACCGATTTTAATGAATTTTGGTACAGAGATAGTTGGGAACCAGGAGACGGACATAAGCTATTTTTTATAGTGGGATGTGAACGCTAAGTTTTCCCTTTTCTTACTCCCTAGAGGGAAGAAAAGCGAAAACATAGCGTTGCTATTACAAATCAATAAGGCGCAAGGGCAAAAACTGTAGGCAGCAGGTACCTGCAAATCAGAAAAGGGGAACTGCGCTACTCCGAATTTAACGCGAGCAAAGCCGCGGGCAAAAGCTAGTTTTAAATAAATTTGTATCAAAATAGTACGATATCTACCAAGGTTGTGAGAGATAATGTGATTCTGATGTTTTATTTCTATTTCAAGATTTTTGAAAACATTAGTGTACATGTATAGCATGCTAGACAGTCATTATAAAAATAATGTCAAGTTTTCGTGAAAGACAAGCAAAACAAGTATATTCACTTGTTGTCGACATGTGAGGTGTGGACTTGGCGATTATTGTGCCGATAGTCTATACAGCCAATGGCTTAATTGCCAAGAGCCTCGACAAATATAGCGCTTGATATAGAAAGCGGTACTCCTGGATATGGCTCGTATTGTTCGGAGGTTTCTGTCTCTGGAGCCCTGACCGCCGGTAGCTTGGACCCTGTTCCCAATACCGTTGGGCTACTATTTTTAATTGTTTTTATTATGTACTGATAAGAAATAATAATATGTAAAAATATAAAAATGTGTATACGAATGAATAAACGGAATAATAATGTCAGGTTTGGAACCAGGCGTACAAATCAAATTTTATTTTTTTGTTGACCTTGCGTACCGTTCACCTTTTTAACGTGGGGATAAGTAGAATTTACAGAACTTTACCAGTCGCCATAAGAGGAAATGTGGAAATCAGAATATATATACAATCTATATGGCTAAAATAGAGGTGTCTGATGACATGACGAGTAAAAGCTACGTATGTGAGGAGGAAAGCTGCGCCGTTCCTAATTAAATTAAGCTAAGGGCAGGAGAATGATCATGACCTGTAAAGACAGTTAGTTAGACCATTTGAAGAATAAAGTATTCGTATTGAATAATTGTCCTTTTGACTCTGAATTTTGTTTAAAATACTACTATACTGGCGCCCGCGGCTTAACCCGCGTGATATGAAATTAAATTTATCCTATATTTTATTCCAGACTATCTACCTATGTGTCAAATTTCATCAAGATCCGTTCAGCCGTTTTGACGGGAAAAAATACATAAATACATACATCCATACATGTATGTGTATCCATCCATCCTTACAAACATTCGCATTAATAATATTAGTAGGAAATAAAATGAGCATTTCAATAAAATATTTACTAATTAAACAACACATACCGATACAAACACCTAATCTAATTTAAAAAGAAAATAAACACAACAAATTTAACTTTGTTAGAAAACAAGTGCTGTTTTACTTAGCTAAATAATGGACCTTATTCTCACTTCTGTAATAGTTAAATTTAAATAACAAGTAAACTACAACGGTGTACTAAAGTGATCACTTGTTGTGGTTCCGTACGGGTTAAATCCGTGATTTATAACTCAAAACGCAACAGTGAATATTTTAATAGTAAGTACTGTAATACCGGAGTGGGTCCAAGTGTTAGGCTTTCTAAAATACTTTACGTATTTAGAAAGCCTAACATTTGGTATATCACATATTTTCGAAAACTGTTGATATGAAATCAGCATAACAAGTCTAGACTAGACCCAGAGGATTAATTTAGCTTCAAGAGACCACAGACTTGAGAGTATGGTTTTAATTTCAAAGGATCTTGATCGACAGACAGACAGTCAGATTTAGGACCTAACCTACCAAACAACCTTGAACAAACAGACAATCAATTTTTTGTTAAATGCACCGTTTTGATAAAGTCATTTATTTGAAACAATATGCATTGGTTATGATTGGTTAAAATTATTAAATGCATGGTTACAATTATTAAATGTCAAAGATATAAATTATCAAAAATATCAATTTGTATATTGATACAAATTGTTATTTCTACGTTTTGACATCCTATGTATTGACACAGGATGTCAAAACGTAATCAAACATAAAAGAATATTTAAAATCAATAATAATACAAACAAAGATAAAATAAAATATCATCATCATTTTCCTGCTCTTGTCTCATTTTATTTGGGGTCGGCGCGACACGTTTTCTTCTTCCATTCTCCCCTATCAGACGTCATGGCATAATTTACTCCTTTTTCCTTCATATCGCTCCTTACACAATCCATCCATCTTTTCTTTGGCCTTCCTCTCGCTCTCCGTCCATCAACATTCAGATCCATCACTCTTTTAGTCACATGTCCTTCATCCCTCCTCATCACATGTCCATACCAAGACAAACGACTCCTTTCAATTTTTCTGTAACAGGCGCAACTTCCAAACTTCCTCGAATATATTCATTCCTTACTTTATCCATTCTTGTCACTCCACACATCCATCTCAACATTCTCATCTCCGCTACATGCAATCGTTTTTCATCCACGTTTTTTACAGCCCAGCATTCTGACCCATACAGTACAACAGGTCTAATTACGGACTTATATATTTTCCCCTTTAACTTGAAGGGCATCCGTGGGTCACAAGTTGTTCCAGTGACCTGTCGCCATTTCATCCATCCTGCGTTGATCCGGTGCGTTACGTCCCGGTCTACTTCGCCATCCCCTTGGACAAGCGACCCGAGGTACCGGAAGTTGGAGCAGATCGGTATAGTCGTTCCGGCAAGGGTTATATGGGCACAGGACTGGAATGACCGCCGAAATCGCAGAATAAGTATTCTGTTTTAGTTCTGCTTAATTTCAGGTCAACGTTCTCCAGCCTTTACCACCACACTTCCAATCTGCTCTGGACTTCTTGGCCGCTTTCGGCAACCAACACAATGTCATCGGCAAACAGCATGCACCAGGGAGCCTCTTTCTGAATGTCCGACGTGAGAGCGTCCATTATCACCAGGAAGAGGTAAGGGCTAAGAGCCGACCCTTGGTGCAGACCGACAGCCACATTGAAGGTGCCGGTAGTGCCCGCTGTGGACTGGACTTGGGTACTGCATCTACTGTACATCGCACGAATCCACTGCACATACTTCCCAGGCACACCTTTCTCCTTAAGAGCCCACCACAAAACCGCACGTGGGACCCGGTCGTATGCTTTTTCGAGGTCGATGAACACCATGTGCAAGTTCTTATGTGCACTTCTGTATTTTTCGCACAACTGGCGGATAGCGAAAATGGCATCCGTCGTTCCCCGACCAGGCATAAAACCGAATTGGCTCTGTGTAATTTCGCTCTCTTCTCTCAGTCGCCTTTCAATAACTTTCTCCCAAACTTTCATACTGTGTGACATTAGCTTTATTCCTCTATAATTGTTACCAGCGAACTGTTACACTATTCGGCAGCTATGGCCTCTTCCAGCAACAGTTTATTGAAGAATAAAACTAACCACGTCCATCCGTCCATCCGCAATAACATCCATACTTCAACCGGTATTCCGTCCGGTCCTAATACCTTACCATTCTTCATTCCATTCACTGCAATCCTTACTTCATCCATACTAACATTTCTTACTAGTCCCTCATTCACTGGTTTATTTTCAAGCACACTATTCCAGTCATTCTCTTCATTCATCAGTCTTTCAAAGTAACCTTTCCTTAATTTTCTCATCTTCTGTTATAACCATTCCAGCTTCGTCTTTTACGCATTTAATCCGACAGACATCCTTCGACATTCTCTCTCTAGCTCTAGCAAGCCGGTAAAGGTGTTTTTGGCCTGCTGGACTATTCAGTGTGTCATAGAGTTTGTTCTGGGCTTTTGCTCTCGCTATGGCTACAGCTCTTTTGGTTTTTTTCTTGACTTTCTTTCTTCACTGTTCCTTACAGCTTTCAAACTAGCACTCTCATTTCCAACACTCTGCCATTCTTTGAACTTCTTCTTTTTTTCCTTCAGCACATTCTGTATCTCTGTCGACCACCACCACGTATCCCTTTCCATTGTGCCCTTTCCTTTCGTCTCTCCCAAAATACCTTTTGCTGCGCTCCTAATACAGCTTGTCATCTCATTCCAACATTCATTTACACTTAGGTCATTCATATCACCCACCTCTACCATTTTGTCCACCACTCGGTCTATAAAAATTTATAGACCGAGTGGTGGACACGTTCAGGCTTCTCTAGCACATGCCATTTGAATTTAGGAGGAGGTCGCTCTTTTTGTTTAGAAAGCCTTATTTGTATGACTACTTCCATAACCAGGAGTCTGTGCTGTGAGACCAAGTCTTCTCTAGCACTTTACAGTCTTTGATGTGCTTTAAATTGTTCCGTCTGACCAGGAATTAGTCAATTTGCGTGTTATGCATACCACTTTTATAGGTTACTAGGTGTCCATCGGCTTTATGAAACCAAGTGTTGGCTTCTGCTAGATCAAATGCAGTAGCTGATTGTAATAAAGCTTCTCCCTCATTGTTCATTCTACCAAAACCCCATCCCCCGTGTACTCTTTCATAACTTCCTTTTATTCTTCTCACATGTCCATTAAAATTACCTCCAACTACCAATTCCTCCTGCACCGGGGTGGTCATCAAAACTGTATCAAATGCCTCCCAAAACTTCTCTTTAAGAAAGTTTTTTTCTCTTTTCTCTCGAAGAAAGAGTTTCTTCGCATCCTATCTGTGGGGCATACGCACTAATCACGTTCAAGAAGAAAATAAAAATATAATATACATTATTATACAAAATAAAAACGAATTGATATAATGATAATATGATTTTACAAACAGACAATTTTACTTATATGTTTTTATTAAAAATGTGTAGAATCACTTCTATCCCCTTTGTTTTAAAGTTTTATGTTCAAAAGTCTCTTAATTTAAATCAAAGTGATTTAATCACCTACTTTTTTTACTACCTTCCGCACTCGACTTCATCCGCTTCCTTCACTTAACCTGCATGATGATCGAAAAAAAAACATCTTTCTCTCCTCTTTTCTTCCTTTACTACCCTTTTTCTCACTTTTTTGGTCTCAACTATCTCTGTAATAAAATTCATCAAAATCGATTTGGCCATTTAGGCGTGAAGACGTTACAAACAAACTCACTTTCGCTTTTATAATATTGGTAAGGATTTGACTTGGTCGCTTGAATCGTATAACTTGTACCCCGTAGAAAATTGCATGCGGCAAATGTTAGTGCATATCGCGTTTCATTATGAAACCGCTACACCAGGTGCATGGGTAATACGCGTCCGTTCAACTTATATTGAGATTAAATCGCGTTGGTTAGGTTACTAGATTGCTACTCTAATACTATTTGAGGTTGGTGTGATCGGGCAGCTGTGACTGGATCATTTCACTCCCATGCAACAGCATTGGAGTGAAATTTAGTGTTTGGTGAAAATGTATGGTCTAATCTACTGGTTTATCAAATGAAATTAATTTATTCACTTGTTGTGTGAATATAGATGGTAAAATAATTCACATCATCCAAGTCTCACTATATGCAGAGGGGCCTGCCAAGGCCACCGCGTACCGGGGTTGCGGGTTGTCCGAAAGAGATACGGCGGCCCGGAACGTAAGGGCAATAGAAGGAACATGGGTTGGTTTTAGTCAGTACAAGTGTGACGCTCCCCTACGCTCCACCCAGAGCGAGGGAAGTTATTTGATGACTTCCAAAAAAAGGTCTCACTATATTTGACATATCAATTGTTCAAATATTTCTATACTTATCATGAAATAAATATAATAATGTCATTTTAAACTCTGCAGACTACACACACAGTTTGAAATGTAATTATATATCAGTATCGATAAAGCATGATAAAAAACATTAAAACCTATAATCTCCGAAGGCTTGGGCAGACCTACACCCATATTTTACTAGTTATATTTAAGTCACATGTTATAGAGCCTATTGCCAACAACTGGGCACTAAACCAGACGTTGAGTCTGCTACTAAAAAAATCCTTATGAAGAAACTCGTATCGATCTGCCCGACCCAGGAATCGAATCCAGGACTTCATGCTGGACAGTCCCACTTTCAACTACATGATCAACATCAACTGTGAAGTTTCTCGCTTTTTTTAATGTATTTTATTTGGTTATTTTCATTTTTATGTGTGTACTAACTTTTGCCCGCTTCGCTCGCATTAAATTTGGGGTAACACAGTTCCCCTTGCGCCTTATTGATTTGTAATAGCAACGCAATTTTTTTTCCTTTTCTTCCCTCTTTCTCCCTCACATTCACATACCACTTGTTTTTTTAAAAAAAAGTCCATGTCCGCCTGGTGCCCAACTATCTCTGTAATCCAAAATTCATCAAAATCGGTTAAGCCATTAAAGCGTTACGAGGTAACAAACAAACTCACTTTCGCTTTTATATGTAATATTAGTAAGGATATTAGCAAATAAATAGTTAAATATAGTTTTTGTTTATCACAATGTTAGAGAATGCTTTATGGCTTTAGTCCGCTATGTTCCACTATTGAACATGAATTATAAATAAACAGTGACAGTCAGGGAAAGATTTTAATGATCACCTTATTAACAATTTACAAACATTATCAGGCTCTACATCAATGTAAAACTCATTATAAATACATTATTCACTTAAATGCAGTACCTGGAAAAAGCAGATGGTAATTCCATTTCAGGCTGATAATACATTCAATCTTCTAATCGAAACCATTCGCGGATAAACTCGCTCCCCCATTTTTCTCTCCTCCCAGATTAAGAAAGATGCAATTTGATTAAAACTCAGTCCGGTACAATTTTTCTTTCACTTCATTTGAAATCAATTTACGCGATTTCGTTATCTTTAAAAGATAAATTGAAGGCCACTTGAACGTTTTCATTCACCATTAATTCTACATTCATGATATCAATCAGTAATTACTGAAAAGAAAAGATTTTCATCCGAAGGAGTTTATGTCACCACTCGGGTGGGGCTCGACTCGGGGTTGTAGGTTAAGTACGCTTGCCTAGGTTGGTTTCTGGATGGGTGACCACCCGTTACATACCGAGTTTTTTCCGTACTGAGGACTGTCATTTACAGATTTTTGACAGTCGTCACAGATAGTCGAGTGTCTCACCTAGGGGTATTGTATTTACCCTTTTTTTGCACATGGGAAATCATTAAATAACTTCCCGCGCTCTGGGTGGAGCGTTAGAGAGTGTCAAGCCGTGTCAAAAGTCAAACGTTTTAACACGGCCTGTCTTACTAGACGGACGGACAATGAGCTCACCCATTGCTCACTGTTTTCAGACCCGCATCCACGGTGGCCGGGAGTCGTCTTGCAGCGCCCGACGCCCGGAGTGTCCCGCAGCGACTGGGTTGGTTTGAGGTTCTCTGTGAAACGTACGGTCACCTCCTTCGCTAGCAAAACTGCTTCGCAGAAAGAGGTCACCGCTTCCCTTTCCCTATCACTCCGGCCCATGGACTGAACCCTGTATTAATTAGGTTGTGGAGGTCAGATAAGCAATCGCTCTATGTAAAAAGGCTGAAAGCCAATCCCAATATATTAAGAAAAAGGCGGAGCAGATGATGCAACAATTTCAATACTAAAGCTTTTGCAAGAAAAGTTTTGTAAGGTCAATGAACTCTTGAATAGTTTGATTCGTAGGGTAGTCACGTTTTCTTTTAGCGATAAAGGCTCTAGTGACGGAAACTTGAGTTTCGTGTCAATTTAGTCCGTAGGTATAATTTAGTTTGTATTCGCATTGAATGAAAGTAAAATACAATGTATTAATTCTGCATTTTACTGAGTTCTTTTAGACGTAAGTTCTTCGAATAAGGTAAAAGTTTGGAGATTTTCTGATTATTTAACCATAATAATATAGTTCGGTACGGACCCTCTTCAGGTGTTGATAAAGGCTCTTGGCAATTAAGCCATCGGCTGTAACGACTATCTGTTCAATCGCCATATATCTGTCCCTCTTGAGGCGCGGCAATAAGCTACTCTTTAGGTATTCACGGAAGTGACGCTAGCTGCATACTAGGCATGGTTTGACACAAGTACACGACAGTATTGCATCGAAAGAATAGAAATAAGGTCGAAAATATTTCGGTGTTTGATTTTATTTGAATATCATGTCCGCCAAAATGTAGGTCATTTTGCAGTTTTTTTTTAATATAAAAAATACAGCTCCGTGTTTGTGGCAGTACAGATACGGCTAACTTTGCGACGAAAATCTAGACGTTTTACGAAGTGTTTGCTTTGTACAGCGCCTTAATTATTACAAACTGGCTGAACCATTTTTTTTTTATTATTATTCAAATGGAACAGCAAACAGCTACAATATCTATACTAATCTATACTAATATTATAAAGCTGAAGAGTTTGTTTGTTTGCTTGTTTGTTTGTTTGTTTGAACGCGCTAATCTCAGGGACTACTGGTTGGAATTGGATAATTCTTTTAGTATTGGATAGTCCAATTTTTGAGGAAGGCTATAGGCTATATAACATCACGCTACGACCAACAGGAGCTGAGCAGCGTGGGTGAAACCGCGACGAACAGCTAGTAAAACATAAACATCATATATGTAAATATACAAAACTTATTGACAATATTGCAGCCCACAACGCTGTTCACAGATTAATTAAAAGCATACATAAAGTGAAAATAATAATCATCGCTACGGTAACAAAACTTAGTACAAATCCTTACTTCCTTACTAATATTATAAAGAGAAGAAATTGAAAACTTAGCATTGCTATTACAAATCAATAAGGCGCAAGGGGAACTGTGTTACCCCAAATTTAACGCGGGCGAAGCCGCGGGCGAAAGCTAGTATTGATTATAAACTATCTGTCTGTCACAGTTGTCAATTCACGAAAGTTCTTAGTATTAGACTTTTAAACTTACGGGGAGCACATGTAAAAATAATATTTTGTGATCTTTTATTATGCTGTTTAAAAACAAATACTTGCTTTATTGACAACTTGTCAATAACAAAACTGCAATCCAGTTTAATTTTGAGATCTGCACCTTTTTTGCCATAACATAATGTCCAAATTCCATTCAACATAAACCCCTAATTACATTATTATCACAATCGCCAATCATACGGGAGCACATTCAATTATTATTTTCAAAATGAGCACAATGTTTGGACTGTGCCCAATCAAATATGCAAATAGTAGAGTGACGGTATTTACCGAGCATTCGGCTGGTATTCGGGCTCAAGCATACTGGACAATATCGGTGTTTGGACAATCAATGCCCACTGTGATATTAAATGGGTATTGTATTAATACAAAGTATACAATACAAATGATATGAAGGAGAAAGGAGTAAATGATGCCATGACGTCTGATAGGGGAGAATGGAAGAAGAAAACGTGTTGCGCCGACCTCAAATAGAATGGGACAAGGGCAGGAAAATGATGATGTATTAATACAAACTGTAGAGGTAGAATTTTTTTTATGGATGAGAAATCGTCAAATAACTTTCCCCGCTGGGCGGAGCCGGGGGGAGTGTCAATCTTTTACTGATTAAAATCCAACCATGATCCTTGTTTTGCCCTTTATGTTCCGGGGCCGCGGTATCTCTTTCTAACAACCCGCAATCCTGCAGGTAGGGTAGGAATGACGTTGTGGTGAAGGTTTTCCTTTTAAAACGGCAATTATTGTGCACCAGTGATGTGAGAATTTATTTTTATAATAATACTTAAAAAAAAATGTTTTATACCGCGTGTGCTAGGCCATTTTTCAAAGAGTATTTGAAATAAGAATCAATTTTTGTTTAATATTTTGATCACATTGAATTTAACATTTTTTAAATATAAAAAAAAAACAGAAAAACCATTTAAAAATAGAAGTCACCAGTATCGCGAACAGGGTCCAAGTTACCGGCAGTCAGCGCTCCAGAGAAGCGAGCCGTGGCCAAATTACCGCTTTCTGTATCAAACCCAATCAATTTTATTATTAGAGCAAGAAGACTTTTACCTGAACTCAAATTACAGCCAAGAGATTGGTTGACTGAATCCCTTCAAACGATTTGGTTTTACAACAAAGTAAATTCTACCTTTCTAAAAACGAACTAATCGAACCGTCTGTACTCATCTTTACAAGCCGATAAACGGTGTTAGGATTATGCGGTAGCATTGGTTTGCACAAGCACCATGATTAAAATTAGTTGGATGAAACGATGAAACACATGTGATTAATCCCGATCATCCTGAAGGTAGCTAGATAAGCCGTTTTGTTGCGATCGAAAATGTAATGGATTTTATAATGCAAAAATATTAGATGTTTGGCTAAAATTAGATGGGTACGAATTTGTAATAATATGTGTCCGTTGCATGAAAGCAAATGATATTGTGGCTAACTAATTGTTTACTAATTAATTGTTTTGTTGTTTCGATGCTTTTTAGGTTTCTGCCAAATTCAGGTATCATTAACAGATGTTTAACACAATGCTAATTAGGATGAATGAAGCATAAAAAGCAACAACACAACCTGAAGGCAAAGTATAAAAACAACTTTGTGTTCTGAATACAAAAACTTAGAACATAGAAAAAGGTTCGTAGAATTACTTACATAACTTCTTTTCAAGCTGTCTCAAGATATTTTTAGAATTTGACGAAAATTATGATATCAGGACGACTTTTCCTCGAAAGGCATAGGCAAATAATGCTGGTTTTAATGTTTCTTTAAATACAAGACTTATATTGCTTAATATAAGACTGAAAGTGCTAACTCGTGCCTTCACTGTACGAGAAGAGGCCTTTGCCCAGCAGTGGGACAGTATTATAGTGTTACCAGCTTTTGCCCGCGGCTTCGCTCGCGTTAAATTCGGGGTAACACAGTTTCCCTTTCCTGATTTGCGGGTATTTTTCGTTGGTAACAAAGAGTGTGTGTACCGATTTTTAGCCTCCCCTCTTTTAAGAATTGTCTCTTCTAAAAAAAATGATGCACGATGTTTTTATCAGTGACAAATAGACCGAATACCAATTTTTAGCATCCTACGTGGAAAATAGCGAAATGCTTCATACGACCGTCCACCCCCCATTTTAGGGAAGTGAGGGTTAGAAAGAGACAAACAGTTCCTTATGTCCGTCTCCAGGGTCTCAACTGTCTCTGTGCCAAAATTCATTAAAATCGGTTCTGCCATTTAGGGGTGAAGACGTAACAAACAAACAACCTTACTTTCGCTTTTATAATATTAGTAAGGATTTATTAATAACTAGCTTTCGCCCGCGGCTTCGCCCGCGTTAAATTGGGGTAACACAGTTCTCCTTGCGCCTTATTGATTTGTAATAGCAACGCTAAGTTTTCCCTTTTCTTCCCTCATTTGGGACCCTCACATCCCACTTTTTTTAAATAAAAATTAACCCATGTCCGTCTCCTGGTTCCCAACTATCTATGTACCAAAATTCATCACAACCGGTTTAGCCATTAATGCGTGAAGAGGTAACAAACAAACAAACAAACAAACTCACTTATAATATTAGTAAGGAGTAAGGATACAAAGTAACACTTTGATTTGTATTTTAACTTTGTTCCATAATGGGATTGTTTTCTATATTTTGGATATGTTTATAAACATTTAACACAATCGCACAGCCACTGCACCAAGCGTCCAGTAAAACTGTTGTAGTTTCCGACTTTTTGAAATGATGACCTAGATATTTTAGTCTTCCTATCTGGCAATCTTAGTAGTAGATTAGTTTGATTAGGTTTGTTTCATTGGTCCACCAGTCAACCAATGAAACAGTCATTTTCGTTTATTTATTTCTGTACATAATTTTTATCTTATAAAAAAAAACATTTAAAAATAGTAGCCTAACGGTTAAGGAACAGGGTCCAAGCTACCGGCAGTCACGGCTCCAGAGAAAGGAACCTCCTAACAATACGAGCCGTGTCCAGGAGTACCGTTTTCTGTATTAAGCCCTTGATTCAGCTGCCTAACGAGAGCCTCCTCAGGTATTGGTCGAGGCTCTATGGTCCATTGAAAAGTTAGGTACATTTGGGGTTGCATTTTTTAGAGGACGCAATTTTATTTTTTTGATATGTAGGGGGGTCAGTGTAAAGCTAAAACCAAGTTTGTGGGGTCGCCACCCTTGTCCCACGGCCGCCATCTTGAAAATATGGGTCGAAATGGTTTTTACGATATATCTCTTAAACTATTAATTTGATAAATTAAAATAATTATAATAACAAAATTAAACAATAACTGATGACACATTACTAGTAACACGTATAATATAGGTATAGTTAAGAGTACTGAAAAATAGTACTTAAACCTTACTATTGACTTAATAAAAAAATGTTCTGTAAGTATGAAAGTTGTTCCTCAAAAAAAGATCTACAAAAATGGTCTGATATTATTTTTTCATAAAATGATGAAAAATGTTATTTCGAAAAATAGAATGTTTTTTCTAGAATTTGTAAATATTTTCGCTTATAACTTTTTTATTTATAGTTCTACGACAAAAAGTTACTGGACCAAAGTTGTAGAGAATTTAATTTGCAACAAAAAATTTTAATTATAAATTAAAATTGTTGACATTTTTTGTTGCAAATTAATAAAGTAAGAGATATATCGTAAAAACCATTTTAACCCCTATTTTCAAGATGGCGGCACTGGGACAAAGGGTGGCGACCCCACAAACTTGGTTTTAGCTTTACACTGACCCCCTACACATCAAAAAAATAAAATTGCGTCCTCTTAAAAATGCAAGGTTAGGCCTAAAAAATTTAACATTTTAATGGACTACTAGGCAATTAAGTCATTGACAAAAGCAGTCATTTTATTATTATACTGTCTTAAGTACGAAAAGAAAATTTCTCTGTAAAACGCTGAATAACTGCCAAAAACTAATAAAAAAATATCCTTTCATAATACGAAAGCATCTACACAAAAATTCAATAAATCTTTTCATAATGCACCAATCATAACAACCAACATTGTACACTCACCGAGAAAAATAACATCGCCCTAAAGAATCCCTTTCAAAACCAGCTATTTCATTATGGTAATGATTCAACCAATCTTTGATATCGCTTCGATTATTGCCATTTAGTCGTTGAATGTACTCGTTTGAGAACAAAAGAGCCCCTTTTTCGCCTTTACTAATATTTTTCTTGGTCATAATGTTTTTATTAAAGCGATAAAATATTATTTGGAAGAAAGCGGTTATGGTTCAGGATCTAATTGAAAATGGAAAGGTTTTTTGTGGTGATCGTGTTTTTAAAGAGATTTCGTGTTTGGGGAATAGATCAATTTAATGTTGATAGAATTTTACTAAGACAATTTGATAGTACTGCCGAAGTGTTTTTAACAGAACCATTATAGGATCACTTTGTTTTTTTTTGTAAACTTGTTGCGCTGACCCCAAATAGAATGGGACAAGGGCAGGAAAATTATTTGTTGTCCGTTGTCTGTCTGTCAAACCCCTTTATCTCGGACACGCGTGGAAGTATCGACTTAAAACTAAAACCATATACTTAAGTCTGTGGTTCTTTGGAGCTGTGAAACATTTAACCTTGTACTCAGAGAGATAACGAAATGTAATAACAGTCCAAAAATGTAGCCGTTATTGTCGCAAGTTTGTACGGAACTCTTGGGGCATGAGTCTGTCTCGTAATTAGCCGGTTTTTTTAAGTCTTAGTCAAAAACAAATATTTATTACAACTAGTTCACTCAAAGATACTTTTGTATTTCGAATTAGCAAATGGAATTGAATTTCGATTTCAAAATAAATTACAATGACGGTTGATTCTATCAGCTCTTAAAGCATAATTTCAAAGTATGAGATGGCCTTAATAAACTGATACCAGAATCCTTTTGATTATATAATCATCGTTATAATCCTCTACATTCCCAAGGTAATCATAAAAGAGTTAAAAATCTTCGAGAAAACCACAGCCATTAAATTTAAAAAATATTGCAAAATTAAGGTTCCTTACATAATATTGAAGAGCTAACAAGCTTTGAAGGAAATTAATTAAGTCGATAACGAAATTTTCCTTTCAATTTGTACCTAAATCTGTTTATAACAAATCCCTGGGGTTCGCAGTGGGGATTCATTTTAGAGCGGCCTGTAAACGGGACGGGTTCAGTTTATCGATAGTTCTGATTGTTTATTAGAAAATGGTACAAACGATTGATTCTTATGACAGGTCGGGTGAGGCTTTCGTGTTAGCGATTTTCACACTTTAGTTTTCGTGAGTTAATTTCAGCAGTAAGTTAAAGAAAATAAAGGAAAGAAAGCTTCTGAAAGGATTCGTGGATTGTGTAAGGAATAATATGACGGCACGGTTGGCGCAGTGGCTGAGCGATAGACTGCTGCGCTGCGTGTCGCAGGTTCGATTCCCGCACGGAACAAATATTATTTTGTATGACCTGCAGATAGTTGTTACGGGTCTGGCTGTTTGTGTAGTGAGCTTAATGCTTGTAAACGCACCCACGATTCAGGAAAAAATGTTAGTGTGGAGAAACATATTTAAAAAAAATGTAGTAGAAAGGAGTAAATGATTCCGTGACGTTTGACAGGGGAGAATGTCTCGCGATCGTAAGCGTGAACGCTGTACACGGGGTCCTGGGTTAATTTCCGGGTCGGGCAAAAAGTGTTATTGGGTTTTTCCATTAGAAATGTCACAGTAACAGCCCGGAGTAAGCTGTTGGTCCTGCACCTGATCTCTCTCCGGTCGTGTCGTTTTGCCGTCCCATCTGGGAATGAGAGTGAGGGATCAGACAGTGCACTTGTGCCTGCGCACACACTTGTACACTATAATATCTCCTGTACCGAAAACGATCAGGAAGACTATATAATTAAAACAAAGCTGTACAATCGTAATTTGTAATGAATTTATTTGACAAGACAAAATTTAACTTAAAACAATAGAGTTTTACAATCATTATGACTGTCACAATAGAAGTTGTTTCAAATAATTTACAAGGCACAAACCTATAGAACCTCAAACCAATCCTTCAAACGACTCCCGGCCACCGTAAATGCGGGCCTGTGGACGGTAACTACTGGGTAGCGCACCGTCCGACGGTCTATTGACGACAGGCCGTGTCACGCTTTAGTGTTCCACGCACGCCTCAAACAGATGTCAGCAAAGCAGAGGGGCCTTCCAAGGCCACCGCTTGCCGGGGTTGCGGGTTGTTCGAAAGATATACCGCTTCCCCAAAACTTAAAAGGGCAATAAAAGGAACATGGGTGGGTTTTAGTCAGTATAAGTCTGACACTCCCCCCGCTACGCCAAGAGCGAGGGAAGTTATTTGTTGATATTCCATCCGCAAAAAAAAGGGAAGGAAACTAGGTGAAACTAACCTAGAATAAAATGTGTAAAAGCAAATAATTTCAATTCACTAGCACGTGTTTTAGTAATTAAAGTTGGATTGAGCTTGTTTGAACGAGCTAACAGTTTTCAAAAAGCATATTTTTAACTTAAATAGCGTAAAGTTGAATGGAGGTAACATTTGAAACATTTTTTTTTTATTTAACATGTTAGTGAAAAAGATTTTGTTAATTAAAAAGGATTTGCTGTGTAGGTATTTGAAATATTTTTAGCTCAGGAAAATAATAAATGTTTAATAATAAATGTTTATTCAGTAACTTAAACAACTTATGCCAGTTACATTGAGGAGCATCCTTTTGAGCAATTAATTTGAAGGAAAAAATGATATTTTTTTTGCTACTAAATACGTACGTTTTCGTTTGGCCGCAATTCTCCCGTGAACTCTTTGTAATGAATACAATAGTTAATGACATAGTTCATTTTATATGATCTATACTTTTTTTTTCATTGCGCCGTAACAAATAAAGATGCTCTTTCCTTTTTTCTCACAGTTTAACGTCACGTTTGCTTAACCGGTCAATGCTGCAAGAGTGTAGCCTCTAGCCAGAACCAAAAAACTTAAAAACTAAGCGACAACACGCTAAGGCACTCACTGTGGGTTATGAGTCTCGGCTATGTTGGCTGAAGGCGGCAAAGGGACAAGCTGGCTCTAAGTGGGATGCTGTTTCAATCAGCATCAAGAGTCTTTCTCACCAGGGTTGCGGATTGTTCCGGGGTTGCGGGTTGTTCCGGGGTTGCGGGTTGAACCGGGGTTGCGGGTTGTTAGAAACAGATACCGCGGCTCCGGAACATAAAAGGCAATAGAAGGAACATGGGTAGGTTTTAGTCAACAAAATTCTGACACTCCCTCCCCGCTCCGCCGCCCAGAGCGGGGGAAGTTATTTAATGATTTCCCACCCAAAAAAAAGAGTCTTCCTCTTACCCGATATTTTTTATGTCAATATACATATATTTATATAGATATATTTTCTGAGTGCAGAAACTGGAAAGTTGATCAAATTTAACTTCTAAGATTTTGTTAAATACTGTTGATTTCTAAAAATCTGTTGATTTCTGTTTTAAAAATTTCAACCGGAAAAAATTATACAAAATTTCGTATCATCGCCCACACTCACAAACACCTTTACGCCATTACCTTTCCAAGTTTATGAACGCTGTCCGAAACCGATAGGCTTTAAAAGCGGTCGCAAAATTTCAAGTGTCGCGATACGGATCCCCAATTAGAGAGGTCGAAGCCTCATTGATCCCTGTTGTTCTGGGACACGTCCCAGGTATTAAAGGAATCAATCGATTTATTGTTAACGGGGTAAGTACGGGCTTAGGTGCCGAAATGAAAGTCAGTTTTGATTTAACGTTGCCTTTTTTGTAATTGAAACGTTAAAAAAATTGTCGTGTATCCTTACTAATATTGTAAAAGCAAAAGTGAGTTTGTTTCTTTGTTACGTTTTCCCGCCTAAATGGCTAACCCGATTTTGATGAATTTTGTATGTATATAGGCTATTTAAAAAAAATGATATATGTGGGAGAAAGAGGGAAAAAAGGGGAAAACTTAGCATTGCTATTACAATAAATAAGGCGCTAGGGCAAAAACTAAAAGTGGTACCTACCTGCAAATAAGGAAAGGGGAACTGTGTTACCCCGAATTAAACGCGAAGACGCGGGCAAAAGCTAGTTTTATAATGAATGTAGGTAAGTGCTGGTGAATTGAGAGAGAGTTAGAGATAGACCAAATAGAAGATGGATGGTTCTTTTTTCATCTTAAAAATTCCCCCGCCCTGGGCGAAGCAGTTTTTCTGATTATTATATCACCTACCAACATTATCAGCCAAAAATCGACTTCAATCCGTAAACGAATTGAGAACAAAATCGGTTATATCCTTTATGTAAAAAAAAACCTAAATCTACCGTTCTCATCCCGCAAAATCCATCGAAAAGACCCCATTATCCTAAACAGATAAAGTTGATATCGTTTAACGAGCTCCCAGCATACCCCGGTGATACATCACCGTGATTGTTTGGATCAGCATTCGTGGCGCGTGCGCGACTTCAATGGGGGAACGTGACCGGCAAATAGTAGATCTAATGTGGATACGTAGATGAGGTCTCCTGTTCTGGTATTAGATGTTAAGGATATAGATAGGCTTCTAGCACTACTGTCTAGATGAGATTACGTTGGGTAGTGGCAGATTTAGATCTTGAATTTGTTTTATCATTTATTGGAAAGGACAGATGAGTGTGCGCTGCGTGGGGATACGCTTTTCTCTAGGATTTTTAATAAATTACCAATATCTTTAAAAAGTAAAATCACAATAAAGCATTTTAAATGGGAAAAAAATTTGTGTTCACCAAAAATACTGATCGTGCACCAAATATTCTTTCCTGAATGCAAAAAAAATGCGTAGGTTAGGTTAGGTTAAAACTGCGACCCCCTACGACCAGTAACGACTTGCATTAATAGAAAATGGATAAAGATATAACACTTTTTTATTGTAGTGCTGTCTTTTTCCTGATGCTCGTTATGACATATTTTAATTAACATATTTTGGTGCACATTCAGTAAATTTGGTGCAACACAGGCAAAATTAGGTAAACGAAATGGGAGGTATTCCTCGTAGCGCTCCCGTTTTGAAACGCTCCCGTCTAAGCGCTCCCGTTTTGTTCCTCCAAGCGCTACCAAAAGGAGCGCTTAGAGGAACGATTAAAAATATTAAAATTTATTTCCTCGAAGCGCTCCCACGTTTAAAAATAGGGAAAAGCATGAAGTAAACGTCATGAATTTTATCGATAATTTTTAAAAACTCATGTGTGCATCATCGACATCGAAGTTGCTTAACCAAATTACGAAATTGAGAGAATAATATCTTTTGGCACTCTTATGTGTATACAAGGGCCAATGTTATTGTCATTTCTACCACTGACGTAAACGATAGATTTTTTTAGGAATGGCATCTCGTAGTTCAACCAAGGAGGTTATCGTCTGCTTAACCGGGCGAATCCTGTGGGTGCTTTAAAAATTAAGACCTCCAGCCAGGGCGAAAACTTACAAACTAAGCGACTACACGCTAAGGGCACCCACTTTGGGATACGAGCGTCGGCTTAGGGCGACGCTAAGGGAACCCATCTCTATCCGAAAGTTAATCATGGGAGCGCTTCGAGGAAATAAATTTTAATATTTTTAATCGTTCCTCGAAGCGCTCCTTTTGGGAGCGCTTGGAGGAACAAAACGGGAGCGCTTAGATGGGAGCGTTTTAAAACGGGAGCGCTTCGAGGAATACCTCCGAAATGGGAATAAATTGAAGTACGTTTAAATACCATCCATTTTAAATTACATACAAAAAAATGTACAAGTACTTCTATTAATAAGTTTTCAGATGGTAAAAACATAAGATAAAATTCTGTCGGATCTATGTGTCCGATCTATTTTGTTTATGAAACGGTTTTACCCTACTACTACCTAGCATGTTTTTTGTAGTTATTTTGTACGCCTTGCAAGGCAAAACAGTGAAACAACACAAATTTTATTTATTTATGACTTACAGCTAAAGAGAACATAGCAAAACTTTGTAAAAAAAACTGACAGCCAATTTTCAAATCTTCACTTACACACCTGAACATAACTAATTCAATGGACATTACAGTAGTATACTAAAACAAAACACCAAAAAGAAAATAATTATTTCGGAAATTACTGCAGCTAAACATATATTGCTCACACTATATAAAAGCCTACTACTCGCCGCAAACGCACTTCCTGGCCGATACATGGTATACCATAAAATCTATATTTTACAAAGAAATAACTTTGACTTTGACATTGGCTTTGGTTTGATGACTAAATTACAATTTATTGGACACTAATCAGATAATACCCTACATTGCGGCGCGCGACCCTACTGAGAAATTACTGATGAAAAAACCGGACAAAGTGTTGTTTTGCCCGCCCGGGAATCGAATTCAGGATCTCAACAGTTGCGCTTGTGACCACCTAGCCTAGACCAACGAGTCAGTCAGTGTTTTTGGAATTTCTTAGTAATGACCTGAAGCATGGATTTTAACCTGATTTATACCTGAAAATTAACGTATTGCAGTTGTTAACTTACAGTTGTTTGTGCGCTCTAAAATCAGAAATATGTTTGTTTTTAAAGTTGTGCCGCACTAAGAATTTCTCCCGTATCGTGGGTACAAACATTTAAACTCACATACACAAACAGCCAGACCCGGAACGACTATCTGTAGGCCATACCAATATTTGTTCCGAGGAGGGATCGAAACTGCGTAACACAGCGCGGCAATTGATCGCTCAGTCACTGCGCAAACCATGTCGTAGTATCATAAATCACCATATCCCATATATATATATATATATATATATATATATATAACATACACGACGTGAATAACAACAAAAAAAATCACCTCCCAGCCTATAAAACGCACATAAAAGCATAACTATGAAACAGAGGACCGTCTGAGTGACTAATTATCCCCGTATCCCCTCCGGCCGGGTAATTAACATAACAATTAAACATACACAGTTATGGTCTTAAATTATAATCCTGTTCCATTGAGACTAAAGTCACAATGGAAGTTAGGGAACGGGGTGTGTTGACTTGAACCGGGTATTCCGAATATCGTGCGGATAACTCAAGTATTGTCCGAAATGGGCATTATTGTGTAGATGTTATAAATTGTTACACTAAGTTGGTATTGTAGAGCCAGATAGGCAGTCACTCCATGTCAGTACATGGAGTGACTGCCTATCTGACTCTAATAAAAAAGTAGTTGGGGGTTGGCGCAGTATGTTTTCTATTATAGTTTATTATTATTCTTCATGTTTTAAAAAAAGATTAAAGCGTAACCCCACCACCGTGTCGTCAAGTACTGTTTGCATTTTGCTACATTTAAATCAACGATAACGCTTGCTTCCTTCATGATACTCATCCAGTACCACTCAGAAGGTTCCAAATTCAAATTCATTTAATAGTCTGAATATGGTAAACTTTTAGGTCTCATCATATTCTGCCACTGGGGGTGTGCAAATATTTGGTACATAAACATAACTATTAATACAAACATTATATAGGAGTTACATAAAATAGCAGCCCTATTCTATATGGCTACATATAAACATGAAAATTAAGACTTCTCTTCAACCCCTTATTTACGAATGGGAAATCATCAAATAACTTCCCCGGCTCTATGCGGAGTGGGGGAGAGTGTAAGACTTTTACTGACTAAAACTCATAAAATTTTCTTCATTTACTCTTTACTTTCTTGAGTCGCAGTATCTTTAATATCTTCAAAATCACCATTCAACACCCTAGTATGCATAACGCTATGTCACACCTATGTTATGGTGAAATAACTTGGAACTCAGCCCACCTAAGACAGATAGCTCGGCCACAATAATATTACCCAATACATCTGAGATGTCAATGATACAAATAGTTGGTTTTGGCATGTTTAGTGTTATGTGGATGTATCTCTGATGGCGGTTGGACTGGACTGGGGTAATTTCTAGTGATTTGGGGTAATAGATTTCCTTGTTTATGACCTGACCCGTACTTTTAGTGTACTGGAACACTCTTAAAAGGTAAGCTTTTGAATTGTTAATTTTAGTACCGATACTAGCCGTGTCTATGGCGCGTTCGTGTCCCAAACGTATTAAGCGATATCAGCATTGCGGGTTGTTAGAAAGAGATACCGCGGCCCCGGAACGCTAAGGGCAATAGAAGGAACATGGGTGGGTTTTAGTCAGTAAAAGTCTGACACTCTCCCCCGCTCCGCCCAGAGCGGGGGGTGTTATTTGGTGATTTCACAGCCCAAAAAAAAACAGTGATAACAGCAAAACAGAGGGGCCTGTTAGGGTCACTGCCTGCCGAGGTTGTGGGCTGCTTGAATGTTTGAATGAAATCCCGTGACTTTGGTACACAAAGGGCACATTTTAGTCACTAAAAGTCTGATACTCCTTCCCGCTCCGCCCACAGCACAAATTCTTTACGCCGTAACATATAAGAATATCATATATACCACGATCAGTGATAATTATACAAGGAAGACTAAATTTAATTGACTATATAAAGATTGATACCCTCAAGCCTCTGTAACGTATTTCCAATCGAGATCCGTTCGCTGAATGTATTAGACTGGGCAATATAAATAACTGGCACTTAGCTAGATTCATACGTTCAAACCGTGGATTTAGAAGGACAGTGGTGGCCTGCTAAGTAATATTGACACTACTTCCAGTACCCATTGAGCTCATGATTCTCTGGCCTTTTCTCTAAGTAGTTGGGGGTTGGCGCAGTATGTCTGCTATTATAGTTTAGTATTATTCTTCATGTTTTTAAAAAAGATTAAAGCGTAACCCCACACTAGGAATTTCTCCTGTATCGTGGTTGCGTTTACAGACATTTAAACTCACATACACAAGCAGCCAGACCCGAAACAACTACTTGTAAGCTATACAAATATTTGTTCCGTGCGAGAATTGAACATGCAGAAGTCGATCGCTTAGCCACTGCGCCAAATGATCAGCCTATTTATGTTTGTTACTGAGACATTAATTATGGAACAACCTAATAATGCTTTCTACCACTTGTGAATCAAATTCAGGACCTTATTCTCAGCAGTCGTTTTAGCGATCATTATACATTTAGATATTATTAAGAATGGCCGTGCAAAATGCTTCAGAAAAACATCAATAACGGTGTTTATTCTTCTGACATTATTTACCTTTAACCGTATAGTTCGGTACGGACCCCTTCGGGGGCTCGACATTCAAACCTCCGCTGGCTCGGTACTGGCCCCGAAAGGGGCCGGACATTTAAGTCATATGACCTCCTCATTATTTTTGTAAATATTTAATTTTCTGGTTAATAAATAATATGGGTGTGCATTCATTAAGATAGTAGAATAAATAACTCATATGTAAACGTCATTAGAAGTTCTTTAATTATTGAGGAAGTTTCTTAATTAAGTCTTATAAAATCCAAATGCGTAAATTACGATCATCGCCATTTTGATGGCAGTGTAGGTCGACGCTAAAAATCATAAAAAAATAGGTTTTCGAACATTTAAACTCCACATTATTGGGCATGATTAACGTGTCCTTTTATTACGTGAAGAAATCATTCGTAATTTAACTTATATTAGTAGTGGTGATGATACATTTTGAAATCTAAAGTCGAAGTTTCGCGCCAATCGTGCTTGTTTACATTTTTAATTCCACATTATATCATATATTCACGAATAGATTCTATAACAACTGACACAAATATCATTTCAAATATTATAAATAACATGACAATGCCCAGATCTTATCGTAATTTGCAATAATAGGAACAATAACACGGAATATTCATAACCACTACTAAATTCACTTTCGAAATTGACGTCCATTTCTTTTTTTTTAATTTTGTGATGTGTAAATACGATTATTTCAATCGATTATTTTCTAGTAAATCAATCAACTCGAATAATTAAATTAAGGAATATCAGAAATTGATAGATGAAAATAAAAATTAATTTTGTAATAAGTGTGAAATACTATAAATATTGATTATAATATTTTTTACGCCACTAAAACCGATTAAAAAACAAACAGTACAAACTGATCTATGGCTAAATTCGCGCCAATTTTATTTTCAGATAAAAATTCAAAAAAGGAATGCGCGCGCTGTTCAAATTTATATTAAAATGTTTATTTGCTATTTTATTAATAATTTGGTTTTGTACCTACTATTTGAATGTGAATTTCAAATAGAAATAAATAAGGTTGAATATAGAACGCGCCAATTATGATCTTGGCAAGCATATTAAAAAAATCAGCTAAGATAAATTACATTTGTTCGACAAAATTGTTTGGTTGGATTGGATAAAACATGGCTCGTAGGCCAAAGTATTCTTGGTGTGGAAGCCTTGGGGTAAAAATGGCCTATAGAGGAAGAGCACAATTGAGATGGAAACACGACACCAAGAAAACTCCTGGTTCAAAATGAGTCCATTTTGAACCCGGGTTTTTCTTGATGTCGTGTACCGGGGTTTTTTTTTGGGTAGGAAATCGTCAAATAACTTCCCCCGCTCTGGGCAAAACGGGGGGGAGTGTCAGACTAGTACGACTAAAACCCACCCATGCTCCTTCTATTGCATAACCCTGACACTCCCCCCCGCTTCGTCTAGAGCGGGGGAAGTGAGGCGCTCCTCAAACCAAGCCAGCCACCGCGGGAGACGCTACAGGCATCGGGCGTCGGGCGTCGGGTGTCTATATCATTATTTTAGGGCCCCGATGTGTGCGGAGTCCCTGTCCGTCTAAAACAAGGCTTTACTGCGGAGGCATGGCTTTCTAGGTGCAGTACGGTATGGTTGTGCCGGCTGGGGTGCCTGACTAGTTACCTACAGAATTAGCATGACCTCCTACAAAAATGGCCGCCATTTTCATTCATCGTCATTCAAGAATACAGCCAAAATCTTAAACTACAGCAAAATGTATGTACCTCAAATCTTGGCGCATAAGAAAATATTTATAGCATAACAAAAAAGCACGTGACAAAATGTTGTTGTCTTTCTTTTCTTATCGATATCATAGATATTTGAACAACTATAATATCAATAGTAGAATAATATGCAATCTCCATAGGTAAATTCCTCAATGGTCCCAAAACTTTTTTTTAAAGTTTACTCCATTTCGATTATCGATTAGGTTGAATGCAACTTTTTAATCGTAATGATGAAACTTAGATTTACGGTCAGCACTAAGAAATGTCATGTTGCAACACAGTTTTTAGTATTTTTTTGTCGAGATTTGTATCGTGTTTTATTTTGAATTTATATGTAAAATGGCAAAAATAAGAATGCAGATGGAATGTCACTGTTTTTATTTTGGATATCCGATTTTATTATCAATGGATTGTCTTGTGTATGTGCATTATTTCCAGCGTTTTTAAAGTACCTAATTTTTGGAAGGGTGTAATAATATGTATTTTACACACATTTTACAATAGATTGACGCCGTTTTATCACCACCGTTTTTGGAAATATAAACCTCAAACTTATCATATGATACAGCCCCGGTGACTTATTTTTAATAACAAAATTGAATGCTGTAAATTGATGAAAATTCTTGAATTTCATGACAATTCGCGTCACCCCACCGATTCAGCTGATGTGTCATGTGTCAAAATCCTGTCGTGCAGAGTGGTTAATACGTTTGATATTAAAATGGCCCAATCATAAATCATTCTCTTAAACGAATAATAATAAAATGAACGCCATAATAACTGGCCATGAAGGAAAGACACCATTAAATATATAAAAAGGCGGCAAGTGCGAGTCGGAATCGCGCAAGGAGGTTTCCATGCAAAGTTACGACAGAAATGGTGGGTTGATTTTTTCCCACCTCCAAGGGACTATTAGACTTGAGTTTATGTTGTATATTTATTAAATTATTACTACATATAAACTATAAATAGACACAAACTAATAAAAAAATATGTACAAGTAAAAAATGGTAAATTACAGAGCGACAAAAAATTCTTTCGCAACGCAGTCAACAGAGAAAGTGCCCAGAAGGCTGGCAGCATTACCGCGTTGGACGGCAACGCTTATTGTGGAAAAATTATTTTATTATTGGCTCTGGTCACGAGAAGAGTTGACCAACCACTTGGTGATTTCTCGAAATAAACGGTTTTGACAGACAGACAACAAAGTGATCCTATTTAAGAGATGTCAGCAAAGCAGAGGGGCCTACCAGGGCCACCGCCGGCCGCCTGCAAGTTGTTCGAAAAAGCTACCGCGGTATCTGAACAAGGCAAAAAAAGGAACATGATTGGGTTTTAATCAGTTAAAGTCTGACACTAACCCCGTTCCTCGCTTCCACCAGAGCGGGGCAAGTTATTTGACGATTACCCTATCCGCAAAAAAAAAGAAACGGTCCCGTTTTCTTTTTTTAAGGTACGGAATTCAAAAGATTGTTACAGCAATACCGCAGCGCGAAATAAAACAAATTTTATGTACTGCGAGAGCTTAATGAAGGCTGGATGGACAACATTTTGTAGTAATCGCCGTCGATTCCCCTCACAATAGCAGATATAATAAAGGAAAAGTGAATTGCGTCATATTCGCGACGGAGACACACGGTAAAATGAATTGTAACACAAGTACAAAACGTTTATTTAAGAAAGATTAATTTATAATTTATTAATTTATTTAAAAGAACTAACCAGCCAGTTACATAATTTATATTTAACTAGCTGTTCCTCGCGGTTTCACCCCGCTGCTCAGCACCTGTTGGTCGTAGCGTGATGTTATACAGCCTATAGCCTTCCTCAAGAAATGGACTATTCAACACTTAAAGAATTTTTCATTTCGAACGAAGTACTTCCTGAGATTAGCGCGTTCAAACAAACAAACAAACAAACAAACTCTTCAGCTTTATAATATTAGTATAGATTTTAATTGAACGTAATTTAAATTGTTGTTTGTGGACAATTTACGGGAGGTTATATGTTTTATTTTATTTTATGAATTATCGTTGTACGCTATAATTATGATGTAACTTGGTTTTTTATCTAATAAAAAACAAAAGTTAGTTTTATAAGTTAGTTTAATGTAAGAAAAATAAAATATAATGAAATTTGTAGTACGTAGTACTTATAATATACAGCTTTGTGAGCGACTTCAGATTAGTATATAAAATATAAAGCACATCATAATATATATTTCTGTCTCCCAAATGGTTAAATCACTAAAACTAAAGTTGCCTACTAATCTTAGATTAATAAAATTGCAACGAGACTGTCAAATTATTGGGGCTTTTTTTAATTAAAAAGAAAAGAATTGAATATAAAAAGAAACTCGCAATTTAACGATCTAAATCGGTATAATAAATTATTTTACAGCTTTTCAATTTTTTGCCAAAAGAAATCTCCACAGAAGCCCCTATATGATTATAGCAAGATTTTTATTCTTTAAAAAAAATGTTTGTTACACACAACATCCGTGTGTCAACAATATTAATATCCGTTCACGAATAATATCAAGGAGAGAAAGAGCAACAAATAAACGTCATCGCAGACAATAGCCTGTGACCGCTGATGAGAGAGTATTTAATATAGTCATGATTACAGCATCAATCTTTACTATTGTTTGTTTATTTGACGGTAGATGTTCTGGGCTGTTGAATAATGGGGGTAAGGGAACTTTACCCTCGTTCTCAGGAAAAAATATTAATAGGACTTCGTGGCTAAATAGTAACAGTCGCAAAGGTCGATGTGAGTTTGTGGATGGGGATTACATACTGACGTTCCTCCGTGAGACAAACATTTCAAGGCTCTCCTCAAGCGGTTGAATCAAGACGTGATTCAGAAGGCAGTACTTCTTGAAAAGGCTCGTATTGTGGGGAGGTATCTGTCCCTAGAGTACCTACGCGCGTAGCGCGTGTATATTAATAATTAAAGTAAAAAAATATTGATATTGTTTCAGTTGATGCTTTGAAGTAAACAGCAGCGAGGACTCAGAGGCACCTTCGGGAAAGAACAACAATAAATCCAGTCAAACGGCAGCTACAGAGCCTGAATCTTAAGGTCTCTGCACACAGCCAGCGTGGCGTGACGGGACGGGACGGCGACGCGACGCTGAGCAGTTGTAATGTACTAGATATTACGGACGACGCCACACAGAGCCGTCCCGCTCGACGCGACGGTAACCGTCGCGTCACGCCGCCGCCGCGCCGCGCGGGAATACAAGTCAGAAGCGGCGGGGACGGGCGCGGCGAGACGCGAGCGGCATAGGCAGTATAAAAACAGTATATGGTCGGCGTGAATGGGCGCGACGGGACGGGACGTTATCGCGCCCGCAGTGTGAACGATGCCGCCGCGCCAGCGCCGCGTCGCCGCCCCGTCCCGTCGCGCCCCGTCACGCCACGCCGGCTGTGTGCAGAGACCTTAAATGGCTTTATTTCAAGCTTTTGTTCTATCTTCAAAGCACTTAGATATGCTTTCAAAGTACAGACGTAAAAATAAGGGACACGTATTTTTTTTTTGTTGTAAATTAGACCAAAAATTACAATGATATAGCCCATTAAAGTAACGTGTGACATCACACGTAAATTATTTTTGAATTATCTAAAAGACGGACTTTTTTTTGGAAACTAGCCTATTGAAAAAGTCACAGTGGTACTTGCCCGGATTTAAACCCAGAAAAACAATAACATAACGGCATAGTATGTAAAATCATCATCGGCCTAGCCTCTACCCAACTAAGCTGAGTATTTTACATAGAGCGACTGCTTATTTGACCTCTACAACCCATTTTACAACTGGGTAATACGATATTCCTTGGTAAGACTGCCAAACTTCAAAATCACTGAGTACCTGTAATGACTGTCAAATATCTACTTACAAAATAATGACAGCTGGGATCAATGGCATAAAGTACTGTGTAATCCACGGACCAACTTAGGCAAACGTAGCTTAATCTCAAGATCGACTCGATCAGTTTTTTTCTATGTAGTATAATTATTTGTTATAAAAAAAAGTTTCCCCACATTAGAATTTTTCCTGTGTCGTGGGTGCGTTAACAAACACTTAAACTCACATACACAAACGGCCAGACCCGAAACAACTACTTGTAGGTAATGCAAATATTTGTTCCGTACGGGGATTAAATCCGCGACACTCAGCGCAGCAGTCAATCGCTCAGCCACTGCGCCAACCGTGCCGTCAATACATGTTAAATGGCACCTTATCCCTTGTGTCATAAAAGCTCAAATATCATACATACAACAAAAATGTTTGTTTTAATTAATTTAAACAAAAACGAAAAAATGTGAGCATCAGCCAAAACGTGCTGATAAATTGAAAGGCATTTTTCATGGCGTCCATAATTGAGGGAATAAAAAATAACAACGCCACAATGTTGATTGTAATTTTCAATGCGAGATATTTTACCTTTGAAGTAGACTTATGGGGATTTTGTTTTTGTTTTTAACTTGTTTATCACCTGTTTTTTGTTTACATTGTTATAACTAGAGACCGGGTTGGTTATATGCAACTTATTTACAATTGATTAAATATGCACCATAAATGTTTGAAATATGCAACATAAAATTGAAATACTTTGTGCTCAGTTTTGACCCTCACGACCAAATACGAAATGCTCACTCACATAAAAAAGTAAAAAAAAATTACACTCTTTCTTATGAATGAGAAATCATCAACTAACACCCGCTATGGGCGGAGCGGGGATAACCCACACATATTCTTTCTTTTGCCCTTTATGTTCATCTCAAAAATTAGCAAGCTTTTGACCACAAGTAGGTTAAGTAATAAAAGTGGTAGAAGAAGCAACATATCCTCTCAAACGCCATCATTTTAACCCGTCACGTCTTCGTCTCAAATCTTAACTTCCACTATATCCGTCAGCTTATCTTGTATAACCCTCCTTGTAAAAATCCCGATGTTCCAGAATATTCTTCTCTAGAATCGAACATTAATAAAGCTGTAGCAGTTACTAGAGCTTGAATAATTTTGCATACATAAGGTTTGCAGGGAGTTTAACGTTTTGAATTGTTGATTAATATCAGTTTGATTATTTGATTTTTGTTGGGTGCTTTATTGCAGTTTATATCTCGACTCATTTACTTGGAATTGATTAAATCAAAATGGATTTATTTGTTACTGTATCTACCGTATTTTATATTGTTTTACTTCATAGTTTGATTTCTGGTTAGGATTTTTAATGAAGAAAGTGAATTCTCACGTTATGAAACATGTGGATTGGTTGAAGATGTTTATTATATACTTGTAGAGTGTACTAAGAAAGAGAAAGAAAGAGAAACACTGTGGAGTAACGTAAAATTGAAATAATACAATACGGTCCGTGTGTTCAAGTTTTAGCACAAAACTCACCGAAAATAGCAATTTCCCTAGCTGATTGGTTTAGAGCAGAAAAATAATATAAAATTTTATGAAGATGTCACCTTTCTTGCGTCTACCCGCATTATATAATGACAAGTTCTCAAATCTTGACTCCTTTAATACCACGCGGGGCTGTCTTAAAAGATTTATCACAATCCTGGATCAAACGCGGGACTCAATGGTACACCACTAGTGCCAGTCAGTCGTTAGTAGGTACATAGGTATACACACATCATCATACACAGACAACTTTTCAGACACCTATGAGCATATACACACACGCACAAATTACTACTAACTTTGCTTGCGTTAAATTCGGGGTAACATAGTTCCCCTTTCCTGATTTGCAGGTACCTGCTACCTGTAGTTTTTACCCTTGCGCCTAATTTATTGTAATAGCAAAGCAAAATTTTCGCTTTTTTTCTTTTTCTCCCTCGATTCTCACTTTAAAAAAAATGCCTATGTCCGTCTCCAGGGTCCCAACTATCTCTGTACCAAAATTCATCAAAATTGTTTAAGCTATTTCGACGTGAAGACTTAACAAAGAAACTCACTTTCGCTTTTATAATGTTAGTAAGGATAAACAGTCAGTCAGACACATTACTGACAAGAAAACCAATCCCGTTTCTTAGAGTATCCTTAACATTGCAACAGCAATAAGTCCTATTTAACGCAACTGACGAACGCGCATTCAGTTTAATACATCCTGCTGTAGTGTAACATACATCACTCGGCGATATATTTCACTTGCACGTCGACATAACTGGACGCTGCTGGTAACGGCTTGCCCACACGGTGGTTACGCTTGGAGATTTTCGTAGATTAGTGGTGGAATTAGATGTTGGTCTGGCAACGTTTGGGTTGCAGTTTATCACTGCAACTGCACTGTTCCAGGATTGTAGGGTTGTTCGAAAGAGATACCACAGCCCTGGAATATGTGGCACGCCACAATGGTGGCGGTAAGTCCCCTCTTTGAGGCACTCCTCCACACAGCCACTGCTGGAGAGGCGTCATGGCGTCCTCACCTACCGCCTGACGCAGGTCCTCACCGGACACGGAAGATTCGGGAGGTTCCTGCACATACAAGTCTGACATGCCCCCCCGCTCCGCCCAGAGCGGGAGAAGTCTTTGATGATATCCCACCCGAAAAAAAAAGCCCTGGAATATAACAGGCAAACGAAGGAACATGGGTGTGTTTTAGTCAGTAAATGTCTGACAATCAAATAACTTCCCTCCGCCCTAGGCGGAGCGGTGGGAAGTTATTTGGTGATTTTCGATCCGTAAAAAAGGAGTTTACCAATTGACTAACCTTACCAAACTCAACTTCACGTAACTAATCGACACGAGCGACTGTTATTACTTATCCAGCACAATAGAAAATTCACACGTAAAGTCTGCGTTTAAATTACATTCAGACTAGGCTGTAAACGCGACAACGTGAACTAATTTCGCGATGTAACAAATACCGTGTGAGCTCAGCTTAACAAAGTGTAGCGATGGCATTTACCAAGAAAATTGTATCATTACTGTAACACAACACCAGAGTGGTTTACAGTTCCCCTGGTATTGCCTCTATATATCAACCGGATGTGTTCAAGAGATATCACTTTATGCTCACAAGTTATAGGCGGTGGCGATAGCACTGGTACATCATCTGCATCGCTTATGGCTACATCAATGTTAATACGGATTTCGGTCTTTGATCTTATATATATTTTATATTGCACCAGCTTTTGCCGCGGCTTCGCTCGCGTTAAATTCGGGGTAACACAGTTCACCTTTGCAGGTACATGCTACCTGTAGGTTTTGCCCTTCTGCCTTATTTATTGTAATATCAAAGCTAAGTTTTGGCTTTTCTTCCCTCTTTCTCCATCATATCTAACTATTTTTAGCCTACAATTAGTATGTACCAAAATTCATCAAAATCAGTTTACCCATTTAGGCGTGAAGACGTAACAAACAAACTCAGTTTCGCTTTTATAATATTAGTAAGTATTTATGGGTGTATTCCCTGAAATAAATAAATTTTATTTATAAGATACAGCTGAATACCAGTATTTTACATGAAACGACGGCCTAACTGGTAAAAAATAAAAAGAAATAAACATATTTGTTATTCCAAAAAAGTTTTCATCGAAAAATTTCATCGTCACACATTTACACACTGGTCTATTTTAGAGGACTATTAAATGCTGAATAAAATATAACAGAACTACCTTTTTTATCGGTTGAAAAATCATCAAATAACTTCTCACGCACTTGGCGGTGCTGGAGGGAGCGTAAGACTTTTACTGACAAAACCTTTTTACATTCCATCTTTTGACCTGAGTTTTCTGGGCCCGCGATATCTCTTTTCGTAATCCCGATAGAAGAACTACCTATTATTTTATTAAAGGTCTAACAAAACCGTATTAGGTTACTTAAAACATTATGGTGCGAGATAAGCCGAAACAAGGAATACCTGACTGATTAGCTCCCATGCATGTCACAGAATGGGCCATTATTTACCACGCGAGGCCAGTTTATGTTGGTCTTTTTTGTGAATTGTACCAAACCCCTCGAATCCTTGAAACTATTCAACTATTCCAACTGTCAGACGGCGGTCTGGCGCAGACGATATATCTACAAAATATCCGTTTCAATCTCCAACAGTGTCGTCATATATAATCGTCATATCACGCGTAAATGAAGCTTGTTGGTGAATTAATTAGTACTTATGTAAATCTTCTTTCGTGTCAATGGTACTATGATGGGAATGGTGCCTGCTACGATCCTTACTTACTGATTTATGGTTATAGACGGAGGTAAATCTTATCAATTTTGCCTCGGTCCGTAGTTCAAAAAAAATTTTATGTTTAAAATTTTTAAGAATTTTATGTGTATTTTTTAGGGTTCTACCTGAAAAGGAAAAACACCGAAGAAGGATCACTTTTTGTCCGTCTGTCTATTTGTCCCCTTAAACTCGAGGTATCTACTTGAAATTAAACCAAATACTCAAGCTTGTAGTTAAAAATCAACTCTAAGTATATACAGTTAAAAGATATGTATGGCCTTTTATGTTCAGACTCCGCGACTCGCGTTTGGCTTTGTTTAATGTTATTTTTTGTAATTAATTCGAAAGTAAGAAATATATTTTTACTTTTGTTTGGAAACAATTTTGATTTCTCAAATTCACATAATAAGGAGTTCATATGAGATATCCTTAATGCAAATCTGTTAATAACTTACAAAATATGTATTTTTTATTTTATTTTATGTATTCTACAATACTTTTATTACTAGCTTTTGTCCGCGGCTTCGCTCGCGTTAAATTCGGGGTAACACAGTTCCCCTTTACTGATTTGCAGGTACCTGCTACCTGTAGTTTATGCCTTTGCGCCTTATTGATTTTCTCTTTTCTTTCCTCTTTCTCCATAATATCCCACTTTAAAAATAAACCCAGACATAAATATTAATGCTTACTATATTATAAAGCGAAAGTGATTTTGTTTGTTTGTTACGTCTTCACACCTTAATGGCCGAACCGACTTCAGATGAATTTTGGTATAGAGATATTTGTGACCCTGGAAACGGAAATTATATTAACATAGACTTATTTTTTTTTAAAGAGAGATAAGGGGCGAAAGAGGAAGAAAAGGGGAGAGGTGTTTTTTTTCGATCATCACGCGGGTTAAAGTTAGCGTTAGCCCAAAATAACTGTGCCACTTTGACAAAGTCGCGGGCGGAAGCTAGTACTATTATGAAAGATGGACAGTTGCTGACGACGCAGTGGAAATGGAGAAGTTTTGAGATAAGAAAATGTAAAATTGTTGGACCACCGACATGGTAAGGAAAAAAAGTCTCCGTTAAATGTCGTTAAGTCCCACAGCGGAACTTAAGAAAGAAAATATATATAATTCGATGGCACGTTCCGCGCAGTGGCTGAGCGATTGACTGCTGCGCTGCGTGTCGCGGATTCGATTCCACGGAACAAATATTTGTATAAACTACAGGTAGTTGTTTGTGTATGTGAATTTAAATGTTTGTAAACGCACCCACGATACAGGAGAAATTCCTAGTGTCGAGTAACGCTTTTAAAAAAAAAACAAACAATTAAAAGAAGAACAGTTTTTAAAAGAACAACAAAGTCTTTAACGAAGCCAAGAAGCCTCTATCTCAGCATGATGCTGCAACACATCAACTATGTCACAGTGCTTAACTCATACGTTTAAATACACACAAATATCGACAATGAACGTGTTAAAATCAAATATTATAAAACAAAACTTGCTGGTTAACTGTGTTAACTTACTTTTATGTAAAAAAAAACAAAAACAGACTATTATTTAGCCACGAGCTCCTCATAAAATTTCAAACTTAATCTAATAAAATAAACCCTGTAAAATTTATCCGATTACAAAATCACACTCTTAACAAAGATGGCAAGATATAATAATAAACACATTGTACACATTTTGCTTGTACACGGCAAAATGTACGCAAAATTACACGCGAGCTCTGATTTAAAAATTTCCTGACAAAAATTTCTCCCCTATGCCGTATATTTCTCGACAGCCAACATCCTCCGTCTGTGGTATTCAAATATTTACGTTATGCTTGAAGTTAAAGTGCTATACTGATCGAAAGGATGATAAGCAAACTTCTTTATGTAAACTCAGCGGGTATTAAAAACTTTATGAAAAAATAAAACAAAAATCAAATGTTGACATTCGAATTTTGTTTTTGTTTTTCGAACGTCAATTACACACGCCAGTCCCACAATAAAAAAAAAGCGCTTACTTTTCGCCACTTCCTAGTGGTTTAGCTGGAAAGAAGAAGTGTCTTAAAAAAAACTTCCTAGTAAGTTTTACAAAACCAGTTTTTATACAGTAACTAGCTGTGCGCAGCGGTTTCACCCGCTGCTCACTAAGGGGTATGAAAAATGGATGTTGGCCAATTCTCAGACCTACCCGATATGTACACAAAATTTCGTTTAAATCGGTCCAGCCATTTCGGAGGAGTATGGGAACGAAAACTGTGACACGAGAATTTTATATATTAGAAATATTCAAATTTTGCGGATTCGTCTACGGAGTACTTCAATGCAAAGCAACCAAAAATGACCAACATATAGTTAAATGGCCTTTATCTTCGTAATTTTTGGTTTAATTTACAACTAAAAATACGTGTCCGTTATTTTTGAATAATTAAACTTTCTTATATTTGGAATCAGTCCAGTAGCTTTTAAGTTTTTTTCCTTTCATACAAAAATACAATTCTTTTCTCTTTATAATATTAGTGCAGATGGCTTGAATGATAAAATTAAGTCAAATAAAAAATTCGGTGCTTTTTTTATTACTTGAAAATCGAACCTTATTTTTGATGTATTACGGCACTCAAATAAAATGTTAAAACGTCTGCCAATTCCTTTGGTCTAAAAAGGAAATATCTAAAATAGTGCCAAGTTTTCATGGCACCGTCTTAATGGGAAGATGAGTTATGGCACTAGGAAATAGGTCTTAAGTCGTTTCCCGGAATGGACATAGAAATGGAGTGTCAACTATAAATGTAGAGAAACTAGTGTGATATATAGTTACTGTTCTGTTTACAGTAAATTGTCGGTTAATACACTATTTATTTGACTAAATCCAGCTATCTCAGAGTGAGAGAAGTCCCAGAGCGGGGGACCTCCACCAACCTTCACTGGGCTTGTGTGGTGAGGAGGATCGATTCCTTCTTATACAAATGAGGTTTGAAATTGTGGGCTCATTATGCTAAAGGACTGGCCCCCACAGTATCATATAATGGGCATAAACTATGACTATGGCTATGAACGTTTTCGGCACGAAAAAAATAATATTTGTAATTCATATATTTCAATAAACATAGGATAGATATAGATTCATAGATAGGCAGTCGCTCCAAGTAAAATACTGGTATTCTGCATCCGGTAAGAGTGGAAGCCAACTCTAACATAGTTGGGAAAAGGCTAGGCAGATGATAATTTTTCAACAAACAATTTCATTAGTTTAAAACGCTCATCAATTCCACTAAACCAAACTCGTTAAAAAAACCTTTTTTGTGAAAGAATATATATTTCGCATCATCCTATTACATCCTATTAATATTATAAATGCGAATGTTTATGAGGATGGATGTAAAAAATATACAAAACTTGAAAGAAGAACTGCAAAAGCGCACTGCTTCGGGTGAACATAACCTCATTATAAAGTATATAAAAGGAGTGCCAAAAAATAATTTCATCAGCTGAACACCCTCCCACCACTGTATTAACAACCACTTCAAAAAACTAACTTCCTGCTCAAAAAGAATAACATATCAAATCACAAATAATTACACTGATATTGTCTTGACAAAAAAGTCCCTAAAATGTTTTTATGCCAATGCTCGCAGTATTGTTAAACCGGGTAAATTTGATGAGCTACAATGCATAATTGCATCCTTACAAGAAACAACACATATTATTATTCTTACGGAGACATGGATCAAAAGTGAAGAAGAGGTAAGGAGACTTCAAATTCCATGTTACTCCCACTACTACAACTTTAGACAAAATAAAAGAGGAGGTGGAGTCTCAATATTCGTTCACAATAATCTAAAACACCATCAATTAGAAGAAAACTGTGTAGAAGACACTCATTACCTCTGGGTTTTTGTGAAAAAGTTTTCCCTGAGCATCGGTGCTATATATAAACCAGATAAAAACAACATGAACAACTTCCTTGAAATTTATTCGCAACAATTACAGAAGAAGAAGAGAGCAATTTAGTATTTGGTGATTTTAATCTAGACTGACTAAACCCAGACCAAGCCATACGTAACTACAAGAACACATTGAAAGAAAGCAACTTTAAAATCTTAAACAAAATAGATCATCAATATTGTACCCGAGAAACAAATTCAACTAAAACCATACTAGATCATGTCTCCTCCAACCTGCAGGACAATGACTTTCACATCGCCATAATTGACTCTGCAATGTCAGATCATAAGCAAATATTTCTGGAAATCAAACGATATGACCCTCCCCCTCTTGTTAAAGTGGAATACACGGCATTGGACTACTCAACTCTGTATAAATGTTTTGAAACCACTATTCAAAAAACAAATGATGAAGAACCCCTTTATGAGAGATTGGCTGGCAAACTACAATCTTGTTTATTAGAGAGCAGAATAAAGAAAACAAAAGTTTTGAACCCTCCACGACAAGACTGGATTAAGAAATAAATATTAAATGATATAAACAACTGGAACATACTATGGCAAAAACATAAATCAAACATAACAGACGCTAAGTTAAAAACAGAATACGAAAAATCTAAAGCTAAAGTAACTTACAACATACAAATGACCAAAAATATATATTACTACAAATGTTTTAAGAACAATATGAAAAAACCTCGAAAAATTTGGAAACTAATAAACAATTTATCAAAAAATAAAATAACAGAAAAGACTGGACCAGAGAAGCTCGAATCTGATACTGGTCTTATCACAGATCAAAAGGACATATGTGAAAGGTTCAATTCTTACTTTTCGACCATTGGTTCATCACTTGCAAATCTGATTACTGCAAAGATAAACAGAAATCTTGATCAACAACTTGTAGTAAGCGACTCAGCGGAACTAGATTGTTTAGTACCAGCAACCACGGATGAAATAATTAAAATTATTGACAGTTTAGATCCAAATACTAGTTCTGGCATTGATGGCATAAGTACGAAGTCTCTTATATGTGTTAAAAAATTAATAGCCCCTGAACTTACAACGTGTATAAATAATTGTTTGGATAAAGGTGTTTTTCCTGATAGCTTAAAAATAGCTAAAGTGATCCCAATTCATAAATCTGGAAGTAAGTCCGATCCCTGTAACTACCGCCCTATATCTGTGCTTCCTGTTGTCTCAAAAATATTTGAAAAAATTCTATATAACCGTTTGGAAACATTCCTTAAATCAAAAAACTTTTTATATAAAAAACAATATGGATTTAGACCTCATTCGAATACACTCTCGGCCACCATTGATCTTATAACAAAAATTAAAAACAAAATTGATCAAAAGCAATCAGCTTTGGGTATTTTCATCGACCTCAAAAAAGCTTTTGATACAATCAGCCCACATCTTTTATTAAAAAAAATATCTCACATTGGTATTACAGGCAAAGCACTTCAAATTTTTGAGTCATATGTGCAAAATCGCAAACAGATAGTGAAAATAGGACAATATCAAAGTAGGTCACACACTATCTCTTTCGGTGTTCCCCAGGGATCAATTTTGGGACCGCTTTTGTTCCTGGTTTACATAAATAGTATATCCCAGATAGGTCTTAAAGGGGACATCTCACTTTACGCAGATGACACAAGTCTTTTCTATTTTGGGAATTCAATCGAAGCTATGACACCTCATATTCAAGACGATCTAAACGCGCTTAGTGAATAGTTTCAATCTAACGTTCTCACCATCAATACTACGAAAACCAACTATGTTGTGTTCGCCCCTAAAAATAAAAAAAATCAGCGAAAATATTCATCTCAAAATAAATGATCAATTAATTCAGAAGAAAACTAAAGAGAAATACCTAGGTTTAATTTTAGATAGCTACCTGAATTGGAAGCCTCACATAGAGAAAATAAGATGTAAACTGTTATCACTCTCAGGAGCTCTTTTCAGCATAAATAAATGTCTTCCACAGAAAGTCCGATACATAATTTATAATTCCTTAGTTAAACCACATATTGACTACCTTATAGAAATTTGGGGGACCGCAGCTAAATCTAATCTAGAACCATTACAAATAGCACAAAACAGATTAATTAAAATATTATTCAATTACAATTTTAGAACATCATCTCGGAAAATATATAATGATACAAAAATAATGAACATTTCACAAACATATATGTACTATACGTGTATACTCATTCGCAAAATATTACATAAAGAGATTCATACAACATTAAATTTCACAAAAAAACATCAGGTGCAAAAAATCAAACTCCGAAACCACAATCACCTAGTTACGCGTCCACCTAGAACAGTGAACTATGGCAAAAAGAATATCCAATTTGAAGGTGTCAATATGTACAATAAAATACCGATGCCTATAAAAGAAGCAAAAACTATGCCTTGTTTTAAAAAAATACTGAAATCGTACATAATGAGCAAATAACAATTTAAAATAAAAAACAACTTAATTAATTAGTACGTTGCCATGTATTGCCACATCTAGTAAAACGTTTAACTAACTTTAGTTTGGATCTGTGTTTGCTTGGTAATTTGTGACCAAGTATACAAATAATTTTGGTATTGTGATCGCATACCCTCACATTTGTTATTTTTTCTAAGAACATAGACTTTTGTACGCTCTACTACCCTGATATTTATATTTAAATTTAGTTTCTCAGTAAGTGAATTTATTTTTAATTCTTTATGAGAAATAATAAAGTTCTTAAACCACATGTATGGATGTTTGTTACACTTTCACGTCAAAACGGCTTAACAAATCTTGATGAAATTTGGCACAGAGATTATAGTCTGGAATAACACATAGGATATATATTTTTTTCTATATCCGGCTAGTACGTTCATAAATGTTCATGGTATTATACTAGGCTGTCGCTTGCAAAATCTTTTATGCTTGATAATGTTCATCATGACATGAGTTTTGGCCATAGAGAAATAGCCTTTACTTTCTATCTCTTTCTATCTATTACTATAATACTAAGGTTAACCCCCTTTTTTTACGGATGGGATATCATCAAATAACCTCCCTAGCTCTGGGTAGAGCGAAGGGGAGAGTCAGACTTTTGTTGACTAAAACCTACCCTTCTTTTGCCATCTAGTTCCGGGGCCGAAGTAAGAACTTGTAACCCCCTTAGGTTAACCCCATGCGTGAAAATGTAATGAACATTAATCAGATAGGTAGCTGGTTTTAAATCGAATTAGGGGATCTCCAACCAAATATTCCTGATTTAAAACAACCGTGTGTCTCCTTAAACCAAGAGCATAGATACACACATTAGTTTGAAACCCGCAATCCGCTGCCGGCATCGAGAATCTGTTAAGGATACGATCACTCGATAGGATGGCGTTTAGGAAACGCCCCTTTCTGATACTCCGCGAAACGGAACGTGTCGTAAATCGAATCCGAATTGGAATCGAAATTACGATGGGAGGTACTCGATTTTTTGTGAATCGACTTAAATTTGAAGGCTGGATTTGTATTTACTGGTCTTTACGAGCAATTTTCGGGTAATGATATGATTATTGGTTTGGGAATTGCTTTCCTTAGGATGATGGCGTAGCATGTAATTTTGTTGACATACCTAATCGTTTTTAAGTGCCTACTTATTTACCTGAAGGTAATGTCAGAACCCAGAAAGTTTATTGATATACAGATCAAAAACTTGGCTCAATTTGCAGCTATTTGAGTTATCATATATGCCAAACTATTGCAGATGGTTTTTTGGGCCTTCTCTTTTTCTTGTGAATAGGAATCAAATAACTTCCTCCGATCTAGGCGGTGCAAATTGCGGTGGGCTTTCTCTCGATTTCAATATTCTCCGAAGAATATTCTTTAAAGTTGCAAGTCGATTTAAATATATCTTCTATTATTTTTAAATGGATAAATAAACTGAAATTATTAACTAATAAATAAATTAAAAATACCGTCAAAAAATTCGTCCAACGCTGTGAGTTGGCAATCTCCCCAAGAGACTGGCCGCGTTGCCACGTTGTATGGCAACGCTACGCCTCTGGCCAAAGTAAAAGCCAGCCCTTGGGTCACGGGAAGTGTCAACCAAACGTTTTGATATTTCCTTAAAAAGGCTGTTAGCACAAGGACCCCACGGTACCAGAGTTTCAACCCCAAACGGCTCGGAAATATAGTTACCAAGTTTTTAAATTGGTAATTCATTCACTTGGAAATGAATAGAAAAGAGTTTTGAATCCTTTTAACTTTAATTAAATATGTTATCATCCATTACTAGATTTACAGTCCAGGTTAGCGCAGATAAATCGACTTCTAAACTAAAAATTCTACGTTAAGAAAACTTTCCAAAAATTCAACTAATCAATTATTTTAACGATTTATCATAAAACTAAAGTTAACAAACAAACTTATATTATTGTCAATCTACGAATTGCAAAACAGGGTCTACCCTAAATTTTTCAAACTTAACTTCACACTGAAGTTTTTATTTTGAATAATTTAAAACAATTAAAAAAAAATGAAATAAGCTGGCGTTTGGCCGCAACTCGCTTGATGCAGCCTGGCCGGTGGAACTTGCTTAAAAGAAACGGATTCATTCGAAATTTAAAGATATAGATTATAATGATAAGGGAACAGAGGAACCAGCACTGAATGTAGAAAAAATCAAAATCATTTATTTGCGTGAATAAGGTACAAAAAGTTGAGAGGTAGGCAAAATTGATCCTTTAATTTTAGCGTCCCAATTTAAAACAAGGTGATATATTTTTATTTAAATTAAATAATTATAATCTTTCTGACATAATACAATATCCCATTAAAATTCAAAATTGTACCTATTATTGAATTGAATGTCAATTTAATAATAAATAATAATAAGAGAGAAGAAGCATGTAACGATGACGATACGGCGCCGTATCTTTGCTCGTCCGAAATGAAAGTCGTCGTAACTTACGTCGCATCGCATCTTAATGTCTAGCTAAAAGGTAATAATGTAAAATTACGTCTGTAACATCCAAAAAAAGAGATGTACCTAACAGTTCACCCACATTTCACACTTTTTTTAGTTTTTTTTTTTTTATTTTTGCCCCACACTAGAAATTTCTTCTGTATTGTGGGTGCGTTTACACACATTTAATCTTACATACACATACAGCCAGACTCGGTACAACTAACTACAACGTAATATCGAGATGAAAACCACGACACGTAGCACAACAGTTGATTGCTCAGGCACTGCGCGTTTATAAATCTCATGTGAAAAGAGGCGAGCCTACAGAAATCAAACCGGGCACAAATCTAGATTTGGTGGCTGCTATTGAGAAATTTCTTATGGAAAAACCCAATAACACTTATCTCATATATAACAGTATCCCATGTTCAGACCTCGATCGAGTGGCACTCACAGTTTTGAAAATTCATCAGCAAAAAGTATCTACAACTTAAACAAAGGTACAAACATACAAACAAACTTGTATAGGATTATATCACTTCGCCGATGGGCACACGGTTTGTTTTACCATGAATGCTTGAAAATTAATAAGACAACACAAATAAATGACACATTGAACTAATGCTATCATCAATTCATAACACAAGTTTAGAACTTCAGAACCCACACTGAAGTTTGATACGTTCTAACTAGTTTGACAGTTCAGAACCATCACCGTCCCTTGTCTGCTAAATATAGCAATAATAATCTAATTTGGTTCGGATTGTTTGTAATGAAACTGGTTGTTAAGATGTATTTAATAACTAGCTTTCGCCCGCGACTTCATCCGCGTGTCATAGTTACTTTGGGCTAACGCTAAGTTTAAATCGCGTGATGATCGAAAAAAAAATATTTCTCTCCCCTTTTCTTCCCCCTTTCTCCTCTTTATCACACATTTAAAAAAAAACAACAGATTTCCGTCTCCTGGGTCCCAATTGAAGGTTGAAGTCGGTTAAAATAAAAGATCCGATAATACCATAACTAAAAATGCTGAAATAATAAACACACTTCCAAAAAAAAAAAACTAAAATGTGGAAAATAACTTTATTTCCGGAGGAAATGCGAATGATGACCCTGCTATCGCTACGCTCCCGCTCGCGTCGTCGTACTTTTAAAATATTGTGTTTATCCTTACTAAAATTATAAAAACGACAGTGAGTTTGTTTGTTTGTTACGTTTTCACGCCTAAATGGCCAAAGCAATTTTGATCAATTTTAGTACAGAGATAGTTGAGACCCTGGAGACGGACAAAGGCTATTTTTTTATTTAAGAAATGAGGGAGTAAGAAACTAAGAAACGGGAAAACTTAGTTTGATATAATAAGGCGTAAGGGCAAAAAATACAGGTAGCCGATACATGCAAATCATGAAAATATTTCGTGAATAGGTGAAAATATTTCCAATAAATTCGAATCTATATATTTTGTCTATTTTTTTAAAGGCAATAACGAATTGGAATTTAATATTGAATACCAATGTAATTCATTCATATGAAGCAATCTAAAAACAGCTGATGAAAAGAAATACCGCGGACCCGGAACATAAAGAGCAAAACAAGGAACATGGCTAGGTTTTAGTCAGTAAAAGTCTGACTCCCCTCAGAAAAGGGTAAGGTAAAACGATACCCCTTGTTTACTTGTTATGAGACATTCAGGCCAATGACAACTTGTAACGACTGCCAAATATCTATAAATGACAGCCAGCATATTATATTGTGTCAACCACCGTCGCAATATATTCAAAAAATCTAACACAATATTCCCGAAACCCCAATTCCATGTAACATCAATAAGGTTCTTAAATCTACCATCATTCAAGCTATAAGTCAAGTTAAGAGCAAATATTTCAGTCTAGCCTCATTGTGATTTATGCCCAAAATATTCTCGGACGTAATATTGAAAGGAAAACCTCGTTTACAGCGCAATTTCCTTTATATCCTAAAACGTCTCCAAAGCACTTTTTAAAGAGATAGCACATTTAGATAAAAGGCTAATTTATTCATTGGCGGGAAGAAGGAATAAGCCTGCTTACCTACTTGCCTTCCAATTGAATCTTGAGTCAGTAATTTACTTCTGATGTTAAATTAAAAATGTGTTTACTGAGTATTATAAATTTTGTAAGCGGATTAGATGGCTTGAGCTGAAATGATTATATTTTCGTATTTGTGATAAGGAATTTTGTGGGGTGTAAAATTCTGAGTGAGTTGAGAGCAAAATAAATTTTGTGTTTAAAACCAAATAATCAGTTCTATTATGAGATCCAAAAACAATTCTGATATAAAGGTTTAGTAAATAGGCATTGAAACACCTAACTATTAAGACAATTATTACACAAATAAGCAGTTACCTCCCGCATTACTAATATTGTTATTACATGCGCATGCAACCATGTTTGTACGCCTCTGGCATGACATAGCAACCTATAAACGTTAATATTGTTCAATTACTTGTAACTGAACTATTATTATATATGTGATAAAACAAGGATTATTCTAAACTAGCTATTCATCGCGGTTCACCCACGCTGCTTAGCACCTGTTGGTCGTAGCGTGATGTTATATAGCCTATAGCCTTCCTCAAGAAATGGACTATCCAACACTAAAAGAATTTTTCAATTCGAACCAGTACTTCCTGAGATTAGCGCGTTTAAACAAACAAACAAACAAACAAACTCTTCAGCTTTATAATATTAGTATAGATTAAATTCAGAAGCAAAATCATAACTATTTATACTTATCTATCTATACAAGTTTACAATAATCGAAAATAGTCAATAATTGTAGGATCAGTGTTGCCACCAATATAAGAACTGAATTCATTACCTATGTTAGAAAAATAAAATGATTTTGTAAAACATGTTTGTTTGCAGTAAATTATTTTTCATTCTATACCATTGCCAAAGGTTGCTTCTTATTGTGAAATTTGTTCTCTACTGTGTTTTTTGTAGACTTTTGTCTTTACGTTAAGATTTTTATGATGAATAACAACAAACCAAACAGTGAATAATTTTAACCAAAATATTTTTTACTGTGAACTTTTAAACAATCTTAACTGGCTTCTGAACGAAATGCCAAAACAAAGAGGATACGAAATTAATACGGATAGCATTGCAAACCAAACGGAAGAATAATTTTTCAATTTCATTTTAATTTTTCTTTATCAAATTACGAGAAAATTAAAGTACCCGGAAATTTAAGTACTTATAAACAAAAAAAAAAAGAAAACATAAAATAGTTTTCACGTTTAAATCGGATAATATTAACACTTATGGCTTATTTTGTGGAAACTGGGACCGCAGGCCCGGATTCCACATAATATTCTCGTAAATACCTTTCGTTAGTTAACGAAGGGATTTACAGGACACCAATGTTTTTCCAGTTTTTTTTAAGTCCCATAATATTAGGGGGTGACCTTATAGCCATAAAACAGTCACTCAGGAGTCACTACACAAATGACTCTGTTAAATTGAAAAAGGCGACTAACAATATCGTCACCGAAATTTAAAAAGCGCGAATCTTCAGACATGCAGTTTTAACTTTATAAAGATTGTTCGCTCAAGATAATTGTATGAGAGGAAAATACACGCCACTCGGGAGTCTCCCAATATGCATAATAACAGTAATAGATTCAAGACGCAAGATGGAGCCACCATAGATGCGGTCCCTCCGAGAGATGAGCGGGGAAAACTCCGTAGATTTCATTTTGCATGGGACTGACTGGGAACGATTTTCGACTAGTATGGGATGTCGTAAATTTGGAAAACCAATTGGAATTGAACACTTTGAATCCGGGTGTGAAACGAAATGATTTGGCCAAAAACTCGGTGCATTTTTGGTATGGGCACGGATGGAGAATCTTTCGTGTAAATCTGTAACGATTTCTTTTCCTTTCTAGGATTGCTAATTTGAATAAATACACGTGTCAATTGTTTTACAAAAGGGCTTTGACTTATTAAAGGCCTGCCCAACCTCGCCATTTTATTTTATACTAGCTTTTGCCTGCGGCTTCGCTCCCGTTAAATTTGGGGAAACACAGTTCCCCTTTCCTGATTTGTAAGTACCTGCTACCTGTAGTTTTTGCCCTTGCGCCTTTTTTTATTGTAATAGCAATGCTAAGCTTTCCCTTTTCTTCCCTCTTTCTCTCTCATATATCAATCTTTTAAAAAAATAGCCTATGTCCGTTTCAGGGTCCCAACTATCTCTACACCAAAATTTATCAAAATCGGTTTAGCCGTTAAGGCGTGAAGACGTAACAAACAAACAAACTCACTTTCGATTTTATATATATATATATATATATCTATGAAATAATATTTACGACATTATCTACGATAACTTATTCAATAACGTGTTCCTATTTCATGTATTCCTAATTTGGACAAAATTGATATCAAACGCAAATGCTGAAACTACCAAAATAATCGTTCAAGCCAGAAGCACTTTGCCTTTCATGTTTCTTTAAGAGCTAATAAATGACTTGATTCACATTTGCTTGACTTGTTGGTGGGAGATATACTTAATTGTACCTACGAATTTATTTAGTAGGAAACTTATAATAAACTAGTTTACGCCCGCGACATCGTCCGTGTGTCATAGTTACTTTGGGCTAACGCTAACTTTAACCCATGTGATGATCGAAAAAAAATATTTCTCATCCATTTTCTTCCCTCTGTCTCCCCTTTATTTCACTTTTTAGCCTATGTCCGTCTCCAGGGTCTGACCTATCTCTGCACCAAAATTCATCAACTTAGTTCTGTCATGTAGGCGTGAAGACGTAACAAACAAACGTACTCACTTTCGCTTTTATAATATTAGTAAGGAGGTCGTTTTAAGCAAAAATGTAGTATTGATCTGCATTCGGTTAAACTGAAAGCCAACCCCAACAATATAATGATGATAATGATGTTGATGACAATACAAGATAATGATGTGTTGCAGTCCTCCCCTAGCGACGCCCTAAGCCGAGACTTGTAACCCACAGTGGGTGCCCTTAGCGTGTACTCGCTTAGTTTTTAAGTTCTAGAGGTATTAATCTCAAGGCATCCACTGGAATGACCCGAGTAAGCAGACGACAACCAACTTGCTAGGTTGAACTGTAAGATGTCATTCACAAAAAAAAAAAATAAGATGTAAGTAAGGAACAAGTACAATAGACATTTCAGCGTTCGATGGCCATCACTTACAAATACATCTGGTATTGTAATGTGAGTAAAGCTCGATCATTTCTAGCTCAGCTTAACGCTAGAAATGAGTCGTCCCCACCTGAAATGGGACTGCACATTGAACGCCAGTGTAAATTTGAATTTTAAAATTCAGTGATTATTATCCATTGAAAAAAGTACTATTCAGTTGAATCTTGGACAGCTTTTTAAAGTAGTTTTCTTGGTAGAGTTTATAAGAGTCCTTTATATGTAATGAAATATTAAATTCCAGTGACTTTCGCTTTATTCGATAAGCAAATGTTTGAGTAGTATTTTTTTGGCGTTCAGAGGTTAAAATGGATTCGCAACGTAATTTTTTGAAAAATCAATTTATTTCTGATTGAATAAAATCATTACTTAATTGCAGAAATTTATGGCACAATATTTAGTATCCAGGGTCCGATATTATTTCTAGTAAAAAAAAAACGTTGCCCTATTATAGGAATTTCTTCTGTATCGTGGGTGCGTTACAAACATTTAAACTCACATACACACACAACCAGACCTAGAACAACTATTTGTTCCGTGCGGGAATCGAACCCGCGACACGCAGCGCAGCAGTCGATCTTTCAGCTACTGCGCCAACCAACTATTCTTTGTATTGGATAAACATAAATTAAATACATATCATTATGATAGACTGCCTCTTAAGTCGTATATTCGTAAGGGCTAAGGATAAGGTCCTGGGTTTGGATCTCGGGTCAGGCAAAATGTTATTGGTGTTTTCCATCAGGAATTTCTTAGTAGCAGCTCCTGATGCTAAGGATTTGAACATGACTGGCTAAATGTAGGTTCAAAATGTAGTTTCAAATTAAATCAAACAATTTCATCAGCTTTTCCATTTTTATTTCAATCCTATTCGCTTTGATTGCTTTGACGTAGGTATAAAAATTTAATAAACTAAAATCCACGTACAAAGGAAAACATATTTTCCCTCGTGAGTTTTTTTTTTTGAAGTTCATGTTTGTTCGTTTTTAAAAATAAACGGCCAAGTACAAGTCAGACTTGCGCATCGAGAGTTCCGTACAAACTTGCGACATAAATAAATGGCCATATCATTTGACTGCGTGGTCTTAGAGAAACGGAACCCTTGTTGGACCACTTTGTTTTTCGTCTGCCTGTCTGTCTGTCAAGACCTTTCATCTTGTGAATGCGTGGAGGTATCGAATTTAAATTAAAACCTGCTCAAGTCTGTGGTTCTTGAAGATGTGAAAATATCAACTCTCTAAGTCTACGCAGACAGAAGATTATGGTCGTTTATGTCGCTTTGTACGGTCCTGGCCATTTTTTTCTGAATTAAAAACGACCACAGACTGCTGTGCAATGGCTAAGCGTTTGACTGCTGCACTACATGTCGGGGGTTGGAACCCCGCACGGAACAAATACTTGAATGCCCTACAGATAGTTATTCCGGGTCTGGTTGTTTGTGTATGGGAGTTTAAATGTTTGTAAACGCACTTATTATACAGGAGAAATTTCTAGTGCTTGGCAAGTACAATTGACATTTAAGAGTTTAATGGCCCCGCACTTACAATACAAATAGACTATGAATACACAAGAAACCAAACAAATCTCTTAGAACTAAATCTAACAAGATCAACAGCAGCGGTTTTAGATTTATTACCATTAAAATCACAAGTAAGTGCAATTACTTATCGTCACAAGACACAGATCTCAACAGAACATTGTATCCACTTAGTGCCAACACAACTCAACATTATACATTAACACTAAATACAACCTGTATACATATGTGTATACCAACTTGTATACATGCATACCAACTCGTATACAAGACAAGTTGTAAGTCGTGTCGCTTTACAGCGCCACGCTAATGGCTGTGCAATGTCTAATTATCACTAAAGTATGTTATTAATCCTGCCGAGGTTGCGGACTGTTCGAAGAGATACCGTGGCTCCGGAACAACTACCGAAAGGGCAAAAGAAGGAACGTGGGTGGGTTTTAGTCAGTACAAGTCTAACAGTCCAACCCGCTCCACCCAGAGCAGGGGAAGTTATTAAAGTGAAACTTTTATTACATCATCTCAAACTTTTTCGCCTGTGTGTTGCATGTCGCGTGACGGTCGGCCGCGGAGTAGGGACGTCTAAATGTCAGTAATGTAAAAAAAAAATTCACTTTTACCGTGTTTTTATAAAACCACACAATCCTTTTTTAAAACAGATGAGAGCATCTGTTTCAAAAAAGCATGATTTTAATCATTTAGCCTGAAATCTATTACTGACTTTCTTCATTACAAGGACGGTACTAATATAGTTGTTGCTTATAATTGTTCAAACCGATTTATTGAGCAGTATAAAACTTTTTGAATGAAAATTTGAAACTTGTAAGTATCTTAGATGACTTAACACCTTGTCATTTCGAAGAGTTTGGTTTAACCTAACGCAGTGCATCCATAGATAACTATAGCTATGTTGATTATGTACGGGTTATGTTAAAGTTCCATGTTCCATGGGAGCGAGCCTATACAAGATACAAGAATCGAATCCAGGTAATCATGATAAGGAGTTGTGCCAACGAAGCAGCAGTATTTTGTTAATCAATGTTTGTTATTACTTAAAGTGATCACTGCAAAATGCATTATGAATGCAAATAAAGATATGAATATGGATTTGGCTGAAAACTGACAGACAGATAGTTTATAATAAATACTAGCTTTCGCCCGCGGCTTCGCCCGCGTTAAATTTGGGGTAATACAGTACCCCTTGCGCCTTATTGATTTGTAATAGCAACGCTAAGTTTTCTCTTCTTCCCTCTTTCTCCCTCATATCCCACTGTTTATTAAATAAAAATTAGCCTATGTCCGACTCCTGGTTCCCAACTAGCTCTGTACCAAAATTCATCAAAATCGCTTTAGCCATTAAAGCGTGAAGAGGTAACAAACAAAAAAACTCACTTTCGCTTTTTTAATAATGATTAAGTAAGTATTAGCACAAATGATACTATTGATTCCGGTGACACGATCTAATGGCATTAAAACACAAACATGGTCCCAGCCGCATGCACTAACTAGTCTCAACTTAAACTACAATTGTGAATTTGTATTTGTCTGGCACACCGTTACGCCTAAATAGCTCAACGGATTTCCATTAAACTTAGCATACGGATAAAGTACAAATAGTCATAGCAGGGGCGCAGGTTTTTTCGGATAGAAAATCATCAAATAACTTCCCCCTCTGGGCAAAGCGGGGGTAGTGTCAGACTTTTACTGACTAAAACCCACCCTTATTCCCATATTTATGTTCCGGGGCCTCGGTATCGCATTCGAACAACCCGCAATCTCAGAAGGCGGGGACCCTGACAGGCCCCTGCTTTGCTGACATTCCTTTGAAGCGCGCGTAGAATAGGTACTAACAATAGACTGAACAGAACAGACTGTCGTCAATAGATGGACAAACGGTCGGTGAGCAGTGAGACGCCCAATGCGTCTCCCGCGGCGGCTTCGTTTATTTAATTTATTTATAAAATATCTTAAACAAATGTTCATATAGAAAAAAAAAAACATCAGAAGGTTGTTCATGAGCAACGGCGCAAAACTGTTCACTTCACTTTACGATCGAATGGGTTTTCCATTTGATTTGATACAAAACTGGATACCCTCTCGTATGTGAATTGTAGTGATGTTTGTTTTGATATTTCATAGCTGTCAGCTTTGATACTTGTATACATGGCATAATATTGAAGCAATAAATAGGGAAATAGATAAATTGTGAAAAGCATTGCTTTACTATTACTAATTTTTACCAATAATATAAATGCGAATGTTTGAGAGGATGAATAGTTGTATGGATGTTTGTTACCTTTTCACGTCAAAACAGCTGAATGGATCTTGATGAAATTTGGCACAAAAGTAGATTATAGTCTGGAATAACATATAGGATAATAATTATTTTCAATATTATAAATGCGAATATTTGTGAGGATGGATAGATGTCAGGATATTTTTTATCTTTTCACGTCAAAACGGCTGATCGAATCTTAATAGAATTTGGAGGAGGTGTAGTCTGAAAAAACACGTAGAATAATTTAATTAATTAATTTGCTTTCCAATATCACGCGGGCAAAGCCGTGCGAGCTAGTTAATTATAAAGTTTTGAAGGATTTCTCCTTAAATGGGTGTAGAGACGACATCTTGACAAACGTGGGCAACTTATCAACTACCCAACCTTTTCCCAACTATGTTGGAGTCGGTTTTTAGTTTAAGTAGCAAATCAAAGGCAAAACTCAAATCATTTGTTTTAATTAGACCAATTAAAAATAATGAATGTCAAAAACAAAAATAAGCCACAGTCCCAGTTAATATTAAGGTACAACTACAAAATATGAAGAAAACTGACAACACATTAATTGTAAGATGAGTCTGCCAACTTCTGAAGTAAATGTTCGCGAGCTTTTACCTTAAATGTAAACCGACTGGTTAATAACTCGTGGAAGTACCGTAGTTGCCCATTCCAAAATATGAATGCAGCTGAATGCCAGTATTTTACATGGAGCTACTGCTTATCTGACCCCCACAACCCTGTTAGTACTGAGTAATACGATACCCCTTGGTAAGACTGGTTTTCAGATTTTAGGAAAACTCAGTACCTGTAACGGTTGTCAAAGATCTACACATAACAAGAACAACACAGAAATCCTCAATTGTGTTCAGTTTCAGAATGCGTTTTTTCTTTCCAGTGTGTCTAGGTATATGGAGTGCAGATTTTTGCATAGAGGCCAATTTAGGAGCAACTAACAAGAGATTTGGAAAAAGGCGGTGTATTAAGGATACATCTGGATTTTAGCTTACCAAACTACATTTTGGAATAAAGTTTTTGTTGTACTCAGTTTTACTGCACTTAAATATCTATATAAAAAAAACTTGAGAGGTGTCAAGGGACATCCGGATGGAACGAAGTTATTATTTATTATGTACAAAAAACCTGTATACTCAACAAAAATAATCCTCGCGACACCACACTGTTCAATGCGAAATAGAAAGACGAAACGAAAATAGCTGGCTTACTTTCTATTAGAGAGAGAGAGAGAGAGAGAAACAGACAGACAGAGAAACACGCGCACGTCGCTCGGCTGACAACTATAGCAAAAAGTGTCGTTAGTACTTTTGGTGTTAATTCTTTCCGTTGTTTCTTTTGTTCGTCGTTTTTTGTTGTTGTTTTGTCTAGCCCCCTTTCACAACGCGTGATAAGGGACTTCGCTCCCAAACTGCAAAAAGTGAGTTAGACTCGCGCACCGAAGGTACTATACAAACTTGTGACATAGTGGTCATATTTTTTGACTGCATTGACTTAGGGAGTTGATTTTTTAAAAGCACAAATGGACATACACGTAATTATAGATTTAAGTTCAACGGTTGGTTTTAATTTCAACTCGATATCTCCACGCGCTCCCGAGCTAAAGGGTCCTGACATTCTGATAGACAGACAGAACTGATAAAAATTGACCCGTATAGGGGTCAATTTTTTTCCGGTTGAGGTGCGGTACTCCAAAAACAATATAGCTTTACCATTAAGTACATAATCTTCGAATCAAGTAAAAAAAGACATGATCATTTTACTTATTTTATCGTCTGTAACTGCCCTTAATTATAGTAAGATGGTGCCGTAGCCTTTTAAACGCCAGAGCTTAACCGCACGTGCGTGACCTTCACGACAAAAAACTAATTTTACCCACATTTGTTGGTGGCGTACCTGGGCACTCAATTGCCGTGACGATGGGACGTTCGAGCTCCACGCACACCTCAAAAAGATGTCATCAAAGTAGAGGAGCCTGCCAAGGTCATCGCCTGCCGGGGTTGCGGGTTGTTCGATAGAGATACCGCGGCTCCGGAACATAAATTGAAAAAGAAAGAATAAAAGTGGGTTTTAGTCAGTAAAAGTCTGACACTGGGAAGTTATCCCATCCGCAGAGTAATCAAATCCAAAAAAGGGGCACGCGCTTGTTTGCCACATACATTTAACAATGGTATACCTAAGAATAATCGCGGCTGACAGCGTAAACAAAGATCAAGTCTTAAAAAACTTCAACTATAACACAAGCTAGTCAATCAGTTAGACACTTGATTTCCTACAAACAACGTGACGGCCTCCACACCCAGATCAAACTTCCAAACTTCCAAAGTTAATACCCGTAGGACGAAACTTTAAAATACCTCAAAGATATTCGAGTCTTAACATAAACAAAGGCATTAACGTGCCGAAATACTGTTGAGAAGTTCGTTACGAAGTTATTTACCAGTTCCATAGAATAAGACTTGGAAATGAAGAGATCGGGTGAACGAGAGTTACCGAGACTGCCCGAAGACGCACGAACTGTAAAGGCAGTTAGCAGAGCACATTTTTTGCAGTACTATTAATGAATAGCGCAGTGGCAGTGTAGTAAACACAGCGTATTAACCTACACTAGAGTTTTTTTTTTTCACATATTATAATGTCACATAATCTTAAGAAGTTATTCAAATGTAAGGATAATACTGATTGTGCTTGCTGCAAACAATTTTACTAAAATGCTATGGGGTAACTGAATTTTCAATCCTAAAATTGACGGCCTGTCGTCACTGGACGCAGCTACCTTTTGCTTACGGTCCATATCGGTTCACCCTTTAGGGTCCGTTCACATCAAAATGGCGGTCGGCGTGGAGCGGTGCGCACGCGATCGGAACCGATCGGCTGCGCGAGCGTTAAAGAGCATGCAATCGGAGACAAACGGCTGCACCATCGAGAAAAGAACGCGATCGGAGCCGGTCACCTCCTCTTATTATTTCACACCAAGCGCCATCAATCATTCTTAATGACAAAAGCAGTGCACATCCAAAAATTAACCATACTACAAATACTAAAAACTCTGTTTTAAACGTGATAAGAATCTGCTCTCCTCTCCGAACCGGTCTGTTTGAACGGACCCTTTTTTTTTTTTTTTTTGAGTGGGAAATCATCCAATCACTTCCCCCGCTCTGGGCGGAGCGGGGGGGGGGGGCATGTAATGAAACTACAAGTGCTCACCACAGACTACGAGGTTTATTGATAGACAAACATTAAAGTTATAGTTTTGCATACATGACCATAGATGTCGCTATCATTTACAAATGTATTATTTTGATACATATTTAACACACTCCCTTATCAAAACAATTGACATTTACACACACTAAAACAATTTATAATTAAAAACAGGAAAGTAACCTAATCTACAATGGAGTGACACCTGACTGTTCAACAAAATTACAATGTTTTTGACAACCTAAACTTTTACCCATTGCTCACCGCCCACAGGCCCGCATCTACGGTGGCCGGGAGTCATCTCGCGGCGCCCGGCGCCATGGGCGTCTCCCGCAGCGGCTGGGTTGGGCAGATGTTCTCTCCCTCAAACGCCCGGCCACCTCCTTTGCTAGCATTACTGCTTCGCAGAAGGTGGTGACCGCTTCCCATTCCCTCTCGCTCCGGACCATGACCTGAACCAGGGCCGGACGCGAGAGATCGCCGTTGAACGGACCCTTATTCGCACTTTTATCAACTCAATGACGTTTAGAAAGTGAAGACTTTGAAATGGCGTCCGTGGCAGAAGTTGAACGCTCAACACAGTTTACGCGCCGCAAATGTAGACGTATCCTGTGCACTCCCATAAAAATATTTTTAGTTACTTCACACGTCATATTAATTACTGCAGGGAGTTAGCGGTTATTCGTAATTAAAACAACATTAAATTGTTTAAGGTTACATCTTTTTTTGTTTATATTTCACCAATACATGTCACGTACTGTTTCCAAAGCTACCTTTATTAATTCTCTATTTAAAAACCTGTGTTTTCAATCGCCTTTACAAACCTGCCTGCACTGTTGAAAGTCTGATCAATGTTAACCGTATAGTTCGGTACGGACCCCTTCGGGGGCTCGAAATTCAAACCTCCGCTGGCTCGGTACTGGCCCCGAAAGGGGTCGAACATTTAAGTCATATGACCTCCTCATTATTTTTATAAATATTTTATTTTCTGGTTAAAAATAATATGGGTGTGCATTCATTAAGATAGTAGAATAAAAATCTCATATGTAAACGTCATTAGAAGATCTTTAATTATTGAGGAAGTTTCTTAATTATGTCTTATAAAATCCAAATGTGTAAATTACGATCATCGCCATTTTGATGGCAGTGTAGGTCGACGCTAAAAATAATAAAAAAAGTAGGTTTTCGGACATTTAAACTCCATATTATTGGGCATGATTAACGTGTCCTTTTATTACGTGAAGAAATCATTCGTAATTGAACTTATATTAGCAGTGGTAATGATACATTTTGAAATCTAAAGTCGAAGTATCGCGCCAATCGTGCTTGTTTACATTTTTCGTTCCACATTATATCACACGGACGCGAATAGATTCTATAACAAATGAGACAAATATCATTGCAAATATTATAAATAACATGAACATGCCCAGATCTTATCGTAATTTGGAATAATAGGACCATTAACACGTAATATTCATAACCACTGCTAAATTCACTTTCGAAAATTACGTCCATTTCTTTTTTTTTTTAATTTTGTGATGTGTAAATGCGATTATTTCAATCGATTATTTTCTTGTAAATCAATCAATTCGAATAATTAAAATAAGGAATATCAGAAATTGATACCTAGATGAAAATAAGAATAATTTTGTAATACGTGTAAAATACTATAAATATTGATAATAATATTTTTTACGCCACTAAAACCGACTCAACAACAAACAGTAGAATCTGATCTATGGCTAAATTCGCGCCAATTTTATTTTCAGATAAAAAATCAAATAAGGAATGCGCTCGCTGTTCGAATTTATATTAAAATGTTTATTTGCTATTTTATTAATAATTTGGTTTTGTACCTACTATTAGAATGTGAACTGCAATTAGAAATAAATAAGGTTGAATATAGAACGACCTTATTATGATCTTGGTCAGTAAAAAAAATCAGCCAAGATAAATTATTATTAGTTCGACAAAATTGTTTGTAGCATGGTTGGATTAGTTATTTGGAAAGCGTTTTCATTCTTTCCTAAATCATGGCTCGTAGACCAAAGTGTTCTTGGAGTGGAAGCCTTGGGGTAAAAATGGCCTAGAGGGAGACCACAATTGAGATGGAAAAAAAACCCCGGTACACGACATCAAGAAAACTCCAGGTTCAAAATAGGTTCATTTTGGGGTGGGAAATCATCAAATAACTTCCCCCGCTCCAGGCGAAGCGGGGGGGAATGTCAGACTTTTACTGACTAATGTCCAACGATCGATGTTCCTTCTTTTACTCGGGGCTACGGTATCTCTTTCGAACAACCCGCGATCCCGGCAGGACCCTACTGGGGTTGCGGGTCTGACACTCGCCCCCGCTCCGCCCAGAGCGGAGAAAGTGAGGCGCCACGGCATCCTCACCTACCACCTGACGCAGATCCTCACCGAGCACGAAGGTTTCGGGACGTTCCTGCACATCATCGGGCGGGAAGAAACAGCCAGGTGTCACCAATGTGACTATCACCCGGAGGACACGTTGGAGTACACAGGCAGTCTGCTCATTTGAGCGGAGCACCGCTCTGTCCTGGAGGAGATGGTGATGTTTGAAGGAGAGAACCTCAAATCAAGCCAGCCACCGCGGGAGACGCTACAGGAATCGGGCGCCGCGAGACGACAACGACTTTTTGTTAAAAGTTTAACAGGAGCGGATATTTGATGATTTCCCATCCAATTGGCGCAAGACCGATATAAATAAGTTTCTAAAGAATTCCTGAGAAGTTTATGAGAAGGCCTCTTTTAAATTCCTAAAGAAGTCCTTAAATTCCAAAAAATAGAGATACACTATTTAAAAATACTTTTTAGGGTTCCGTACCTCATAATAAATAACACAACCCAAATATCAAATCTGTGGTCCCTTGAAGCTGTGAAAAAAACAACCCTCCAAGTCTACGCAGAGAAAAGGTATGACCGTTTATGTCGTCAGTTTGTACGGAACCCTTGGTGCGTGAGTCCGACTCGTATTTGGCCGGCCTATTTTTAATAGGCTAAATCGCTTACTGCTACGCAAAGGTCTCCTTATTAGCATGACCTACAAAATTGGTTGCCGCGAAACCGTTTGATAGCAAATGTGCCTACCAAATCTTGGCGCATAACAAAATAATTAAACCATAACAAAAAAGCACGAGACAAAATGCTGTTGTCTTTCTTTTCTAATCGATATCATAGATATTTGTACAACTATAATATCTATACTGGAGTAATATGCCATCTCCATAAGTAAATTCCTCAATGGTCCCAAAACTTTTTTGAAAGTTTACTCTATTACGATAAAGCCTCATTTAGACGATGCAATTTTCTTGAACATTCAAGTGCCATTATTGAATGCAATAAATGAAGTGCAATAATTGCCCTACAAGAATTGTACGCAACTGTTTACACGTGGATACAAGTAAAAAAATTGAACGCAATTATTGAATGCAAGTCTTGACAAGAAATAGTTGCAAATGTCTTTTGTTTAGACCAATACAATTATGTTATGGCGATTATTGCTTTCAAGTTTTGACTTGTCTAAACAGAGAGTTGTATGTGCTTGTACAATTCATTGGCGGGTTGCTTCAAGTATTGCACGTATTTGCGTTGTCAAATTTTTCATTCAAGTGTTGGAAGGTCATTTAACCGTATAGTTCGGTACGGATACGGACCCTTCAGGGGCTCAACATTCAAACCTCCGCTGGCTCGGTACTGGCCCCGAAAGGGGTCGAACATTTAAAGTCATACGACCTCCTCATTATTTTTATAAATATTTTATTTTCTGGTTAAAAAATAATATGGGTGTACAGTCATTAAGATAGTAGAATAAAAAATCTCATATGTAAACGTCATTAGAAGTTCTTTAATTATTGAGCAAGTTTCTTAATTAATTCTTATAAAATCCAAATGCGTAAATTACGATCATCGCCATTTTGTTGGCAGGGTAGGTCGACGCTAAAAATCAGAAACAAAATGGTTTTCAGACATATTATAAACTGCACATTATTGGGCATGATTAACGGGTCTTTTTATTACGTGAAGAAATCATTTGAAATTGAATTTAAATTAGCAGTGGAAATGATACATTTTGAAATATAAAATCGCAGTTTCGCGCACCTGGCCACCGTAGAGGGCCAGAGGGTCGGTGAGCAATGGGTAGCTCACCGTCCATCCGTCTGGTGACGACATGCCGATGCGATGGCACGTTCGTGTTCCACGCGCGTCTCAAGGAGATGTCAGCAAAGCAAATAGGTTTTTCTTAAAAGATTGACACACCCGCTCCGCCCAGAATGGAGCGAATATTTGATGATTTCCCATCCAAGTGGTGCAAGACCGCTATAAATGGCGGAATTTAAAGGAGGCCTACACTAAATCTGTTGAGAAAAAGAGAGATACACTACTTAAAAATACTTTTTAGGGTTCCGTACCTCATAATAAATAACAACCCAAATATTTAATCAACCCTCTAAGTCTACGTAGAGAAAAGATATGACCGTTTATGTCGTCAGTTTGGGCGTGAGTCCGACTCGCATTTGGCCGCTCTGTTTTTAATAGGCAGACAGCTTACTGCTACACAAAAGGTCTCTCCTACTACCTTTTCTATTTGTAATTCTACACAAAGGTTGTTAGACGCTCCGAGAACTCCTGTTCTTGCTATCGATTTTCTGATCCAACACCTCTTTTTACGACGATTCTCAATATTTCTTGTCTCAGAAGAGCAGCAACGGTTAACATACCTTCACTTACTGCACTCATGTTGGCAAATGAAGTGAAAACCAATTGAATGCAAGAATCGCCTAAGAAATTATTGTATGTGCTGTTTACACTAAGAAAGTTTTGTCAAGCAAAACTTGCGCATTAGATCAAAATCGTACGTTCTGTTTAGACAATGTAAGTAATTTATTGCTTCAATTTTATTGTATGCAACAGGCAACAAACTTGCATCATGTAAATGGCGCTTTATCGATTAGGTTGAATGCAACTTTTTAATCGTAATGATGGAACTTAGTTTTACGGTCAGCACTAAGAAATGTCATATTGCAACAAATTTTGTAGTATTTTTGTCGAGATTTGTATCGTGTTTTTTTATTAATTTATATGTAAAATGGCAAAAATAAGAATGCAGATGGAATGTCACTGTTTATATTTTGGATTTCCGATTTTATTATCAAAGGGTTATCTTATGTATGTGCATTATTTCCAGCGTTTATAAAGTACCTAATTTTTGGAAGGGTGTAGTAATATATATTTTACACACATTTTACAATAGATCGACGCTGTTTTATCGGCCATAGGAGGTTTTTGGAAATATAAATCTCAAACTTATCGTATGAAACAGCCGCTGTGACTTATTTTTAATAACAAAATTGAATGCTGTAAATTCATGAAAATTTTTGAATTTCATGACAATTCGCGTCACCCCACCGATTCAGCTGATGTGTCATGTGTCAAAATCCTGTCGTGCAGAGTGGTTAATGAACCTCTACAGTACTGTAAGAGGTTTTATAACCCAACCAATGCTGGCTGGTATACCATAACGTTCAAATATTCATGTCGTTTTAAATAGAATAAAAATAAGAGAAAAGTAGTTTTGATATAAAAGTGTGACATGTAAATCCCAAAAATATGGTATGCGCTTTATTTCAAAGTAGTAGTATTTAGTTACTACAGTACTTACTGCATGATATAACTAACCCTCAATCTCTTTATTTCTTCTACGCGTTTTTAAAGAAATTAAATTGGACTCAAAGCTGTTTCATTTCTCCACACATTTTTAATCTATGGTCTTTCCCATGAAGTTCGTAAGGCAGGGTCAAGAAGCTCAAGCTCGTACGTGATTTTTGTACGAAACAATGTTTTTGAAAAACTAATAAGAGTTTTTAGTTGTTGTGTTAATTTTGTTGTTTGTTTAGTATAGTATATTTTCGAGAATGACTAAGAGATTTATAGATAGCTCAAACCTTCTTTTTTGTATTGCTTCAGTTGTTTATTTGATAATTTATTCTCTCCGTATCAATTTTCAACAACAGAATTGTCAATCGAAGAAGAATTGATAACTAGACAACATAGACAAGATATCTAATCTAATATTTAAAATTTTTGTGTCACAGTGTTAGTTACCATACTTCGTTACTTCGTTATAGTACTTTCGTTAAAATACTGTGTGTTCTGAACGAAATTTCGTAAGCGATATGCACACGAAATTTCGTTAGGATTTTGAAGATGAAAAATAAATGTTATACCAACATGCACACATAATTTTATACAAACTGGTTCAGCCGTTTCGGAGGAGTTTGGTAACAAACACCGCGATACGAAAATTTTATGCATTACATTGTTAGACCATCGTTACAGATAGGGGTTCATAAACGGTTCATAAAAAAAAAAAAACTGATGTCAAGTGCGTATGCAGCGTCTCTGTACAAACTATTGCCCACCTTCCATCTTGCACCGCATGCCCGATCACCTGCGCACTTGATGATCTATGAACATCATAGATGTATGTGATCAATGCATCTATCAGCGGAGTACACGTGGCTGAGTTTTCGGCTAAGCGCGTTTAAACTTTTTGATATAGATACGTTAAGAAGAAGGAAAAATATATAACCACAATTTGACATTCACGGTTTAATTACGTTTTTCGTAAACCATTTTTGTTTATGATTTTGACAAATAATTTTTGACCAGATTATACTTTTAAACATTGCCCTATAAAAATGGCAGCACAACATAAATGAACTAAAACACTTAACAAATACATTTATATAATTAGCAAATAATTGTTTGAATTAGAACAAAAAAATAATATGTTATTTTTGAGCAATGTATAAAAGAAAACCAATTAACTGCTATGACTAAGATAACTCAACTAATGAAATTCCTTCCAGAAATAATCTGGCTTACGGAGTTTGCATAGACGAAACAAATGAAAAATGTGTTGAAGAAAACAAAATTGAATTAAACAGAAGCTACTTCGTACTTAACTTGTAAAAAAATTATGCAATATTAAGATAAAAAAAACTGGTGAAGTTGGGGTAGACTGGATGTGAAAAGCGGTGGAGTTGTGAAAACATCAAGTATTTAGGAAACGAAAGTAATAGTTTAACATCACATTACAAGCTCTGCTGTTTTGCATATGATAATACTCAGATTGTTTAAACAGAGTAAAGAATATTAATTTTGGCAATGCCAAGTATCAGTAAAAGTGATGATCTAACAATATGGTCTGAAATCTTTAATGCTATGCTAGGGCACGTCACAATATAGGGGCTAAGTCCCCTCTTTGAGGAGTGGCTCTAGAGGCGCCAAGGCATCCTCACCTACCGTCTGACGCAGGTCCTCACTGGACACGGAAGTTTCTGGAGGTTCCTGCACATAATCGGGCGGGAGCAAACGCCGGGGTGTCACTATTGTGACGATCGCCCGGACGACGCGATGAAAAACCGCCGTGCCCTCGTAGAGGAGGAAGTTAATTGATGATTTCCCATCCACAAAAAATAAGAAATTTTCATTCTCACTTTTAATACAGATACACGTCACTCGTACCCAAAGTTACCACAGTACCTATCGAATTCCAATCCAGTATTCAATATAGGTACATAACTAGCTTTGCATCCTTCAATATGTCTATTATCCATGGAGAAGACTAAGAGATTACAGCCACCTGTGTGTGTAGCAATATCGTCATGCAAGCGGCATATTAAGCGCTATGTAGCAATATTCTCTCGCAACTGTACAATAATGTAGACTGAGCCTATGTTACTAATATGTGCTTTGCCTGTAAGCCTTCTCATAGATACGTATATTGCAACTTAATGCCATCGGTTGGGGAATGACACACCTCTGTTCAGTGATTTGTAAATGTATCCAAACATATGTGTAGAGTGAGATCGTTACATTGAAATATTGGCTTATATAGAACATATAGAACGATCGAATTTAAATGTTATTATTTACAATCTTGAGAAACAAGGCTTCATGTTACGTTAAGGTTTTTTATTTAACACTTTAAGCACACAGTCCAAAGGCGGACTTAACGCCATTGGCAATTTTTACTATTCAACCTTTGAGTGATGCAATAAAACAAACAGTGGTAGATGTGAATCTGTTTTATTTTGATTTTATGCTAAAATACACTACAAGGATAAATAAAATACTAAAAATATATTCCTGACCAAAACTAAATGAAAAAGATTCTAGTCACTTATGCTAACATCTTATTAAAGCCATGACATTTAAACTGCTTATGTAAAAAAAATGTGCCACTGCAAGGCAAAGAGCCTTACTAATATAATAAAAAGGCCTTCCTAATATAATAAAAGCGAAAGTGAGTTTTTTAGTTTGTTTGATTCGTCTTCACGCCTAAATGGCCAAACCGATTTTGATAAATTTTGGTACAGAAATAGTTGGGGAGGCTAAACAAAGTGAGAAAAGGGGGAGAAAGAGGGAAGAAAAGAGAGAGAAAGATTTTTTTTTTCGATCATCACGTGGGTTAAAGTTAGCGTTAGCCCAAAGTAACCATGCCATGCGGACGAAGTCGCGAGCGAAAGCTAGTTCTTTTATATAAGCCCAGCTCGTCACACTGCCTCCTTCTAGCCATGGCATGTTTGTACATCCGTACACCACGAATCTCAAAGTCAGAAAAATATTTTTTTAAACATTATGTACAATAGCGATGTATGGGCGGACTTAATGTCATAAGGCATTACCTACCAGTCAAATTTTGGGTAAAATACTACAAAATTGTGATAGGGTAAAAAAATATTTCATTTAGTAAGTACCCAGTTCCTTTAATTTATTAATTTCAATGCCAAACTCAAGAGTCAAATAAATGAAATCGACATCAAAGCGAAAAAATCAAACTCAGAGAATGAGTAAGATGTTACATTGCGTGTTTTATTCATAACTAGCGCACGCTAGAAGGTCGTGGTTTGCCCTTTTTACGGATTACATTACCATAAATCCGTTCTTAGTCTTTATCTATAAATAATACATAGTAACACACAAAATGTGGTTAAAGTTGTTTTACTCGTAAAATATTCCAGAGATATTGTAGCTGGAAAAATATTCCATTTGCGTAATCTTACTATCCTACTAATCCTACGAATATTATAAATGCGAATGTTTGTGAGGATGGAAGGATGGATGTATGGATGTTTGTTAATCTTTCACGTCAAAACAGCTTAACGAATTTTGATGAAATGGCACAGATGTATATTATAGTTTGGAATAACACATAGGATCAGTGCAGGCGAAGCCGCAGGCACTAGCTAGTAAATAATAATATTTAAATATTTGTATTTTTGAAAGCAGAATTCAGCGCACTAAAATTCGTAATTGTAAATTTCCATAGTGAAAATGTGTTATCAAAAAAAATATTACTAACGTGGTCAACGAGAACTGTAATATCTTTAAGTAGACTTCTGCTCATCCAGGAGGGAAACAAGGAATTTGCCTTGTAGCGTCCCATCTAACCTTTCTGAAGAACATTACCAACAGGGTCAGTTTATGTCCTTCTAGGATGACCTTTCTTGAAAATAAGACTACGTATGTAAACATATACAACCTACTGCGATTACATTCCTTTAACGAAAATTACAAGATTAATACTAAGAATTATGAACTGAAAACTCCTAAGTCGGTATTATCTCCATTCTCTTTAAAAGGACAATTGATTAATGAAAATTTATTATTGTTTTGTCAAGAGTTAATTAAAGCGAAAACTTTAGGATCGTGCCAAAGCGTAATTTTAACTTTGTGACAGTTTTCTAAAACTTGGGGCCGAAAAAGTTATTTTAGCTCTAAGTTTTCGTTTTGATATTAGAAAATAGATTTTCTGAAGATATCTTATGCATGAAATATAAACCGTATTTACATTTTTTTTGTTGAGAATTTAGTTTTTGCCAATTCTGGCTAATTCGGCAAGAACGAGTTAATTATAGAGTAGATCCTATCCTACTTCCTACTGTCCCATCCTTCTTATAGGTACTTATATCCTATCGTACTAATAATCCTACTTATATTAGAAATGCGAAAGTTTGTGAGTATGGATGTATGTTTGATCCTGTTTCACGAAAAAAACTACTTAACGATCTTGATGAAATTTGGCACAGAGGTAATTTATAATCTAGATATATATACATATATATAATCTAGCTATATCTGGATATAGATACATAGATACTTTTACTATCATTACGCGGGCGAAGCCGCGGGCGCCAGCTAGTAATATTATAAATGCGAATGTTTGTGAGGTTGTATGGATGTTTGCCACGCAAAAACTACGAATGGATTTTAACAAAAAATTACAATAATATAGCTTATACATCAGAATAACACATAGGTTTCAATTCATAAACATATATAATATTGTATATTCTATCACCTAGCGAGTGAAACCGTGGGCGCAGCTAGTTGTTACTAGTGTTAAAAATAATAATTCAGGTCGTCACCAATCCCAATAGGGATTCAATGGGACGATTGTGGAAATTCTTCGAAACAAAATAATATCATCGAAATCTCTTCATTGCAGTAATCGTTAAGATATAAGTATTGTTTAGACAATTTCATGAAATATTACAACTGTATGCTTCGCGTATTTTATTTTTTATACAATACAATATTGAAACTCAAGAATATATTTTTAGGAATATTAATTTTAAGCTTTCGTATTCCAAAATTTATTCAATTAAATTCGCTGAAATTAAGCTCAAAGGACACACAAGAACCAACTTTACATATACTCTGTAAATTATTAGAATTCTAAATGTCATTCACACCAAAAAGTAATTAATCTTAATCCAAAGTTTTGGGAACGTTTACAAGCTAAGTTTTAGAGTTCATACTTATGGACCGTGAAATTAATGTCATTTGGATTATATGTCTAGCGTTTTGAGGTACAATAGGAGTAGAAGCTTGCTCAGGTTAAGCCGAACTTGCCTGGGATGGCCTGTGAATGGGGACCACACATAACATAAATAGTTTCTGCCATGCCTCGAAACGAATGTTAAGTCGTTGGTCCCGGCTGTCATTTGTATGACAGTCGTTACATCTCGTCAGTGGCCCGAAAGTCTGACAACCAGTCTTACCAAGGAGAATATAATAAGCTACCAGAAAATATAAATAAACATCATATTTCATATAAAATATTAAAGAAAGATAGAAGTTAGATTGACCCATGGATATTTAGAAACGACACATACATTTATAACGGCCGCCCACTACTGGGCGGTGTGTGTCTCAAGTTTGCACCAAATAGAAGTCCAGCTTAGCATAATGCCACTTAGACTACCTGACGCTGGTATTCTGCTGAATCCTGCTAGTGACACACGGATTTAGAGAAAACACGAAAATCTAAAAAGAACAAAACAGGCGAATATGGTATTAATTGGGTAAGTACTCACATCTAAACTGACATACATTTAAAATTAACAGAAGGAAAGATTTCGAATTCAACGATATATCATTATTTTGACCAACTAGACGAACTAATTGAAGCACGGTCATCATAATTCGGAACATAAAATTTACTGTAATTTCCCATGTAATTTTAGATAGTTATAAAGTCTCTAACTACAAATTGTTACAAAACTCGCTTCAAATTTCTGTTTCTAATTATTTCAGGATTTAATTTGGGTATTATGTTGTTATACTTTTGGATCGGTACTTCGTTTTCTTGGGCTCAGCTCGAACGAGCGTCGGAAACGTTACGTCAATTGGTTAAAATTTTCCTGCCCTTTGTCCAATTCTATTTAGGGTCGGCGCAACACGTTTTCTTCTTTAATTTTCCCCTATCAGACGTCACGGCATAATTTACTCCTTTCTCCTTCATATCATTCCTCTATTTCATATTCATATTTTTTCTATGCCTTCCTCACCCTTTCCATCCCCGTCAACATTAGTCACATGCGCTTCGTCCCTCATAATTACATGTCTTTTTTGTTATGGTTTAATTATTTTGTTATGCGCTAAGATTTGGTAGGCACATTTGCTGTCAAACGGTTTCGCGGCAACCAATTTTGTAGGTCATGCTAATAAGGAGACCTTTGCGTAGCAGTAAACGATTTAGCCTATTAAAAACAGGCCGGCCAAATGCGAGTCGGACTCACGCACCAAGGGTTCCGTACAAACTGACGACATAAACGGTCATATCTTTTCTCTGCGTAGACTTGGAGGGTTGTTTTTTTCACAGCTTCAAGGGACCACATTTTTGATATTTGGGTTGTGTTATTTATTATGAGGTACGGAACCCTAAAAAGTATTTTTAAATAGTGTATCTCTATTTTTTTGGAATTTAAGGACTTCTTTAGGAATTTAAAAGAGGCCTTCTCATAAACTTCTCAGGAATTCTTTAGGGACTTATTTATATCGGTCTTGCGCCACTTGGATGGGAAATCATCAAATATCCGCTCCTGTTAAACTTTTAACAAAAAGTCGTTGTCGTCTCGCGGCGCCCGATCCCTGTAGCGTCTCCCGCGGTGGCTGGCTTGGTTTGAGGTTCTCTCCTTCAAACATCACTATCTCCTCCAGGACAGAGCGGTGCTCCGCTCAAAAGAGCAGACTGCCTGTGTACTCCAACGTGTCCTCCGGGCGATAGTCACATTGGTGACACCTGGGTGTTTCTTCCCACCCGATGATGTGCAGGAACGTCCCGAAACCCGGATCTGCGTCAGGTGGTAGGTGAGGATGCCGTGGCGCCTCACTTTCCCCGCTCTGGGCGGAGCGGGGGGGAGTGTCAGACCCGCAACCCCAGTAGGGTCCTGCTGGGATCGCGGGTTGTTCGAGATACCGCAGCTCCGAGTAAAAGAAGGAACATCGATCGGTGGACATTAGTCAGTAAAAGTCTGACACTCCCCCGCTTCGCCTGGAGCGGGGGAAGTTATTTGATGATTTCCTACCCCAAAAAAAAACCCCGGTACACGACATCAAGAAAACTCCAGGTTCAAAATAGGTTCATTTTGTACCTGGAGTTTTCTTGATGTCGTGTACCGGGGTTTTTTTTCCATCTCAATTATTGTGGTCTCCCTCTAGGCCATTTTTACCCCAAGGCTTCCACTCCAGGAACACTTTGGTCTACGAGCTATGATTTAGGAAAGAATGAAAACGCTTTCCAAATAACTAATCCAACCATACTACAAACAATTTTGTCGAACAAATATAATTTATCTTGGCTGATTTTTTTTACTGACCAAGAACATAATAAGGTCGTTCTATATTCAACCTTATTTATTTCTAATTGTAATTCACATTCTAATAGTAGGTACAAAACCAAATAAAATTATTAATAAAATAGCAAATAAACATTTTAATATAAATTCGAACAGCGAGCGCATTCCTTATTTGAATTTTTATCTGAAAATAAAATTCGGTGCGAATTTAGCCATAGATCAGATTCTACTGTTTGTTGTTGAGTCGGTTTTAGTGGCGTAAAAAATATTATTATCAATATTTATAGTATTTTACACGTATTACAAAATTATTCTTATTTTCATCGATCAATTTCTGATATTCCTTATTTTAATTATTCGAATTGATTGATTTACAAGAAAATAATCGATTGAAATAATCGCATTTACACATCACAAAATTAAAAAAAAAGAAATGGACGTCATTTTCGAAAGTGAATTTAGCAGTGGTTATGAATATTACGTGTTAATGGTCCTATTATTGCAAATTACGATAAGATCTGGGCATGTTCATGTTATTTTTAATATTTGCAATCATATTTGTCTCATTTGTTATAATCTATTCGCGTCCGTGTGATATAATGTGGAATGAAAAATGTAAACAAGCACGATTGGCGCGATACTTCGACTTTAGATTTCAAAATGTATCATTACCATTGCTAATATAAGTTCAATTACGAATGATTTCTTCACGTAATAAAATGACACGTTAATCATGCCCAATAATATGGAGTTTAAATGTCCGAAAACATACTTTTTTATGATTTTTAGCGTCGACCTAAACTGCCATCAAAATGGCGATGATCGTAATTTACACATTTGGATTTTCTAAGACATAATTAAGAAACTTACTCAATAATTAAAGAACTTCTAATGACGTTTACATATGAGATTTTTATTCTACTATCTTAATGAATGCACACTCAAATTATTTTTTAACCAGAAAATAAAATATTTACAAAAATAATGAGGAGGTCATATGACTTAAATGTCCGACCCCTTTCGGTGCCAGTACCGAGCCAGCGGAGGTTTGAATGTCGAGCCCCCGAAGGGGTCCGTACCGAACTATACGGTTAATTGGGGGATACGATCCTAAAATTGTTTAGTAAGTACTCGTTTCGCACTTACTACATACTTTATAAAATACTAGTTTACAACAGCTTCCGATTCAATTGGGATATTGCAACATAGTAGGAAAAAACAAGGCACATGATAATCATTTTAAGGTTCCCTACTTCCAAAGGAAAAAACGGAACCCTCACATGACCACTTTGTTGTCCGTCTGTCTGTCTGTTAAGACTCTAAAGAGATTAACACGCTTTAACTCGAAAACGCGTTGAGATATCGAGAGAAATTAAAAACGTTTACTGTTGTCTCTTGGTGCTGTGAATAATCAACCCTTAAAGGCTTGGCGCTCAATAGATCTGCCAGTTTATGTAGCAAGTTTAAACCAACGGCCCACATCAAAAATCTTCCCCATTAATGTTTAGTTCGCGTGTTTGTGCAAGGGCTTTTATATTTTATTTCGCAACGAAGAGTTTAGAAGTATGTCTTCATTAAATGAAGTTCGAAGGAGTTTTCGATTCATTAATGTTTTTGATTATGCTCGAAGGCGGTGTAACGATATATTTTGTTAATTTTGTAGCTGAAGTGTGGAAAATTTTAGGTCAGACCTGATCTTGAGGAGACTTGACAAGAGATTTTACCCAGAGGTTGAATATATAATTTCCATTGCCTCTTACCAATGAACCTGTAAAAATGATACAAGAACAATTACCATCACAAGACTTGACTCATCGAGGACAGATCGCAGTGGCTGAGCGATCGGCTGCTGCGCTGTATAACGTGGGTTCGATTACCACACGAAACAATTATTTGTATGATCTGCAGATAATTGTTTCGGGTCTGACTGTTTGTGTGTGAGTTTAAATGTTTGTAAACGCAAACACGAAACAGGAGAAATTTATAGTGTGGGGCAACGTTTCTTTAAAAACAAAAAAAATTATAACTTCCCCAGCTCTATGCAAAACGGTCTGTAACAGTAGATTATTATCGATTTAAAAGAAGGATGTCATCATAGCAATAAATGATTGCTGCAGGAAGTTGGTATGAAGATATTCTGCATCAGCTGGCCCTGTTTGCTACACATCGTTTTTTGAAACTCACGGAAAGACACACTGGCAATCATTTTGTTAGAAGAGAAATCGTGTAACAAACACGTAGTTAAATTGATAACTTTTTTATGCATACACCATAATTAGCATGCATTTTTATACTTTTGACGTTGTCTATACAGCCGCTTGACTGGACCTTTAAGTTAAGCAGAGCAGCATTTGCTAACCAACTGATTTGCGTACCAACGCACGTGTTTGTTTTGAATGTCTAACCTTTAGTGTGATACAAATTAGTTGTTTTACCCCCGCTCTAGGAGCGGGGATAGTGACAGACTTTCAGTGACTAATACCCATCTATGTTCCTTCTTTTGCCCTTTATGTTCCAGGGCCGCGGTATTTCTTTCAAACAACTCGTAACCCCGACAAGACTATAACAGATCTAGATGAAGCATTTCAGCTGCCTATTATTATATAATATTAATTTTATATTCATCTATTTATTTTTTCAAGTTATAATTAATTTTCGTAAAATTTCATTTATTTTTATGTTCATTTGTAGTGTTATTTTATTCGTAACCTTTTGTTGTCATTATGGTGAATGCTACGTATACTTGTAATACGCACATACATACCACCACTTATGTATTATTATATACTAGCTTTTGCCCGTGGTTAAGCTTACCTTAAATTCGGGGTAACACAGTTCCCCTTTTACTGATATGCAGGTACCTACTTACTACCTGTAGTTTTTGCTCTTGCCTTATTGATTGTGATAGTTTTCCCTTTTCTTCTTATTTTTCCCTCATTTCTCACTTTAAAAAAAATAATAACCTATTTCCGTCTTAACTATCTCTCTCTGTATCAAAATTCATCGAAATCGCTTTAGCCATTTAGGCGTGAAGACGTAACAAACTCACTTTCACTTTTATAATATTAGTAAGGATTGCTGTTGGTGCACCAAATTAATAAATATGATTAGAAGAAAATAATAAGAAAAATTCAGACACCAAAATATACTATTTTGAGGTTTGAAAGCACTAATTATGCTATTTAAATCGAAATAAATTAGAAAAAGTGAAATGTCTTAGGCGGGACTTGAACCCGCGATCTTTCTCTTACAGGGAGAATGCTTTGACCACTAAGCTACCAAGACACCGTCTAACCAAAATATAGTCCCGTATATTTCAATCAATATGTCATAAAGGCTGACTTGACACAACCTTAGGGTGTCACATGAACTTTCTATACGCCGAATATCTCAGGGGTCTCATGAAATTTGTATACACGGTGATATATCACTTTTAGTTCAGAAATTTATCTAAATACATAGTTTGTGGAAAATGGATTGTACGTTTGGGGGAAAATTTTATCGGTATTATTGCATACTCAAAATGGCGTCATAGTCAATAATCGCGATCTGCTACCCTACTACGACCTCTTAAAGCAATTCTTATTCCGCTGAGGGAAAGAGACAGAGCTATACAGGGTGTCTAGCACCATCTCTTTCACTCAGTGGAATAAGAATTGCTATAAGATGTCATAGTAGCCCTTCAGGTCAATTGACGACACGATTGGCGCAGTGGCTGAGCGATCGACTGCTGCGCTGCGTGTCGCGGGTTCGATCCCCGCAAGGAACAAATATTTGTATGGCCTACAGATATTTTTTCCGGGTCTGGCTATTTGTGTATCTCAGTTTAAATGTTTGTAAACGCACCCACGATCCAGGAGAAATTCGTAGTGAAAGGGTTTTTTTTAATGAAAAAAATAATGGAAAGTTGAATCTTAAATTTTATTTATTTTTATATATATATAACTGTGCCAGCTGTGCCCAGCGGTTACACCCGCTGCCCACACCCAAATCGGTCCAGTATGGGAACGAAAACTGTGTCGCGAGAATTTTATATATTAGATTATGATTCTTTCACAGTGTATTTCTTTACGTTATATATGTGCCTACCTATAAGTATTAATGCTCCTTTTATTTACACGTCGTATAAACAAACACTAAGCATACATTTCTTCTGGAGTTAGCCAATCAAAGCTGGACATAGCATAGTAAACCTTTGACATGCGTCTAAGCTGGATAATAAGCTATTAACGTTAGCTTACTGTGTCGGCTACTTAATAATGTGACTTGATAGTTTGACAGTTAATTATACAGAATTACTGACTACTCCGTTGGTCTACTACTGCTGAGTAAAGGGTACTTGGCTCGATTCTCCGGCTTGTACAAAAAGTGATTTCCATCAAGAATTTTTCAGTAACAGACCAGAATTTGGAAGTAGGCAAATTTGATACCCCCGTTCCTTGTCGCGGCAATCTCAGAGAAGATAAGTCAACGCAGCGGGAAATATTATAGTGTACAAGTGTTTGCGCAGGCACAGGTGTACCTACTCTCTCTTTCCTCACTGTCGTAGGCCGATGGGACGGCAAGCCGACACGACCGGCAGGGAAGGATCTATATAAAGGAGCATCTTTTTGGGCTGCAGCCCAAGACCCCTTCAGGGTGGCCTTTCAGTCGCCATATAAGACACTGGACAATTGTGAATAAAACAAAAAATCACTATTTTCTGCAGGTATACAATTCTACCAAAACACAACTTTATCAAATACTAGCTGCGCCCCGCGGTTTTACTCTCGTTGTGATTGAATATACAACATATCTTTATGAATTCTAGCTGTACCTAGTATTGTAGAATTTCATTAAAATCCATTCTATAGTTTATGCGTGAAAGAGTAACAAACATCTATACATCCATACAAACTTTCACGTTTATAATATTAGTAGGACAAACCTACTAAATAGTTAGCTGTATTGTACTAGAAATGTGCTTGATGTGTCGTCGTATGTACCTAGTACATCATTATCGAAAACAGTTTTTTGAGAAAAGGGTAATTACTTGGTTTATAAGGCACACTTCCCAAATAATGCCCCGGGGTAGCTGGTTGTTCGAAAGAGATACTGCGGCCCCAGAACATAAATAGCAGAAGAAGGAATTTAGATGGGTTTTAGTCAGTACCAGAGCTTTGTTTAGTTTTGCTGACAATGGGGATTACGATTATTGACCCCCCCCGTCAATAATCGAAATAAATTTGCTTACATAATACTTGAACGCTTATTTTAAATTCGTCGCAGAAATAAATAAACCACTGTCATAAAAAAACTACACAGCTTGTTACGTGACGGTGTAACATAGAAAACGCCGATATCACGATTCGGTGTAACACACAGAATGCTGACTACTTGAGACCATTATTACGCATCGCGACAATTCCCTTGCACGAGGCGTCGACGCTGCATTTTCCAAAATATGGGACCGAACTGCGACACCATCATCCACGTTCACGCATTTTTGGTACAACCATCGACCATTTATCACCTAATTCTAGACTTAAGAAATAATTGAAATCTTTTTCCAATAAATTAGTTAGAAAAAAAAGAAGGAGGATGCAGAAAAAAAACCAATTACTTGGTTTTTTTTTGCATCCTCCTGCTTCAGCCTTCGTAATTAGCTCTGTATGAGCTAATTACAAGCGCAAGCATTAAAGAACTAATCATATCAAATACCATCGGTGAGACTTGTTTTCAGGAAGACTAAGATATTATCTTTTCTAAGTTATCGTTTTAGTCTAGTAGCGTAAGAGCTACATTTAAGTACCTTAGCTGGAGTAGATCTGAAGTTAGTAAAACATATTTCAAGTGAGCGGAGAATAAAGTCTCATTTTTGAAAAGGTTTATAAATGGCTGCTCTTTTTTAAGCGTTGAATTCTTTCTCTTGCATTTTCCACTTCTTTGTTTATAAACACCAATGCTTTAGTACTAAAGCATTGGTGTTTATCTCATCTTGATAATAAAATGTATCATCGTAATAAAATGTAAATTCAAACTCAACTCTCTTCTGTATTGGGGATGCGTTTGCAAAAATGTAATCTCACAAAGACAAACACCCAGACCCGGAAAAACTACCTGTAGGTCTCACAAATATTTTTACCGTGCGGGGGTCGAACAAGCGACACACGCCAAACGATTAACTACTGCACCAACCATGCAGTCAGTATTGATAAATTACTATTACGTTTTCATTATAATTAAATAACGTAATCCCAAAAATCTTCGTCAGGTATACTTGAGTCCCATTTTTCCAGCTATCTATTATACTTATGAAATTGGGAGCGATTTGATATAATATTGATGAAAAACCCAATAACACTTGCTACACTTACCCAACCCGGAAATCACAGCAATCTCAGCAACAAAGTCTAAACCCACAACCTATGTGTCATTATATGGTAAAACATATAGAACTTTAACTAGCGATACAGGCGGCTTCACACGGGTGCAATATAAATACTAATATAATCCTTACTTTAATATTATAAAAGCAAAAGTGAGTTTGTTTGTTTATTTGTTACGTCTTCACGTCTAAACAAATTGTGGAGACTGACATTCTTCAACTGAATGAAATGAAATTTAAATCTTGTATTAAACGCACACTATGTAGGCAAGCATATTATAAGTTGGGGGATTATATTGATGATAAAAATGCTTGGCTCAATGCTGGTCCTGCTTCTCAAGCATAGGGGTAAACTCATTGATAAGTATCCGAAGCTATAGTGGAAGCTGCAGAAGGTTGTAAGACTATCTTTGCAATGTATAGAATCAATTCTCTAGTATTGTATAATTATTAAGCTCATATGTGAGTGCTATGTATTATCATTGACTTGACGAAGCCCTGGTGGTTAATAGTGTCATGCTCACTTAAATGTCTCGCTGATGGTGGCGGGTGTGTCGGGTCCCTTCAAAATGGTTGAGCTGAATGGGGCTGATCCATACGTCTTGTTCGTGAACGGGCGCTGTCAGTTGGGACTGGTCATTTTTTAACTACCACGGTCATTTTTAATTTATTTAGATTTTAATTGAATTTTGTTTTTTATTTACTCTGGACGCTCTTACTGTGCACGTCTCTCTACATCGTTCTCACATATTTGTATAATCTCAACACGAATGATGTAAATACTATTTTGTAAAAATATTAGAATTTAAAAGAGTGTCCATGGAGTTTCTTGCCCATTCTTCTCCATAGAGATCAACGCTTTGGAATGGGCAACTGCAGTACTTTCACAAGTTATTATGCCTTGTGACCGGGACTGTAGATTCATTTTGTTTCTTAACATTCAAAAGGCACTTTTAAATGTCAAGAAATAAACAAAATAAGCAACAGTCCCAGACACAATGTAAAATAACTTAGGAAAAAATTAGAGTTGCCCATTCGAAAGCGTTGATCTCTATGGAGAAGAATGGGAAAGAAACTCGTGGAGTATCCATGAGTTTCTTTCCCATTCTTCTCCATAGAGATCAACAATCGATCCATTTTTAAATTTTAATTAATCATTCATGTTGAGATTATATATTCCATATTTCTATGTACTATAGGTATATAGAAATATGGTGAGGTAACAATGTAGTTAGACCTGCATATTAAGAGTCCAGAGTAAAAGCAAAACTGACAATAATGGCATCTAAGAGATGACACATTTTTCATTGTCCCAAAAATTGCCTTGAAAAACTAAACCAGAGGAAAAAGCCTCCTTGTGTAAACTTTCTCAAGCAAAGCCGTTTGTAGTCACTTTTCGTAAAAGCAAATCTAAATATTCATAGAGGCAGCTTTTTCTTGCTTATTTTCTAAGCAGCTCTTTTCCAAGATGAGCAGTAACGTCTCATTTGGCTCAATTAACTGTAAAAACTAGTACACTTCAGAGGGGCCTACAGGGCTAGCCCCTTGCACCAGGTTGCAGGTTGTTCGAAAGAGATGCCGCGATCCGGAACATAAAGGCCAAAATAAGGCACAAGGCCACCCATGTTTTAATCATTAAAAACCTGACACTCCCGCTCCGCCTAGAGCGGGGGAAGTAATTTGGTGACTTCCCATCCACAAAAAAAAAGATTAGGTATTCCAATTCTTTCAATAAATAATTTATATATGTTTAGAAGCTACGCACGCTTGTGTCCGATACAAGGTACAAATGAATATTTGATTTCTATGGTGCTACGTAAACATTGACACTATCGTGTCGAATACAATAATTAAGCTACTAATGAATATTTGGTTATAAACTACGGTCTTCTGTGATTGTATGCTCTGTTGATAGTAAAAAGTGTCTACGATTGCCCAGCTCCTTAATCTCTGTGGCCGAGTCGTTTTGCAAAAAAATATCATGATCATCCTAACAGGTTTTTTTTCGAGGATAACAAATCCTATTAATAGTAACATATTGGCACCACGAAGTTGGCAATAAAAAAATATATAAAGACGCAAATAATTCTTATTTTGAAAACAAAAAGAACCACTTCCAGAAACAAAACAAATAATGCCTATTAATAGTAACATATTGGCACTACGAAGTTGGCACAAAAAAATGATGAAGACACAAAAAATAATTCTTATTTTAAAAACAAAAAAAAATACCACCTTCCATAAACAAAACAAAAGAAAAGTCAAGTAACAAAAAAATAACACTCAAAACATCGTTGAAAGAAATTTTAATAAAAAAAATACTTAAGCAAATAAACTTGGAAGCAATTATTGGTTTTTGTCTTTTTGTTTCTCTTATTTTCGCCATTTACATAGCTTTCGTAGTCGCGGACTATAAATTTGAAAATGGCGACGATAAATTTCTTATTTTACGCTTTTCGTGGATATTTAGCGATATGAACCGGAATAGCGGAATATCTCTTTTATTGTTTTATAGATTATCTTTATTTCTGTCGGTTTATGTTTTATGAATGTAATGGCTGACTTTTATTGTGTTATAATATTTTGTAGGAGTTGCAGCTGTAAAATTTATCTGATTAACGCGGTTTTTATTGTTCGTCGTAACATTTTTGATGAGATTATTTTAATGCGTTGCTTATGCACGAATAGAAGTCAAACTTAACTTGATTGTTTGTCTTTTTTATGTTAATTCTTTTAGACAAATACATAAGGGCAATAATCATGTATCGACGATTTACGATTGTATTACTTAAATCATTTGATAGCTGTTGGTATGTAAAAATATGAAGGGCATAAAAGTACTCATAGCGAAGCCAAAAGGCATGTATTGTATACCCAGCATTGCGATCTTTTTTTGTTCTAGACCATACCTAGAAACATTCTAGTTACTTATTTAATTTACCTTTCTTAAACTAATTATCATATACAATACACACTATAAATAGAAAAACAAATCAAGTATGTTAACTTGGCTCGCGAGGTTTTAGATCACAGACAAACAGATCTTTTTATATTATACTGACAACCTTGCATGCTCTGTATGTACGTTAGGTTAGTTCTACAGTAAAACGTAGGTTTTCACCCCAAAAAAGAGTCGTTTACCAGCTAGACTAGAGTTACGTAATTTAATACACAAGTAAGTTGAGGACTTTGTGAAGGATTGGTTTACACCCTGTATAGGGAGAAGATATACAAAGTTAGTTAGAAATATTAACAACAGAAATATGTGGAATATTGAAAAAAAAACACACAAACAATAGTGATGAACAATTCTTTTATATTTAAACTAGCTTTTGGGCGCGGCTTCACTCCCGTTAAATTCAAGGTAACACGGTTCCCCTTTCCTGATTTGCCCTTGCGCCTTATTTATTGTAATAGCAATGCTAAGTTTTCCCTTTTCGGAAGAAAAGGGAAAACTGAAACGGAGAAAGAGAGAACTCTTTCTCCCTCATTTCTCACTTCATTTAGCCTATGTCCGTCTCCAGGGTCCCAACTATCTCCGTACCAAAATTCATCAAAATCGGTATAGCCATTAAGGTGTGAAAACGTAACAAACAAACTCACTTTTGCTTTTATAGTATAAAAGTAAGGAGTAAAAGTAAGTTTGCAGCTATAATAGTGGCTGTAACTTCGCGGACGTGAAAGTTATTCGTCAGAGAAACGAGGCGTAAAGGTCAAAGTTAAGCCAAGGTAAGTATCTAGTAACAAAATAGCTCCAATACTTCGTAAGCCTACACAAACACGCAAAGGAAAACGGCAACATGAATATTAATAAAAGTTGGGATTGAAATTTCCAACCAAAACGAAAAAGAGCTTTTAACGTTGTGTAAAAATTTGCGAAATCACAAAAGGAGGATTTTCGCTTTCCAAATGGTTAAACTTCTAACAGATTGTTAAATTAATTTTCTCCTAAACAAACAAGCTTATAATATCTCCTTAACGTTGAAATGTATATTAGGTAGCTGTTTTCTTTTACCCAGTTTACGAGAAAATGGTATAAAATATTTAACCATTATTACGGTAACATTTTAAAGAGGTCTTGTTTTGTAGATTTCGTTGGAGTTCAGGTTCACATAAGGAATAAACATTCAGTAAGTTTTGTTATTTGAGCTGCCTTGTCAGCAAAAGGCAATTAAAGTAAGTGAGGAATTTATTAAAATGAAATAAATTTTAATAGCCTTTATTTTTGTATAATGTAGTTTGAAATGTAGGTATTTTAAAAGAGACTCCAAAGAGTTCTCAATTGCAACTTGGGTTCCAATTCATGTTCCGTTGATGAATCAAATAAAATGTTATTATATGGTATTTGGTTAGGTAGAGTAGAGGAGCTCGTGGCTAGATAATAGCAGCCGCTCGGGTCGATCTTTAGGTTAAGTCTGAAAGTCTGACAACCAGTCTTACCAAGGGGTATCGTATTACCTAGTACTAACTGTGATGGGAGGTCAGGTTGGCTCTCGCTCCATGTAAAATACTAATATTCAGCTGCATCCGGTTAGACTGGAAGCCGACCTCAACATAGTTGGGAAGAGGCTAGGTAGATGATGATATGTTATTTGCTTCATGTTATGGGTTTAGGTACACTTCTGTTTAGTCTTTTCAATAACTGACGCTACATAATTATTAAGTTAAAGTAACATCGCAAGACTTAGCCCACTTTTTAAATAACTACCCTTGGGTTACAAGGGAAGTTATTTGATTACTTAGGGGGAATGTCAGACTTTTACTAACCAAAAACCATCCATGTTCCTTTTTTACCCTTTATATTCCGGGGCCGCGGCATCTCTTCTAAACAGCGGTGGCCTTGGCAGGCCCATTTGCTTTCATTTCTACGAGTATAATTGTATTTAAGGCGCTCGTGGAACACGAACGCGCCGTCAACACGGCCTGTCGTCAGTAGACGGACGGACGGCTACCCATTGGTCGCCGTCAACAAACGTCCGCGTCTACCTAGCCCTTAAATCCTCAACTTACTTGCACCATAACAAAAATAAGCCTAACTAACCCGCTCACCTCACAAAGTGCATGGCAACATAAATTCCGAGCGCATTGCTCACGTACTAACTTTATACACATCACTCTGACATAGACTTAAAAATTGTACTCTGCGGAGTAAAATAGAATACGTGTGTTGCTATATGGGCTTGTATGACGTTATAGCATGACATGGCGTAGATGTTACATTAACAATACTGCTTTGTTGGTCTTCGGGTCTGCTGGATTTCGTTTTCCGGGTTGAGCAAAATTTTATTGGGTTTTTCTATTAGAAATTTCACAGTAGCAGTCCTAAGTTTGGAAGTTGGTTGGTAAGAAAACCCCCATGAATCGAAAAGCACGTTAAGCCGTTAGTCCTGCACCTGATCTCTCTCCGGTCGTGTCGTATTGCCATTCCATCGAACTATTATAATGAAGGAATAGAGAGTGCACAGACGAGCTATGTTATGCAATTAATAAATTGTGCAAGGCATCATGTTACTAGTTTTAAGACTGTGCGAAAATACGGATGCTTGGATATTTGTAACTCAATCACATCAGAACCGATCTGGATGGAAAGCATAAAAGTAGATTGTTATAGATAAGTTTTTCCGATGGGATATCATTAAATAACCGCCCCCGCTCTGGGTGCAGCGGAGGGAGTGTCGGACTCTGACTGAGTTTTTATTGCTCAAACCGTTGAATATGTACCCAACGTAGTGTTCATCGGTGCAACCTCTAAGTTGTGCACACTATACCTACTTAGTTACGTGAGACGGCGTATCAGTAACTTTGTTATTTAAGTTGTACTTTGTTGAATGTTGTTGGTGAGAATTGAAAAGCTCCGGTTCCTACAAATGATTTTCATTGGAACGGTTGCTCTTCATTTATTTTCTGTAACAGGTTTTACCTCATGTTTCCTTTGAGGGTTCCGTACCTCAAATGGAAAACTGGAACTCTATTTTTTTTTTTTTTTTTTTTTTTTTAGTTATTACGTTTATTTTTATTTATCATATTATAATTAAATTAATTACTAAATATATACAACCTATAAATATACACAAACTAATAATAAAAAAAATATATATATACAGAAAATTACAGGGCGTCAAAAAATTCGTCCGTATCGCCGTCAACAGGTAAAGTGCCCAGAAGGCTGGCAGCATTACCGCGTTGGATGGCAATGCTTATTTTTTGTGCAAAAAACAGGCCAGCCCTCTGGTCACGAGAAGAATCGACCAACCGCTTGGCGATTTCTCGAAATACTACATGGGCACTCGGACCCCATGGCCCTAGTGTTTCAACCCCAAACGGCTCAAAAACATAATTACCAATCAAATTGTGATATTTGCGCCGTTTGAGGTTTTCAGCACCTGCAGCAGCAGCTCCAGCGCAACCCACCGTACTAGGAAGATGGGATGGTGCAAGGGTGTCGAAACACACACACAAGTTGCATCCCACACCAAAGATCTACCCAACTTCCATGGCATTATGGTCATACCATCTGGTCTCTTTCCATCGACGCGTACCAAGCCAGTTGGTTCTAAAACAGCTGGCACCCCGGCGGTGGCAAGAGCACGACGGATGAGATCATTAATGCAAGCGTGCCGAGCAATACGACCTGCGCTTTTACTGCAGGAAAGGCCATGGTGTCCGAGGCAGTCGACTGCTTCCCCACATTGACAGCGATGCGGAGCCCCACAGGGTGCACCCAATCGCAAACACGTAGCGAGCCGGAAGGTTGTGTCACCCAACAGAGTACCTATGTTAGGTGACGGTAACGCCTGTAGCCAGAGGCCCGATTCCCACTCACCCACAGCCAGCAAGCGGGCACGCTCAGCAGAATTGGTGGACGTATTAATAAGGTTATTCCGTACCAACCTGCAGAGCGGCTCATCCCACTGTCTCTGGGAAAACGGGTTCACGGGCCGATCCGAGTCCGGGCAAGCCATTTTCCAGGCATCCTCTGCGTCGGTCAAGCACGGCACTTCCGAGTCAACCAGGGAGAGAGCTAAAATTTTCCTGGTCAGCTTTTCAGTGCTGTGGACGGAAGACAGGAATGCCGGTAAGCTTACACTGGAAATTTTGCGGACGCCGAGGCCACCAAAACGAATTGGCAGGGTGGCTTGTAGCCACGCTCGGTCATCCAAGGCCATATTAAAAATGGAAGATACAGTATTGCGAATAATTTGATCAATTTTGTCCAAATGTTGTGGTTGCTTCCAAAGTGGAGAACAACGCAGAAAATACATAAAATTTGGACCAAAACAGCAATATCTTAACAGGGTGAACGCCGAATGCAAATTAATTTGAGATAGTCTGTCCGAAATATCAATAAAATGATTGATTTTGTTCTCGATGAAAGATGAAAAACTTTCTTCTAAAATAGGAGAACCTAGGAGGTGAAGGGAACTTTTTTCTAAAATTTTGATGTTTGGGGCTATTGCATTAAATTTATCTATAGTCAATTGTCTGTCGGTAATGTCAGAAAGGTAAATTTCGCACTTTGAGGGATTAAGGTCAAGGCCAATAGATTTAAATTGCTGTTTTAGTAGTTTCAGATCATTCAAAACAGTGTCAACATCACCTCCTAAAGTTCCATCGTCCAAGTACCAAATGTTGAATTTTGAATTTAATTTTTTGATTATGGGGTGAATAGCTAAACTGAAAATGACAGGCCCGAGAGGGTCACCTTGTTGGCAGCCAACTGCAGATTCCAAAACATTGTCCTTGAACAATAATTTTGATGGATGTCTATAACATTGCCACATGAAACCATAAATTTCGGGAAGTTCTTTTTTCACTTCAGTCAACAAAGTGTCCCTGTTAACGGAGTTAAAAGCGTTTTTCACGTCAACCTTGAGGATGATCTCACCTTTTTTAGAATTTAAAAAAGAGGATAAGGCATGTACGGCAGCTTCACAACCCCCTCTGGAACCAAAACCGAGTTGAAGGGGCTGGAACTTAGTTGCAAGCGATTCGCTGTAAAGCTTGCAACAAATTTTGGCTGCCATACGCCTGTAGGTGCAACCGACGGCAATAGGACGAATGCCGCCATCCTTCTTGCGGAGGGCACACAGATTGGCCCCATACAAAACATCGACGACGGCATCGTTCACGCCGCCGGAGAGCATTAAGTTGACCAGAACCACAAGCTCCTTCAAGAGCGACTCACCAGCTTCCCCGGCGCCCAAACTCAACAAATCTTTCAAATGTTGAGGAGTCAAGCCGTCGAGGCCGCCGGCAGAACCACTCCGGAAAGAGCTCACGGCTGCGGTCAACTGTGGGGGAGTAATAGAAAAAAAAGGTGAATCCTGAACGAGAGGGTCGGGCCGTGTGGGAGGGTCGGGGAAGTTGAGACCATCCGCAGGCGCTGGGTGTTTACTCTCCAGGGCTAAAAGCGTCTCTGGAGAATAAGGCGCCATCACATCACTGCTGAACAGTAATCTGGCCGCCCCCCTGATGTCACCCTCGCTTAATTTGGATTCCACATGAGCACAAATACCATTCTGGTTAAAAGAAAAAGGCAATTTGGAATCTAAAATACGGGTCGAATTGTTGCAGTTTTCTTTAATTTGGTTAGTTAAAGATTTTTGGGTTGCCAAATTTTTTTGGACATGTAGAATCCTATAAGGGAAGGTGAGTAACTGCTCCCAAGCATGTTGTGAGTTCTCCTGAGTCGCGAGACGGACACAACGAGCTAAACACTGAGCAACAGAGTGTCTCGCGCCCCGGGGAACTCTTTTAAGAACCGGAATGGAATTTTTGAATTTAGATAATGTTTTCCACAAAGTTTGTCCTAAAGGAGTTGATGACGAGGTTGAGGCTGGGGGACACAGAGGTACACTATGGGGTTTGTGAACCTTGCCATAGTGGATTTTAAGTCCCCTTTCGCCTTTAAAAAAACGTGCCTGGGAGCAATGAGGGCATCTTACCAGTTGCACATCCAGTGATGTGACAGGTTGACTGGCACTAACTATTCCGGCGTCGCTACAGCCAGTGCTCAACATAAATTAAAAACTGTTATAATTCTTAAACTTACCAACTATAAAATTAAAATAATAGAAAACACTAAAAACACTTATTTACAATAAAATAAAAAACACAAAATTTCAATGACAACGGTTGCTATGGTTAGAGCGCAGTCGCGCAGGCAGACGGGCGCCGCGCCGACCATGCTGTCAATTTGGCGCAGCCCTGGCTACCGTTGCCGAGAGACGGGCGTCGCGTTGCGTAGTGAAAACCACTGATATTCCAGGAACTGCTCATCAAATTTCTTTTGAACGCGAAATACACGTTTTGATTACGGCAGCACAAAATTCTTGACACAATTGACTAGTAAATAACAGTCTAGAGATTTAACGTCCGGCAATTGTCGCACGCACAATGTAGCAGACGACACAAACAGCTTATTATAAAGTCCCATTTCAATTTATACAATAAAACCGCTTATTTGAGAAACACCAAAACCGTTTTCGAATGCAGATAAAAACGGAAAGTCGCACACACAACACCAAAGTTCAACAGGGAATGCCAATATTTATTTGAAATGTTGAAATATGCTTAGTGTATTGAAACAGTAGGTATGGTTAAAACTATGTAGATTATTGTTGATCTTCCAAAATAATTTTTAGTAAAATAGCTATTTCATTTTTCGTTGCTATGAACTCTATTGTATGACTTTGTTGTCTGTCTGTGTTAAGCGTTAACGTTTAGGTATCGAGTTGTTTATACTGAAATCTGTGGTCCCTCTGAGCTGTGAAATCAACCCTCTTATATAATATACGCAGTCAAAAGATATAGCCGTTTATGTCGCAAGTTTGTATTGAGGCTGTCTCGCACTTGACTGATTTTTTAACCATGTTTAACCGCAAAATCCTTACTAATATTGTACGCGAAAGTGAGTTTGTTTATTTGTTACGTCTTCATGCCTATGTAGGCGTACTCACTTTCGAAATCGAGAGCCTCCTCAAATGTTGGTCAAGGCTATTGTCTGTAACATGGTCTAGCTGTAATCCAAAATTTTCATTTTTTTACGCGGCTAATAACATTGGCCAGGCGCCATCTACACCTAATTTTGAAACATACAGGTACTACAATACAATCTACTTAGGTAGGTACATAATCCTTATATGAATAGTTTCTATGTATTTTAATGTTGCACTTACATCCACATAAGCGTAAAAAAGGCACTGCGGTATCTCTTTCGTCACCAAAGATATAACGCGGCCCCAGAACGTAAAGGGCAACAGAAGGTACATGGGTAGCTTTTAGTCATTAAAAGTCTGACACGCCCCCCCCCGAAGCTTTTGATGATTTCCAACCCAAAAAAAGGCATAGGTACTTATTCATTGTCAAGGTAGGTATTAAAAATATATTATGATATAATTTTTCAGTTTCTTAAATATTACTCGGAGCTATTAAAATCATACTTCATATTCATTGTTATGGTTCGATTATAACCTCAAAATCTAGTTATTTTTTTTAATTAGATAAATATCTATTCTGTTATAAAAACAAGATCTTAAAGGAGATTTTTAATAATGATAGAGAATAAAATACATTTTTCGATGCTTTTGGCTCAAGAGTCAACAATTAAGTAATTGACAAAAAAAACGAAAGACAACCAATTAACAAAGATTCATTCATTCACTATAATTCCAGTCCAATCGTCCATTCTCTCACCCATTCAATTATTTCAAACCTCAATCTCAAACAGTTTACCATCAAAATATCTTAACAATAACTAGTTGGAAAGCTTTCGAACTAATTGTGTGTAAATCTGTCTTTGTGAGAAATTTCGATAATTTGCTTCGACCAAATTAAATGGGGTTCGCTTGATTGGCTCATCCTTTGAATATAAATGATCGTCAATTTACCTCGGCTTAGACGATTCGACACGATTATACTGAAAAGCAAATTATGCTGAATAAAATGTACATAATAATTAATGATGGGATTTTAATTGATATTAAGCTGCTCTGCTTTTATAGAGTTTTGATTTATGAATATTTCTACTGTTTCTGTTTTTTCAGACGATTTAAAAAGTGTTTTTTGTTACAGCTTTAGCATTAGCATAGCAGTACAAAACAGGTGCTTTTATTGATAAAATGTTTATATATAATTTCACATCATATTTGTGTGGCGGTACATAAAACTCTCCAAACTACAACTAAGCGGTGCTAATAGTGTCGGAGTAAAATGACATATGAATAGACAGGACAGGGCAAATCTATAAGGACTCCGTGTAGGGAACCTCAAGTAGCGGAACCAAGAAAGAAAACAACAAAAGATAAAATTAAAGAAAAACTTGAGAGGTGTCAAGGGACACCCGGATGGAACGAAGTTATTATTTATTATGTACAAAAAACCTGTATCCACTCAACAAATATGATCGTCGCAACACCACACTTTTTAATGCGAAATAGAAATACGAAACGAAAATAACTGGCTTGCTTTCTATGAGAGAGAGAAAGAGAGAGAGAGACAGGCAGACAGAGAAACACGAGTACGCCGCACGGTTTACAACTATAGCAAAAGGTGTCGTTACAACTTTTGGTCCTTATTTTTTCCGTCTAGCCCCCATTTGCAACGCGCGATAAGGAACTTAACTTCGTTCCAAACAAAATAATATAGCTGATAGCGATGTAGTTATTAAACAACAACACCATCCTGTATCACCCAAATTAAACAATTATCATTAAGACTAAATAACTACTAGACTTTAAAAATGCTAAAGAAAATCACAGACAACATCAGTGAGAAGCAAACAATATTTGGCATACGAATATAATGTCCTTTATATATAAATAAATGGAATTTCCAGTAAGTTCTCTGTCTACAAACTAAATTGACATTTGATAAAGGTGACCGTGACAGAAATGGTACGTCTGAGACTAAATTATTTACTGCTAGCTATACTCGCGGCCTTACCCACGTGAAGTCGGTATTTCCGGCAAATGACGAAGTGAAATTGTGCACGTGACTGAGGTTCCTGCTGATCGATACAGGAAGGGTCACGTGTCGCAAGAGCTCATTCGCTCGTCTTCAGATTTCGATAGCACGGTTGGCGCAGCGGCTGAGCGATTGACTGCTGCACTGCGTGTCGCAGGTTCGATTTTCGCACGGAACAAGTAGGTGTCAATAGGCTGTTTTTGTATGTGAGTTTACACATTTATAAATGATCCACGATACATGAGAAATTTTTACGTTTTGCAATCCACAAAAACTGTATTTTGTCGTAAGAAATGTTAGATTAACCACTTAGGTATCAGCATCGTCCGAATATAGACATCAGTTTTTTGTAAAACCGTCTTATACCTAATTAAATACAAGTAAATTTGTTTTATTTTTATTTTTTAAGTCGGCCGGGGGGCTGTCACCTATATTATTTGTGGGACTAAGTTTAAAAAAAAACAACCCGCAAGCCCGGCAGGCCCTTCTGCCTGGCTGACATCTCTTTGAGGCGCACGTAGAACACTAACGCGCCGTCGTCAATAGACGGACGGACGGTGAGCTACCCATTGCTCTTCGTCCACAGGTCCGCATTTGCGGCGGCGAAGCATGAGGTCTTGGGGCTCTATGAAAATTATTTCAGGATTTTTCTATCAGGAATTGACAAATACCAGGTGGCAATAGGCTCACCCCCTATTAAATGGGGTATAAACATAGCTGACGAAATATCAGTGTACTATTAGGTACACCTCTATCTAAAAACAAGGGAATGGTTATATTTTATAAATGACTACCTTTTGCCTGCAGCTTTGCTCGCGTTAAATTCGGGGTAATACAGTTTCCCTTTCCTGATTTGAAGATACCTGCTACCTGTAGTTTTTGCCCTTGCGCCTTATTGATTGTAATAGCAAAGCTAACCCTTTTCTTCCCTCTTTCTCCCACGTTACTCAGTTTAAAAAAATGCCTATCTCCGTCTGCAGGGTCTCAACTATCTCTGTACCAAAATTCATCAAAATCGCTTAAGCTATTTAAGCGTGAATAATAATAAATAAATAATAAATAAATAAATATCTTGGGACAACTCACACGCGGCTATCTGATCCCAAGCTAAGCAGAGCTTGTGTTATGGTAACCAGACAACTGATATACATACTTATATAATTTATAAATACATACATATTATAGATAAATCACACCCAGACACAGAACAAACAATCGTGCTCATCACACAAAGTTTGTCCTGGGTGGGAATCGAACTCACGACCTCCGGCTCAGCAGTCAGGGCCACTAACCACTAGACCAACAGGCCCGTCAAAGACATAACAAACAAACAAACTCACTGTCGCTTTTATAATATTATAGTACGGAAGTACATATTATATTTCCAGTCTTTCTGACGACAGGTGACACTGGAAAGTGAAAGTGATAAGGATATTCCTTAAGTAAAAAACATGAAAAATTTAGAGTTAGGTAAAAAGGTAGCAAATCTTGGCTATTGTGAGATCGGGACAAAGGGAAAGAGCGTCTTTGGTTATCCAGACAAAAAATAGGCAACCTGTCATCCCGTGTCTTCCTTGAAACGTCGCCATCGTAGAGTTGACAAATAAATATTCTTTTCAGGTAGCAAAAGTTAGGCTCACAGGCAGCAACAGTTTTATATTTTGGTACATTTTTTGTCACAAATTTTCAATTTAAACCCTATGTTGACCTGTTGACCTGTTGGAGAATGCATTTCACATTAGCTTTCCTTTAGGTATGTGTCACAAAATTTCCATGAAGTTTTCATTACAGCCCAAAGGTCTATGTCGAAACTAATCCAAGCTTTTTTTTCGATGCAAGTTGTGTCACTCTTATGACAAGGAGGAGAAATAAATTGGAGCGCCTGTTTAGTTATAGCTAAAGTTAGTACAATTAAATGCTTCCTTGTAACGCCAGGATTAACTGTAACTTTAAACCATTTGATTATTATTTTGTTGAGTTTACCTACCTAGTTTAGGTAGTGTTGGAACAAAGTAGGTTGTGAATCCTCAATAGCCTGGGTCACATAGTCATACCCATCGCACATATCCACCAGGAAGACTTTATTTCTAGTATCAGTTCTCTTTTTTTTGATTCGTCCGTGTAAATTCGTAGCTCTGCGGAAAATAACTTTACATAGCCATGAAATAGTTTTTTTTTTATTTTGTCAAATACGAATACGAGGCCTTTCATTAAAAAAATCCGTGAAGGACTGGCTATAGTACATGTTATATTTTATTCCACGAAGGCTGTAGTACATGTAAGGAATATAAATTATTTTTTCACGAAAAACTACAATCGTGTCTGTCGTTTGAAAAAACGGTGTTATGGGTACTTGTCGACGTTCGAAGCAAAGTATAAATAAAAAAAATACAGCAAATGTTTCTATTTTCTCTATAGCAACGAAAATATACTTATGAATAAATCTGTTTTTAATTAGATACTTTAATTAAACAACCTCATAAAATAAAGTTGTAGTAAAGAAAAAGGTTGAAAGGTTAAAGACCTGAAATACATGGGTATTTCAGGTCTTTAAAGTAGTTATAAATAAAGAAAACAGGTTCTATTATTGTACTTTAAAGTATTTAAACAAATTAGATCATTTTAATTTTATAAAATACAAGCGGTACCCAGCAATCTCATCCGTTGCTCAGCTCCTTAGCATGATCTGTTGCAAAATTTCAAGACAGTCAATTTGAACAAGGAATCACTTTCTCACATACAAGCTTTGCTTCTTCTACTTCTCTCCACCTTGTTTCACCCCCTTAGTGGTTGAATGTTGTAAAATCTCATCTCAGATTTAGCTTAAAGATGTATGTAGGGCAAAACTGTTGTTTTTTACATAATTACAGAACTGCTCATCATTTTCGTCACCTAACTCATGGGCCCTAAAAACTCTAGTATTAGGTTAGACTCATTACCATTTGAAATGGAAAGAACTTTCTAAACTAAAACTCAACTTATTCATCCGTACCTTACATTATTTCTCATTCATACATTATTTTTTTTCATATACTTTCTCACGTTCGATCATTCACGCACATTCAGGTACATTTCCATGCAGATGGCTTCACTTCTTAACACAAAACATTTCCAACAAAACAGGAATCGAAACAACTTTTTATGTCGCGATTGAGCGACATATGTTCATTCTCAGCAAAAACCAGAAAGTCATCCAAGTACGCCAAAACGTACTCTTTTCAATAAAACTCCCCATACAACCGCCATCTTCGATTTAGTCGCAATAATATTCAAATATAAAACACGCGGGAACGGTGCGTTCCGTTTGGAATGCAATCGTGCGAGAAATTAGGGGCGAGTAAGAAACATGTACACTCTAAATTGAAATCTGTCTCGGGTTGTTGAGGCACGTTGGTGATGTTAAAGTTAGAAGACCTGAGCGGGATTAACTGGAAGGTCCTGACAGATCTATACCAGGAAACTTTTCGAACAATAAAGCACCTGATATAATTGCAACAGACATTATAGATTTACTTAGTAATTATGAAAGAACATTAAACGGTCGAATAGGAATCAAATAGTACAAGTTAAGTCAAAACTAGCAAATACTTCGAAATACATCAAAAACGCCTGTTATGGGATGATAGTTGATGATTTCATTATAATTCCTAAAGAATGCGTTAAAGATGGCACAGATCAGGGTAGGTGCTAGAAAAGGTAGAAGAGATAACATGTCATATATCCGCCAAAATAATGACAGCTACTTCCTAATCATTCGGTATGTTTGTCATATGTTTTTTTTATGGTATTCAATGTAATACTCTAAGGGAGTACTTGCAATTGGCTTGTTGTTATCTATGGTTTATTTATTTTTTTCGTAAGATTTTTTATTTTAACCTACATTTTTTCAAAATAAACGCACGTTACTCTTAACCCTCATAACTTGAACCAACCGTAATGCTGTCCGTTATTTCGTGAAGTGAGTTTTACGTCGTGAATACGTAATTCATGGCCACCTTTTGAGGTTTCCACTGGATTTTTTCTTGTACCCTTTTATATATTTCAACGGTAAAACCCTGGTTTGTACAACCGTCTTATTGTGCTACTGAATTTTATTCAAATTAGGTAATTGATGTTTGGGCAACATTTTAATATCCAATCAAAATACTACTTATAATAAAAGATGATAGTTTAAATGCATTTTGTAACTGATGGAAATAATCAAATACCTTCTCCCGCTCTGGGTGATACCGGGGGAGTGTCAGACTTTTACTGACTAGAACACACTTATGTTCTTACTTTTGCCCTTTATGTTTCGGGGTCGCGGTATCTCTTTCGAATAACACGTAACCCCGGCAGGTGGTGGCTCTGGCAGGCCCCTCTGTTTTGCTGATCTCTTTGAGGCGCGCGTGGAAAACTAACGCGACACGGCAGTTTAAATGCCTGTATAACTTCATGTCACTTATACAAGCAAATTCATATTACACATCATCTGCTAAGCCTGTTTCCAACTATATTCGGGTACTAGTTTCACCGGATGCAACTGAATATTTAGGCAAACTCATATCAATATAAGTAAATAGATTGTTACAACACAGCACTAGTATTTCAATGACGCTTAAAGAAAATCCAAGAAATTATGGAAGATTCAAAGATAAAATATAATTTTAAAATATAAGTATGGATGTGCTAAATGTTTAAGGTTAGATATAAGTTTAATTAATATATTTTAATTGTGAAAGTTCCTAACATGCGTGATAATAGATACTGACTGCAACATAATTTTATTAGTTTTAAGACATTTAACTGCGCCAAATAGGGTCATGTACACACTAGTTGTAAGGCTAGCCTGTAACTATGTGTACATTGAATAAATAAATAAACTTCGTTGGCAAAATATTTTAAGTAAACAAACAGATCAATTGTGGATACAAAACAACATTAATTTGTAATAAATACGCCAGGAGAGACGCTGAGCGTCTTCTATTAAACGTTTAACTGCCTCGAAACCAAGTAACGAATTGAAGCGAAAGAAAAACAGAAGGAGTTTCAATGTAATTCCTTTTCCAATTGCGTCTTCGACAAAACAGGAAATCGAAAATAAAAAAAGAGTTTATTGTGATGGCGTTTAGTCTAAGGGATTGAATCAGGATAATGTTTTTTTTAATAAAATCGTACAGCATGCATTAGGCATACAAAATTCCAAGGCTCCAGGTTGCTGGGATTGCGGGTTGTTCAAAAAAGATATGGCAGCCTGGTTGCTGGGGTTTCGGGTTGTTCAAAAGAGATACGGCAGCCCCGGAACGTAAAATGCTCCGCCTAGAACGGGGGACGTATGGATGATGCACCAACTGTGAAAAAATACAAAAATTATGAATATTTCAATAATTTGACCGATATGCATGATTACTTGAAAAATTAGACCGATATGCCATGCATAATTATTTCAAACATTAGAACGAAAGGTCATGCATGAGTATTTCAAAAATTTGACCGAATGCGATGCTTTCTTATTTCAAACATTTGACGAATATGCCATGCATGGCTTTCCAATCCCGTGTTTGATATTGTTATGAGATAGGCACATAGGTTCTAAGACAGAAATACTATAATTACTCTTTTTTATTATTTTTTACGCAACTAGAATACAATACGCTGGTATCGAATCTGCATGAGCAAAAATATACACACATGGTAAAATTAAGTTCATTTCGAATGTCATATCATTGTAATTTTGTTTAATGAATGTTTTTGTGTTCTGGGTTATTGTAGTTTGTATTTGATTCTATTGTATATATTTAATATGTGATTTTAATTAAAAGTATTTACTATCGGTTCGGCCATTATTTTTTGCGGGTGGGAAATCATCAAATAAATTCCCCCACTTTGGGCGGAGCGGGGAGGAGTGTCATTCTTGTACTTACTAAAACACAGCCATGTTCCTTCTAGTGCCTTCTAGTCCCTTTACGTTCCGGGGCCGCAGTATCTCTTTGGAACAACCCGCAATCCCGGTAGGATTGGCTAGGCCTAAAATAAATTAATATTATATTTTTTTTACTTCCTCTACTTTTATCTGGCTATCAAGTCAATGTATATTATGAATCAACACGGTTGGCGCAGCAACTGAGCGATCGACTGCTTCGCTGCGTGCCGCGGGTTCGATCTGTGCACGGAACAAATATTTGTCTCGCCTACAGATAGTAGTTCCGGGTATGGCTATTTACGTATGTGAGTTTAAATGTTTTTAAACGCACCTACGATACAAGAGAAATTCCTAGTGAGGGCGAAATTTAAACAATCAAGACGTTTGGTATAATTCGTGACCGCTGCGAAAATTTAGTTCCAGAACTTTTCAGACAGCATAAAATCAAGACCAAACTAGTTCGTTCAAATTGGTGTTTATGTAAAGCTGTTTAATAAATAACCCGAGGGTGAACTCTATTGACCTGTACTGAGACAGGTGAACTTGGACCCTCAATTGTTTGTTTAGGATCAAGGCCGTTTGTGTAACGTTTGATAAAGATTTATGAAGTCTTTGTGGATGAAATAATTAGAGTAGACTGGAGGTGTGTTTTGTAGAGCTATTGGGAATTGTCGGCAGATTGCTTTTCTATTAAATGATAGAAGAATTGTTTTAAAGATTCCATGAGATGTAAAATAAACATATCCATATCCATATCCCATCCGCACAAATCCAGTTATTATTCTTATTCCTTTTCTGTGCACGCTGTTAGGTTGTGGAATTCACTGCCGCCTAGCATTCGCGATTTAAATTCCTCTATGCTCTTTCACTCTGTTTTTAAATAGGGAAATTTAAAAACAGAGTGAAAGAGCATTACCTGTCCTCTCAATCGTGATATATGTATTTATTTATGGATATATATTTAAACTTTATGTATTTATACAATATTTATTAATATTTACTTATATATGTAGGTTATAATAGGTTAAGGCACACACACATATTTTTCTAATACTCTCTCACACACTATCGTCTACATTTCGTTCTCATATCTCCTTTCGCAGGTCTGCTGGCAGAAATTTCTTAAGAAATAAGCAGTACCTTTGTACTCAAATGTTAAATGTTTTTATCCTATCTGTTTTACTGTGTGTACATAAATAGTTAAATAAATAAATAAATAAATAAACCCGGACAAGTGCGACTCATACTTGCGCTTCGAGGGTTACGTAAATCTGCCGGGGTTTGTATAACGGGCTGGTGTCCGCAACTCCACGTCTAAGGCGCGTATTTTGCGTATGGGTGGGAATATTATTCGATCCACCCCAGCTCCACGAGAAACGTCAGCAGCGCCTTGGTGTTGCTGACGATCTCGCGAAGAGTACCTGGGTTACCGAAGTACTTTGCCCTGTATGGGGCAACCTCTGGGCAGTGCAGAAGCACGTGGGCTGCTGTTTCGTCTACCTCCATGCAGGCTCGGCACAGTGGGCTGTCTGTGACTCCTAAGACAAAGAGGTGTTTATTAAAAGAGCCGTGGCCAGTAACGGCTGCTGTGATTGTGCGCAGCTGTGGTTTTGTCATCCGAAGCGCCTGTTTAGTGAAGCGGCCGTCGATGCTAGGAAGAGCTTCCTTGGCCTGCCTGCACTCACCGTGGTCCAGCCACAGTTTGTGGTGTAGTTTTTTGGTGCGTTTCCTTACCAGTGTACGTAGGTACCCAAATGGTAGTGGCACGATAGGTGCGGGGCCCACTGGTACCATGCTCGATCCCCTTCTAGCAAGTTCGTCCGCAGCGTCGTTGCCTCGGGAGTCGCTGTGTCCTTTGATCCATTGGATAGTTATTTTGTTGAGATTACCAACCTTATTTAGTCGCTGGTGGCACTCATGTATTAGCCCACAATTGACTGTTTGGCTGTTTAGTGCTTGCAGTACAGCCATGCTGTCCGAAAGTATGCGTATAGAGTGGCCCTTAACCTTCCTTGCCATGATGGCTGAAGCGGCTAGGGAGATGCCCATGCATTCTGCCTGAAACACCGTGTTGTGGACCCCCAGAGGTACGGCTATGTGGATGTTGAGGTCCTCTGAGAAGACTCCGGCTCCCGTGCCCGTACCTGTTTTGGATCCGTCTGTGAAGATTCTTACCTCTGCGGGGCATAGCCCTTCGCAACGGTGGTCTTCATGGAGCTGGATTTTGTATTTCTTATCGAATACGAATTGTTTAGGTATCCGATCGTTTATAGCTTTGGCTATTGGGAACTCGTTGTAGAACTCCTCCAGTACCTTGGTATGCTGTGTATATTTCTTACCCCATAGATGAAGTGTTTTGAGACGTAATGCCGCCGTCGTTGCCTCCTGCTGAATGAACAGGTGGAGCGGTGGAAGTTCTAGCATGGCTTCAAGGGCTGCAGTTGGAGTAGTCCTCATGCAGCCAGTGATCGCCGTGCAGGCAAGCCTCTGTATACGTTGAAGTTTAGCTGAGGCTGTCACCAATCTGGTGCGGGGCCACCATACCACGGCCCCGTACGTGACCATAGGTCGGATTACCGCGCAGTAAAGCCAGAGGATGATTTTGGGAGACAGCCCCCACCTCTTACCTATCATCCCTCTGCACTGCCAAAAGGTGATGCAGGCTCTGTTTAGTTTATTGTCTAAGTGACTGCCCCAGTTTAACTTACTATCCAGGATGACGCCTAGGTATTTCACCTCGCTGGCTAAATGGAGTTCAGTATCGAATAGTTTAGGTAGGCGGTAAGGTCCTAGTGTTCGCTTTTGGGTGAACATGACTAGTTCAGTTTTATTAGGGTTTACAGACAGGTCGAAATCCCTGCACCATCCTTCAACGATGCGAAGGGCCTGTTGGGTAAGGTTGCAAATTGTCCCCGTAACCTTCCCTGAAATGAGGATGGTGAGGTCGTCTGCGTACCCGATTGTAAAGAAGTGGTTCGCGTTGAGTTTTGTGATAAGGTCATTTATCACCAGGTTCCAGAGGAGCGGAGACAGTACCCCTCCCTGGGGACAGCCTCTCGCTATCAAGGCCATCTCCTGTACTTCTGCAAGGCGAACCACTCGTTTACTTAGCATATTTGTGATCCAGTCTATCATTACCTGTTCCACTCCATGTCGAGACAGAGCGTTACGGATGCTGGAAAAGTTGGTTCTATCGAAGGCTCCTTCGATGTCTATGAAGGTTCCTAGACAGGTTCCCTTCTGATGTATAGCTTCTTCTATTCGGCTGACCACTATGTGGAGAGCTGATTCGGTAGACTTACCCGAGCTGTATGCATGCTGGTTGGCGTGGAGTGGTATAGTTTTTAAAACGCCGTCCCTCAGCTCTCTTTCGCAGATCCTCTCCATGGTTTTTAGGAGGAAGGAGGTAAGACTGATTGGTCGGTGGGCTTTGGCGTTTGTGTAGTCACCCTTACCTGGCTTAGGGATGAATATAACCTTCACTTTCCTCCATCCTTTAGGAACGTATCGGAAGGCCAGGCACGCTCTCATTAAGGGCAGCAGTTTACTGGCAACGGATGTGCAACCCCACTGCAGTAGAGCAGGGAAGATGCCGTCTGGGCCTGCCGCCTTGAAAGGATGGAAGCAACGGATCGCCCACTGGATTTTCTCCAGTGTTATCACCTTGTCAGCGTAATGCCAGTCGTTTACTGATGGCGTTTGGGTTATCTCTGTCCAGTCAATCACCTGTGTAAATGCGCATCCTGGGAAGTGGGTTTCAATGAGGACACGCATCGCCTCATCTGGTGATGTGGTGAGTGTGTTGTCAGGTTTTCGGAGAACAGTAGGCCCAGGTGTTTTTTGCTGTGCCAGTATTTTCCTTACCCTATTAGCTTGTTGACAAGATTCGATGTTGCCACAGTACTTACGCCATCCTGTGGTGCTCCTGAATCTTATGCATTTTTTGTAGCTGGATTTGGCCGCGTAGTAGGCGTCCCAATCCTTGTCCGCCCAAGTATTCATAGCTCGGTTTAGGGCTTGTCTTACCTTGCCGCGTTTACGCTCCAGTTCCGCACTGTCACCATCTGCCGGGGTTGCGGGTAGTTCAAAGGAGATACTGCGGCCCTGGAGCATAAAAGGTAACAGAAGGAACATGTGTCGGCTTCAGTCAGTACAGAAATGGCATTCCCCTCCTCGCTCCGCCCAGAGCGGAGGAAGTTATTTGACGATTTCCCATCCGGAAAAAAAAGGATTACGTACAACTGCAACTACAGTACTTTTCCAAGTTATTATGCCTTGTGACCGGGACTGTGACTTCTTAAATTTATTTCTTGACATACAAAAGCGACTTTTGAATTTCAAAAAATAAAATTTACGGTTTAATTAAAATTAATACTTCGAATTTGACTTTACAAATGTTTGTGCAAGTTTATTTTTTTCCTTACTAGAAATTCCATCAAAAACACTGCTAATTAAAGATAAAAAAGAATATTCTTATTATATAAAAATAACAGCATGACATTTCAAAGCAATTGCCAAAAATGTTAGAACAGATCGGTGTGTATTGGTTTTACGCCAACGTGTTCCCCACAGAGCAATTCGGGCTTAGATAAACATGATTTATTTGCGTTATATTATGCGTAATGTAATGTCACCCTAAGGACGGGCCATGTACAGACTGCTTAATATGAACGTATAGTTATTTGACAAACCTTAAGATTATCTAAAGTTTCTTACGCTTCGGCTTTTTTTTAAAGAATGCTGTTAGATTTTCGTGATGAAAGTCTGAAAATGGTTTGGTTTGTCTTGATATGGACATGTTATGAGAAGGGATGAAGCACATGTAACTAAAACAATGATGGATCTGAATTTTGATGGATGGAGAGCGGATTGTCTAAAAATTATATGAAGGAGAAAGGAATAAATGATGCCGTGACGTCTGATAGGAAAGAATGGAAGAAGAAACCGTGTTGCGCCGACCCCAAATAGAATGAGACAAGGGCAGGACAGCGTTGACTGGTTAATTCAGACTGGTTGCCAGGCTTCACTGACGACTGTCACATACCTACAAATGACAGCTGAGACCAAAGGATTAACATGCTTTCCAAAGTATAGATGATAGAGATAAGTAACTATTTTGTTCGGATGGGAAATCATCAAATAATTTCCCCCGTTCTGCGCGAAGTGGGGGAGAATCAGACTTTTACTGACTGAAATCCTTCCGTGTTCCAGCTTTTGCCCTTTGTGTTTCAAGACCGCGGTATCTCTTTCGAACAATAAAATTCGAAAGTCAACACATTAACATTTCCAAGGTCAATTACAAAAATACCGTCACAAACGAATCAAATCGATACTTAACAATACAAATTAACCTTCACGTCGATTATCGCAGTTGAACGAAAACAGCTACGTTTAAATCTATTAGCTAAAGTTACGGGTTGACCGCATTCGATTCGTTATAATAATGTAGCATACGGTTCAAAACCTCTTGGGAACAATAAATTTGTAAAACCTTACCGGGTACCTATGTATTCAGCGTAGTTTTGAGATTAAAATATTGGGAGAAGTAAAGTTCAGATCTGTATTATTTAATTACCATATTGGTTGGTAGGTAGATCAGGAAATATGTTTTTTGGGGATGGAAAATCATCAAATAACTTTCCCCGCTCTATGCGGAGCAGAAATGCCAGACTTTTACTAACTTAAACCCACTAGTCTAGTCAACATGTTCAAAAACGTGTTAAATAGAAATAAAGCTCCTAAAAATATGTGCGATGGCTCATTCGATTCGGAATGACGTCTAGAAAAATGTTTTTTAAGGGTATATTAGCACATAAAAAATTGCGATTGTTATTAACAAAATAAGATTAAAAAAAAAGGTATTTCGTTTTTCCTTAATAACTTTTAGAATAATAATATTTAAGGAATTTTGAAAAAAGATCCTAAAAGAGGAGAAAATTTCCAATAAAAAAGTCCTAACTCCCGGAACTCTATCTATATTATTTATAATTTTTTTTTAACGCTGAAAATAGGGCTCCGCGAGGGTGTTACGGCATAGGCGCGCCGCCTAAAAAGCCGGTATATCACCTAAAATATTTTTTTTTTAATATTAAATGACAAATTAAAAATTTGAAAAAATTATGGTGTAATGTAGACACTTGAACGAAAAAAACCTGGGCAAAAAAAAATTTTTTTGTCGATTTTTCAAAAAGTTACATCATTGTTAATTAACCAATTTTTTTCCAATCTCTGTTTTTATAAATTACGGCATAACAATTAAAATAATTGATCTATAAATTTTTCGCTTCGTGGAGCTCTTTTTATTTAGGTACTTAATAAAGTTATGCAAAAAAAATTAATTAAAGTTAATTATTTTGTTAATTATAATTTTTTTAAATTAACTAAAAATGAAATTTCTAAAAAATGTTATTAAAAAAAATTTTTTTTGGTAATGTATTATTATTGCTGTTTTCGCATCTAATATAGCTATTAATTAAAAATGGAAAAAAAATTTTTACGTCATTTGTTAAGAAATTGTTTATAAACAAATAGACTATTTTGGGATTTTTAAAAAAATTTTTTTTACTATCTTATAGCATAGGTGGAATAATGATTTTTAAAAAAAAAAAATTTCTTAAATAATTTTTTTTATTGTTTATAATCGTTTTTTTCATATTTCAATTGTTTAAATAGTTAGTTAAGAAATTATTTTATTCTTAAAAATAATCATTGACCCTTTTCAATGGAATGACAGAGAAATAATTTTTTTTTATAATTAATTTAATTGTTTATTAACTTAACAATTTGTTATAAACAAATTATATTAACCGTTATATTTTTTTTCGAAAACTTCAAAAAATTACAAAAACAACCATATATAACAAAGTTTAGAATTTTTTTTTTTTGTATTTTTTACAACACTTTTAAATATTACATAATAATGAAATTACAGCCGTTACATTATTTGTCAAGTTAATCATTGCTATAACTTTTAAACTATTAGAGATACGGTAAAGAACATTCAGATCATTTTTGTTAAGGATTTATTTATCTTTAAATAGAATTCAAAATCGATTCTGTAACTATTATTTATCATTTGTTATAAGCATTTATTTATAAAAATTGTAGATTTTTTTTTTCATTTTTTAAAATTCCATAGATTATAAATTGTTAAATAATATAGATACAGCTACGGACTCAAGATCTTTTTTATTCTATGATAAAATATCTTTCTAATTACGCATTAACTATAGTAATATCCATCTTTGTTTAAATAATATGCTAATTCCAATTTATACTTACCCAATTTATATTCTGCTACAGATAATTTTTCATTTATTTATCACTTGAATAATTAATATTCAGCTTAGGTTTAATTATTTATTTACTAAAATAAGTTTTAATAACGTTCTACTGGAGCATTATAAATTATTTATTTTCAAAAAAATTACATCTTTTATTTAATAATTGAATTTATTCTCAATTTTTTTCTCAGGTATATTTTCGAAAATATTTTATTTTTATTGTTAAAAACTTAAAGTCTGTAATGTAAGAAGGAAAGGAAATTATTAGTTAGTTAGTTTCAGTCTTTTGCCATCCCCAATTTTCTGCATTTAAAGGGTTACCAAGCCATGTTTGTACTTGATAATAAGCCCTTAATGAATGTAAATGTGTAGCAAAATCTGTAGGAGGTAACGTAGCCAAATTAACCGTCTTAGACTTGGCTACATTAGATAAAAAGTGATCAATCCTACATTCATTAATGGACTTGTTATTGGCTCCAAACATTTTTAGCATAATTCGCTCACCAGCTTGTTTTATGTCTTCGGAAGATTAACAACTTCTGTATTATTTATGAAAATATATTTTAAAATGTTTTTTAAACAAAATTATGTGTAATTAATAATTTCCTTTCCTTCTTACATTACAGACTTTAAGTTTTTAACAATAAAAATAAAATATTTTCGAAAATATACCTGAGAAAAAAATTGAGAATAAATTCAATTATTAAATAAAAGATGTAATTTTTTTGAAAATAAATAATTTATAATGCTCCAGTAGAACGTTATTAAGGCTTATTTTAGTAAATAAATAATTAAACCTAAGCTGAATATTAATTATTCAAGTGATAAATAAATGAAAAATTATCTGTAGCAGAATATAAATTGGGTAAGTATAAATTGGAATTAGCATATTATTTAAACAAAGATGGATATTACTATAGTTAATGCGTAATTAGAAAGATATTTTATCATAGAATAAAAAAGATCTTGAGTCCGTAGCTGTATCTATATTATTTAACAATTTATAATCTATGGAATTTTAAAAAATGAAAAAAAAATCTACAATTTTTATAAATAAATGCTTATAACAAATGATAAATAATAGTTACAGAATCGATTTTGAATTCTATTTAAAGATAAATAAATCCTTAACAAAAATGATCTGAATGTTCTTTACCGTATCTCTAATAGTTTAAAAGTTATAGCAATGATTAACTTGACAAATAATGTAACGGCTGTAATTTCATTATTATGTAATATTTAAAAGTGTTGTAAAAAATACAAAAAAAAATTTTTCTAAACTTTGTTATATATGGTTGTTTTTGTAATTTTTTGAAGTTTTCGAAAAAAAATATAACGGTTAATATAATTTGTTTATAACAAATTGTTAAGTTAATAAACAATTAAATTAATTATAAAAAAAATTATTTCTCTGTCATTCCATTGAAAAGGGTCAATGATTATTTTTAAGAATAAAATAATTTCTTAACTAACTATTTAAACAATTGAAATATGAAAAAAACGATTATAAACAATAAAAAAAATTATTTAAGAAAAATTTTTTTTTTTAAAAATCATTATCCCACCTATGCTATAAGATAGTAAAAAAATTTTTTTTAAAAATCCCTTAATAGTCTATTTGTTTATAAACAATTTCTTAACAAATGACGTAAAAATTTTTTTTCCATTTTTAATTAATAGCTATATTAGATGCGAAAACAGCAATAATAATACATTACCAAAAAAAATTTTTTTTAATAACATTTTTTAGAAATTTCATTTTTAGTTAATTTAAAAAAATTATAATTAACAAAATAATTAACTTTAATTAATTTTTTTTGCATAACTTTATTAAGTACCTAAATAAAAAGAGCTCCACGAAGCGAAAAATTTATAGATCAATTATTTTAATTGTTATGCCGTAATTTATAAAAACAGAGATTGGAAAAAAATTGGTTAATTAACAATGATGTAACTTTTTGAAAAATCGACAAAAAAATTTTTTTTTGCCCAGGTTTTTTTCGTTCAAGTGTCTACATTAATAAAATAATAATAATAATAATAAATTTTTATTTCAGTTACCAGATTAAAAACTTATACAATTTTTACAATAGAGGCCTCCTTTTAAGTATTGGATACCTGTGCTAGGAGACCCCGCTCTTCTAAAACTATATAGTAACAATAATAATTGAGTAGTGCACATTTACGCAAAAGAAATTCAACTTATATCTAGGCAAGTATGTATGTGTGGTGTGGTGTTTAGTGGTGTGGTGTGGTGTGGTGTGGTGTGGAGTGGTGTATGTGTTTGTGTGTGCGTGAGTGTGTCCTTTATGGTTAAATTATATTATCTTGTGTTATTTTGTAACAGTGTCTCGATGTCGTCATAGCTCTTATATTTTAGCCAGTCTATTAAACTATTTTTACATTCTGTATATGTCATAGTATAAATATTTAAAAGTTTATTTAGTTTATTGTAGATGAAGGCGGATTGCCTGGTGAACTGTCTTTTTGCATATGAGGTTTTAACCGACACTTCTGGTGCAACAAGGTATTTTCTTCTTTTTTTGTTAAGGCTAGAGTCATAACGGAGGGATTTATGTAGTTTTAGAGTGACATAGAGTACATATAATTTCCTAACCGAGAGAAGGCCACTAAGTGAGTAAAGGTTTTCAGTGGGAAATCTGTACGGTTTAAAATACATCACTTTCAAAAGAGATCTTTGCGCTCTTTCCAGTTCAAGGAATTTAATTTTAGTAGCCCCGCCCCAAATAGGTATACAATACACTAGAACTGACTGGGCCAGCGACACGTATATTTGGTTTAGTAGAGTCTTTGAGGTAACATGTCTTAAAGTCTTGAAAATCCAAATGAGTTTTCTAGTACGAGACATGACCATGTCCGTATGTAAATGCCACGATAATCGTTGGTCTACTATGATACCAAGATATTTTATATCAGTCACTTTTTCTATTTTATTGCAAGAACAATTAGTGCTAGTGGGGTCATCACAGCTATGTAGTCTAAGATTATGATTAGGTCCAGGTTGACTGTTGTTGTATTTTGTGAATGCAATATATTTAGTTTTAGAGGTATTTAATGTTAATAAGAAAAAATTTAACCACCCAGCAACTTTTATGAGTCCCTTTTCAGCAAATTTATAAGCAGATTCCCAAGCATTTCAAGTAAAAACTATGGCTGTGTCATCTGCATAGGAAAAAACACGCCCATTTTCTAGCTTCATTTCGCAAAGGCTATTTATATATATTAAGAAAAGCGTAGGCCCTAGTACGCTGCCTTGCGGGACACCGAAGCTTACTCTTAACTCATCACTAACGTGGTTTCCTATCTTTACACGCTGCTTTCTATCCTGGAGATAATCTGTAAGCAGGGCCAAAGGGACTCCTCTTACACCTACGTTTTCTAAACTGCGCACAAGGATAGGAACAGAGACGGTGTCGAAAGCTTTTTTTATATCCAGGAAAATAGTGAGACACTTTTTCCCCCTATCCACATTTTTAACAATATGAGAGGTAATGTCTGCAACTGCATCTTCTGTCGATAATCCCTGCCTAAATCCGTATTGTGAGTCAGAAATTATGTTAAATTTGTTCATATAATTTATTAGTCTAGAGTTAATCAGTTTTTCTATTATTTTTGAGATTGCAGTTAAGACCGAGATGGGTCTGTAGTTGTTTACATCGTTTCTGTCCCCACCCTTATGCACAGGCGTAATAATGGCTTGTTTAAGAGAGGGTGGAAAAATACCTTGTGCGAAACACAGATTTGCAAGATGTGTAATAATTGGTACCACCACGTCATGGGCAGATTTAAGAAAACTAGTTGGTATATTATCACATCCCGGTGCGCTCTCTGTTTTAAGACTCATCAATACGCCATGGACTTCCTCAGGATCAGTTTCCAAAAGCACAAAAGATGAGACATGCGAACCCATTAGGTCATAAGTCTCACGACCTTGCGATAGATTGGTAGAGATGATTTTCTCAGCTAAAACCTTACCAATATTAGAGAAGTAACTGTTTACGTGATTTACGGACTCATGAGATGTTGACTTTATCTCTAACAAGTTTAGATTTTGAGTTTTAGTTTGCTTCCGATGCGTAATATTATTTATAGCTTTCCACATTTTTTTATTGTCTTTATTTGCTTTGTCTATCTGTTCCCTATCATATTTTCTTTTAATTTTTTTAATTAGATTGTTACAGTGGTTACGGTATCTCCTGTATGTTATTTTTAAGATATCGTTATTTGGATCTAAGCGTAGTTTTCTCTGCATATTGTTTCTGTTCTGGATGCAACGTAAGATTCCTATACTAATCCATGGTTTAATTATTCGGTTATTTCTGGGGATTAAGGTTGTAATGGTATTTTGCACAAGGCAATATTTAAGTTTTTCTATCAAAAGCTCAGTAAGTGTAACCGGATCATTAATTAAATTCAGTTCAAGAAAATTGTTTTCTTTTAGGGTAACTATCGCCTTTCCATAGTCAACAGATTTTTTTGTTTTAGAACATTTATACGCGGAAGAGATGTTTGAAAACTTCATAAATATCATTAAATGGTCCGTTATCGTAGTATCCAGAACACTGCCGTGCAGACCCTAAAACGCAGTAACAGGCTTTTTGTCATTTTTTTGTTGAATATTGAACCTTAATGCACACGTTATAAGGAACATGAAGATCTAATCAGATTTTTTTTAGGAAGCTTTAAACGGTTTAAAAATCAAATTTGTGATAGCAGTAACTTAATTTTGCATGTCTAAATATATTACAATACCAACTAAAATACAGTAATAGCTGTTACGTCTACCACGATCCGTCACTTTACCAAGTTAAACGCAGTAAATATCTAAATTACCACAAAAAAACTGTATTCTACATCCAAAAAAATATTGAGGGGTATAAATTAAAACGCAGTAAGTAGTTTTTGTACCAACAGTGTTAATACTGCATGCTTGATCACTAGTTTATTTCATATGGACTAACTATTTAAACTGCAGTATGTTCATTATTTACTGCAGTATAGTCGGTATTTTTGAAAAGATGAAAATAAGTTATATGCTAATTAAAACGCAGTATAACACTCTGTTACTGCATTATAATTGGTAACTTGAACGATTTTACTAATTTCGCTGCAGTAAAGGTCATATTTTACTGCGTTCTAGTCAGAATTTGTCGCTATCTCTCTCGCTCAATATGTCGTGTTTGTGTGTCAATTACTGCCGAGGGAGGAAGACGTCTGCACCGCGTCAGTGTAGGCAGCGAAGCCTTAGTCTGGTCTAACGGATTTAGCTACGACTGCAATAGCTTCTAAACATTCATTCAATGATCTTGTGATATCAGAAGATTTATTTTGTTCTGAGGTTTTGCCAAAATCAACAGAACGTGGCACTATTAGCTAAAACACCAGTTTTTCGAGATTCTGACGACTCTGTAGCAGATAAAAAATATACTCCTGTGCCTTCATTAGAAAGTAGTTAATCAGATCATACGCAAGCAGTCAGAAAACGAATACTAATAAACGAAAAATTAAAAAAAGAAAAACCAGAAACATACAAAATATATTATAGTAAAAAGTTAAAAAAAGAACCTAGACAAATATTTTATAAGACCACCGTGTCACAATCTCTGCAAAAAACTGTGTTTTTTTAGTTTAAATGAGGATAAACGGCAATCTTGGATAGATTGCTGATTACTGGTCTATGGACTGGTAATCCAGAGGACTTTTTCTTAAAGGGTTTAGTTCATACCAATGCCAAGACTAATATTAAGACCAAAAAGAAACGCTACGTTACTCTCACAGATTGAAGTGATCATCAAAGATAGAAAATCGAAGCATCAAATAACTTCCGCGGGGGAAGTCATTTTATGATTTGATCTCTGGGCGGAGCGGGGGAGAGTGTCAGACTTGTACTGACTAAAACCCACCCATGTTCCTTATATTGCCCTCTACGTTCCGGGGCCGCGGTATTTCTTTCGAACAACCCGCAACCACGGCAGGCGGGGAATCTGGCAAGCCCCTCTGCTTTGCTGACATCACTTTGAGGCGCTCGTGAAACACGAACGCGCCGTCGACATGGCCTGTCGTCAATAGACGGACGGACGGTGAGCTACCCATTGCTCACCGTCCACAGGCCCGCATCTACGGTGGCCGGGAGTCGTCTCGCGGCGCCCGGCTCCCGGGGCGTCTCCCACGGCGGCTGGGTTAGCTTCATGTTCTTTCCCTCAAACGCCCGGCCACCTCTTTTGCTAGCATTACTGCTTCGCAGAAGGAGGTGACCACTTCCCATTCCCTCTCGCTCCGGACCATGGCCTGAACCAAGGCCGGACGCGAGAGATTGCCGCCGCCGCGCCGATCGCCTCTACGAGGGCACGGCGGTGCTCCGCCCCGCGCTGGGCAGATCGCCACTGTTTGCTACACCGTGTCCTCCGGGCGATCGTCACAATGGTGACACCCGGGCGTTTCTTCCCACCCGATTATGTGCAGGAACCTCCCGAAACTTCCGTGTCCGGTGAGGACCTGCGTCAGGCGGTAGGTGAGGACACCATGACGCCTCTCCAGTCACTCCTCAAAGAGGGGACTAACCGCCACTATTGTGGCGTGCCCTGCACGGGGTTGCGACAGTCGCTCTCTCCATGCCACCATGAGATCGCACCGGAGGTCTGTCCGCTGAGCGGCAATTTACCGCGGCAGCGGAGTTTACCCCCGGTGTAGTGCCTCCGCGCGCCACTCAAGCAGGCACTGTCGCCTCCAGATCCCATGGAGGCAATCCGGCAAGGAAAACTGGTGCCTGATAACTTATTTGATCGGAGTTATTAAAAGTGAGTTACATAGCTGCTTCAAAATTATATTGAAATATTCCACCACAACTTGGAACAATCTTTAAACAAAATCAAAGATCAAGATGAAAGAAAATCACAAATCAAAATCTTTCAATTAAATGGCACATTTATATAAAACTAATAAATGTGCCATTTAAAGGAAAGATCTCATGTGTCTTGCGAAACCGAAAAGGTTTATACCATTTATTTTTATCGAAATGTCTTTATAACCGCCTGTGTTCAAAGCACCTTTAATTTAATTTACAATTACCTTATAATATTATAAAATAAACGGCAAATTTTATACATAATGTAGGTACTTTTTTCTGTAAATTCCTACCTAAACATACCCGTAAATTGGAAGCAATTGTTACATACTACATGTGCAATTAGTTCAAGATACAAATTAAAATGCAGTAAAGAAAGTCTTATGCTGCAAATTAGTCTGCAAAGTCGCAAAAAACTCAAATATTTTGTAGTATCAAGTATTTTTACCGCATTTTAATCTGCATATGTGTAACTTTTTGCGTGCAGTAAAAGCTAAGATTTTAGAAAAACCGATTTTAATTAAAATCTAATTAACAAAACTAATATTTGTTTTTGTAAATATCATCTTTGTTGTCACTTAGTCCTCGTAACAACAAAAATATGCACCATACTCATAAATAATCTAAAAAAAAACAGTGTTAAAAAGTTTTTCGCGGTTTTCTCGAAACCGCTTTTTTCCTCATACTGCACTTTAGGGCCTGCACGGCAGAACAGCAATAGACGCAGATTTTTTGTTTTTGTCAATTTTCAGCATGAAATGGTCCAAACAGTTTTCACCTCTAGTTGGCAATGAGTGTCCTGGCAATAAACCGTGCATAGCAAGCATGTTAAGGTAGCTGTTTCGATTTATACGCTCATTAGTTTGTTCGTTAGCCTTATGTATAATGTTTATATTTATATCGCCAGTTATAACGATATTTTGGCATGATTTTAAGGAATTTAGGTGCTCATTAAGAGAGGTTATAAACTCTTCAGCGTTGCTGTGTGATGGTGAACGATAGATACCCAGGATAGTCACATTGGGAAGGTTTACTTCTAAGCATGACGCGTGGGCCAATATTATTTCTTTAACACTAACTTTGTGTGTGTTTTTCACATATGCTACTATGCCGTCGCAGCGGTTTATGTGATTAGTAGTAGAGAAGGACAAATAATTTTTAATATCAGGGATAGACTTGTTCGCGTCCAGTCTGCATTCACTTAGAATGATTAGATCGACATCAAACCCAAAATGGGTTAAGGAAACTTGTAAATCATTTAGATTACTATAAACACTTCTAATATTTTGAGAAACAATTGTGAAGTCTGAATTTTGCACATTGAACTTTTTTGAAAATTTCTCTATTTGCAGTTGAGTAGATTGCGCGACAACTACATCATCTATTTCTTGTATAATTGTGTGTGTACTATTCATTAACAAGGACGTTTAACGGTCTGTGGTGCAATAACATACATGTGACACAAATATAACTGTTACGTTTGAGAATAAAATCGAAGTTTATACTGATACTGTAAATATAATAAGTTGATATTAGTTTATTTCTTTTACTATTTTTATTTTTAATATCTGTATTGGTTTTGCTTTGCGTTAAAGTGTGTGACATGTGTGTAAGGGTGAATGCATGTTTGATTTCATTGTATAGAACACGGTGTGCCTGTAATTTGAATGTGTATGGAGTGTGAAAATGACTTAAAAGTATTACATTAATGTTATTATTTAACAAACAGATTGGTTTCTGTGAAGTTAACAAAATTTTAGAAACTATTATAATATTATCTTTTACAAAACAAATTAGCATAGATAAGAATTTCGACATGCAGTTTAGATATCCTGCCTCGAGTCATATCTCTTGCATTAAAGCTTGTACTTGGGATTCAGTTTTAATTATGTAAGTGGGTGACCCTTCCTGTTTTTTAACGTAGATTTTACCGTAGGCGGTCCAGCAAAATTTGTATCCTTTAGACTTAACAAGATCCCTGGCAAGGAAGTGTAGTCGTGCACCTTTTGCGGTAAGTTGTTCCGAGACGAAAATGGGGGTGTCTACATTATTTTTAAGGCCTAGATGATTAGCGCAGAGCTTGCCTTTATGCTTGGTGTTGTAACCTTTACACATCTTAATAATGTCAGTCTTTAATAAAGTGGACGAAAGTTCCACTATAATAGGGGTGTTCATCATTCCCTGTTTCTTTCCCTTTACTCTATATATATCCCCTATGTCGGTTTTTGTGATTTCACAGTTTATATTTTTAGTTAGGCAAAGCACCATGTTAATTAAGTCTTCTTTAGCCTCATTCTGTTGCTTAGGAACGTTTTTTATCTCTATATTTGACTTACGACATCCTCGTTGCAGATCCTCCACTTTATCCTCAAGGATGGTGATGTACTCCTTGTCTCGTTTAGCTTGCATCTCCATTTGCTCTATTTTCCTTTTAAACTCTTCATTCTGCGCAGTGAGGTAAGCCACAGAGCTTTCAATGCTGGAGTTAGTCTCCTTTATTTCCAAAAGCGTTGGGGTTATTTTCTTAAGCTCATTCTCTTGAACTAATAACATTGATTTAATCATATTAATCATGTCTTCTTTGAGAACGTCAAGCTCATCCTCTCTCCTTCTTTTGCCCCGCTGGGAAACATAATTTGGTGGAGTAACGAGAGTTACGTCCGAGCTTGTTCCAGTCAAATTCGATTCCGACAGTGATTTATCCATTTTAGAAAATTATAATGTAGTACTAAAATGTATAAAGAAGTTGACGCGCGACGGTTCTAATATGTAAACAGACAAGCAGAGGCACTCACCGGCCGTATGTTCAATCCGTGTTCGTTTGTAGCATGCGTCGATGGCGTGCAGCGTGAGTGACGATGTCACACGGCTAGCGTGCGGCAAAAAGCAGCGGCCGCGCAGGAGCAGGATGGCAATTATGAGGTGGTTTCTTTTCCCTCGCGGGTCGCGGGTGCACGGGCGCACCTCCGCTGTATGGTTTACGCGAGATTGGCAATTAAGCAGTCACAGATATGCACTAGTATCGGGTAAACAAAGCAACTTATAAATGCGGAGCAAAGTATAACACGTCTGGTCTCGATGCGAGTTTGGTCGAAAGAGGATGTTAAGGAGGACATTACACCATAATTTTTTCAAATTTTTAATTTGTCATTTAATATTAAAAAAAAAATATTTTAGGTGATATACCGGCTTTTTAGGCGGCGCGCCTATGCCGTAACACCCTCGCGGAGCCCTATTTTCAGCGTTAAAAAAAATTATAAATAATATAGATAGAGTTCCGGGAGTTAGGACTTTTTTATTGGAAATTTTCTCCTCTTTTAGGATCTTTTTTCAAAATTCCTTAAATATTATTATTCTAAAAGTTATTAAGGAAAAACGAAATACCTTTTTTTTTATCTTATTTTGTTAATAACAATCGCAATTTTTTATGTGCTAATATACCCTTAAAAAACATTTTTCTAGACGTCATTCCGAATCGAATGAGCCATCGCACATATTTTTAGGAGCTTTATTTCTATTTAACACGTTTTTGAACATGTTGACTAGACTACACCCAATACACAACGTAAAAGAAGAAAAAGAAAAAAAAACACTGTCACCAATGTCATTATTCTAGACTACATTTTCTACTGTCTTGCAGAAAAAGGGTGAAAAGCCGAATTTTTCATCGAGATATTCATCGAAAAGTGGCAAGACCTCCTGTTTTGGACGAAGGCGTCCCCTGCTAATTAATTACGATTGCTGTTTAACGAACCGTTGCGTTCCAAGGAAATGGCTGCAGATTTTTTTGTCCGCCGGTGTAAAAAAGATTGGTGGGAGCCAATTCCGCGAACTTTTTGTATCTCTTTAGGGAAAAAATGCCCAAAAGAAGAGTCTGTTATTTTCGTAGAAATATTCGCAATCATTTTAAAGGGATTTTAAGCTGGAAAAAGGTGAAGTGAAATCTGGGTTTGGATCTAGTTTTTATACAAAACTCAGTTTGTTACATAATAACTTAAAGATAATAAAGACTTTTATAGTGTTTTTGGCAGTTTTTTGTAATTTTTGAGCCAAAATCACAATACATTTAAACTACTATTATAAAGCATTACATTATACTATAAAAGTCTCTATTCTCATTTCATATTTGTAAAGTCATCATTATTCTCTTGTCTTTGTAATCCTTAATATTTGTCATCACATCAGACACCTTTTTTAGGGTTTCGTGACTGAAAAGGAAAAAAGAAAAACCTTATTTCACTTTGTTGTTCGTCTGCCTGTGTCTCTTTATGTTTGTCTGTGAAAACCCTTTATCTCGGAAACGTGTAAGTGAATCTAGTTAAAATTAAAACTAGGTTACCAAAAAAAAAATACTTTTGAAATATTTACTTAAATCTGTGGCCCCTTTGTCCATCCTCTAAGTCAACGAAGTCAAAACATAATTATGACTATGTCGCAAGTTTAGCCGGTTTTTTTTGCCAAAATATTCTTCACAAAGTCCATCAAAAGTTTCTAAGGTCTTCCTCTAAAAGAAAGAAAGAAAAAAACATTTACTTGGCCCATGCCACAAGTGCAACACAAAATGAGATAAAAACTCAAAACTAAACGGTAATAACAAATACGTAAATTGTGTGTCTCACGGCTGCCCCAAATAGGCCCAGTTCAGCGAACTGCTGAGCAGCTAGTGCCCGACGCTGGTTTTCAACTGGACACTACTCATACCCATCCAAATACATACTCAAAACATTGCTCATAAACGTTTGGCATAGTAACGTAACCATGTATGGCATAGTATGGACTATTAAAGTAAAACAATAGTTAACGTTTGGTTTAACTATGGGATGACGTTTAGGTTCGGTAAAGTTGTGACCGCAATCGGATTGTAGATCACTCACTGCATAGCTGATTCTTCTCTCAGATCATCCGGAGGATATTACCTACATTCCTGCCGAGGCTGTATGTTCAAAAGATATACGATTTGACGACATGGTTGGCGCCGTGGCTGAGCGATCGACTGTTGCGCTGCGTGTCGCGGGTTCGATTCCCGCACGGAACAAATATTTAATTTTGTATCGCCTACAGATAGTTGTTCCGGGTCTGGCTATTTGTGTATGTGAAAAAAGAATTCCCAGTGTGGGTCAAAGTTTTTTTAAAAAAAAAAGATGCCGTTGTCACACAATATTAGCTTGCTTTTTATTTTTCTTTTATTTTCTTTATAGTTTTTTTTTGTTTTGTTTAGATACAAGTTTTTTTTTAATATGTGTACTGGTGGCAAGTGCCAAAAAAACATTGCTTCTTTTTCTTTCTTTCTAGCCCCGTAATATCAAAAACAAAAGAATAAACGTCCAGTTAGTCAGTACAAGTGTGAGACTCCCGCCAGCTCGAGTCGATGATGATCACCCATCTGGAAAAAAAGTTATCACCTTCATAATAAATCTACATTGGAACCGACAAAACGAATTCATTTGTGAAAGTGTCATTGAAAACTGCTTTCAGGAAATGTTGAACGTAACTGTTATGCATATAATTAGAATTAATTTGGAGTAATTTCAACATGTGGGGCAAATGTAGAAAGCAATAAATAAATTAATTAGATTAGATGTAGAAAATCAGTGACTCTTATCACGAAAATTGTGTTAAGAGTCTCAAATTAAGCATGGGTGATCCTTTTAGGACATAGGTGCCGATTATATGCACTTATTTTGTAAAATTCAACCTCTAATAGGCCAATCAGGGCGGCATAGTATGTATTGGAGAAGGCATGGAGATTCTTTGACTGAAACGACTTGAAATGGATTGGCATTCCTTTACAAAATTAATCCTTACTATATGAGATTATAAAAGCAAAAGTGAATTTGTTTGTTTGTTACGTCTTCACGCCCAAATAGCTAAACCGATTTTGATGAGTTTTGGTACAGAGATAGTTGAGACCCTGGAGACAGATATAGGCAATTAAAAATAAAACAACTGTAAAATGAGGGAGAAAGAGGAAAGAAAAGGGAAAATTTAGCTTTGCTATTACAATAAATAAGGCGCAAGGGCAAAAACTACAGGTAGCAGGTACCTGAAAATCAGGAAAAGGGAACTGTGAACTCCTAATTTAACGCGAGTGAAGCCGCGGGCAAAAGCTAGTACAGAATAAAGTAAAGTTGGTTCTTGCCTGGACTTGAACCCATCACGACATTCTTCTAATTAAATTCTTCAGGCATCTGAATTTTTACTATTCAAAATAATGAAATAATTGTTCTATCTTGTAGCTACGATCTAACCAAAGCAATCGCGTCAACGCACTATCGTATTTCACTCAAAAGTCGAAAGGGTGACTTTGTTAAAGCTGGTTCGTAGAACAAGATAAATACGTGACGATCGCATTAGTTAGGACGCAGCTTTTCTCAGACATAATCTTAAACAATTATGGGCATTCTCTTTTACAACTTTCAATCTAGACTTTATTCTTGCCTAACTGAGATAAACATTTTATACAGTTTTCCTTCATTTCCAACTGATCGTAAATCTTAGAATGATCAGAAAGTAAATCACCCAGAGCACTCAACAGAGATTTGTATAATTCCTTCAAAGAGAAATTTCTAAGTAAATGTTTATACGGAAAAGCTCTTTTAGTACGAAAATAATTATTTCAGTCTTATAAGGCCTAGTTATTTAATGATAAGCGAGGAAGTAATTTACTAAAATATCTTCATGATACTTCAGATTTGTTATCTAAAGAAGGTTTTGGATCAAGGCTCAGTCTAGACCAAAAAGAAAACATGGCGGCCGGTAATCGCTACGCTGTCATTTTGGTATAAATTGAGCTAAAGTGGAACTTTGTTATATTATGCAGTTAAAATACTTTAAGACGTAATTCTACCTCAACTGTCTTGTTAGCCGAGTGGTCGCTTGAGTAGTCGCATTTGAATTCGACTGCTGAGCATGATGTCTTGGCCTCGATTCCCGGTTCGGGCAAAATGATATATAGATACATAGAGACATCATTTATTTAATGCAACAAAAGATACAATACAGGAATTAACATAAAAAAATGTCAAAGTGGGAAAAAAAGAAAAAGATTGAACAAGTAAGGTAGAAGTTAGATTGACCCATAGGCATTTGGACACAACACATCCTACTATTAATATGTATGGATGTTTGCTACTCTTTCACGTCAAAACGGCTGAACGGATCGTGATGAAATTTGGCACAGAGGCAGATTATAGTCTGAAACAGGATACTTTTTTTAAGCCACAGGCGCCAGCTAGTTCATATTATAAATGACATTTGTTGGGTTTTTTTATAAGGAATTCCTTAGACCTGTCTGTTGTGCGTGTCTCTCTTGCATAGCGATTGGATTGATAGCATTACAGGAGACTGATATCATGGGATTACTTTTAGGTGCATCTCTTCTTTACCCTTACGTGATAACAGGCTTGATGTGTTATGTAATGCTATTCCTTTTGTTTCTCATCCTCTTACGTTCACAGTATGCAATGTCAAATTAAGTTATCTAGCAAAACACAACACACCAAAAAAAAAATAGTTCAACGATAGCTGGTTAAGTATGAGTATTTTATTGCAACACAAGCTTTTGCCCGCGGCTTCGCTTGCGTTAAATTGGGGCTAACAGTCTTCCTTTCCCGATTTACAGGTACATGCTTCCTGTAGTTCCTGTCCTTGTAATAGCAATGCTAATTTTTCCTCTTTCTCCCTCATTACTCACTTTAAAAAAAAAGTTCGCCTTTATCCGTCTCCAGGGTCCTAACTATCTCTGTACCAAAATTCATCAAAATCGGTTTAGCCATTTAGGTGTGAAGACGTAACAAACAAACAAACAAACTCACTTTCGCTTTTATAATATTAATAAGGATGTTATAGATATTAGTACCCATTACATCTGCAGTTTCGCTATCTAATTTAACTTGACCTGTATACCTATTATGGAATATTTTTTCTCTAATATCGGTAATTGTCAGACTTTTTAATCGTCTCATTTTGATCACAAACAATAATAAGAACAAATGAACCATTACCTTCTAAATGCAAAACAAATGATGATAATTTTTGCACCATTTTTTATCAAAAATGTGTTATTGTAATTTATTATCTCAATCCTGAGCCATAAGGTCCTTAGTCTCTCAGCAGTTTCATACTGAAACAATTATTATTTGGAGAACTCAGCAATTATAAAAATAAAAGTAATTTATTACCTACTGCCTTTTTATTAACAGGACATTAAATGTTTCATTAATACTTTGAATTGACGGTTTTTTGGGGCAGAAAAACTTCATAAAATTCAATTAGTTGGTACGACGCGACAGTAAAAGTAATAATTTAATCTTTACGTTTTGCGCTTTGTTGCACAGTAATATTAATGTAACATTTTGAGAAGCCTTAAGGAGAACTCGTGACCAAATAATAACTGCCATTTAGTTCAATCTTGAGGTTGAGCCACGCTTGCTTAGGTTAGTCCATAGATGGGTAACCACCCATTACATACAGAGTTTCCTCTGTGCCTCGGAAAACACGTTGCTGTTAGTCCCAGCAGTCATTTATAGATCTTTGACAGACGTTACTGAAAGTTAGGTCAAAGGTTTGGCAACTTAACAAGGAGTATCGTATTACCCATTTATTAAGTTATAGTGCGCTATGTCTATTACAGTGTAATTCAATACATAAGGGTAATTCTTTTTTTGTTAAATTTACATTCAACTAGCTTTTGCCCGCAGCTTCACTCGCGTTAAATTCGGGGTAACACAGTTACACTTTTGTGATTTGCAGGTACGTGTAGTTTTGCCTTTTTAATAGCAAAGCTATGTGTTCCCTTTTCTTCCCTCTTTCTCCATCATTTCTCCCTTTGATTTGAAAAAAGGAATAGTCTATGTCCGTCTCCAGGGTTCCAACTATCTCTGTACCAAAATTCATCAAAATCGCTTTAGCCGTTTAGGCGTGAAGAAACAAACAAACTAACTTTCGCTTTTATAATATTAGTAAGGATTTCATTTTATGTTGTGACATATTCAAAATCATTTCATGTTGTGACATAATATAAAATTGAATAAATATATCACAATTGAATCTCTCCTTGGGTTATGAGTCGAGCGATACGATAACTGACAAATGCTGGCACTGACTGGACAGGTCCACTCAATCTGATTGGTACGTTCTTAAAAATACCATTTCAGACACTAATCTGCATAATCCTCATGTAAGTTGGCCAAGATTTTTTTTTTGGACCCTAAAAGAGACTATGACCTCTGAGTTTGTTTTGGCTGATTCATATAGTTTTTAAAGAGACGTGTAAAAGTGTTTGTGAAAACTTATTTGCAAAATAAACTTCATTTATCATTTAACTAGCTTTTGCCCGCGGCTTCGCTCGCGTTAAATTCAGGGTAACACAGTTCCCCTTGCGCCTTATTGATTTGTAATAGCAACGCTAAGTTTTCCCTTTTCTTCCCTCTTTCTCCCTCACATCGCACTTTTTTTTTACAATAGCCTATGATCGTCTTCTGGTTCCCAACTATCTGTGTACCAAAATTCATCAAAATCGGTTAAGCCATTAAAGCGCGAAGAGGTAACAAAAAAAACAAACTCACTTTCGCTTTAATAATATTAGTAAGGAGGATATAATCACAGTCACAATCAATTCAATTTGAAAGATTATTTTAATATTAAGACGTTAATGTTTTTACAATTTATGTCAGCTGCATGATTATAAAGTTAAAGTAAGTTAAGTACAATTTACCCGATGAAATAAAATAATAGAGATTGGTCATTAAGAAACTTTTTAACTTTTTTTTTAAGTCAAGCTATTTTTTAAGCTTCTGTAATGTATATACATTTTATTTCATCGGGTATTATATTTAAATTTTGTGGAGCGATACCAAAGCTTTTCTTCATTACAAAACTTATACATTTCACAAGGCATGGTTCATTCACATATTGAGAACGTATCGGGGGTTTCTTTAGTGAAGATAGTTTTTGAATAAATGTGAATTTATTTTTACAAATAAATGAAACTGAGTTACAGCCTAAAATTTATCTATCATTTATTTACATTATACGTATAATGTATTTAAATCGAATCGTCTGTTTCATTCCGTACATTCCGTCCAGTTTCATTGTGACCTCGTAACTCTAGGAGTTACGAGGTCACAATGAAACTGATTAACAATATACTTATTATGATATACTTTTTATGAGCTGTCAAAACGCGCTTCTTCCATAGATTTTGTATGAGACTCGCATCCGATGACGTCACGAAGTTGTCAAGCCAATGATGCAACTATTTATTGATTTAAAAGCAACTAAAAATCGAATTGGAACGAATTTCCTTATCGCGTGTTGTGAAAGGGGGCTAGATGGAAAAAAATCTTACGAAAAGATGTCACGACACCTTTTGCTATAGTAAGCTATTGCAAGCTGTGCGGCGTCGCATGTTTCTCTGTCTGTCTCTCTCTCTCTTATAGAAAGCAAGCCAGATATTTTCATTTCTATAGGAACTTCGTTCCATCCGGGTGTCCCTTGACACCTCTAAATTTTTTTTTTAAAGTTATTTTGAAATGAATTGAGTTCTCAGGTCTAGAATAAGGCTTTCTTTCAGAAAAATTGTGTTTTTAAATTATTGGTTAATGGTGTCAACAACCCAATTGTGTATGTATTTAGTTTCACACGAAAAAAATACCATATACCCCATTTTGACAGTCAAGTAAAGATCACCCCACCCCCCCTCTGCTCAGGGTGAGGTGAGGAAACGATTTGATGTCCCCAAAAAGAACGTACACACACACACAGACAGCATATTTTGCCTTGTTAATTTATTTTGTTAGTCGTTTAGTTTGTTCAAAGTTATGTTTCTCTAAGCTTCATTATTTTTGATTTATCAACACCAGCATTTCAGTGGAATCTATCAAATCCAAACATTTTTCACGAGGTTTACTCGCGACGGCCTGAACGTACAGGTTTTTTATTCCGTAGTACTTTTAGCTTTGTTTAGCAGTTAGACATTGATGGATAGGTTTCATGTGAAATTAGATTTTGGTGTATAGTTTCACTGCGGACGTTAGTTTTAGAATGTTGTGGGGTGTTTTGGTTTAATAGTCCTGTGTGAAAAAGAACCGGCCAAGTGCGAGTCGGACTTGCACATGGAGGGTTCCATTCCGACAAACTTGCGACATTAACGGCCATATCTTTTGACCGCGTCTATTAAGAAGGTTGATTTGGTTGATTTTTTACAGCTCCTAGGGAGTACAGAATTGAGTATGTACATGGTTTTAATTTGAACTCGATACCTCAACGTGCTCCAAAGATGAAAAGTCATGAAATGACCCTATAAGGGTTCCGTATTTTTCTTTTGTGGTTCAGTACCTCAACCTAAAAAAAAACATAACATTCAGACCTGTAATATTTGAAGGGATAGGTAGAAGTTAATCTACAGTATACACAAACAACAGTAGGTATAGTATAACTAACTCTATCCATACTAATAAAATTATTCATCATCTGCCTAGCCTTTTCCCAACTATAATAGGGTCGGTTTCCAATCTTACCGGATGCAGCTGAATACCAGTATTTTACATGGAGCGACTGCCTATCTGACCTCCATAACCCAGTTAGTACTAAGTAATACGATACCTCTTGGTAAGACTGGTTGTCAGACTTTCGGGACACTGATTATCTGTAACGACTGTCAAAGATCTACAAATGACAGCCGGGACCAACAGCTTAACGTGCTTTCAGAGGCATGGGGGCAACTTGGTATATAACGGGTGGTCACCCATCCACATACCAACCTAGGCAAACTCGGCTTAACCTCAAGATCGACCTGAGCGGCTGCTATTATTTAGCCACGCACTCTAATAATTGTATTCTAATAAAATTATTATGAACATGAAATTTGTTTTTACCGCTAAATTGGTTTTATAATACGCTCTCTTTCAAGTAAAAATAAATAGTCAATCCTCCTAGAAAAATCCAAAAACTACAGCTCTAAAACCTAATAAATTACCACAAAAACAGACTAAACCAAACCACACATCTCTCATCAGACGTCACAGCTTCTCAAAATAATCCATCACACAACAAGGAGGTACAATCAACGGTTGTACCGCGCTTCATTTATCTTGGGACCATCGCAGAAACAAATTAAGCACTTTAATACATGAGGCGTGACTTAAAAAGAAAAAGGGGGATAAAAAAGTGCTCTAGCGAGTGGCGGTGAAGATGTTGGTAGACTGGAAGTGAAGAGTACACTACTACTTACTATCATGCCCATGACGGGCGTGATAGTTTTGATATGCCATATGTTGCCAGGGCCAGGCTGTGGATTTTTCCAAAGAGATACTATTGCCCCAGAACACAAAAAGCTAAATTCAATAAAAATAAATCTGCTACACAACAATGTGCCGGGAATTCATTTAAAAGTATCACGAAGAGAAACTGGTGTCAATTCTGTTATCACAAACTAAACTACAACCACTCTAAAAATCACTACAATATAGTTTATTCCTGTCATTATGACGTTTCCTCTTCTGAATTCAATTAAAATGACACAACCTAACCGTATTATTATGGTTTGAAAGCATTAATGATAGTTTAGTTACTCAAATTGGATATAATTAAAAAAACAAGCCTCCTTGTTAAGATTTATACTGTTTAAAAAAAGAACGATAGCTTGAAGGCTGATTGAAAAAAGAAAACAAACTGTGGCGACGTGAAATCAATTAGGAAAAGAAATGTAAAGTAATGTTGAGCGTTGGTTCAGTTGTTTTTTCTAAATACTTTATATTATAGTCCTCCTATTCATCGTAGTTAATTTAGTGCACATGTGTGTGCATTTATTTCAATGAGACCATTACAGGCACTTATGAATGTCAAGAAACAAAATAAAGAAGCTAGGTACTAAAAAAATAACGATTATACAATATGTTGATTTGCATCCTCGCCAAAATTTAGGAGGTGCTAATAAAAGTCATCAATAATCAATGAAAATTACGGTACCTGATCAATAATAATATACGGCGCTTGTATGATATGTTTCAGTCTGTTTTAATTTAACAGTATTATAGAATATCTCCACTTCAAGGTAGAGAATCACCTACAGAACTAACAGAACACTGTGCGTGGCGTCGGCGCATTCGTATCATACAGCGGCATGCACGCACACAGTCCGAGTGTAGTGTACACTTACCGATTTCTAAAAATACGAAAAAAGTAAAAAAAAAACCTATTTATTTTATTATCGATTCGGGTCGAGAATCATTAGCATAGTTACGTCCTTGAATTTGGCGAGGATGCAAATCAACATGCTGTATATTGTTCCAGACTCTAGACGAAAGAGACTGAACACCACGACATAGGGTATCCTAGTGTGGGGGTCAGTGTCATTTAAATAATGTACCTATGTACTATTTTATAGAACAATAAATAAATACAGTCTCGGTCACAATGCATAATGACTTGTGAAAGTTTTGTTGTTGCCTATTCCAAAGCATTGATCCCTATGGTGAAGAATATTATTTACATCATTTATGTTGAGATTATACAAATATCTGGGAATAATGTAGAATAACGTGCACAGTAGCAGTAGCGTCCAGGAGTATAAACACAATTCTATTAAAAATCTAAATAAAATAAAAATGAATAAAAGAAAAATCTAAATAAAATAGAAATGAATGTGGCAGATAAAAGATGACCAGTCCCAGCTGACAGCGCCCGTTCAGGAACATCACGTATGCAGTTTTAGTTACCGAACTTTTATAGTCCGACGGCACTCTGTTACGACCGGATAAAGATGTCCTAGCGTGCTTTCCGTAGAACGGAGGTGTATTACCACCAACATCCAAACTCCGGACTGCTACTGTGAAATTCCATTTCATTTACAAAGATCAGGAGTAAGAATGAAACTCTTCTAGCTAAACTAAATCCACAACAACCGTTAGCCATCAGTTGCGTTCCCTAACGGCGGCAAAAAACTCAAGTTTCGGTCCCCCCGATATCCGGATTCTAAATCTGTCTCACTGCCCACGTTTGACGTTTACCGAAACGATACCTTTGATTAGTAATTTTGTATTTCTGAACACGTAAATAGTCGGAATTGACTCCGAATTGAATGGGACGTAAAACGCATTTCGGGGAACTTTATGAGTGCGACCTTTTTGGTAGTTGCTTCAGAATTGTTAAAGTAATGGCAAATGAGAAATGGATGCTGTGGCGTAATGGGATGTAACGTGCAATTAAGTGTAAGGTAAAATGTATGAATAGACTTCCCTGTGTGGTTTTCTGTCGCCAATTACTGAAAAGTTTAAGTTCAGTTCAAAAACTTTTATTGCTTAGTTACTGTTTTAAAAGTGAAAGTTGTTGTTGTGCATCCTTGTTAATATTATAAAAGTGAAAGTAAGTTTGTTACGTCTTCACGCCTTAATGGCTATACCGATGTTGATGAATTTTGGTACAGAGATATTTGGGACTTTGGAGACGGACATAGGCATTTTTTTTAAGTGAGATATGACGGAGAAAGAGGCAAGAAAAGAGAAAACTTAGCTTTGCTATTACAATTAATAAGACGCAAGGGCAAAACTACAGGTAGCAGGTACGTGCAAATCAGGAGAAAATAACTGTGTAAAACCGAATTTAACGCGAGTGGAGTCGAGGGCAAAAGCTAGTAATTTATAAGACGGATTTCTTCTTCGTACGCTTGTACAAAAAGAAATGGGGAGGTCTTTGCAAAGCAATGAGGTATATGACACGCCTGAAAAAATAATTAAGGTTCATGTACAATAGTGGTACATAGGCGGACTTAATGCCACAAGGCATTCTCTATTGAGGAGTGGCTGGAAAGGCGTCATGGCGTCCTCACCTACCGCCTGACGCAGGTCTTCACCGGAAACGGAAGTTTCGGGAGGTTCCTGCACATCAACGGGCGGGAGGAAACGCCCGGGTGTCACCACTGTGACGATCGTCCGGAGGACACGGTGGAGCGCACAGTGGCGATCTGCCCAGCTTGGGCGGAGCACCGCCGTGCCCTCGTGGAGGCGATCGGGGGCGGCGATCTGTCCAGCCCTGGTTCATGGTCCGGAGTGAGAGGCAATGGGAAGCGGTCACCACCTTCTGCAAAGCAGTAATGCTAGTGAAGGAGGAGGCCGGGCGTTTGAGGGAGAGAACCTCAAACCAACCCAGCCGCCGCGGGAGACGCCCCGGGCACCGGGCGCCGCGAGACGACTTCCGGCCACCGTAGATGCGTCCACCGTCGATTGACGACATGCCGTGTCGACGGTGCGTTCGTGATTCACGTGGGCCCAAAGAGATTTCAGAAAAGCAGAGGGGCTTGCCAGAGCCTCCGCCTGCCGGGGTTGCGGGTTGTTCGAAAGAGATACCGCGGCTCCGGAACGTAAAGGGCAGAAGGAACATGGGTGGGCTTTAGTCAGTACAAGTCTGACATGCTCCGACCAGAGCGGGGGAAGTCATTAGATGATTTCCCACCCGAAAAAGAAAAAAAAAGCCTCCTCTAAAAGTCAACTTTTGGGTTAAATTGTGTATATGATGCGGGGTACAAAAATTATGTCAGAAATGAAATAACTTTCTATATCAAAATATGTACGATCCCGTGGCAAGGTTTCTGAAAAAGTTAACTACACTCGGGTAAGGCCTGGGGAAAGTTTAGTCTTATAATAACAAGCATGTTGTAACTTGATTTTAAATAAGTTTTTTTTTGTGAAAAAAGACTATAAACGTAACGAGGTCACTATTCAAGAATTTCTAATATTGAAAGAATACTAGCAATAGATAATAAAAAACGGCGTTTTGTTAATAAAAGTTGGAGTCGCCCACCTAGGGTTACGTAAAAAATTGCGATATTAACGGCTCTATCTGAGTGATACACAGCATACTTTTCTAGGGAGAAAGTTATGATTGCAATACTAGAAAGCCAGTCCTAACTGGGTTCTGCGGAGAGCAACTGCCTATCTGACGCAGTCGCTCCATGTAAAATACTGGTATTCAGCTGCATCCGGTTAGACTAGAAGCCGACCCCAATATAGTTGGGAAAAGGCTAGGCAGATGATGAGACACAATGTAAAAATCCTTATCCAACAAATGAAATGAAATATCTTTTGACTGCGTAGTCCTATAGGGTTGATTTTATACAGTTTCAAGTGACCACAGACTTGGGTGTATGGTTTTATTTTAATTTTTTTTTACTCGATACTTCTAACCCAGATAGACAGATAGACAAGAAAGTGATCCAAAAAGGGTTTGTAACAATTAGTCGTTTCCTTTTGAGATACGGAACCCTTAAAACTAACATTACAAACTTCTTTTTCAATCCATTACGGATCTAAAAGCTTAAACTAAAGACCAAAGCAAGCTATAGAGCCAAAAATACTTGAACTAATATGCCTGAATCAAGTTGTCCAGAATTAGAACTTCGTCTAGACATCATCTGACTGCACTCTTTAAGAATGTCGCTGAGACGAATCATACAAAAAACTAATAATACAATGTCGGAATTTGTAATTCAATACTTACTAGGATTTTTAGGGTTCGGTAGAAAAGAAAAAAACGGAACTCTTATAGGATCGCTTTTAGACCGTCTGTCTGTTGGTATATCTGTCAAGACCTTTTATCTTGAGATATCGAATTGAAATTAAAATTAAGACTCAAATCTGTAGTCCCTTAAAACTGTGAAAAACCAACTCTCTAAATAGCGCATGTCGCAAGCTTGTACAAAACCCTCCGTAGGTACGCGAGTCCGACACGCACGTGGCGGTTTTTTTTTTTAAATATTATCTACTATTTTTTTAATATGTATAAGAAATTATTGAATAGTAACCTTATTATTACAAAACAAAGGTAGCATTTAGCTCAAATGTTTTAAAAGTACTTTTTACAAAAACAACTTATTTAAAATCAACTGTTGGCGCGGTGGCTGAACGAACTACTGCTGCGCTGCGTGTCGCGGGTTCGATTTTCACACGCAACAAATATTTGTATGACCTACAGATAGTTGTTTCGGGTCTGGCTGTTTGTGTATGTGAGTTTAAATGTTTCTAAACGCACCTACGATACAGAAGAAATTCCTAGTGTGGGGCAATGTTTTATAAAATCTATATTTGTTATTTATAGTATTTTATAAAATACTAAACTTTCCCACGGCCTGACCCGACCACCACGCAGTCAAATCATATGGCCGTATACGTCGCGAGTTTGTACGGAAACCTCGGTACGCGAGTCCGACTCGCACTTGACCGGTTTTTATGTTCTTAGAAAACTTGAATCTTTGATGTGAAGTTGTCGGCTGCTTAAGTCCAATAATAGCCAAAAGATTTTTGTTTTTCATCGATTGTTTTTCTATTAATAACTGCTGTGTGTAGTTTTAATTTCATCGAGTTCATTTATTTGGGGATGGGAAATCATCAAATAACTTCCCCCGCTCTGGGCGGAACGGGGGAGAGAATTAGACTTATACTGACTAAAACTCACTCATGTTCCTTCTATTGCCCTTTATGTTCCGGGCCGCGGTATCGCTTTCGAACAACCCGCAACCCCGGCAGGACAATCACTAGCACAAACTGCTATTTCAACATTATTTTACATCAGCGGTTTTCCCGCAACTTAATATGCCAAGAAAAACTTTCACACTTAATATAAGCCACAATGACTCACATCTTCTTAAGCACGTGCTTCAACTTTTTTAAATCGACACCCATATCGCCAACCCTATCCATTCGTAATTTACGATCTTACCCGAAGTTTTACGACGTCATTCGGGCTACGTCACAAGCACGATCCCGTTAATGAGAATGGGAACTATCAGTCAGTAAGCGGCCGGAATCAACGATATTGGATAGAAAACGGATATCTATTTCTGGATTTTATCTGTCGTTCTATGTAAGTGCACGTGCGGTAAAAGTGTAGGATCGTTTATTCTATTTTACGGTTTTTTTGCTTTGTTTAGAATAAGGACGCGGATTTTGAACGCGACCATTTTTCGATGACTTGATTGCTCGTGAGATTTCTCGGTTACCTTAGGAAGAATGGAAGACCAGTGTAACATAATATTAGGTAAATAATAAATAAAATGCAAATGACAAAATAATAATACCAGCCTAATACTATCCCACTGCTTGGCAAAGGTTTTTTCATTTATAGAAGTCACGAGCATTCATCAACACGCTTGCTCAAGACGGGTTGGCGATTTCTGACATGTGGTGTCAGATCGAAACTATGAATACTTTATTTCCAAATCACTGTTTTGTTTATTCAGTTTTGCAAGAAATTAAAAAATATGTATATTTAAAATGTGTATTTTTATACAAATTTCAAAAAAATAAAGAAAAAACATTTAAAATACAAAAAAATACTGGATATTGTTATCATCAACATTATGTAGCACAAACCATGACGTTTATCTGCATAGTCCTCATGTAAGTTGACCAAGAGTTTTTGTCTGGATCTTTCAAAGAGACCTCTGAGTTTGTTTCGGCTGTTTTATCACACACCGGCCTCATCTAGTTTAAAAAAAAAGACGTGTAAAAGTGTTTGTGAAAACTACTTACAAAATAAACATCATTTATCATTAATTTTGGACACAATAAATACCTACTATTAATTTTCTTTGGCTCACGGATTTCAATAAAATTCAAATTTTACGTATTTTACTAACCCTTTATTAAACGTAGCATTGAAATGAGATCAAACGTTAGGAATGTTGATTCATATGACTTCCTCTCAAAATGTATTATTAATTTAAATCAAACGATATTTACTTCAAATGGATAGCTTCCACAGATCTTCCATTGTTTTATGACGACGTATATGACGTGTTTTGTTATTAATTTTATTTGATTTTTACCTCTTTGACGTTGTGTGTCTATACTGAAACTTTTGTTTATAATACTTACTGCGTTATAATATTTGCATATGTATTGAACTCATAATACGAGAGCTGGCCAGGGAATACAGCTCATAAAAGAAGTTATGATAGGCTCTTGCCCAAAAGTGGGACATTACAGGCTTGGATTTTTACATCTTCCTTCTTTATTTGAAAAACTTGTCTATGATTACCTGACTGATGTGGCATTTTACCGATATGAGATTCCGGTATTTTCAAAGTGGACAACCTGACAGTTTAAGTCAAAACTATCAGCGAAAAGTGGTTGATATAATCACCCAAAATTTTTTGCCAATCTTTTTAAATTGCTAAAAAAATGCTCTTTGATGCCATTGTCACTTCTGTAGGCCGTCAGGTCGTTAATAGTACCAGTTGCGAGAAGTCAATGTCTTGCAGAAAAAAAGAAACGAGGATACCTCTACTGTACCCAGACATTATAGTTAACCCAAAAAAGAAGCTCTATGAAATTTCACGGACTTCCCGCAACGAACTTTACAGAAAAGAATATCAGAGGAGTAGGAAACTCCTGCCGGGGTTACAGGCTGTTCGAAAGAGATACCGCGGCCCCGGAACATAAAGGGCAATAGAAAGAACACGACTGGGTTTTAGTTAGTTCAAATGTCCTCGCAAATATATTTACAAGAAGTTGGTATATTCGTCGCGTGATTAAGTTGTGGTTGTTGTCTTGTTACAGTCTCATAACTTTATATAATTTTGTTGTATGTATGTATGTAAGTATTTATAGTTATTTATATATGTATATTTATTTTTACAAATTTATTTTGTCATATCCTTTATTTCTGCTATCGCTCCTACTGTGATTTGTCTGTGCATCACCCTAAGGTAGACTGGTCGAAAATTTCCTAAGGCCTTAAGCCCGCTTTTGTACAGTTTTTACTTGTGCATAAAGTTTTGATAAATAAATCTGACACTCCCTCTCTGTCCGCCCTGAGCGGGGGAAGTTATTTGAAAATTTCCAATCTACAAAAAAGGAGTAGGAAACTATAAAGATTGCAAGATATTATGAAATTTAAAGGTAATTTCAGTAAGTCAGAACACATTCCTAAATATGACGAAACATTTATATTTAGACTCCATTCATGCCATACTCAGAAATGAAGAAACGGGGCTTGAACCAAAAGCAAAGGTGTTATTTAACCATAAATACTTTTAAGTTCAAAAGTATTAATGCATGCAAAAGTTACTTTAATAAGCCAGAACACATTCCATAATATGATTAAACATTTGTAATTAGACTTCCCGTCTGCCATACTCAAAATCCTTACTAATATTATAAAAGCGAAAGTGAGTTTGTTTGTTTGTTACGTCTCCACGCCTAAATGGTTAAACCGATTTTAATGATTTTTTTGTACAGAGATAGTTGAGACCCTGGAAACGGACATAGGCTATTTTTTTAAAGTGGGATATAAGGAAGAAAGAGGAAAGAAAAGGGAAAACTTAGCTTTGCTATTACAAAACAATAATGCGCAAGGGCAAAAACTACAGGTAGCAGGTACTTGCAAATCAGGAATAACTGTGTTACCCCGAATTTAACGCAAGCGAAGAAGCGGGCAAAAGCTAGTATACCATACAATATAGAAAACGGAATGGTTAAAAACTTTTTCAGGATACGTCTAAACTTCAGAGCTCAAAGCTAATAAAGTTTAATTACAGATGTCATATCCTGCTTCATATGGTCTGAACGAGACTAAGCCGTGGTCTGCAGTTAGTTTAATAACGGTGAGTTGTTGGGTGTGTTTTGGCTTTGGACTGGACTTCATAATGGGAAGGTTATTTTGCATTAATTTTAAGATAGATATTCTCGGGTCTTAAGATCGACCCGAGCGTCTATTATTATTTTTAGCCATAGTGATTTAAGCTAGGGATAGTCAGTAAAATGTAATCACTCTTTGTATGGACAGTCTAATAATAAACAATTTGTGTTATGCTGGAAATGTATCTTCCGATATACCTAAATGTGTCTACGCAAAGTCAGACAGGCTTGTAGGGCCTGCCAATGACACCGCCTGCTTAGTTGGAACTGCATTAAATGCTGTTTAACATGTCATTTTTCAAGAGACGTGAACAAACTTAAAAACTTTTCATTAAGAATGAAATGACACTAGCATACATTTGATTCGAATACTTGTTCAAACAACGCCGAAAATAATGGAATTCACTCGTAGTTATATAGATGCGAAGTACATTGAACATGATCATTAAACATTAAATTGATTGGGCACCGCTTGCATTGAAAGTAGGGTTACCAATTCGTTATATTAAAAAAAAAAAATTGACAAAAAGGCAATTGTTTAAATGATTTTGCCTTTTTATTCTATGGCTTAAATGTCTGACAGCCAGTCCTACCAAGGGAATTTTGGGTTACCCATTACATACTGGGTTGTGAATTTTAAATGTCGCTCCATGTAAAACTTAAATAAATCAAAAATAAATATATATTTATCCGATGCATTCGATTAGACTAGTCAAACCTGACATTTTTATATTTTTCATAAAATAAAGTCGCTTTCACTGTCTGTTTGCTTAGATCCTTAAAACTATTCAACGGATTTTAATGCAGTTTGCAGCTATAGATAGATTTATTGAAGACAAAGGTTTATTTATGTATAATATCGCAGTCTAAGTGGGTAAAACCGCTGGGTTTAGCTAGTGATTGATAAAAGACTATTGAAATTAGGAATCTTTCTCTTTTGAGTATTCACTTTTGCGGACAAGTAGGTAGGTACTTGTTAGTTAGGTCCGGATAAAGATCCAAAAAGCATCTCTTTGGATTTGTTTGAATACGTCCGTATTCAAACAAATCCAAAGAGATGGTTACTTTGACGGAAGGCATAATGCATTACGTTTCCGATGCAAACGCATTTTTGTAAATGCAATTTAAATTTCTGTTGAATGATATGTATAAGTATTGTAAAAGAATTTAAATTGAAACGTTCAATATTTTAGTGAAGTATTTTTATTTTAGAATTGATGAAATACGTATATTTAGAAAGAAAAGGTAAAACATAGTGTAAAAATGAACAAAAGAAAAAATGTTAAAAAGGAGACAAACATGAAATAAATTAGCCCTGTACATACACCACGACCACGCGGTCAAAAAGGTCCCGCCCTGGTAATCTGATAGGACTAGAGTGTGTGTGTGATATTTATTTATTTATTATATATAAAATAAAAAGAGCGAAACTTTAGGTTAACCTAAAGTTTTTGCACTAGCGCCTTATTGATTTGTTATAGCAACGCAAAGCTTTCCCTTTTCTTCCCTCTTTCTCCCTCATATTCCACTTAAAAAATAGCCTGTGTGTGTCTCCTGGTTCTCAACTATCTCTGTACCAAAATTCATCAAAATCGGTTTAGCCATTAGGGCGTAAAAAACAAAAAAACTCACTTTCGCTTCTATAATTTATATGAATCACGTGTCACGTTGTTTGTCAGCATTGGACTACTAAACTACTTAACCGATTTTAAATTAAATTTGCACACCGTGTGCAGTTTCATCCAACTTAAAAGATAGGATAGGTAGAAAGGTAGAAAATTGCATTGCAACGCATGCCGGGGCACAGCTAGTATTATAATATAGTAAGGATTACTTGTTTGCTCGGTTTCACCCGCGTCTTAAGTTGCTACACGCTATTGTGTGATGTTGTATAGCCTATGTTACTTCCTGATAATGTAGCTTCCTATTAGTGAAAAAAAAATAAAATTGGTACGATAGTTTTGGACCCAATTTGATAGAAACGAACAATTAATATTTTCTCTTTATAATGTTAGTATAGATAATAATTAAGAATAATATTATTGTATAGATAAATTAATTAAAATAGCACCATTTTCAGCTATTAGTGATAAATCCACCGGACTGCCAAGTCTCAAGATCATATTTTGAAGTCAAGACTTCCTCTGATTTTCCGAATTCGTAATTATACACAATACATCAAGTATTATTTCCAAAATTGGATTCGGTTTATTTTAAAATGCATAATATATTAACAATACTAAAACGTTAATCCTTACTAATATTATAAAAGCGAAAGTGAGTTTGTTTGTTTGTTTGTTTATTTGTTTGTTACCTCTTCACGCTTTATTGGCTAAACCGATTTTGATGAATTTTGGTACAGAGATAGTTGGGAACCAGGAGACGGACATAGGCTAATATTTTTTTGAAAAAAGTGGGATGTGAGGGAGAAAGAGGGAAGAAAAGGGAAAACTTAGCGTTGCTATTACAAATCAATAAGGCGCAAGGGGAATTGTGTTACCCCAAATTTAACGCGGGCGAAACCGCGGGCGAAAGCTAGTAAACATATAAACAGCAGTAAAAACTGAGATACAATTCTGAGTGATAAAGCTTCTGGCATTCTTCCTGAAATTAATGATTGTAGTATATGAATTGGTATATTACATAATTATTTCATATATTTTTAAGTATAGATTCTTACAAAAAACTTTTTAGAAAAAAAATAAAACCGACTTCTAAAAAAAAACTAAAAACTGGAAAATAACTTTATTTCCGGAAGTCGGTGGCTTTTGTTGGTTTCGTTGACTTTATTTACCACCGACTTCCGGAAATAAAGTTATTTTCCAGTTTTTAGTTTTTTTTTAGAAGTCGGTTTTATTTTTTTTCTAAAAAGTTTTTATTTCAGCATTTTTAGTTATAGTATTATGATATAATACGCAAACACGGTTAAAAAGTTTTTATTTTTAGCTTTAGTCCCGTCTTAGATACAAGTTTTAGTTCCACATCAAGCTATAGATTAAATACTAAGTATCTATATTATGCTTTAGTATTAAACCAATTATTCAGAAATCATATGCATCATCCCTACCCTGGCGAAACCCATACTTATACATGTGATTGCAGCAATCACGGCAGATTTGCTGTCATTTATTAAAGAGTGCCGTTGTATATCACTGAAGATCTATCACCAAATTAAAATACAATCACCTCAAAAAACTCCGATGACCTTCCAAACCATAGGTACATAGCATTTTTTGATCATTTGTCTTTGACAACTTCTAAAATATAATCGACGAATGAGTATATCATCAACGTACACGAAGTCAATCTAATACGCATTATTAAAGATAACTCAAAAACTACTTGTCGGATCTTGATATTTTTTTTATGGGACCAAACGACAACCACCAGCTTTCGAATAAAAAAAGAATCATCAAAATCGGTTCACTCAGACCTGAGTTATGAGGTAACAAACACAAAAAAAAAAAAACATACAGTCGAATTGAGAACCTCCTCCTTTTTTTGAAGTCGGTTAAAAAGAACAAAAAAAGTAGGCTACTGATATCGAGGGTCCAAGCCACCGACTGTCATGGCATGGAAAATGAAGAAAATCCATAATAAAGATATTTCTGGCATCAAAAGTCAAGTCACAGCCCTATGAGCTGGGTTGTCGGGCTGCGAGATGACTCCCGGCCACCATAGATGCGGGCCTGTGGACGATGAGCAATGGGTAGCTCAACCTCCATTGTCGCCGTCCACGTCGTGGTGTTCCATGCGCGCCTCAAAAAGATGTCAGCAAAGCAGAGGGGTCTGCCAGGGCCACTGCTTGCCGAGGTTGCTGGCTGTTCGAAAGATATACCGCGGCCCCGGAACGTAAAGGGCAATAGAAGGAACATGACTGGGTTTTAGTCAGTACAAGTCTGACACTGGGAGTGTCAGATGATGATTTCCCATCCACAAAAAAGGCCCATGAGTGGCATACAAATGCTGACAATAGACTGCCTAGTCTAAAATATGGTGACAACTGAAAATCTATTCTATTATTAAACTATAGAAACTAAAATACATTGAAGTGTGACTGAATCAGGTCCAACTAAACGAGACAGTTTTTCTGATCAGTTTTTGCACAAAAGGAATAGATTTTAATCATACATAGTTAGTAGAGTTTTAAAGTATTTACTAAACCGTTCCATTTTAAACCACCAAAACTCTAATTCAGACAACTAAGAAAAACGTGGAAAATCTAATTATAGTTACACATTTTGGACTTACGCTTCCAATAAATAGCTGAACACACAGTTACATAAACTATAGAGCACTCTTCCCTCCCTAATGTTTCCATCAGTTACAGTTGAACTTCAGCTGTTAACAGTTGAAACCGAATGACATCGGCATACCTCGTGTGAACGAACCCGGCGAGTACACCCGAGTACTTCCGAGCGCGCAGCGAAGACGGTCGAAAATAACCCGACATAGGGCGCGCGCTCCCCTCTTCTTTTGTTCCTATTTTGTAAATCAAAAAATAGAACTAACTGAAGGGTGTTTCGGGATGCGTGTGAGTCAGTGTCGGACGGCACGCCGGCGCGTGCGCAGTTTCCGCCGCGGAAATTTAAATTCCGGCATTCCGTTTCTGTCTTTTTCTACTTTTTGAGTGGTGTTGAGTCGCTGTGTCGGTAGATACGGATGTGTGAATGTGAATTGTGCTTTATATGAATATTTTTGGATATTCAAGTTTGTTTACAGGTATGTATTGAATATATTTATCAACAATTATTATGATAAGTACTGCGAATTCTTTGCATTTTAATTTTCAATTCAGAAATTTATTTTGAGCACGTTTAAGAATTATAATATTTAAGCCGCATATTTCAATGAAACTGTTGGTTTTCTGTTATGTGGGTGAATATTTGTGGTTGTTGCAATATTGACAACTATGCAACCGGAAAAATATTTTGCTCGCACCCATTTTTACAATTGAGATAATTGTATAAATTGTTTCCGAATACTATTCGCAACGATGATTGTTGAAAGCTACCTGATCTGTGTTTAAGTTCCTTCATATCTGCATCATAATGTTACAAATGCCCTTTTTCACTAAAACAAGAATATACCACAAAAACAAATGTCTAAATCAAAGCTATGTCAGATTTTAAATTTTTAGTTCAGCGCCAAATACCAAAAGTGACTTGTAATGCTCTCGTAGAGTCTTGCATTTTGGTGTCATTTAGTGTTTTAGAATAATAAATGGTCTACTTCACTTTGAGAACCGCATACGTTCTAAAAAGTAACTCATTCCAATATTGTTTTAGTTAGCAAAATATACCTACGTACCACGCCACCTAAGATTGAAATAGTATAGCGACCTCATTATTTGTAAATATCTTGAAAAATACGTCATTGACTCGCTTACTCTTGTATAGAAACTATACTTCTGGTTATCCTAACTATAATATTTTAATGCGAAAGTGAGTTTGTTTGTTACGTCTTCACGCTTTAATGGCTAAACCGATTTTGATGAATTTTGGTACAGAGATAGTTGGAACCCTGGAGACGGACATAAGCTATAAAAGAAAAAATCTCTCATTTCTCACTTTTTAAAAATAAAAAAATGAGAAATAAGGAAGAAAGAGGGAAGAAAAGGGAAATTTCGGCTTTGCTATTACGATAAATAAGGCGCAACGAAAAAAACTACATGGGGCCGGTACCTGCAAATCAGGAAAGAGGAACTGTGTTACCACAAACCGCGGGCAAAAGCTAGTTTTAAATTCGCTTAATTCAATCAGGCCATTCACATTTGAACAACTGAACGTCAAACATTAAAAACAAAAGAAATTGAATTAATACTACTATTGTCCATTCGTAAGGGCTAGTGGTTTTAAGAAACAAACACATGTGCATTTAATAGGATTCCGTACCTCAAGAGGATAAAACGGAACCCTTATTGGAACACTTTGTTTAAGTAAGTCAATGAGTTTTAAGTAAGTTTTCCATTCCAATTATCTATAAAAACGGAAAAAAAATATTTTTTTTGTATAGGATATTTTGTAAATATTTATTTTACTCTATTTTTAGTATTTATTGTTATAGCGGTAACAGAATACATCCCTTGTCAATTTCAACTGTCTATCACGGTTCATGAGATACAGTCCGGTAACAGACGGATGTACAACGGTGTCTCAGTAATAGAGTCCCGTTTTACCCATTAGGTAAGGAACTCTTAAAAAATAGAAGCAAAATTTATAATATCTAGATAGATATTATAGTTTCTAGGATATTTTTTTCAAATGAATTTGGTAACACTACACACTCTAAGGCACGTAATATTTCATTAATATTAAACTATCTCACTGAAATTATTTGAAACCTCGTAATGTGAAATTATTAAAAGCGGCGCTTAACGAATTAATAAAGAGTAGTTACCGACCTCATTTATATGAATTGCTAGTGATGTGCTCGGTATTTGCGGATATTTTGCAAGCGTCATATCCGCCACGCTTTTTCTTGCAGATATTTTGATTAAACTATGCGATAAGTTTCTTTTTTTCTGTCAAACTAATTAACTTACTCAACTGCTTGATTGTTTGTCAATCTAATTAATTATTTTCACTTTCACTGTTAACAAACTTCGGAGACTTTCATAAGCAAGTAATAGTCTGTTATGCCAAGACAGAAAGGTCAAAATGGATAATATTTGACCTTTAAAGGCGAGTTTCTAGACGTAGCTACTGTAATAAGGTACAAATTGAAAGTTTTTCCTAAAATTCGGAATTCAGTTGTTGGTAATCTAGGCCAATCAAAAGCTAGACTAAGTCTAATAAAGCAATTTTTATATTATACTTTTGTTGAGTGTGTGTGTGTGGTATAAATCTTTCATGCTGCCAAAAGTTGCTGTCTTGCGCGGTTTCACCCGCTTCTTTAGTTGCTGCCCGGCTCACGTGGGTAGTAGTGTATTGTTGTTAAGTTTATGTTACTCAGTTATTAGTGAAAAATGCTTAAAATCGATCTAGTAGTTTTAAAGCCTATTCGATACAAAAAAATCTTTCCCCTTTATAACATTACTAGCTTTTTCCCGCGACTTTGCTCGCGTTAAATTCAGGGTAACAAAGTTCCCTTTTCCCAATTTGCATTTACTTGCTACCTGTAGTCTTTGCCCTTGCGCTTTATAATATTGTAATAGCTAAGCTAACTTTTCCCTTTTCTTCTTTCTTTCTCCCTCATTTCTCACTTTTAAAAATAGCCTATGTCCGTCTCCAGTGTCCCAACTATCTCTGTACCAAAATTCATCACAATCGGTTTAGCCATTTAGGCGTGAAGACGTAACAAACAGACAAACTCAATTTCGCTTTTATAATATTAGTAAGGAATAGTAAGGATATAGTAGTTATAGATAAATCTTGTAAATATTTAATATCCAAAAACTTCACAGCACAACACTAGTGCAAACGTTAATAATTCGTTCGTCCGTCCGTACTGTAAAGGGGCCAACAGACGGTCCAAAGCGGTCGATAACATTTGCAGAGAATATTTTTGAACATTCGCACTATACGTACTAAGAATACAATACATGGTGAGCTTATGAGGTTCCTACTGCTAACTCTCAATCTGATCTTTTCTAATCTGGCAACATCCCTCTTTTGTTTCTTTCTTTTATTTTTCGTGTGGTTAGTTTTTCATCTGGTTTCAGCGTTTTTTCCGAACCATGAAACTCAGACTTGGATTTCCATGAAATATCTCTCAGGCATGCATGGTTTGGTTTCCTCAAGATGTTCCCCTTATTAGAAAAAATGATTAATATGCAATCTTACTATAAATAATTACAAATGCGAATATTTGTGAGGATGGATGTGTGGATGTTTGCTACTCTTTCCAATCAAAACAACTGGACGAATCTTGATGAAATTTGACACAGAGGCAGATTATAGGATACTTTTTTTATAATACCACGGACGCGCGCGCGCGCGAAGCCGCGTTTGCCAGCTAATACATAATTTTATAAATCGGAAATGCGTGTCTTGGGTTCAAGCTTGAGCTTTAGACGTAATACTTATTCGTCTCATAGACGGTTCCACAACACTACTGCCATGATAGTATTGCTTGGTAGCTCAATCATATCTTTATTTTTTTATTCTTGGTCATGTTTGCAGTTGATATCGCCATCATCATCTTTTTCCTGCTTTTGTCCGATTCTTTTTTGGGTCGGGGCAACACGTTCTCTTCTTCCATACTCCCCTGTCAGACGCCACGGCATCATTTACTCCGTTCTTCTTCGTATCAGTCCTTACACAATCCATCTATCTTTTCTCTGGCCTTCCATCAACATCTGATATAAAAATAATTTAATTTAATTGTAGTGAAAAAATTACACATTGATTACACTTTGAAATAACAGCCGATTCCACTGTTCTACTATTAAACGTAAACTATTGAAATTGTTTCAGCCACTTAAGTAAGCTATCGATTTGTAATGGGATTTAGAAGATGAGCTCAGGGATTTCCTTAGAACGAAAGATAAATAAAGAATCAGCTGTTTATTATCGGTTGTTATGGAGGGGATAAATGGGTCATCGTTCTGATAATGTTGTTATAGTATAGTGTGGCCATGTGCTATGATTAGGCTGTTGGTAACTGGACTAGACGTTCATTGTTAGAACAGATAATGACACAGAGTACATGTGGTCAGAAGCCATCATCGTGTCACAGTCTAACACCGTCATGTTACGTTTGGTGTAATTTATGTTTATTTTAATTGAAAAATAGAATCGTCTGTTTTCAAACAAAAAACCAACTTAAATAAAATAATAATAAATTAATCTCCGGAATTTGGTGGAAAAAACAACTTTGACTAAAATATTTTTATTTTATAAAAAGTTTTTATTTCGATTGTAAAAAAAATTTTGATAATCGGCCCACGGTCGACGGCGAAATCGCGTAACAAACATTAAATAAATATAGTTTACAAATAATTGATACCCTCCTTCCTTTTTTGAAGTCGGTTAAATAGCTAAAAAACTTCAATAGAAAGAAGAATTGGCAAACGCACACAAATCACTATTCGCTCAGAAACATAACACTATAAATTTAAGTAGGAAGCAAATGAATTGAATCATAACCTTGACACATAAAAGCAGCTGATACATTAAAAAGTTAATTTAGAAATGGCCTCACGCGTTGAATTGATATAGCAAAACATTCCTTGAAAAATTGGTGAAAACCCTGTATTCGTTTTTGAGGTTAATGACTGTATTCTAGACACATGTTTAGTTTTTAGTCTCGTTTTTTGTCTAAATGTGCAGTCAACAAAAGAGATAACTAACCAGGCTCGTCAGACACAGTTAAGATATTATTGAAACCGTTGCTGTGATGTCTTAGACAAACTTCAGATTTGAAAACGTCAAATTGTTACTTATTTTTTACTTACTTCTCTTCAATAGACAGACGGACGGTGAGCTACCCATTGCTAACCGTCCACAGGCCCTCATCTACCGTGGTCGGGAAGCGTCTCCGCGGCGGCTGGGTTGGTTTGAGGTTCTCTCCCTCAAACGCCCAACCACCTCCTTTTTTTTTTCGGGTGACATGATCATCAAATGACTTCCCCCGCTCTGGGCGGAGCGGGAGGGCATGTCAGACTTGTACTGACTAAAAACCACCCATGTTCCTTCTATTGCCCTTTACGTTCCGGGGCCGCGGTATCCCTTTCAAACAACCCGCAACCCCGGCAGGCGGAGGCTCTGGCAAGCCCCTCTGCTTTGCTGACTCTCTTTGAGGCGCCCGTGAAACACGAACGCGCCGTCGACACGGCCTGTCGTCAATCGACGGACGGACGGTGAACTACCCATTGCTCACCGCCCACAGGCCCGCATCTACGGTGGCCGGGAGTCGTCTCGCGGCGCCCGGCGCCCGCCCAACCACCTCCTTCGCTATCATGACTGCTTCTGCAGAAGTAGATGACCGCTTCCCATTCCCCCTCGCTCCAGACCATGGACTGAATCAGCGTTTTAGAACACGGTCAAAGAAGGATTCAAATATACAAAGCATAAGGAACTTTGACTAGCAAAGGAACCTAATAAATAAACCATGAGCTTAGACTTGTAAGCTATAGACAGTTTTGGTTGTTTTTATTCAAAGGATAGTCGTCTTTATGGTACTGCCGTTGAGCAGCTTACGGTACGTCGCACGTCGTTCGAAACAACTGAAAATAAGCCAGCTGCCATCGAAAGCTTTAACTGGTCGTTTTCGTTGTGCCTTTTTTGTGCGAATGGGAAATCATCGCATAACTTTTCTGCTTTTGGGCGGAACGAGGGGAGTGTCAGTCTTTTAGTTAATAAAACCCACTCATGTTCCTTCTTTTGCCCTTTAAAAGGGGCCACGGTATATTTTCCGAATAACCCGCAACCCCGGTTTTCTTCGCGTCCAAAATGGCCGGTTTCGCAGAATCATTTTTAGATAATAATATGAATTACGCTAATATTTACAAAAATAACTGCGTCTGTGACTATTTTAAGAATATTAACGTAATTCAAATTATTATTCTATAATGATTCTGCTAAAGCTATAATTTTAGACCCCTGTTGTTTTTTTTATGATTTTTACGGCCTGGCACAGGTATAGAACATTTAAATTCATGGTTTATCGACAATGTTTTCATGCGTCAACAGTATGCTGTAGGTACCATTTATGATTTTAAATTACATCCAGTATCCGACAGCACAACACGCGCAATCTTTATTTGTTTCCAATAACCTATGACGTTGAAAAAGAAGAGAATAGAATATACTTTATTGCACACCAAAAGTTGAACATAACTGTTTTACAAAAATTGCTAATTCTATGGTTACAATGGCGGTCTAATAGCCAGTGGACGGACGGACTGTACGAATATAAAAATACAAAAAAAAGTATTCTATGAGTTATTCCAGACCTCCTATTCCTCCTCTTTCCAGATCTACCTCTGACGATCAGCCGTTTTGACGTGAAAGAGTAACAAACAACCATACATCCTCACAAACATTCGCATTTATAATATTGGTCGTAAGTAGGATATACAATATAATAGTATACACATATGTAAGATAACGTGAGGTAGTCAATAGTCAAATACTATTGACTACCTCACGTTATCTTACTTACTGCTAATACTACACAATCAATTAAAATAAAGTATCAACAAACACAAAAATAAGACACAAATGACAAATAGAAATCCCACTGAAATTTATAATACCAAATAATATTTGCCCCGCATGTCTCTAAAACGATTTTAGCTCGAAATGAAACGTTTAAAATAGGCTTTGGTATTCAAATATGACAGTGGATATTGTCTGGCATAAATAGAGTTGCCCTACTAATAAAGGAGAAACCCAAACTTCATACAAACTTGGGCCTGACGTTACAGGGCTGGAAACTGGTCATAAAAAAGAACATTTAGGAAGGTTTCACCAGCCTAAGTTTCACGTCTCCCTGCAATGGCCAAATTGGTAAAATCAGACTATGTTTCCATTTTAGGTTATATTTATTATTTGAGGTATTTAAATTAAAAAATCATATTGTTGAGGCTTTGTTTAATACACAAACCGGGCGTACACATTTGCTGTGCTACAGCGCCTGCATCCATATCCATATCAGAATGAGATTCTAGGTATAAAGCGTTTAGAGGGCCCCGAGTTCAGATTTGTCTTACTGAATACTTTTGCTGAAAACTATGTTATATTAAATATCACACAAGGTATTAGTTAATATTGTATCTTTCTAGTAGGATATTTGATGCGTTCTCGAAATACAGAAATCTGAGATACTAACAAAAATATATAAAAAAAAAACACAGGTACCTAATGATTGTGATAAAAGGTTTTATTAATCAACTTCATTTGGATTATCATAATATAATAAAACAGTGTCCAGAAATTGTGCAGGTGGTAATTGACTACCTTGATGCCGTGCCCAACCTAGATACCATATTATGCTCATGGTGTGGGCACAGCAACCAACCGTTCTTTTGCCAACGATACAGGTACAATAGTATTGGATTATTGAATCCCTTCCACTTAGAGAACTGTCAACTAACACATAAACGAAATACATTCTACTACTAATATGCCTGGATTTTATTCTTCCTCTTAACATCCAGGTTGATTCTGATGTTGACAGCTCTTGCTGTAGGTCAGAATCCACCTCTCTACACACTTCTATAGCGTATGAGCCATTATCTCTTACATGCTCCCCATAGTAAGATCGGGCCTGTTTAATTTGGTATGTGCCTAAGGAGACAAGAATAAGGTCACTGTATGATAACTCAGGAAATTCGCTAACATTATCTCTAACAACATCTATTGCTTCGAACTGTGCCCTACGTCGATTTTTATTATTGCTAATCACATAGTTACTTAATGTATTTTCCACATACATATACTGATTAATTTTTTGTAGGATTTCCTGAGCATCACTACGGTTTGCGATAGGAGGGTGGAATGCATTTATTAATGCGGCAGCCACTTCAAAGTGAACCATAACGTTTTTTGACGCTCTATTAAAATAATCTTGGCGAAAAATCTTAAAATCTCGCTTGAACCTACCATTAACGACTTCTACAACCCATCTACATATTGTAACTGTTCTCGATTTATTGGCTTCGAGGGTTGAAAGTTGAGATTCACCTTGTTGTAACGAAGATGGTACATATGTCCTGTAACCACATTCATTAAGTAAGGGCAACATCTTAGAACAGACTCGTTTCTAAATTCTTTATTAATTATTTCAGCATCTGAAGTAGTCGCTGGATAGGGGCCCCAAACGTCAATTATGTATCCATCTGTACAAACAATTAAAAATGGTTTTATAAGATTTTGATATTTATGCAAACTATATGTCTTTTTTTGGTACTCATAATTAGAACTTTTTTGCACATAAACATATGTGCCATCTAGAACTACTATAGGTTTTACTTCATTATTATGGCTACCAAACAATTCATTTGGAATAAGAAGATTTCTTTCAATAATTTGCTGCTTATTAATATGATTAAGTCCCAAGTGACGGGGCACAAAATAATCATATAAGAGACTTCTAGCTTTACCCAGTAAAGTACTTAAAGTAGTTTTAGGAATTTGTAAATGTGTTGACAATCGATCATCTGAGTCCCCAGTCCTAAGTTTAATTAAATAAGCAGCTAATGTGGTAGATCCTTTTTTAAGGTTTAGGAACTGAGGTACTTCATTCAATATCTGTCTGAATTGCTCTTTGTTAAAACCAACCCAGTGGTAAAAAATATGATCTTCCATAGACTCAACATTTTCAAAATCCAAAATATTAGAATCAGACTCTTTTAACAAAAACATATCTTGAATTTGATGTGCATTAAATGTGTTAATAATATTATCACTAATATCATTAAGAAAGTTCCACGATGTGCATGTTAAATGAATATCACAAAGGCGATTATTTGGAGGTACATAATAGTTATACATTTTAAGTAATTGTTTTCGCATTGTGATTGTTATCCGGTTTCTTTCAAGTCTCCGACATCCTTGAACAAAACATCTACTTTCAGTTTCAACAGCTCTATAATAATCTGGTAAAACAATAAGTGTTCCAACAGTAGGTGCCCTGGGTGCAGAATAAGTTTCTACTCTTGTTGGAGGTACTTCTAAATGAGGAATGTCCTGAAATGACTCACGGACAGCTGATGACGATGTACCAGATGTTGAGGGGCCTGAATGGAAATGCCGGGATGCTCTATTTGCTCGCACCCAACAAGAGTGACATACAACACTTGAAGCACCCACCTGAAATTAATATTACTTACATTAAAGAGTGCCTTTACGCCAGAGGTGTGTGATACGTTATGACCCCCTTTGAAAAAAACCTGATGTATAAGCTTGACCGTTCTTAGACTACCTATTTCATTTAAATGTTTTAGCATACCAAATAACATTTATAATGTCTTTATTATGAAAACTAAAGACCATACTTAATAAAACATGAGTTAAACTAATATACTAACCGTGCGAGGAAGGATCCATTCTCTTATAACTTCGTGTATTCTGCGTTCTTGCACTGTACCAGTCCTAAGTTGATGGCAACGAACTCTTCTAAGAAGAGAACGTCCACAGAGAATACACACTCGCCGGTGTCCTATAGGTATTTGTTCACTCACTTCCGGTCTTTGCTCATCAAGAGTATTAGCATGATTCCAGCAAGCTTGGCAGATGAAGTCATTTTCATTGACCTGAAGCAAACATTTATTATTTGGCTAATAAATCAAGCAAGCATTTAGCAATAAATATCTGTGTGGCACATTTGGGTAAACATAAGAGACAGGTAAATAGGTCGTAATTACATAATAGACAGACTGAATACTAACCGTTTGAGGTGCAACCCATTCTTGTATAATTGAAAGAATCATTTCATCTTCCAATCTTCGCCTTCCAATTGTATTGCAGCGGTCTGTTGCTATACCACAATTAACGCACAGGCTCATGATGTCGTTAATAAAGTCGTCAAAAAGCAAATTACAAATCCAGTTTTCTAGCAAAGGTCAGCAGGGGAGGCAGGGTACGGTGTCCAATGTTCAAGCGAGGGTCAGTCAAAAGGCAATCAATTTCGGAGTCCAGTATTTGAGCAGAGGTCTTAAAATAATTAATACCGACAAATACCGAAAAGCACATTCACTTGCGCAAAATACGAAAAGCGAATGACATGACATGACGTATGACATTACAACTGCATACAATTTGACATTCAGTGCGTTCCGAATTACGTCAAAATCGTTGTTTATGGGGCGTCAAAACTCTTCCTCTAATGGTCGTGGAACACCATTAAACGTGGTACCTTGTAACCTGTGAATGCTAACATCAATATTTTTGTCTATTCTATTCTATTTTTATTATTAAATGGCAAGTAAAGTCGATGTTGACTAATATTTTTGTCATTCGGAACGCACTCACAGCCATAATGCCAGTGCCAGCGTTTGTGAAGTTAGTGACGTATTCAAAAATAAATGCTGTAACGGTTTACAAAGATTGTTTATAACATAAAAATAGAAATCTACTTATTTTCTACACTTGGCCATTGTAAATGAGGCTAAGATTTAAATGGGTTAATCAAGTAAAATAGACGGTTTTTTTGGTACATATCTGATTCGTGTAACGGTTGGCCCAAAAACGGGTTTCTCCTTTGTTTATATTTAAGAGTGAGTGTGTGAGAAGTACGTGACGTCATATTTCGGTGTTAAGATTGCCGTGGCTGATTTTTAAGAAATTCGTGACTTTTTGGATAGAATATGTTTTTTTTTGCACAATAAACAGGTAAGAGATACACAGTTGTTAGTCATCATTATTTGGTATACTGAGGAACTTTTACCCTTCTACATCTCTGCTCGACTTTCGTTAAGCTTGTCACAGTATCTATCTACATTTATTTTATTTATTTATTATCACCTATCAGAACGAAAATATGTTTTGAATGAGCATTAAAAATACACACATCAACACGGTCTAGGGATATTTCATACTCAATTAAATAACTCGAAAAGTACTGGCCGCATTGGAATCTTTTATACACCGATTTGTTTGTAATTTATCTCGGACTAATTCCTCCTTTTTTTTTAATGCTTTTGTTTCGGTGGCATAAAAATGTCTTTCTCCAATTTTCATTTGTGCGACATTTCGAAAAAAATACGAATTGCGATTAGTTACAGTTTTTATTTTCATTTTTAAACGAAAGATAAAGTTAAAATTGAGGTATTATAGCCATGCAACGCCGACATTTGACGAGGGCGGAGATGTTTCGAGCTGTGGGAATGCTGGTGAAGTGGTATGATGAAGAATGTGGTGTGGGGGAGATAGTAAAACTCAGAAATACTTAAGAGTCGTTTACTCCCTTGCCGTACGTACACAATCACACACTAAGTTCGAAGAATAGAAGGAGAAAGTCAACACATAAACACAGAAGGAAAGTCACAAGGTATAAACAATAAGAAATATAGGGCTTAAGCAGAACAAGCGCGCGAGCGTCATGCGAAGTCAAAGGAAAGGCAAGCGTGGACTCTGTAAGCGGGCATACAGCGTACTGGCGCGCGCGCGGCGCGGCGGCGCGGGCGACGCGGCTACCGACCGGTGCGCGGGCGCGCGGGGAGGCGGGAGAGGTCCCGCCTGCCGCTCGGCCGCCGAACTCGCCGGCCGGATCAGCTGACTCGCGCGCTGGTTTGTTACAGTGGATAGCTATTTACATTATATACACAAAAATACCGATATACACATTCACATTTAAGGTACATTCATATTTAACACGCTACACCACCCCCCTCTTGAGACCGTCAAGGGCGATAGTGGTTAGGAAAACGCACCCTACGGCCTGACCGTGTCCTTTTGATATTGTCGTCTTCGGTCGCCGGAGTCGAATCTGTGACTGGTGTGTTCTGTGTAGTTTGTTTCTGTTCATGTGTGTTATATGTATATATGTTGTTGTGTGTTATAGTGGTGTGTGAGTCCCGAAGTATGTAGGCCGGTTTTAATCGGTCTATCGATACTGTGACTATTTTACCGTTAAAGAGGAGTTTGAATACTTTGTCGCCTCTCTCTAGTACTTCATGTGGTCCAGTGTACGCTGGCTTAAATGAACCAGATGAAGCGTTATCTCTCAAGAATACGTGCGACGCAGTGGGTAGGTCTTTAAATACGAATATGGCCCGACTGTTCGAGTGGCGTGATGCTGCTGACGGCTGTATATTTCTAGCAAACATGCGCAATCTAGAAATATAGTCGGTTACGTCCGTGTTGTTGACCGGTTCTGGGTCGAAGAAATCACCTGGCAGGCGCAACGTTTCTCCGTACACTAACTCAGCCGGTGTTGCCTGTACATCATCCTTGTGTGCGCTCCGGATGCCCAGCAGAACTAGAGGTAGCGATTCTACCCAGTTTTGATTACCGTGGCAAGTAATAGCTGTTTTTAGCTGTCTGTGGAACCGCTCAACCATACCGTTACAGGCAGGGTGGTAAGCGGTTGTCCTCCGATGTTCGAATCCAGCTATGTCCGACAGGTATTTGAAGAGGGCCGACTCGAATTGGCTGCCGCGATCAGTAACTATTTTTGTTGGGCAGCCGAAGCGTGCAATCCATCCATACAGAAGGGCTTTGGCCACTGTTTCAGCTGTGATATCTTTGATTGGTATTACCTCAGGCCATCGCGTGAAGCGATCGACAGCGGTGAGGCAATACCGGAATCCATGGCAGATTGGCAGTGGCCCAATCATGTCTATATGGATGTGCATAAATCGTGACCGTGGTAGTTTGTAGTTGCCCAGGGGTGCGGAGACATGGCGAGTGATTTTCGCACGCTGGCAGGGCAAGCAACTTCGCGTCCATTCTCTGCAGTCTTTCTTCACCTCGGGCCACACGTAACGCTCCGATACGAGCTTGGCCGTGGCGTTGGCTCCTGGGTGGCTCAAGGAATGCAGGTTTTCGAAGGCTTGGTGACGAAATTCTTTCGTGACATATGGTCTCGGTGTCTTGCTACTCTCATCGCAGTACAGTTCAGACAGTGTTCCTGGCAGCGTCATCTTCTTAAGGCGTAATGACGTTTCTCCAGCTAGCAGCTGCTTGAGTTCTAGGTCGGTAGCTTGAGACTTAGCTAGAACGTTCAAGTCAATAGGCTGGGTGATTGCTTCTACTCGTGATAATGTATCGGCGACTACGTTGTTTTTACCTGAAATGTGCCTAATATCTGTGGTAAATTGAGAGATAAAATCCAAGTGTCTGAACTGTCTTGGTGAGCAATTTTCCTTGCGTGTGTGGTACGCAAAACAGATGGGCTTGTGGTCTGTGTAGATAACAAACTCTCTGGCCTCAACCATATGTCTAAAATACTTGATGGCTTCATATATCGCGAGCAGTTCACGGTCATAAGGAGAGTACTTTCTTTGGCTTGAAGTTAGCTTGCGTGAAAAGAATGCTAGGGGTTGCCAATCCTCATCCTTTAACTGCTGCAACACTGCTCCCATGGCGGTGTCAGAGGCGTCTGTGACCAAAGCCAGTTTAGCCCCGCAATCAGGATGTGCCAGCATTGCTGCTTGGCTAAGTCCCTTTTTGCAGGCCATAAACGCCTCGTCCTGGTCTGCTGTGAAATTTACCGGATGCGAGCCTTTCACCGATCCTTCGAGTAGCTGGTTTAGCGGTGCCTGATGTTGGGCCGCCTCTGGGATGAATCGCCTATAAAAATTGACCATCCCTAGAAACCTTCTCAACTCTTTGACCGTTTTCGGTGCTGGGAAGCTGTTGATTGCCTCGACTTTCTCTGGTAATGGTTTTGTGCCGCTAGAGGTGATTAAATAGCCTAAAAAAGTTACCTGTGAGGCTCCGAATACGCATTTCGACGTGTTTATGACCATCCCATAATCCTTCAACCTGGAGAATACCTGTCGTAGGTGGTCTTTATGCTGTTCCTGGTCTTCCGAGTATACCAGGAAATCGTCCAGGTATCCAAAGCAGAAGTCCAGGCCTCGAAGCATTTCGTCGACAAAACGCTGAAAAGTTTGCCCTGCGTTGCGAAGACCAAACGTCATGTAAGGGAACTCGAATAGTCCGAACGGTGTGGTGATGGCTGTCTTTGGTATATCGTCAGGGTTTACGTTAATCTGGTTATAGGCTTTGACCAGGTCGATCGTGGAAAATACTCGACATCCAGAAAGGTTATGGGCGAAGTCATGAATGTGTCGGATAGGGTATCTATCTGGTATTGTACGCGCGTTAAGCATTCTATAATCACCGCATGGTCGCCACCCACTGTCTTTTTTGGGTGCAAGGTGCAAGGGTGAAGCCCAAGGTGAGTCAGAGGGTCTGGCTGTGCCATTCGCTAGCATAGATTCAAACTCCTCCTTAGCGATTTTTAATTTGTCTGGGGCCAGCCGTCGTGGTGTGCACGATACGGGTGGCCCAGGTGATGTGCGTATGTAGTGTAAGGTGTTGTGTGTAGGTGCGCGATGTATACCCGACGGCCGGGTTATGTCAGGAAACTCCCGGAGTATGTCGTGATATGTAGTGTCACCAATTCTTACCTTCACCGAAGAAACAACATCAGAAGGGCGAGCAGGCAAAGCAGGGGTCGCAAGCGTAGTGTTAGCGTCGATTAGGCGCTGCATTCTCACATCCACTATTAAGTTATAGTATGATAAAAAATCAACACCTATAATTGGCTTTGTTACATCCGCAACTATAAATCGCCAAGCATAGTCGCGGCGCAAGCCTACACTTAATTTTAAGTACGCGTAACCGTATGTATTTATCGCACTCCCGTTAGCCGCACTTAGTTCATAGTTTGTTTTTATACGGCGCTCTTTCATAGCCGACCTAGGGAAAACACAGACGTCACTACCGGTGTCGACGAGGAACTGCAGCTTCGTGTTGAGGTCTGTCACGAATAAGCGACCAGTGCTACGACAGTCGTCGGTCGCCATTAGCGACTGCCCGTGGCTTTTCCCGCGTGGTCGCAGGGTTTTACGCACTTGGTAGCTTTATCACCAAACTTGTAGTGATACCAGCAGTTGGGCCACTTCCTGTGGTTGGAATTCGATCTTGTAGAGGGTGACCTTCCGCGACTTGCACTTCTGTCTGACCTTTGCCTCGACCGGGACAATCTGTCAACCTGTGACGTCAGAGCCTGCACTTGTCGTGTGAGTTCGGCGATTTGACCACTCATTAGTTCCATGCTGCTTCCTGGGGTCGCCGTCGCTGCTACTTGTGGGGTAGCTGGCACCACATCGTGGATGCGGTCCGCCAGCTCGGCCACTTCCACTAGGCTCGCCTTGGCCTGCGAAGCGATGATGGTCTGCGTACTGCTTGGCAGGCGGCTGCTCCATATGGTGCGCAGAAACTCTTCCGGCACGTTCGGTCCCGCTAGGTGGCGCAGGTGTCGCAAAAACTGCGAGGGCTTGCGGTCACCAAGCTCCTCGTGTGTTAACAACTGCTGGACCTTCTTCTCCCTCGACGCGGATAACCTCTTGATCAATTCTGTCTTCAGCCTTTCGTACTTATCGGGGGCTGCGGGGGCCGTGATTATCTCCTCCACTTCGGAGGCGTATATTGGGTCTAGGCTCCCTATGGCGTGGTGAAATTTCGTGGTGTCGGTGGTGATGTTCGCCAGCGCAAACTGGCTCTCCAGCTGCGCAAACCACAACGACGGTTTTTCGGGGTAAAATGGCGGTACCCGCACGCCGACACGAAACACGTCATAGCCCGTGGCATCGTGGCTCGTTCTTTTCGCATCGCCTTCTTGTTGCTGACTCATGGTGTTCTTCCGGGGTCACCAGTGAAGTGGTATGATGAAGAATGTGGTGTGGGGGAGATAGTAAAACTCAGAAATACTTAAGAGTCGTTTACTCCCTTGCCGTACGTACACAATCACACACTAAGTTCGAAGAATAGAAGGAGAAAGTCAACACATAAACACAGAAGGAAAGTCACAAGGTATAAACAATAAGAAATATAGGGCTTAAGCAGAACAAGCGCGCGAGCGTCATGCGAAGTCAAAGGAAAGGCAAGCGTGGACTCTGTAAGCGGGCATACAGCGTACTGGCGCGCGCGCGGCGCGGCGGCGCGGGCGACGCGGCTACCGACCGGTGCGCGGGCGCGCGGGGAGGCGGGAGAGGTCCCGCCTGCCGCTCGGCCGCCGAACTCGCCGGCCGGATCAGCTGACTCGCGCGCTGGTTTGTTACAGTGGATAGCTATTTACATTATATACACAAAAATACCGATATACACATTCACATTTAAGGTACATTCATATTTAACACGCTACACTGGAAGCTGGGTCTTTTCATCGTAATTTTGCTGATTCCATAGGGACCCACCAAAATGTAATTTCAAGATTGTGGACACGCTATCGTGTCACAGGTGAAGTAGCGGAGAGGCACCGGGGGCCAAGTCGCATGACTACCCCCAGACAAGACCGTTTTCTGCAAATTACTGTACGAGCTCAACCAAATGAAACGGTGATTCAATTGGCCCAAAGGCAGTGGAACACCAAGTGCTTGTGAGTGACCAAACTGTGAGAAGGCGACTGCATGAAAGCAATCTACGCTTTCGTAGACCACTCCGGGTGACTCCCACCTTTACGGAGAGGCAATCGTGGACGACGATTAGAATGGGTTCGGAACCACGTGAACTGGGGCCGTGAGCAATGGTCCAATGTGCTGTTCACTGAAGAATCCAGGTTCGGCTTCCATCCAAATTCACGAAAAACGCGTGTTTGGCGAGTTCCTGGACGATGGAGCCGTGTCCAGAACTCTCAGGAAGTTCACCCATACCAAGGAGGAACAATTATGGTTTGGGCACGAATTCGCCTTGGATGACGGACTGATCTCCTTTGGGTGCGGGACAATACGACGGCAGAACGATACGTCCAACGTAATCTTGCCCCACAGAACACAAATGGGGCAAGATTTCCTGCTCATGCACGACAATGCCCGGGCACACACGGCGAGAAAGGTAGCAGCTTGGTTACACACACAATGTTAGGGCCTTAGACTGGCCCGCTCAATCGCCACATTTAAATCCCATTGAGCAGGCGTGGGATATGCTGCAAAGAAGAGCTCTGAAGGAAGTTCTTGAAAATTTGGCTACAGAAGATCAACTTTTTGTGCACCCCTTCTGAGGTGCACAAAAAGTTGATCTTCTTCTTCACATGGGATAATATTCCGCAGCAAGACATTGACAACCTTGTTCTGAGCATGCCGAATCGTTGCCGATGTGTATGAACATCATGGGTGCTTTCTCAGACAACTAACTTCAAGTTTGTAAACACAAATTAAATGGATTATCTATTTTTTTTTCAGTTTTTACTTACTTTTTAAAAGTTAATTCATAAACGGATTCCGCGTATGCTTCATTTTTTTGTCCATAAAATCCTGAAATTTTAATCTAAGTACCTTATTTTGACATTTTAACACATGACACATCAGCTGAATCGGTGGGGTGACGCGAATTGTCATGAAATTAAAGAATTTTCATCAATTTACAGCATTCAATTTTGTTGTGTAATTAGGTACTTTAAAAACGCTGGAAATAATGCATATACACCCTTTGATAATAAAATCGGTAATCCAAAATAAAACCAGTGACATTCCATCTGCATTCTTATTTTTGCCATTTTACATATAAATTAAAAAAAAAAACATGATTCAAATCTCGACAAAAAATACTAAAAAAATGTGTTGCAATATGACATTTCTTAGTGCTTACCGTAAAACTAATTTCCATCATTACGATTAAAAAGTTGCATTCAATATAATCGATAATCGTAATGGAGTAAACTTTAAAAAAAAGTTTTGGGCCATTGAGGAATTTACCTATGGAGACGGCATATTATTCTACTATAGATATTATAGTTGTACAAATATCTATGATATCGATAAGAAAAGAAAGACAACAACATTTTGTCACGTGCTTTTTTGTTATGCTTTAATTATTTTGACGTGCGCCAAGATTTGAGGTACATTTACTGTCAAACTGTATAGCGGTAAAAGATTTTGGCTGTTTTCTTGAATGACGATGAATGAAAATGGTGGCCATTTTTGTAGGAGAAAAAAACCCCGGTACACGACATCAAGAAAACTCCAGGTTCAAATTGGAGCCATTTTTTTTATCTCAATTCTTTCATTTCTATTCAACCTTATTTATTTCTATTTGCAATTCACATTCAAATAGTAGGTACAAAACCGAAATAATAATAAAATAGCAAATAAACATTTTAATATAATTTGAACAGCGAGCGCATTATTTATTTGAATTTATCTGTAATGTTTGTTGTTGAGTCGGTTTTAGTGGCGTAAAAATTATTATAATCAATATTATAGTATTTTATTCGTTTTACATTTTTTTATTTTCATCTATCAATTTCTGATATTCCTTTATCTAATTATTCGAGTTGATTGATTAACAAGAAAATAATCGATTGAAATAATCGCATTTTCACATCACACAATTAAAAAAAAAGAAATGGACGTCAATTTCGAAAGTGAATTTAGTAGTGGTTATGAATATTACGTGTTATCGGTCCTATTATTGCAAATTACTATAAGATCTGGGCATTTTCATGTAATTTATAATATTTGAAATGTTATTTGTGTAATTTGTTGTAGAATCTATTCGCCTCCGTGTGATATAATGTGGAATTAAAAATGTAAACAAGCACGATTGGCGACAAAATTCGACTTTAGATTTCAAAATGCATCATTACCACTACTAATATAAGTTCAATTACGAATGATTTCTTCACGTAACAAACGGACCCGTTAATCATGCCCAAAAATGTGGAATTTTTATGTCCGAAAACCTAGCTTTTTATGATTTTTAGCGTCGACCTACACTGCCATCAAAATGACGATGATCGTAATTTACGCATTTGGATTTTATAAGACTTAATTTAGAAACTTACTCAATAATTTAAGAACTTCTAATGACGTTTACATAAGAGCTTTTTATTCTACTATCTTAATGAATGCACACCCATATTATTTTTTAACCAGAAAATAAAATATTTACAAAAATAATGAGGAGGTCGTGTGACTAAAATGTTCGACCCCTTTCGGGGCCAGTACCGAGCCAGCGGAGGGGTTCGTACCGGACTAAACGGTTAACCATTACTAAAAAAAAATGGTAGAATATTAAATAACGTATCTTTTAAATATAAACATGTCATATAAAAATTAACACATTGATAGTAATTCGCTTCCTTAAAAATATCACTAGAGCGTGTTGATATGTATATAAACCAAAACGCATAGTGAACAAAATAATACACACATCCAAAAAGTCTTAGCAACACGTACTATTTCAAGTTACTACTCAATTTATCATTTCTTACCAAGTAGGTTATACCTACTAATGTAAACTTTTTTGATCTAGAAGACATACTGGCTGGTTGTAAAAAAAATCGAGTATCATTTGTTTTTTTTCACAAATTAAAAAACAAATGCATTTGTTCGAATTTTATAATGTTTTCTTTGCTTAGTAAAATTTAGTATTTTGTATCAATTTTATGAATTAAACAGTAATTTAAAAAAAAATTGAACAAATTTGGATTTTGAGACATTTTTTACGTGGAGTGACGTCATTTGAATGCAGATGAAATGAAACATATCGGTATTTTGGTGTCAACAGAAGCGTTATTTGTCATCTTCATCAGCGTTACACTAACACGGGGGATCCTACTGAGCAGCACCCAGCCCAGGTCGAGGAAGGTAAGTGAAGTGTGTATTTTGTTCACTATGCGTTTGGTTTATATATTTTGTAGGCTCATTCAAAACATATTTTCGTTCTGATAGGTGATAATATAATAAATAATTAAATCTATAGCTACTATTACAAGCTTAACGATAGTCGAGCAGGCATGTAGAAGGGCAAAAGTTTCTCAGTATACGATGTTTCGCAATAGATTTTCAAAGTCAAGTTGTTCCATAGTTTATCGCGATAACGTGCATCGAAGTTAAGTAGTATCGCAGTGAAAATCTTTCGCGGTAACGTGCATCGAAGTCAAGTTTAGTAGTATCACAGTGAAGATCTATCGCGGTAACGTGCATCGAAGTGTAGTGGCTTCGCAGAGACGGTCTTTCGCCGTTATGTGCATCGCTATTTTAAAGCATCGTATTAGCGTTTATCGATATTTTGTGCGTCGATATTCCGTTTTCTACTCTAAGAACTGTGATTTATAAGATTTTTTGGATTGGGGATAAAAAAAAAAAAATACACGTATTTCTGGGTTTTAATATTTTCATAAACAAAACCAAATTACCAAGAAAAAGCATTGTGTGGTTTTATGAAACCACGGTAAAAGTGAAATTTTTATCACATTTTAGACATTTAGACGTCCCTACTCCGCAGCGGGCCGTCACGCGACATACAAACACAGACGAAAAAGTTTGAGACGATTTCATAAAAGTTTTACTTTAATAAGGAGTGCTGCTTTTAGGCAACAGGCTCAGTGTCGAGAGTCGTATTTTTTGGTACCACTTCGATGGTTCGGATTGTAGTCTACAATCAGATATATATTATAATAGTACACGATTACGGTATGAAATCATTTGTTTCAAATTTTGAGGCGTTTGTACAATTAAAATTATTATGAGGATATGAATGAACATTGGCAAAACAGCTGTAAGAGATATAAAGTAGTACATTAGTAGCTTATGTGCTGATTGCAAAACAATCAGCTTAAAAGCTCATCTTAACAAATGTAATCGTCACGTCGACACGCGTCCTTCGTCGCGTTCATTTTGTTCGGTAATCCCAAACGCGTGGTTGTGTCGACAGAAGGCCAAAGGCCCTAGTAGGTACGTTAGATAGGTAAAATTTGTAGAACGTTAGTTAAATTATTTACAACAAGCCCAATACGTGTCATCCATAGATAAATACATAAAAAAAAAACGTTGACCTTCACTAGGAATTGTATTGTGGGTGCGTTTACAAACATTTAAACTCACATACACAAACAGCCAGACCCGGAACAATTATCTGTAGCATATAAAAATATTTTGATACATACACTTAAATGATGAAAATGTTTAATAATGGACTTATTTACATTATCTTCGGAATCTGTTTTTCCAAATAAATATGTTCACGCGAACAGAATTATTGCATATTTAATGATTGTTTTGGTAAGGCTGTATAGGGTAAATTTGGGATAGACGTGGCATCTATCCCGAATTTGACTTTTATCAATATTTTTTGTATCTCCCACTACAAAAATCAATATATTTATTTGTAAAACTGGCAAGTACTTTGGTTATTTATCTACAAATTTGTTAAAAAAAAAACAATATCTATCTTTAAAATTTCTATAGTGGTAGCGCTTTTGGCGGACGTCTACTTTTTGTAACATCTAAACCATATTTAGGATATATATTTAGTCTATATAAATTACGTTTGCTTTACCACAAAACTTTGATCGCACCTTGCCTTCCCATGGAATCAAACGGAGCTAAAGGACACGGTCCACTTAGTAAATAGTACGTGGATAATCTTATCGCCAAAATAGCAAGCAATGCATCAAGTAGTTACAGTCGGGGTGTCTATCCTCCGAAGGAATTTATCCCGCTGTAACCCTAATTAAGTAATAGACGTGATTTTGAATCTAGTTACAAAATTATTAATTATTTAATAAGAAAAAAAAAAACTGTATCCGGTTTCTGAAAATTTCATTGGCTTCGCATAAGCTTCCAACATATTCTATCACGTGTCACGGGCATGAGTTTTTCTCTTCCACATTGACCCCGCTGATGTTTTAGTGTCATCGTCCCATCTTCGTGAAGACGAAATGGGCTCAATTGGTAACCGAATGATAAACAAGACAAGGGAAAAGGAAAAGAAGACGCTCGTTACAATAATTAAATAACTTACTATTATTTTGTCACAAAAATATCTTGAGAGGTATCAAAGGGCACCCGGATGGAACTAATTTATTATTTATTATGTACACAAAACCTGTATACACTCAACCAAAATAATCGTCGTGACACCACACTGTACAATGCGAAATAGAAAGACGAAACGAAAATAACTGGCTTGTTTTCTATGAGAGAGATTGAGAGAGAGACAGAGAAACACGCGCACGCCACACGGCTTACAACTAAATCAAAAAGTGTCGTTACAACTTTTGGTCTTTATTTTTTCTAACATTCCAATATTTCCACTTATTTAAGCCTTCTAAAACAAAACAAAGGGTAACAAAATACCATACAGCAACGCTGAACATGCTAACAAAGCCTCCCTACATTACTCCTTCATAAATTTCATCCACGCCAACCATCCGCCATTTTGTATCACGCCCTTCTCTCAAACGGGAATTTATTATGTCTCAGTAATTTTGATAAACGTGAAAGCTCAAAGACAAAGCGGATTCTGTTTCTTAGAACATGTTTGGGCAGGATGCGAATATGGTGTGAACGTGAGACGGTTAAACGTGTCTCGACTTGTTGAGTCTGAGACGAGGGAGGGTATAGTAGGTGAAATATATTTAGAACATGCTTCTGCTCGCGACTTTGGCCGCGTTGAAATTAATCATATCCTTATACTCTCTTCTATCTTGTAATAGTGAATTATTCATTGATTAAATATATTTTGCAATCAAATTAATACCTATACCACGACACAGGGAATCCTAGTGTGGAGGCTAGTGATATTTCAGTTTGTCTACCTAATGCTATCTTTTACCAGGGCACGCCACAATAGTAGCGGTAAGTCCCCTCTTTGAGACGCCATGACGCCTCTCCAGCCACTCGGCTGGAGAGGCGTCATGGCGTCTTCACCTACCGCCTGACGCAAGTCCTCACCGGACACGGAAGTTTCGGGAGGTTCCTGCACAACATCGGGTGGGAGGAAGCGCCCGGGTGTCACCATTGTGACGATCGCCCGGAGGACACGGTGGAGCACACAGTGGCGATTTGCCCTCGTAGGAGCGATCGGCGGCGGCGATCTCTTGCGTCCGGCCCTGGTTCAGGCCATGGTCCGGAGCGAGAGGGAATGGGAAGCGGTCATCACCTTCTGCGAAGCAGTAATGCTAGCAAAGGAGGTGGCCGGGCGATTGAGGGAGAGAACATCTGCCCAACCCAGCCGTCGCGGGAGACACCCCGGGCGCCGGGCGCCGGGCGCCGCGAGACGACTCCCGGCCACCGCGGGCCTGCGGGTGGTGAGCAATGGGTAGTTCACCGTCCGTCCGTCGATTGACGACAGGCCGTGTCGACGGCGCGTTCGTGTTTCACGCGCGCCTCAAAGAGAGTCAGCAAAGCAGAGGGGCTTGCCAGAGCCTCCGCCTGCCGGGGTTGCGGGTTGTTCGAAAGAGACCGCGGCCCCGGAACGTAAAGGGCAATAGAAGGAACATGGGTGGGTTTTAGTCAGTACAAGTCTGACATGCCCCCCCGCTCCGCCCAGAGCGGGGGAAGTCATTGGATAAAAACATAGACTTATAGTTCACCTTGATTGTAGTAGATGTGTTTCAATAACTAATTTGAATTATCTAACTTTACCTTTTTCCGTATTTAATTTCTCACGTATATTGAAAAACGTTGTGAGGGTATTATGGAGCCGCGATCAGCAGTGACAAATTTACATGTTTGTCACTGCTGATCGCGGCTCCATAATACCCTCACGGCTTACGTATGAATTCCGCCTCGGTCGCAATGACTAAGTTTCCTCACTTAAATCAAAAGGTTGTATTCTTAATCGAAATCTTAAATCTACATCCAACCAGAATAAATAATAACATAAACATACGACTCAACAAAAATTACTCCAAAATAATATCAAACGTTCACTCCATTATACACAAGTCCTACAAAGGATGCCGTACCGGATGCACCGACGGAATTTCTCCCTCAATATGATGTGTAACTAAACGTCGGAATATACGGACGTCGGTGTATCCGTACCTTTGTCTGCCATTGTATAACACCACAGAATTGAAGGGAAGGATGAGACACTCGTAAATATGACTCAAAAGAGGATTTTAGTAATTAATGTGTGGGTTGGCTTGTCCTTTAACGTCTTAGAATTTGCTGGGTTTTTTGAGATGTATTCTATTCTATGCATCCTTATCTTTACTAATATTATAAAAGTGAAAGTGAGTTTGTTTGTTACGTCACGCCTAAATGGCTAAACTGATTTTGATGAATTTTGGTACAGAGATAGTTGGGCCCCTGGAAACTGACATAAGTAATTTTTTTTAAAAGGCAGATATGAGGGAGAAAGAGGGAAGAAAAGAGAAAACTTGGCTTTTATAATAAATAAGGCACAAGAGAAAAAACTTCAGGTAGCAGGTACCTGCAAATCAAGAAAGGGGAACTGTGTTACCCTGAAGAAGAAGAAACCTGGATGGGTTTTATTAAGTGCAAGTCTGACATTCGTTTTCACTCTGCCCAGAGCGGGAGAAGTCATTTGTTGATTTCTCATCCTCAAAACAAAACAATGCATTCTGTACATCTAATTAAAGAATTTTAAATAGTGCGACTGCCCATTTGAACTCTACAACCTGAAAAGTAGCGTAGTACCCTTGATAGCACCTCGTGGTCAGCATTTTGGGACACTCACTACCTGTAACGCCTGTCCAAGATCTACAAATGAAAGATGTCACCAACAGCTTCACGTGCTTTCAGAAGCACGGAGGAAACTCAGTATGTAATGGGTGGTTACCCATCCACATACCAACCGAGGTAGGCGCGGCTTAACCTTAATATGGACATAGTCACAAGTTAGTATTGCATGTTAAACCTTCACAATGCCTAAGATGAAGACGTAATGATACCAACATAACTTAACCCTACACAATAACAATTATTATTATTGTTGACCTCCCAACAGCAGTTAAATAGTTGGTCAAAGGGTTACCGAAACAAACTTAGTTTAATATTGTTTTAATAACATAACTGTTATGTTGAAAGTGGCATAATTTAATTATTAACTTAAGTTGTGGCACATTATTCGTGTAATTACAGAATTAAGTTCTGTTTGGAGTTGGTATTTATGAAACTGGTCATTTATGTTATGTTTTCTAGTTTGGAAAGGACGTGTAACCACGTGTACTACTAGGGAATTGTAAAGAAATAAATTCGTGCTCACAATTCAATAAACGATCTTTACAAATAGATCATGTTATCTGTCTCCCAAGCAAAATTTTGTTTCTAATTCTGTGATATTTTAAAGTATACCTTGAGAGATTTCTGCTAAACCATTACCAACGCCAGAAGAGTTTTGACGCCAACATCATTTGTAAATATTATAAACAACAATTAAATAATTTCAGTCAACATTCCTGGCTGCAGCTGTAGGTAAAAAATTTCATAATTAATGTCTCTATTTAGAAATCACGCTATTTTTGGTTGGTTTGGTTGTCGGGGTTACGGAGTGTTCGAAAGGCATACCGCGGCTCCGCCCAGAGCGGGGGAAGTTATTTGATGATAAAGTTGGTCGTTTTAAATGTTGAAAGTAAAGCTTTTTACTTTTTTTACTATGGAGACTTCCATAGTAAAAAAAGTAAAAAGCTTTACTGTATAAGACAGCATTTTTTTTTTGGGTGGGAAGTCATCCAATGACTTCCCCCGCTCCGCCCAGAGCGAATTGTGAGCACGAATTTATTTCTTTACAATTCCCTAGTAGTACACGTGGTTACACGTCCTTTCCAAACTAGAAAACATAACATAAATGACCAGTTTCATAAATACCAACTCCAAACAGAACTTAATTCTGTAATTACACGAATAATGTGCCACAACTTAAGTTAATAATTAAATTATGCCACTTTCAACATAACAGTTATGTTATTAAAACAATATTAAACTAAGTTTGTTTCGGTAACCCTTTGACCAACTATTTAACTGCTGTTGGGAGGTCAACAATAATAATAATAATTGTTATTGTGTAGGGTTAAGTTATGTTGGTATCATTACGTCTTCATCTTAGGCATTGCTTTGTGAAGATTTAACATGCAATACTAACTTGTGGCTATGTCCATATTAAGGTTAGGTCGCGCCTACCTGGGTTGGTTTGTGGATGGGTAACCATTCATTACATACTGAGTTTCTTCCATGCTTCTGAAAGCACGTGAAGCTGTTGGTGACGTCTTTCATTTGTAGATCTTTGACAGTCGTTACAGGTAGTGAGTATCCCGAAATGCTAACCACGAGGTCCTATCAAGGGTACTACGCTGCAAGTATAACGCTACTTTTCAGGTTTTAGAGTTCAAATGGGCAGTCGCACTATTTAAAATACTTTAATTAGATGTACAGAATGCATTGTTTTTTTTTTTTTTTGAGGATGAGAAATCAACAAATGACTTTTCCCGCTCTGGGCAGAGTGAAAAGGAATGTCAGACTTGCACTTAATACAACCTATCCAGGTTTCTTCTTCTTCTTCAGGGTAACACAGTTCCGCTTTCATGATTTGCAGGTACCTGCTACCTGTAGTTTTTGCTCTTGTGCCTTATTTATTGTTAAAGCAAAGCTAAGTTTTCCCTTTTCTTCCCTCTATCTCGCTCATATCTGACTTTTCAAAAAAAATAAGTTATGTCAGTATCCAGGGTCCCAACTATCTCTGTACCAAAATTCATCAAAATCAGTTTAGCCATTTAGGCGTGACGTAACAAACAAACTCACTTTCACTTTTATAATATTAGTAAAGATAAGGTAGGAAGGGTAAGGAATAGAATACATCTCGAAAAACCAGCAAATTCTAAGACGTCAAAGGACAAACCAACCTACACATTAATTACTAAAATCCTCTTTTGAGTAATATTTACGAGTGTCTCATCCTTCCCTTCAATTCTGTGGTGTTATACAATGGCAGACAAAGGTACGGATACACCGACGTCCGTATATTCCGACGTTTAGTTACACATCATATTGAGGGAGAAATTCCGTCGGTGCATCCGGTACGGCATCCTTTGTAGGACTTGTGTATAATGGAGTGAACGTTTGATATTATTTTGGAGTCATTTTTGTTGAGTCGTATGTTTATGTTACCATTTATTCTGGTTGGATGTCGATTTAAGATTTCGGTTAAGAATACGAAACTTTTGATTTAAGTGAGGAAACTTTGTCATTGCGACCGAGGTGGATTTCATACACAAGCCGTCTGGTGATTCTGCGAAGCAGTAATGCTAGCGAAGGAGGTGGCCGGGCGTCTGAGGGAGAGAACATCTGCCCAACCCAGCCGCCGCGGGAGACGCCCATGGCGCCGGGCGCTGCGAGACGACTTCCGGCCACCGTAGATGCGGGCCTGTGGGCGGTGAGCAATGGGTAGTTCACCGTCCGTCCGTCGATTGACGACAGGCCGTGTCGACGGCGCGTTCGTGTTTCACGCGCGCCTCAAAGAGAGTCAGCAAAGCAGAGGGGCTTGCCAGAGCCTCCGCCTGCCGGGGTTGCGGGTTGTTCGAAAGAGATACCGCGGCCTCGGAACGTAAAGGGCAACAGAAGAAACATGGGTGGGTTTTAGTCAGTACAAGTCTGACATGCCCCCCCGCTCCGCCCAGAGCGGGGGAAGTCATAGGATGATTTCCCAACCGAAAAAAAAAAAAAAAAAAAAAAGCCGTCTGGTGAGGGTATTATTGAGCCAAAAACAGCAGTGATAAATTTCCAGGTGAATCAAACAACGTTTTTCAATACACGTGAGAAATTAAATAACACATCGGGAAAAAGGTAAAGTTAGATAATTCAAATTAGTTATTGAAACACATCTACTACAATCAAGGTGAACTATAAGTCTATGTTTGACGCAGTCTTGATTATAAATGTGACTCTTTAACTAAACTTATTCATCATCATCATCTGTTTAGTCATTTCCCAATAATGTTGGGGTTAGCTTTCAGTCTTACCAAATACAGCTAGATACCAGTATTTTACATGGTGTAACTGCCTAACTGATAATTATAACCCAGTAAAAAAATAAAAACTAGAATTGCTCCAAAAAAAAAAGTAGACAAGGCAACCTTTTTTGTCGGGTTAGCGATTCTTTTTTCAAAATAATTAACTTTGACCGGCACTCTGCCATTTCAACGGCATTGATGTTGGCTTCAGACAGGTTCCAAAAGGAGCAGGTGAAGAAAGGAGTTAATGATGCCGTGACATCTGACAGGGGAGAATGGAAGAAGAAACATGTTGCGCCGACCCCAAATATAATAGGGCAAGGGCAGAAAGATGTTGAAAGAAGATTAAGATGACTTTATTGGCAATGCAAAACAAAACGGGTTAAAATTATTGTTATGTTGATCAGTTCTGTATGACCAATGAAATAAGTGAAAATGATTTTATGTAATTTTACAAATATGGAAACAGAAGCGTTATTTCAAAAGAAATCATGGCTACTATAAGTATGGTAAATAAAGTTATTGCATTTTAAATTATGGCAATCGAGAGCTTTTCTGCTAGTTCGACATTTATGCGCCATCTTTATCGCCAGCGTCATCATTAAACATAACATTACGACTACAATTAAACATCCATGCTAATCTTATAAAAGCGAAAGTGAGTTTGTTTGTTTGTTTGTTACCTCTTCACGCTTTAATGGCTTAACCGATTTTGATGAATTTTGGTACAGAGATAGTTGGGAACCAGGAAACGGACATAGGCTATTTTTTTTTAAAAGAGTGGGATATGAGGTAGAAAGTGGGACGAAACGGGAAAATTTATCGTTGCTATTACAAATCAATAAGGCGCTACCGAATTTAACGCGAGTGAAGCCGCGGGCGAAAGCTATTACCTCATACATAGGATTACCTATTTATGGAATTGTAAAGAAATAAATTCGTGCTCACAATTCAATAAACGATCTTTATAAATATTATTATATCAGTATCGAATCGGAATCGGAATATTTAGCGCTAATCCCGCCGACAAACTGTTACGCAGTTTGGCGGGTTTACTAAATGTAAAACAACTTTAAAAAAAAAAAATGTTCATGTACCACAACATCATGCATGTAATCCTTTAAGGGTTAGGCAGAGCGTCCGGCCCTGGTTCAGTCCATGGTCCGGAGTAAGAGGGAATGGGGAGTAGTCACCTCCTTCTGCGAAGCAGTCATGCTAGCGAAGGAGGTGGCCGGGCGGTTCAGATTCTCTCTCTGATGTGATTCCTCAAACCAACCCAGCCGCAATGCAAGCAATGGGTAATGGCGACTGATTTTCATATATTATGAGAATTGTTCGTAATCTATTTTTCATAAATCTAAGTGATAAGGGTTACCCTCTTAAGAAAAGGCCACCCTGCAGCGGGTGAAATCGCTGGATACACAGTTCTGATACAGAATTTTCTGAGTTATTTTTAGTTGTTTAACAAAAACAGGAGCTATTTCCGGAGATAGAAGTTCGATTTTAATGACTGTTCACCCATACACGACCTACCGTTTCTTTAAATACTTTTCATTGTACGATCAACAAAAGAAATAAGTTATCGAGCTTGTTAGATATATTAAGATGATTTTTAGGGTTCCGTTTTTCGTTCCAAAGGGAAAAAACGGATCCATTATTGAATCACTTTGTTGTCCGTCTGTCAAGACTAAAAAAACTCAAAAACACACTAAATTATATTATTATTGCAATCAATATTTATTTGTGATCACAGATATTACACTGAAGGCCTCGTATAAATCTACACTAATATTATAAAGAGGAAGGATTTGTTTTTTTGTTTGTTATGGATCTCTGAAACTCCAAAATTTCTGGACCGATTTTAATAATTCATAATTATTTACCAATCTAAAGCTACACTATTTGCGAGTAACATAGATTATATAAAATGACACTAAAATAAATAGCACCGGAGCATATATGAAAAATGTTGGAAAAACGGGGAAAAAAATATTTTATTAATCAAATATTTCCTAAACCTTCCAATATGTATTCACCTTTACTGCACAAATGACAACATCAGTTAGACAACAATGTTGAAAAAACGGGGAAAAAATATTTTATTAATCAAATATTTCCTAAACTTTCCAATATGTATTCACCTGTACTGCACAAATGGCAACATCAGTTAGACAACAATGTTGAAAAAACGGGGAAAAAATATTTTATTAATAAAATATTTCCTAAACTTTCCAATATGTATTCACCTTTACTGCACAAATGACAACATCAGTTAGACAACAATGTTGAAAAAACGGGGAAAAAATATTTTATTAATCAAATATTTCCTAAACTTTCCAATATGTATTCACCTTTACTGCACAAATGGCAACATCAGTTAGACAACACGAGTTAGGATCATTGACTGACAGTATGCCAGTAACATTGTTAGGAGAGTTCATTATTTTGTCCAGATTTATTTTTAGTCCATTGAAAAGTTACATTTGGGGTTGCATTTTTTAGGGGACGTAATTTTATTTGCGTCCTCTAAAAATGCAAGGTTAGGCCTAAAAAATGTAACATTTCAATGGACTATTTGCTCTATTTTCAGCGCCTCTGTCTAAAGTGATGCTGGCTCTAACGAATACTTAACAAAGTTCTTCTATTTTTTAATAGGTTTGTTTTGTTGACTGTAACGTGAAAAACACATAAAAAAAAATTATAAAAAAGAAAAACCTACAGTGATATCTACTCTAAACATTTCTTCAATCAAAGTTACTTTTTGTTTTAGTTCGTAAACTGTTTGGTCTTTTTTTGTCATAATTTCAAGAAACACATTTCACAAAACGCTTCGTTTTTTAGAGTGTCGAACCTCAAAAAAAAACGGAACCCTTATTAGAACATTTTGTTGTCCGTCAGTCTTCTGTCTGTCAAGACCCTTTATCTCGTGTACGCATAAAGATATCGAGTTGAAGTTAAAACCATATACCTACTCAAATTTGGGATCCCTTTGTTTAAAAAAAACTGATATCAAAATCGGAGGATTGATTTAATCAATCCTTCGGGTCAAAAGATAATATGACCGTTTATGTCGCAAATATATACACAACCCTCGGTGTGTGAGATTGACTCTCTTTTTTCCAGTTTTTAATACCAATACATTGTACGCATGAGAATTGAAAAATTGGGGAGGTCGCCAGTAAATCAATAACTTACATAAGGGAAGCAAATTAAAAATGAATCCGTTTCCCATTAATAATATTACGGGCGAAGCATTTGTAAAAACGAGACACTCATAAACTTAACAGGTGGACGGAAATACTGAATTTTTCAGCACAACACCGGTCCCGCTGAAATTGTTCGAAATACCGAAAATGTTGCCGATAAAAATTGTTTCCCGTCGAATTTTTGTTCATTACAGCTTGATTGTGTGGTGCAAGTTTAGAATAAGAATGAATTCTTTATTAGCGGTGTGTTTTTTAAGTACCAAAAAATATTTTATTCGTTTGTACGACAAACATTATGAACTTGACTAACCAATACTAAAGCACACCGCCATACAAACGGCGAATCGACACCAGAGCCTTAACAATTGTTAATACTGATTTATTTTTGCTTGAGTACATAATAATATGGATATATAGTATATATATTTTTTATTAAAAAAAAATGCCTTGCACTAGGAATTCCTCCTGTATCGTGGGTGTGTTTACAAACATTTAAACTCACATACACAAACAGCCAGACCCGGAACAAATATTTGTTGGTCATACAAATATCTGTTCCGTGCGGGAATCGAACCCCACGACACGCAGCGCAGCAGTTGGTCGCACAGCCACTGCGCCAAACGTATCGTCAATAATATTGTGTTTGTTTATGTTTTCGAGCGAATGGCACTCGTGGGCTGCAGCTGAAAATCAGTGCCAGGTGGCGGCCCTGTGTTGCCATCTGGCATTATTCTGAGCTAAAGCCCTTTTGACTATTTTATATAGTTTAATGTTAAGGTCTTCCTTTTGTTTTTGTTTTTTTTTTTTATAATGCTGAATAAACGGAATTTTCGTTCTTTATTTAGGGACTGTTTGTATAGAATCTGATTCTCCTAACCTACTAGATGGGGATGGGGTGTTTGTTCCCCCACTTCTCCCCAGATAAACACTAGGAAGAGGCGAAGGGCAGTTGTTGTGTTGCCAAAATGATGGCAATAGGCGAGACCTTATTTCATGTCATATGAACACATCTTTACAAATTGGACTTACAGATTAGCCGCAGTGGTCACATACCCAAAATCATATTTAATCATGAATTGCATAAACTTTTATACACTTAACTAGTACAGTTCCCCTTTCCTGATTTGCAGGTATCTGCTACCTGTAGTTTTTGCCCTTGCGCCTTATTTATTGTAATAGCAACGCTAAGTTTTCCCTTTCTTCCCTTTTTCTCCCTCACATCCCATTTTTTTTTTTTAAAAAAGCAAATTAGCCTATGTCCCTCTTCTGGTTCCTAACTATCTCTGTACTAACATTCACCAAAATCGGTTTAGCCATTATTAAAGCGAGAAGAGGTAACAAACAAAAAAACTCACTTTCGCTTTTATAAAATTAGTAAGGATGTTAAGTGACATAATACTTCGAACTGTTTAAAAGTCTACATTTCTTATGTCTTAGACCAAACCATTGCAATACGAGAAAACCGAGTCCACGAGCCTACGAATAAGTTTATTTCGACGACACTAATTGGAAGGACAGATAAATGATTACCATTTTAATTGTTTTTCAAGTTTTGATTGAAGAACGATCCGAGTTTGAGACATCAATCTTACCCAAGGAAATGGTGGAAAATTTTGAAAATATCCATGTCATTAACCTGAATAATGGATTAAGTTCTTGTTTGACTTCACTATTAATTTCCGAAATCACTGAGAGAATAATTATGAATAACAATGTTCTTAGAATGGAAGCTTTATTAATTGTTCTTGATCTTGACTAAATAAAGACTGAACGATTGGTCTAAGAAGTTAAGATTTCAAGAATGAAATTGATTAAAGTTTAGATAAATTTACTTCTTATAACTAAAAAAAACTGTATGATGGAAGAATTGTGTCAATTGTGACAAGGAAAATGGAATAAAGGCTAAAAGATTAAATTCATCTAATAGCTTTCCCCGCTGTGCACGGAGTGCGGAGGAGTGTCAGACTTTAACTGACTAAATTCTATCTATGCTCCTTCTTTTGCCTTTTGTGTTTCTGGGCCGTGGTATCTATTTATCAACAACCCGCAACTGCGGACATACCACCCTTTTAGAAGATATTTCAAAAAGTTAAACGTGTACATTTGGAGCATCCAGAGTTATAAATAGAGATATATTTTGATATTATACTCGTACATAGTTCTCGGTCAGGTTCATTTAATATGTGTCTTGAAAGATGTTAAATTTTAGTTTATCATCATAATTCGAATGTCTTAAGTTCCTGCGGGGGAACTATAACTAAATAAATAAATAAATAAATATCTTTGGACAACTCACACACGGCTATCTGATCCCAAGCTAAGCAGAGCTTGTGTTTTGGTAACCAGACAACTGATATACATACTTATATAATTTATAAATACATACATATTATAGATAAATCACACCCAGACACAGAACAAACAATCATGCTCATCACACAAAGTTTGTCCTGTGTGGGAATCGAACCCACGACCTCCGGCTCAGCAGTCAGGGCGACTAACCACTAGACCAACAGGGCCGTCAAAACTATTTGGGTATTCACTACCATCCACTTAAATCATAATATTTAGCAAAATCATGGATACATCATTCATGTTGGCCTTGTAGATTCTTAGCTTGTTAACTTTTGTAATAGTGTTATTTTATTTTACGTTTTGTAAAACAATGACTTATTGTCGGGCCTATGCTGTCCACTCATACATAGGTACTAACGCTTTAACAACAACATTGTAAAAGCAAATGATTTTAAAAGAGCATCCATTGAGTTTCTCTCCGGTTCTTCTCCATAAGAAATGACAAACCCGCACCATACATTTATTTCTCGACGTTTTATAATTGCCAAGTAGGGCCTTGTGAAATAAAAATATTTTGATTTGATTTGATGTTGACATTACACATACATGTGACAACGATGTAGCTTGGGTATTCAAACTCACACTGCTTTAAATAATAATATTTTACAAAATCATGAACACATCAGTTGAGATTCCTTACTTCCTTACTATCCTTACTAATATTATAAAAGCGAAAGTGAGTTTGTTTGTTTATTTGTTTGTTTGTTTGTTACCTCTTCACGCTTTAATGGCTAAACCGATTTTGATGAATTTTGGTACAGACATAGTTGGGAACCAGGAGACGGACATAGGCTAATATTTTTTTGAAAAAAGTGGGATGTGAGGGAGAAAGAGGGAAGAAAAGGGAAAACTTAGCGTTTGCTATTACAAATCAATAAGGCGCAAGGGGAACTGTGTTACCCCAAATTTAACGCGGGCGAAGCCGCGGGCGAAAGCTAGTATACATATAAAAAAGAAAAACGAAAAGGATGAAAAGCTGCAATAAATACCAGAGTCTTCAAAGACATTCTTAATCATAAAAAATCCTTTACAAGGTCAGAGGCTACCGTGGGCGAACTGCGAGTGTTCACTCGAGCAAAGAAAGCATTAGCCTGGATAAATTAGCTTTAAATCCACAAAGAGGATAGATTAGAGATACACTGTCTTTACTAAAAGCAGGACTTCCGTTTATTATTCTCTTTATCCCTATTTATTTGAGAAATTACTTGAAATATGATAAATCCTTGATTTGCGTGGGATGTGAATCTCAATTTTGCTCAAATCTCAATTTGGAGATATTTTGTTTGATATTTGTATGCTTTTTTTCGGGTGGGAAGTCATCAAAGAACTTCTCAGTGTCCAACTTTTAGTAACTAAAATCCATCCATGTTCCTTCTTTTGCCTTTTGTGTTCCGAGGCCATGGTATCTCTTTCGAACAACCCGAAACCTCGGCTGGTCTATCGGGCATCTCTATTCAACGCGCGTGGAACACGAACGCAGCGTCGACACGGCCTGTCATTATTAGACGGGCGGACGGTGAGATACCCATTGTTCACGGTGAACAATAGGTATCTCACCCCATTGTTCACCGTCCTCATACCCGTATCTACGGTTGCCGGGAGTTGTCTCACGGCACTCGTTACCCGGCGCGTGTGCCGCGAAAGATATATAAAATGCTTAAATATAAGTTCTGCTATCAGTCTATATCAAAACACAATTGACAACTAAAACCTAGTTTCGGCGAAAGAAGATCTTTCTAGACTAAGCGTATAAAGATGATTAGGTTGTTTTTACTCTAATGATGGCTGAAACTAAACAATAGGCCCAATCAGTTGGCGGAGTGGCTGAGCGATCAACTGCTGCGCTGCGTTTCGCGGGTTCGATTACCGCTCGGACAAATATTTGTATGACCTGCAGATAGTTGTTTCGGGACTAGCTGTTTGTGTGTATGAGTTTAAATGTTTGTCAACGCACCCACGATACAAGAGAAATTCCTAAGGTAAACTCAAAGTATTCGCTTTGTTTCAACTGCGAGCGCGACTGCTAAGCGATTGCTAGTTCTGGGTTTGATTTCCAACTTCGGCATAGTTTGAAATAAGTTCAAATAGCAAATACGCAAACTAAAACGATTCACCCTCATTTGGGCCTGTTTCGTTGGATTTTTTATTTTTATATTCATACGAAATGTGGAAATAATTTTCTTTATATTTATGCAGTGACGGATTAAATTTACTGTACGTTGTACTAGGGTCGATTAAATATTTTTTTTAACCTGTAATATTTCCCTATATTTGTAGCGGTTTTATTGGTAAAAATATATTCATATTTATACCTCAAATGTCCAGAAAAAACCTCCTAAACATCCATCATCGCCTATAAACATTTTGTTTTCTAGGAAAAAAACAACCTCAATTTCCGTCAAAACAGAATGAAATAATTTGTAAAAAATACACGTCCGTGTTTTAATATTTCACGCCTGTCACTGGGTGTCCCAAAGTGTTACGGCACACGCCACTCGGTATCCGCAGATTAACCGTCGAGGTCGAAAACCAGTCTCCTGGGGCTTTCCTGAAAAAAAAAAACAAAATTGTCGAAACTTTTTTAACTTACCTTTTTCCCAGTTGCGCATGCTTCACGGGAAACTACTAAAATAAACCGCATTTTAACGACCCTCTGTGAAATAGAGCTCGTTTTTTTCCTTTCTTTTTTTTTGAATTACCGTACAGGTTTTGTAGCTGGAGTCTTTGGTCCAATTTTTGATCACTCGACTGTGTTCCGAACGGGTTTTCTAGATAGAATGAATAGTGTTTTTCGACGGATGTTTCGTTCGGAAATTCGTGTAGTTTAGCTAAGAGTTAAGTTTGAGTTGTGTGTGGTATTGACAGATCTTTTAAATCTTTGCTGGAAGACTGTTTTTGTTTCAGGAGCTAAGTTTAAGTAGATTTCAATTTTTAACTTTCGTATACATACAATGTATAGAATGCATAGTTTTATTTTGCGGATGAAAAATCATCAAATAAACTCTCCCCCCTCTGGGCGGAGCGGAAAGGAGTGGTAGACTTTATTTGACTTGACCAAATCCCACCCTTGTTCCTTCTTTTGCCCTTTTTGCCCCTGGGCCGCGGAAAACTTCTTCTAACAACCCGCAACCCTGGCAGTCGGTAGCCCTGGCAGCTGCCTTTGCTTTGCTGACATAGAATGCATGGTTGACGGCTTTGTGATGAGTTTATTTCTACTCTGTATATGTCAACTATTCTGTATAATTCAAAATCAGTAACGAATTAAAGAAAACAACACCTAAACGAGTGCTTCAATAAAACAAGCCAAATTTTTTCCAAAAATATCCTTTCACATGCCCTTGAAACCGTATTGAAGAAAGTTTTTCCTCATCAGCCGCCGTATTAGCTTTTATTAGGGTTCTCTGACGAAGATATAAAAACTTCTGGTTGTAAAAATATAGTTCGAGGGTTCTTGTCATGTTTGAGGTGCGAAAGAATTGAATTATGCTAATAAAGTGTTAGGATATTTTTATGAAGGGACACGTTCTCTAGTGGTTTATGTGACTCATGAATAGATTTATTCACGATCTTATTTCTGACTGATAGGTGTTTTCGAAGACTTGTATTGAAAAAATATTTATCTTCAACTTTTTTCCCAAATATTTGTATGACCTACAGATAGTTGTTTCGGGTCTGGTTGTCTGTGCAATACAGGAGAAATTCCTAGTGTGGGGCAACGTTTTTAGGGTTCCGTAGTCAACTAGGAACCCTTATAGTTTCGCCATGTCTGTCCGTCCGTCCGTCCGTCCTCGCTTAATCTCTGTGACCGTTAGCACGAGAAAGCTGAAATTTGGTTTAAAAAAAATGTTTTATTAGGGTAGCCACCCTATATGTAAAGTGGGAAGTGATTTTTTTTTTAATTTCAACCCTAACGTGTGATATATTTTTGGAAAGGTATTTAAAAATGAATAGGGGTTTACAAAATTCATTTTTTGATAATGTCAATAATTTCGGAAATAATCGCTCCAAAAGTAAAAAACAATGTGTCCCTCTAACTTTTGAACCTTAAGTTTAGAAAATATGAAAAAAATCTGAAAAGTAGAACTCTATAAGGACTTTCTATGAAAATTATTTTGAACTTGATTGACACAACAGTTTTTGTACAAAAAAGACAAAAAGTTTTACAAAATAATTTCTGGATTAAGTTTGTAGTATAATCGTATATGCAAGCTTTTTTTGTAACTTCGTTTACATATTTTATTATCCTGAACGTATCTTTTTTCAAACAAAAAAAGAATTATTGAAATCGGTTCTCGCAATCCAAAATTACCACCGAAATTGCACGTCTTTGTAGTAATTAGTTACCCAATTCCTCGAGAGATGGCGCTGTAGGTACTTATTACATTGGATCGGGTATTACCGAATTGTTCGGTTGGCCTCATAACTGGGAACACTTATTGTGACGGACGGGAAACTACGGAACCCTACACTGAGCGTGTCCCGACACGCTCTTGGCCGGTTTTATTTTTTAAAGAAAGAATACCAAAAACAACTCTTAGACTACACCTCTGCTTCACCTTTTAAAGTTTACAAGCGTGATAAAATGTTATTTATTTAATTAGTACCCGAAAAAATATAAAAAAAATTAAGTCTCTTGTAATAAGCAACACACAATATTAGCGTGTAGTTAAAATTTTGGCACGAGCCCTAATGATCTTTTCAACTGTCTATAAAAAGGTCAATAACCTAAAGCATAAACAGTATACTGTTCTTAACTCCACTTCAGCTAAATATAACCACAGCATGACTAAAAGATGCATACAATTAAATTAGTGACCTGTATTAATGCCCCGTTCCAATAAACAAAAACGACTCGTTTTGCTTACGGATAGTTGTATTTTGACATAAGTCTCATAGAACTTGGAATTGGAACGGGGCATTAATCAAGTTTACTACGGAACCTTTACCCAAAACTCCAACTTACTAGAAAAATAACTAGCAAAAAAAAGCTTAACTCAATGAACAGATTCCACATGAATTTTGCGTTGGAAGTCGACTTAATAATTTTTACACTACCTCCACGAAATGATACGCTCGTATCGGACCAATCCACACTTGCCATACCGTTGCTGATAAATTAAATTTTGCAGCGAACTGACGGCCGGAGCGATAAACGAAATAACGCAGGAATACGGGACTCGCGAGCTACTGTGAAAATACTCACTGGACTCTACATGGTTTTGCATGTAAATATCTTGCACATTCGTATTTTTTTGGTGGTAGCAGGGTGATTTAATGGTGCGGCAACTGGCCTGTTTTTTGTCGATAATTTTAGCCGATTTGAAGCCAATTTGTGCGCGTTTCCTGGCACGTTCCCGAAGCATGATATGCGAGAGATTTTCCGAACCTCAATTTGTAAGGTAATTGTACACCTATCAATCATGCGTGCTCTAAACCAGCTGGATTGCAGCACGATTTTTGAATCGATATACGGAAAGCGAATTCAAATCGGAAAATTGAGCTACATTAGAGCAATTCCACTCGAGCGCCAAAATACGTGCGTGATTTGGGCGATAATTTGGAGGTCGCTACTGATGACTTTCACAAGTGGAAACGATCTACACTTTTGGCTCCTAATACGCCATTTTAAGCTCTACCGTTACGTTTTTTTTTTTTCGATTTTCTCGTCAAATGAAATTGTTCACCTTATGTTCTTGCGCTCTGTTCAGGATGGTGATGCTTGCGTCTAGTAGGATACACCCGCGTGTTTTAATGTGTGGCAGGTCACGTTGCATTGACTCTTAATGACTCTTAACAAACTTAAAGCTATCACAAAATTAAGTTTTAAAATTAGTGTGTAACTCGAGGCCAAGAGCTTAAGATCTTAAACCGTTCTTAGCTTCAAAAACGAGCTAGCAAAAAAAGGTAGTCCCTTTTTCATTCTTAATACGTTCCTGTCTTCACCCACAGAACTATTCCTTTGTGTCCTAACTCGTAAAAACTGTCTCATGACAAACGATCTTAAGGTGTAAGTTTTACCAGGTCGCTGTCTAAAATAAGCCCCGCAAACCAAACCGCAGTATCCAGTATCTCAACAAATGTAAGATTCGTCAAAACGGAATGCCTATGTAAAACACATAGTCTCTCTTATAGTCTGATGAACGTATTACAACAAGATATGGCTAGAAAAGAGTGTACTGAAACCATAAAAGCAATTGACGACACGGTTTGCGCAGTGACTGAGCGATCGACTGCTACGTGTTGCGGGTATAATTCTCAAACGAAAGAAATATTTGTACAGCCTACATATAGTTTTTCCGGGTCTGGCTGTTTGTGTATGTAAGTTTAAATATTTGTAAATGAGCCCACAGTATAGGAGAAGTTTCTAGTGTGTGTGGGGCAAAATTAAAAAAAAATATGATTATAATAAAAAAAATATATAGCTTTTCAATAGTTCCGTACCTCAAAAGGAAAAAACTGTACCCTTTTTTATCCGTCTGTCAAGACCCTTTATATCGGGAACGCGTGAAGGTATCGAGTTACGTGAAATTAAACCACATATTTGATCTGTAATCCCTCGCAGCTCTGAAAAAATAACCACCAAAGTCTGTCACAAGTTTGTACGGAACCTTCGGAGCGTGAATCCGACTAGCACTCGACCGATTTTTCTTTAAATTTCTTGTGAAGCTCTAATTATTACAATTAGTTCTTTTCATGCAAGATCTTAAAAGTTGAGATAATTTAAATGAGAACAGAATTTCTGTTTTTTTGAGATACTGCTTTTTGTTACACGAGAACAGAATAATAAATTGTCGCCAACACAAACTTAATAACGCTGTATCTATGAGAAATATTGCTTCAGTAATATTTCTGAAGACTTTTACTATGAAAAGATTTCTGATTCTTTTCGCTTTAGGCGGAGTGTTCGGGCAAAATTACAACATGGTTTGTTATGATGTTTGAGGTTATATAATAAGGATAGGTTATGTAGCTACAATATTTCGTATAAGAGATACCTTCGCTTATTCTTACAGATATAGGCATCTGTAAGAATAAGCGAAGGTAAGGGTTTTTGATTAGCTATTGTGTTCAAAGGCGACTACTGAGAAAACAAATAATAGATACATAGGTATTTATTTGGTAAACTGGAATAAAGGCTACAGAATAATGACGGTAAATATAAAAAAGCAGTGTTTTATTAAAAAATATAATTAATAGTAACCACAAAAAAGCATGCTTTGATAAGATCTTATACCTTTTTATTAATAATAAGAAAATTAAATGGCGTGACCTAGCTAACCATTAGTTGTCTTCCAATCTAAAAATTTATGCAAAATTTCAGCTCAATTAAACTCAAAAGCATTTATTTTAATTAGACCATTAAAGGCACTTTTGAATATCAAGAAACAAAATTGTAAAAGTACTGTAGTTGCCCATTCCAAAGCGTTGAACTCTATGGAGAAGAATGGTTAAGCAACTCAAACCACATCAGCCGATGACGCAGGTCTGTGGACGGTAAGCAATAGGTTGCTCACCGACCGTCCGTCTAGTGACGACAGGATGTGTTTACGGCGCGTTCGTGCTCCACGCGTCTCAAAGAAATGTCAGTCATAACAATACATAACCTCCGACACGAAACAGAACCTCTTAAAAGAAGAAAAGTATACGTACAATATTTTAATCACTTTCTGTAAGTAAAAAGTTTATCTGCTCGTAATAAGTAGGGGGTCCTCAATTAGATGTAAAAGAATGTTTGAATACATGAAACTGAAAACTGACTGTTTTATGTCTTACCGGAGTTTCGGGTCCTTCAAAAGAGATACCGCGGCTACGAAACACAAAGGGCAAAAGAAGTAATATAGATGGTATTAGTTAGTAAAAGTTTAACCCGTTACCGATTCGCCCAGAGCGGAAGAAGGTTTTTGATTATTTCCCATCCGAAAAAAAGGGGAACAACCACCGTTAAAGCATAATATTTATTTTCCACCGTCACCCGATTAACGCGAATGCCCGGCTTATCGGCCTCATCAGTAACATTTGCTACATTTCTACTTTGATACGTGGCCATTCGTAAAATGTAGGCTTTAATTAAGCCTTTATTGCTTCGAAATCGATTCCCATCATTTGCATATGAATGTTTTTGTTCACGTGAAAATGTTGGGCGAATTATTTTGTTTTCATATGTTTTGTTCAATATTTTTGGTTGTTCTGTTATAATGAGTTTTGAATGGGAAATGGTTTGTGCTTATGTTTAGAGTTAAAAAAATAAATAAATGTATAAATGTTTTTTTAAGACACGTATACGCATAAACGTGCACTACCTACACTAACTTAACACATATAGAGCTGCTTTAATTTTTATTTGTTTTTACTCTTGAGTTATATTATTGCTTTTCTTTTTACAATTGTCTTCTTCTTTTTCATTGTTAATAAAGATACCACTTAAGGGAAAAGTAAGATAGCTCCGAAACAAGTACTAGTGTAACTTACTGGGGCTGACTCAATTGATGTATGAAACAAGGCTTAAGATAAAATAAATATTTTTGTATATGCTTACAAAATTTTGTGGAAAAAGTGCCCTTTATGAGACCGCCATCAAACACTGTACATCAAATTAAGTAATTGTGCCGAAAAATATTTAGTAAAATAACAAAAATTGGGAGCTGTCTAGGCAACGAAGTTATTTATTATTATGTACAAAAAACCTGTATACACTCAAAAATAATAATCGTCGCGACACCACACTGTTCAATGCGAAATAGAAAAACGAAACAAAAACAAATAGGTTGCTTTACATGAGAGAGAGACAGACAGAAAAACAAGCGCACGCCATACGGCTTACAAAAAAAGTAAAAAGTGTCGTTACAACTTTGGTCTTAATTTTTTCCATCTAACCCACTACAAAAAAAAAATTCTCAGGTTTTACAATACGCTCAATGTTACATACTCAAAACATTCTGATGTTGAATGCATTGAATAATACAAGCAAAACTCGAAATCTAAGTAATATATTGCACATGGGGCCGTACATGAGCCTAAAAGACGTCGAGAAAAGGTCCACGGTACGTTGATCATTTCCTAAGGAGAAAAACTAGCAAAAAAACTCCATGGTTACTCTTTGCAAATCATTCGGTTTTACTATGTTATTTAGTACAGGTTACGTTAAATCTATTTCAGGATATTTCGTGATGGATTCCGATGTAAAGGCATGTTGACGAAAGCGGTCATGGCTCGTAGTTATACAAGTTTCTGCCCGGCTGACTTGAGATTTATTTACGTTTGACTGGGGTTTCAAAATACGAAATCGGAATTTGTTTGTATTATTTCTTAGATATATTGATCATTGGTAAAAAAGAATTTAAGGTATAGTTTCTCCTGACTGGGTTGCGAGTCTCTGCCGAGGTCGCGGTTTGTTCGAAAAAGATACCGCGGCCCCGGAAGAAAAAGTGCAAAATAAAGAACATGGGTGAGTTTTAGTCAGTAAAAGTCTGACAACCCCCCGCTCCGCCCAGAGTGGAGGAAGTTATTTGTTGATTTTCCTAAAATAGGTCTAGCTCTAATAATCTCGGTTTTTATTTGTTTTCTGATTCCAAAAACTAATAAGCACTCATTATTATTATCTGCTTATCCTTTTCCCATCTATGTTAAAGTCGATTTCCAGTCTTACAAAATGTAGCTGAAGACAATCCATCTATCAATTCAATTCATGTATCTGACCTCAACCACCCAGTTACTGTCATGAGGTATTCGGTGCCCCTCGGTAAGACAAAGAGTTATAAGTACTCAAAGCTACACTAATCTACACAAAAACCGACTCCAAACAGTTAATCTCTATGACAACAGCAAGAAATACAACTACCATGTCTACATTTACATTCACCCACAAATCGCCAGGGACAATTGAAACCCCCGCGCTAAAATAAACAAGGACAACATTAATACGTAGAACGACATCCAATGTGTCTCCAGTGCCACATTTGGGGGCTCTGAAGCGAAAAACCAATAACGTAAATATGCCTTGACTGTAACTGAGTTTCAAGGAAGGTTACGAGTCCAATAATTTTGGGGTTAACCCTCATTAAAATTTATACTGGACACAATGTTGAGCAACAATCGTGTAATTATTTCTCTCTTGTTCCATGAATCACTAAATATGATGCAGAGTAATTGATTAGTGTCTGTTCTGGGTATAATTGAGGTGAAAAACATAAGCTGTGATGTTAAAAAAAAACCGGCCAAAAGCTATTTAGACTGGACACCGAGGGTCCGTTCAAACTTGCGACATAAATGGCCATATCTTTTGATTGCTTAAAGGTTTGTTTTTTTTTCACAGCACAAAGACACTACAGAATAAGAACCTATATGGTTTTAACTAGCTTCCTCCCGTGATTTCGACCGCGTGGCATAGTTTACTTTGGGCTAACGCTAACTTTAACCTGCGTGATGATCGAAAAAACATATCTTTGTCTCCTCTTTCATCAACTATCTCTGTACCAACATGCATCAAAGTTTCTTTAGCCATTTAGGCGTGAAGACGTAACAAACAAACTCACTTTGGCTTTTGTTATATTAAGTAAGAATTTCAATTCGAAACCTCCACGCAGTCTTGAGATAAAGGGTCTTGACAGATAGACAGAAGGACACAAAGTGATCCAATAAGGGTTCCTTTTTTCTTATGAGGTACGGAACCCTGAAAAGAACAATAATATTTCAAGCAAAAATATAATACCTACACAAGAAATATTTAAAGTTGAAAAAGTGAGTCTAGAATCATGTGTTTAGAATTTGCGCTTAGATATCATGTATATTAGCCATTGCGTCGTTATTTCTTTTGTTTACCATGAACACAGAACATATTATATGTTGTCTACAAACAACACTGCAACGTTCTATGAGGCCAGTAACATTGTTTCCAATGCAACACAAAAAACATGTTTTGAAACAATGTGCAACTTGTTGCCAATGTGTACGGGGCCTTAAGATAAATTAAGCTTGAATTTCTTGTTGGTTTTGCTATGAACACATTTGGAGGTTCAGGTATTGTCTAAGGTTTCTGGCTTCGACAGCGCGTTAGTGTTCCACGCGCGCCTCAAACAGATGTCAGCATAGCAGAGGAGCATGCTAAGGTCACCGCCTGCCGGGGTTGCGGGTACTTACACCTTAGGTAGACTGGTGGAAAATGCCTAAGGCATTAAAGTTTGGCTTTATATACAGTTTTGACTTGTCCATAAAGTTTTAATAAATAAACTAGCTGGCGCCCGCGGCTTCGTCCGCGTGATATCGAAAAAAATATTATGTGTGTCATTCTCACATAATAATCTACCTCTGTGCCAAATTTTATCAAGATCCGTTCAGCCGTTTTGTCGTGATAGAGTAACAAACATCCATACATCCATACATCCTCACAATCATTCGCATTTATAATATTTGGTAGGAAGTAGGATAGTAGGATACTTTACACTTTACTTTTAAAGCAAAGACAAGTAAGGCCCTATGAGCGGCATAAAATGTCTTACACCAGTTTAGAAATAGAAAGAAGGATTTTTTCCCAAGGGACAATCGACGTCACGGAGTTATACATATCTGTAGGCCTACCATGACGTCTTAAAGCAATCTTAAAGCAAAACTTATTCCACTGAGGGAAAGAGATGGTGCTAGACACCATGTATAGCTCTGTCTTTTTCCCTCAGTGGAATAAGATCTGCTTTATGACGTCATGGTAGGGTAGCAGTTATTTGTACGTAACGACGACTCGTTTGTATCATTCAGACAAAATGTAACAGTTTTTTTGAGCTACTCCCATTTAAGAATTAAATGAGACCCTATTACTAAGACTCCGCCGTCCATCTGCCTGTCTGTTTGTCCGTCGGTTCATCTGTCACCCGGCTGTATCTCATCAACCGTGATAGTTAGACAGTTGAAATTCACAAATGATAACAAATACTAAAAACAACAGAATAAAATTAATATGATACAACAAATATATTTTTTGCCCTTTTATAGATGATTCCGACTCGAACATAACCAGTTTATTTTTTTTAAATGTGTAGATTTCTCTCTGGCGATTCGTAAAAAAATGTCTAGGTCATGACCCATTCACAAAATTAACGTGACTTTAATAAGATAACTTTGACAGGTCGTCGTGACGTATATTAATTAACCCACTCACTAATTAAAATAATTGTTCTACTTCGGAATTAACTACTCTTTTGAAAGGAAATTTCTAGATTTGTAGGTTGGCACTAATGTAGATTTATTAACGTGTTACCTTCGCAAGTGTGGGGGCCTTTGAACTTGTGACTAATTTATTTTCTATGAATTTCTATGTATTTACGGATCGTGATGGTGGCAAATTGTGACACCAGGTTAGGCACCTGCCAGGGCCACCGCCTGCTAGTGTTGCGTATCTCTTTCAAACAACCCGGGTCAAAAAGGCAATAGAAGGAAAATGGGTGGGTTTTAGTCAGTAAAAGTCTGGCACTTCCCGTTATTTGATGATTTCGGAAGGGAAATCATCAAATAATTTGACGTTGTTTGATGATTTCCAATTCGAAAAAAAAAGTATGGTTGATGGGTCATGTAAACGTAATTTATTGTTTTAAAATTTTCTGATTTCACGTTGATGTCTCGTTGGTCTTGTGGTCGCAAGCGCAACTGCTGAACATGAGGTTTTGGGTTCGATTCTCAGGTCGGCCAAAGTGTTATTGGGTTTTCCCATTTATGATTTCTCCATGGCAGCATCGGAGTTGTGTCTGGTTGATGGCAATAGGGTCACCCCTGTTTTATGGGACTTAATCATAGCTGGTGAAACGAGGTTTTAAATATTAATCCATAATCGTAAGGGTATATCCATTCGATTTTGGTGCAAAAAGTCTCATTCGTATGCTGTAGTGGCTCACATTATATCATCATCAGCACTATTTCCAAAATAGTGAAGAATTCAGTAAACAATGGAAGAGATTTCTAAATGAGCGAAGCGGTATCTTTGTGCTCTTTTGTCTTTACTTATGTATTTTTTCATAATGTGTGTACATAAAATATAAATCAATTCTTCCAATCAGATATGAGGCCCTCATCATGGCAATGAGACAAAAGATCTCAATGACATGATGATTGCCAGGAGAGCTATAGACAATTCTATTGGGAATCTCGTAGAATTCTCTAATTACTCCCAAACAGTGCTAAAGTCCATAACACACAAACAACACAAGTACGTCAATCACTTGAGTTTCCCAAAACATTTGTTCGAATGTTTTCAAACATTCCTTTAAGTACCACTAATACACGTCGTTGGTACTGACCAACACGGAGTTGAAACTATAAATTATCATTAGTATGAACTAGGTTTTAAACACCATATAAATCACCTTCGAATGTTTACTGTTGTGGTGAAGTGCCGTAAGTTATTTATTCTAAGTTTAAAGAAAAAAATCATACTCGTGTATACTAGCTTATTCCCAAAGCATTGCTTGCATGAAGTTTAGTATCTCACAGAATCATATAATAATAATAATTAAGCAAATTCAATTTACATTTATAATAACAGTATAGGTCGAATAAAGTGCATGCAATGTATAAACATAATTAACAAAATAAAAATATTTAATTAAATATCCCCTTCAATTTGTAGAGATATTACTTCTCTACAGATTGAAGGGGCCCACGGGATCATACCACCTACGAAATGTTGTGATGGTCGAGAGGTTCAGTGTTTGCCTCTCATGCGTACGGTTGTGATTTCAAATCCTGGAATTGTGTATCAATATACAATGTACTTTCTATAGTTTATCTAAAACATCACAGACAACGGTGAAGGAAGACATGGTTAGGGAACCCGGATTTATAATTGATATATCTATGTAAATCTGAAATCAATCGCCAAACCTTCTCGAGCAAGCGTGACGATCAATGGTCGTGTCTTCTCTGTATTAGAAGTGGCCTTTGCCCAGCAGTGGGACAGATATAGGCTGGTATTATTATCATACTCATCTGCTTAGCCTTTTCCCAACTATGTTGGGGTTGGCTTCCAGTCTTACCGGTTGCAGCTGAATACCAGTAATTTACATGAAGCGACCGCCTATCTGACCTCCATCATCCAGTTAGTACTGGGTAATACGATACCCCTTGGTAAGACTGGGTGTCAGACTTTCGGGACACTGACTATCTGTAACGACTGTCAAAGATCTACGAATGACAGCCGGAACCAACAGCTTAACGTGCTTTCCGAGGCACGGAGGAAACTTGTCATGTAACGGGTGGACACCCATTCACAGACCAACCTAGGCAAGCGCAGCTTAAACTAAAGATCGACCTGATCGGCTGCTATTATTTAGCCACAAGCTCTTCTTTTTATTATCATACTGCCACGATAAAAATCATCAACGTGTAAATCCAAGTTACAAACTAGGTGTTTGCGAAATTTCATATTGCCTCGTGATGGTATGAAAAACTTCTACAGTGAAAATTGCTTTTCAATTTTGCTAACTCTATATTATACACTTCATTGCCAGTAACTGAATACTTACCACCGCCGTATCCTTCTAGGCATAATTATAACACAAAAGAAAATACATGACATAATTTTCCAACTTTCTTTTCTTCGTGTTTTCCTTTATTTAAACACAGAACATGAAGACAGTAATGTAATGAAAACAGTCGCCAATCAGCTAAAAGCGTTGAAGATACTAAAGTTTCAAGAAGTTTATTAACCGTTTGTATGAATTACAGACACAATTAAAAACGCATTTTGTCTCGCGTGGATCTACGTTCCGGCATACAAGGGCTTCACACGGATGCATCCACAAAAAGCGACCCACAATAGTTCGAGTTTACTAAACTAACGGCACGGTTGGCGCAGTGGCTGAGCGATCGACTGCTCCGCTGCGTGTCGCGGGTTCGTTTCCCGCACGAAACAAATATTTGTATGACCTGCAGATAATTGTTTCGGGTCTGGCTGTCTGTGTATGTGAGTTTTCAATGTCTGTAAACGCACCTACAATACGGGAGAAATTCCTAGTGTAGGGCAAGGTTTAATAAAAAACAAAACAAACAAACCAATTTTGTCTGCACGGTTGGCGCAGTAGTTAAGCGATTGGCTGCCGCGCCATGTGTCGCAGTTTTGATCCCCGCACTGAACAAATAGTTTTGTAACCGACACGTAGTTTTACCGGGTCTTACTATTTTTGTGTGTGAGTTTAAATGTTTGTAAACGTACCCACGATACGGGAAAAGTTTCTAGTTTACACTAGAAACTTTTCCTTAAAAATTACATCAATTGACGCAATGTCCATTTCCAAATCTTGGCATTCTTTGCTTAACCTGATACGGTCACCGAGCCATTTCCAAACCTTGGCAACAGTTACTTAACCTGTGTCGGTCACCAATCCATTTCCAAACCTTGGCATTAGTTGCTTAACCTGTGTCGGCCACCAATCCATTTCCAAACCTTGGCATTAGTTGCTTAACCTGTGTCGGCCACCAATCCATTTCCAAACCTTGGCATTAGTTGCTTAACCTGTGTCGGCCACCAATCCATTTCCAAACCTTGGCATTAGTTGCTTAACCTGTGTCGGCCACCAATCCATTTCCAAACCTTGGCATTAGTTGCTTAACCTGTGTCGGCCACCAATCCATTTCCAAACCTTGGCATTAGTTGCTTAACCTGTGTCGGCCACCAATCCATTTCCAAACCTTGGCATTAGTTGCTTAACCTGTGTCGGTCACCAATCCATTTCCAAACCTTGGCATTAGTTGCTTAACCTGTGTCGGCCACCAATCCATTTCCAAACCTTGGCATTAGTTGCTTAACCTGTGTCGGCCACCAATCCATTTCCAAACCTTGGCATTAGTTGCTTAACCTGTGTCGGTCACCAATCCATTTCCAAACCTTGGCATTAGTTGCTTAACCTGTGTCGGCCACCAATCCATTTTTAAACCTTGGCAACAGTTGCATAAACTGTGTCGATCACCCATCCATTTCCAAACCTTGACATTAGGTGCTTAACCTGTGTCGATCAAACAACCATTTCCAAACCTTGACATTAGTTGATTAACCTGTGTCGGTTACCCATCCATTTCCAAACCTTGGCATTAGTTGCTTAACCTATGTCGGTCACCCATCCATTTCTAAACTTTGGCATTAGTTGCTTAACCTGTGTCGGTCACCCATCCATTTCTAAACCTTGGCATTAGTTGCTTAACCTGTGTCGGTCACCAATCCATTTCCAAACCTTGGCATTAGTTGCTTAACCTGTGTCGGCCACCAATCCATTTCCAAACCTTGGCAAAAGTTGCATAAACTGTGTCGATCACCCATCCATTTCCAAACCTTGACATTAGTTGCTTAACCTGTGTCGGTCACCAATCCATTTCCAAACCTTGACATTAGTTGCTTAACCTGTGTCGATCAAACAACCATTTCCAAACCTTGGCATTAGTTGATTAACCTGTGTCGGTTACCCATTCATTTCCAAATCTTGGCATTAGTTGCTTAACCTGTGTCGGTCACCCACCCATTTCTAAACCTTGGCATTAGTTGCTTAACCTGTGTCGGTCACCAATCCATTTCCAAACCTTGACATTAGTTGCTTAACCTGTGTCGATCAAACAACCATTTCCAAACCTTGACATTAGTTGATTAACCTGTGTCGGTTACCCATCCATTTCCAAACTTTGGCATTAGTTGCTTAACCTGTGTCGGTCACCCATCCATTTCTAAACCTTGGCATTAGTTGCTTAACCTGTGTCGGTCACCCATCCATTTCTAAACTTTGGCATTAGTTGCTTAACCTGTGTCGGTCACCAATCCATTTCCAAACCTTGGCAACAGTTGCATAAACTGTGTCGATCACCCATCCATTTCCAAACCTTGACATTAGTTGCTTAACCTGTGTCGGTCACCCATCCATTTCCAAGCTTTGGCATTAGTTGCTTCACGTGTGTCGGTTCATGAATTTTGCTGCTGATTAAGTGGCCATTTCTAGGCAAAACTTTAGAAACGCGATTTTTCTTAATTTTATATAGGGCGACCATTGTGTCCGTGATGTGATGCAGTATCTAATTGGGTAGTTGACACCATTAACAAATAATTTAAAAACACAAGTTTACTGAAAGAACACCTTATTCTAGACCTGAGAACTCCATTCATTTCAAAATAACTTTAAAATTCGATTTTTAGTTGCTTTTAAATCAATAAATAGTTGCATCATTGGCTTGACAACTTAGTGACGTCATCGGTTGCGAGTCCCATACAAAATCTATGGGGGAAGCGCGTTTTGACAGCTCATAAAAAGTATGTTAATTGATTGGTGGTGTCAACTACCCTATTGTCTATGAGTCAATTTAAATTCTAAATTGGAATTTTATTTTCAAATCTTCGTCTTCTTTTTTCAGCCCGATCTGATTTTGTTTGGATTCCTGTGTTGTGTCTTTTTTTGCATCAAATAATGAGTTAATTATCCATCAATGGTCCTTGGAACTTGATTTTGTTCCATAATCCAGGTATTCGAATCGTACATTCAAAAACAGTCCACAATTTAAATCCACGACACACCGAAACAGTTCAAACACAAGTGTATAAATCAACATCAGTTGTTTACAAACTCCGACACTATTAGTGCCAAACTAGTGTAAACAAGTTGCAAGAAAACGATAAAATTCTAGTGTTAGTGCACTAAGTTTATCTGTTCTTTAGAGTTGTTGTGCAGACACCCGTAAAGTGGCAAGTGGAGCTTGTGAATTTAGGTATTAAGTGCGCTGAGGATATTGTTTAGTTTAGTTAGGGGATTGAAAATGGGGGACTTGGGAAATAATAACTTTTGCGTAGAAGTTATAGGGCTACCTACTTCAAAAGGAAAAAAAAAACGGAATCCTTATTGGATCACTTTGTTGTCCGTCTGTCTGTTAGTCAAGACCCTTTATCTCGGAAACGCGTGAAGGTATCAAGTTCAAATTAACACCATATACTCTCCTCCGTGGTCTCTATGTGCTGTAAAAAAACAAGTCTACGCAGTCTAAAGATATAGTTGTATTAGTCGCAAGTTTGTACGGAACGCTCGGGGCGCAAGTCTGACTCGCCCCTTTTAAAAAAATATGATCTGAGAGTTCACCGTTCCAGGGTTGCGGGTTGTTCGAAAGAGATAACACGGCCCCGAAACATAAAGGGCAAGAGATGGTCTGAAACTCACCCCCCCCCCCTTGCTCCGCCCAGAACCAGAGCGGGAAAACTTATTTGATGATATCCCATACTAAAAAAAAGTCTTTTTTACTGCTACGGTTTGTGTTTGTTAAGCGAAAAAATAGCCCAATGGAAACGGCCAGGGATTGAAATCCCGGGGTTGCGGGTTGTTCGAACGAGATACCATGGCCTACAAAGGGTAATAGAAGAAACATAGGTGGGTTTTAGTCAGTACTCCGCTCAGAGCAGGGCAAGTTATTTGATGATTTCCCATCCGCAAAAAAATGGGATTGGAATTCAGACTTATTTAAGCCTCATCTGCTTAACCCTTTACTAAAAGATGTAAATTATTTCATCAAAATTGCACTTAAACGTGAGAAAAGAATTACTGTACCTTAAAAATTCTTCACATCGCTGTCAATAGGAAAAATAAAGACAATTAATTAGACACAAGACCTTATAAAATAAGGACCAATAACATTTCCAAATAAAATCATAAAAATACTAGCGTTTAAAGTCCAACACCTCGGCAAAGGCCTCTCCTTATATAGAGAAGGCACGAACATAGATCACCACGCTAGCTCAAACCGGGTTGTTGATTTCAACTATCGATTTAATATTACACGATATTCTAAACGCAACCTCGGCCGTCGGTATTAATTTATTAAATAGCTAGTTTGCCGCCATTCCCCCGGCACATTCTTCGACGCAATAATGACAGCTATTTTAATTATGAAGAGCGATCTTCGTAATTAACGTTTAATATTATGTCTTGGGTATTAATATTTAGGCAGTTTAAGTTTAAACTCAAGTTAGTAAGCTTTACGATGGGTTGAGAGTTGATTGGGGTAGGGTTGTGACATTTAAAATGATTGTCAAGTCTATCTCGCTATCACAATATTATTATGATATTCCACCGAGAAAGACATAACAAAAAACGATGTTTTCATCAAGCCTTAATTATTCAAAAGATTCTTTATTCATCCAAAAATATCACACTTTTTTTTTCTCCCTAGCAACACAATCAATAACACAAGAAACTTCACATCCCCATCCATATTTATCTGTATCCGCCATCTTGATATTTACATATTTATCATATCGCCGACAAAAAAGGGAATGGCGGCTAAAAACCGCGAGATATGTTAGCATTTACATATTTATATAAAAAAGATGTTTTCAATTTTCCTTTTGGCTTTTATTTATTTGAGTTTTTTCTTTGCGGAAATAAAAGCTTGCATTAGTCATGGGAGATATGGGTTTTGGGAAATCTGTCTCTGATTGCTTCACCCCAATAAAGAAATACCAGGGATTTTTGTTAAGTAATTAAAGAGATAATTGAACCACCCGTTACATATCAAACTTCCTCCGTGCCTCGGAAAGTACGTTAAGCCGTTGGTCCCGACTGTCATTTGTAGATCTTTGACAGTCGTTACAGGAAGTCAGTACCAAGGGGTATCGCATTACCTGGTACTAGCTGGGTTGTGGAGGTCAGATAGGCAGTCGCTCCATATAAAATACTGATATACAGCTGCATCGGGTAAGACTGGAAGCCGACCCCAACATTGTTGGGAAAAGGCTAGGCAGATGAATTAAAGAGATAATTGAGGCCAGTTTTGCTGACAAACTCGTCTTTTTAATCTATACTATATAATAACATGATAACTACAAGACACACGGTTATTAATAAGCATATCAATTTGTTAAGCCTCTGAATTTTCCAGGATTTTTTTTTTCATATTTCTATTTCTACGCTTAATTTTTTTCGCAGCTGAACCAAACTTTATTAAATAGAGTACCTACTTTCTATTATTTCACTTCATGTCTTTATATTTCTTTCTAATTAAAAAACCATTACGTCAAAGAACCTGCACTTAAAATAATCAACTTAAGTTTTGCCGAACAACATTCTGTCGTGTAGCTTTAAAATAGCTTTTTAGATAAAGTGACTGTTGATCAGCTATTCCATTGAGGGAAAGAGACAGAACTTTACAGGGTGTCTAGCACCATCTCTTTCCCTCAGTGGAATAAGTTCTGCTTTAAGACTTTATGGTCAAGGCCTACTGACCTCCAAAACTCAGTTAATCGAATCATTAATCCATGAGTTGACCTCGGCAGATGTAGTGGTACCTTGGATCGACACGTTCACCTGTTCTCATTAAGCTATGAACGTTAATCCATTTATGTCCTTTCCATCACAAAACATTTCTTACATCACATCGACAGTCAACAATCTATATAACTTACAAATTAACGTAGTTTTCCTCAACAACCAACGAGCTTGTCTTATGTAACCTACCCTTATTAAGCTTGTAAGGTATATCCGAGTATACCCTAGGGGCAAGATGTAGCCTGAAATATCACCCGTCAGCGGCTTTGTTTTCTCTAATTATTTTGCTTTCTTGATTCAAGAGTTAGGTACGCCTATGTTATTATGTTACCTACGCTGGAAAATTACCAAATAATTCATGTTGTGTAATATTTTGAAGCTGGAGAATTTTGTGGATAATAAAATATATATATAATAATATATACTAGCTGTGCTATGCGTTGCAATGTAATTTTCTACCTTTCTATAGGTAGAAAGGTAGAAAATTACATTGGTATTACATTGGTAGGGTAGGCCCTACCTACCCTACCTACCCTACCTACCCTACCTACCCTACCTACCCTACCTACCCTACCTACCCTACCTACCCTACCTACCCTACCTACCCTACCTACCCTACCTACCCTACCTACCCTACCTACCCTACCTACCCTACCTACCCTACCTACCCTACCTACCCTACCTACCCTACCTACCCTACCTACCCTACCTACCCTACCTACCCTACCTACCCTACCTACCCTACCTACCCTACCTACCCTACCTACCCTACCTACCCTACCTACCCTACCTACCCTACCTACCCTACCTACCCTACCTACCCTACCTACCCTACCTACCCTACCTACCCTACCTACCCTACCTACCCTACCTACCCTACCTACCCTACCTACCCTACCTACCCTACCTACCCTACCTACCCTACCTACCCTACCTACCCTACCTACCCTACCTACCCTACCTACCCTACCTACCCTACCTACCCTACCTACCCTACCTACCCTACCTACCCTACCTACCCTACCTACCCTACCTACCCACCACCACTACCACTACCTATCTTTTAAGTTGTATCAAACTGGACAAGGTGTGTAAATTAAATTTAAATCGGTTAAGTAGTTTAGGAGGCCATCGCGGACAAACAACGTGACACGTGATTTATATATATTAAGATTTATTTTAATCAACATATTTTTAATGAACGTTGCCCCACTCTAGAAATTTTTCCTGATACAGAAGAAATTCTTCCTTAAAAAATTGATGTAGGGTGTACAGGAACCTCCAAGTTTGTATATACGGTATATAGTATTCTAAACCTACAACATTCATTTCCTAACCTTGGTTCCAACGCCAGAACCGAAACAACTATTTGTAGGCCATACAAATATTTGTTCCGTGCGAGAATCGATCCCGTGACACGCAACGCAGCATTCAATTGCTTAGCCACTGCGCCAACCGTGCAGTCAAAATAATGAGAGGGGCTTGGGTCCATCTTTATGTTAAGACTTGCTTATTTTGGTCCGTAGTGACTGATCACCCTATACCACCCATGTTCCTTCTTTTTTTTTATAAAAACCGTTGCCCCACACTAGGAATTTCTCTTGTATCGTAGATGCGTTTACAAACATTTATTCTCATATACACAAACAGCCAGACCGGAAATAACTATCTTCAAGTCATACAAATATTTTTTTCTGGGATTCGAAGCCACATGCAGCGCAGCAGTCGATCGCTCAGCTACTGCGCCAATCGTGCCGTCAACAATATCTTTTGTCCTTTAAGTTCCAAGGCCACGGTACCTCTTTCGACCTGTAACCCCAGCGATATACTCCCTCACTTTACAAAACTTAGCTTGTTGCTATAGTTACATTAAAGAGAACGAGTTTATTAATATTTACATAACTACCTTATTCACATAATAACTTGGTTGCGGGTAAGTGACGTTTTTTTTGCAAAATAAGTTTTTTAAAACATTTTCACATGACTGTATTCTTTATTTTATTTTCCATTAAATGCAACATTAATACTTCATTTTATAATGTACTTTACAGAAAAAGAGCTTTTCTGATTTAAATTTCAGTAATATTTTTTATATTTACTCATACGTAGTGTATAAGCAAACATGTTTCAGTTATAAATCTGATTACGGTAACTCCATCAATATATTATTTTTTTAAATTTATTTAGTCAAAGGTCACTCAATAAATCTAAGTTTTGTTACCATCAACACTACTTCCTACTAATATTATAAATGCGAAAGTTTGTGAGGATGGATGGACGGATAATTGTATGGATGTTTGTTACTCTTTCACGTCAAAGAGGTTGAACGGATCTTGGTGAAATTTGGCAAATATGTAGATTATAGTCTGGAATAAACACATTATTATTTCCTTTATTCACATAGCTTCTTAAAATTACATTTTTAAATATTTCTTAGAAAATAAATTTAACAAAAAAAATTTAAAAATATAAAAATAGGTTTCCGCCGGTAGCGGGAGCAGGGTCCAAGCTACCGGTGGTTAGGGCTCCAGAGACAGGAACCTCCTCACAATACGGGCCGTATCGAGGAGTACTGCCTTCTGAATCAGGCCCTTGATCCAACCACCTAAGGAGAGCTTCGACAGATGTTCGTCAAAGCTCTTGGCAATTAAGCCATTGGCCGTTATGACAATCGGCACAATGATAGCCGAGTTTACATTCCACATGTCAACAACCTCGTGTGCCAAGTCAAGATATTTTAGTTGTTTTTCTTTCTCAGCTTTCACGAGGTTTTCGTCATAAACACATATTATTATGATAAGTGCTTTTTTCGATATCACGCGGGCATAAAAATAACTTTACGAATTAAAGCCTATGTATTATTCTGATATGTAAGCTATATTATTGTCAAGTTTCATTAAAATCCATTCAGTAGTTTTTGCGTGAAAGAGTAACAAATACCCATACAAACTTTCGCGTTTATAATATTAAAGTAGAATTATTATAAACTATAAAACCATCAAATAACTTCTACTTTGTCGAGATCTTACCAAAGACAAGTAAGGAAATAGCACAAAAACAAAGAAAACATTAAACCCAACAGCCAATTAAGAAAACAAGTAGCCAACAAAGAAATTAAACGTAAAACTGTTTCAGTTGATTTGCAAAACGATATTGCCAAGGAAAGAAGTTTTCTCAAGTGGAAAAATACCCCGGATGAAGCCGATGTGGGTCAGTAATTATTGGCTAACGGACGAACATTTGTGGCTGACTTTACCTTATATTTGATTATGGGAAAAACAGGCTTATACGATGGAAGGATGTTTAAGATCGTGTCGGAAACAATGTTATTTTTGGGATTTGTTTTTTTTTTCCTTTTTTTTCAGGCTATAAAAATTTATACACAATCCTTACTAATTTTATAAAAGCGAAAGTGAGTTTGTTTGTTTGTTCTAAAGTCCTAAATAGCCAAACCGATTTTGATGAATTTTGGTATAGACATAGTTGGAACCCTTGAGACGGACATAGGCTAAAAAAAGTGAGAAAAGGGGAGAGAAAGATTGTTTTTCGATCATCGCGCGGGTTGAAGTTAGCGTCAACCCAAAGAAACTATGGCACGCGGACGAAGTCGCGGGCGGAGGCTAGTCCTTACTAATATTATAAAAGCGAAAATGAGTTTGTTTGTTTGTTTGTTTATTTGTTTGTTTGTTTGTTACCTCTTCACGCTTTAATGGCTGAACCGATTTGGATGAATTTTGGTACAGATATAGTTGGGAACCAGGAGACGGACATAGGCTAATATTTTTTTGGAAAAAGTGGGATGTGAGGGAGAAAGAGGGAAGAAAAGGGAAAACTTACCGTTGCTTTTACAAATCAATCAGGCGCAAGGGAAACTGTGTTACCTCGAATTTAACGCGAGCGAAGCCGCGGGCAAAAGCTAGTATCTTATAAATAAAAATTTCGTGTCAGTGCTTGTTACCATCTCCTTTGAAACGACTGGACCGATTTTTATGAAATTTTGTGTGCTCATTGGGTGGGTCTGAGATTCGGCCATCATACATTATGTACAGACGCCTGCAGGTCAAGCTACCCGAAACTGTAAATTTTTCCCAATGAACCTCTAACCTTAATACTTTAGAAATAAAGTCGAGAATCTATCAAAAAAATCTGACAGATTGTAGTAGCTTGATGTGCAGGCGTCTGTACGTACCTACCTACCCTTACGTAGGTAGGTGACAAGAGGAACCTCAACAACGGGTGAAACCGCTGGGCACAGCTACTCATCTTATGATATATTTATAAGGAATTTCAACAATGTTGTGAAACAAGGCACAAGCTACACACAAAGTGCAACAACATTTCTGAGGATAACCTACCACTAACTAACAACAAGCCAAAAGCAACTAAATAATTCCAGCATAACTTTAAACCAGAAATTCCAGTCAGAAAATCCAAATTCGTTCTGGAATGTTTTCCAGGTACGGAACGGCTGAAGTTTGTCCACAACTAGACCTAACATGGGGGGGACACACGTTTAGAAGGAAGTTTTGTGATTTAATAGTTAATAAAAAATAGGGTGACTGTAATATATGGCTTTAAAGTGTGAACTATATTTTTGCTTAAAATTATTATGAGTTTGGGGAATACCTATTAGGTCTCGAGTTAAAAACAGATTTTGCACTGAAATGATTAATTCTGACTTTTATTGGTAGTTAGTAGCGTTATGCTCACTTAAAAGTCTTGCTGGTAGTGGCGGGTGTGCCGGGTCATATAGATACCTTCAAAATGATTTGTCAGGTGTGATTCAGAGCTGGCAAACCAAACCATGGTTGCGGGTTGTTAGAAAGAGATACCGTGGCCCCGGAACAAAAAATACTATAAAACAGATATGGTCTGGAACAAAAAACGATCGAGTCTTTTTACCCGACTGCGGGAAGGAGGGTTATTTTTTTCAAATGTATGTATGTCTAATTCTTTGGCCCGCCCCACAGCCTTAGCTGTTTAACGGGGTACGTCAAAGTGACAAGGTAATCAAAAAATTAAAATAGGATGGCTTCAAAATGAGAAAGGTATAAAATAAAGGATTTTAAAAGGTAATTACCAATATGTATGTGTAAATCTAATATGAAGGTGAATGAAGACTAAAAACCTTTTTTACATCTTTTATTAATTAACTTCAGTTTTTATTACACGGAAATTCCTTTAAGTAAAATTTCTGGAAAGTTCATCTAAATTTTGGGAATACGCACCATGTTTCACACACAGCATAAGCATCACTACCGTTCGGGGTAGCGGGTTGATCAAAAGAGGCCGGCACGGCCCGGGAACATAAAGTGCAAAGAAGGAACATGGATGGGTTTTAGTCTTAAAAATCTGACACTCCCCCCCACTCCGTTATTTTATTGATTTCCCATTCGCAATAAAAAGAATCGCTACCATCAAAATTAACTTGGTATCCCTAAACCTAATGTAACTTATTAATCTTAAGATAAGTCCCTCCAAAAATACCCTCTACTTAACAAGACTTGTAATACCCAACGAGGAATCTCTTACACCCCATAAATCTCTTATAATTAATATCCTGTTTGCACTGTGCTATATATACAGCTGTTTGTATTTTTGTCCTGCCCCTTAATGCGAAGCGTAATGATATAATGGTACACGCGATGAAAAAATAAACTGAAAGGAAAGGGGTTGAATTTGGTATGAAAGTGTGCTGTGAAAAATTGAGAGGTGTTCCGTATAAAGGTCAACGTACAGATGTCAGCTCGGAAACGGATGAGTTTCGACTAGCGTTTGTACTGAACTGGATCAGTTCAGTATCACTCAGGAGTGATGTGTGCGATGACCTTAATTCTTTGGTTTTATTTTGTAGAATACTCCTGTTAGTGGTTAAAGAGGAGTGACGAACTAAGATAACAATTTTTTTATTGTAAACTAGCTTTCGCCCGCGGCTTCGCCCGCGTTAAATTTGGGGTAACACAATTCCCGTTGCGCCTTATTGATTTGTAATAGCAACGCTAAGTTTTCCCTTCTCTTCCCTCTTTCTCCCTCACAACCCACTTTTTTCAAGAAATTATTAGCCTATGTCCGTCTCCTGGTTCCCAACTATCTCTGTAAAATTCATCCAAATCGGTTCAGCCATTAAAGCGTGAAGAGGTAACAAACAAACAAACAAACTCACTTTCGCTTTTATAATTATAGTAAGGATAGTAAGGATATTATACACTTCTGTCTAAGTTGACACACTAATACTTGCTTTTTATAACGTAAATGCGCATTTGTGTTATAGTCCGTTGTAATAAGGGTTGAGCCTATTGCCATCAACTCGGCACTATTCTAGTTTAGTTAGTTTGTTTGTTACGTCTTCACGCCTAAATGGCCTAAACGATTTTGATGAACTTTGTTACAGAGATAGTTGGGACCCTGAAGACAGACATAGGCTAAAAAAAAGTGAGAATAGAGTAGGGGGAGAAAGAAGGAAGAAAAGGGCAGAGAAGGATATTTTTTTTTCGATCATCACAGGTGTTAAAGTTAGCGTTAGCCTAAAGTAACTATGCCACGCGGACAAAGTCGCGGGCGGAAGCTAGTTTGTTATAATTAACTGTAAGTAACCTATCTATATAGTTATTGAATTATCAATGAAGTAATTCGTAAAAATGAAGTATCTTTTTGTACGTGTAACTCCTAACCAAAAAGAAACCTGGCAATAACTAACCTTAGGCCTATATTACTTAAAGTAGGCGACCATACGTTTTTATCAAATCGCTAGTAGTGCCTTGAAAATTCGCAAAACGGACACGACCGTCAACGGCGTCTGCGTCGTTCGGGTCGCGCACTCAGCGATGAGCCACTTCTTCCCCACTGCACCTACCCCGCTCCCCCCACGCCCCGTTCGCCTGGCACCGCTGCCGGTATTTATCACCGAAACAGTATTTATCGCCGAAATTGCTATGACTCTGCATTTTAAATCTGTGATATCTTCGAAATTATTTATTTAATTTACATGCTGTAAAAAGCCATATTGATCTTTATTAAATGCACAATGTATTTAAGATACTTTATTGGATAAGGATTAATACTGTATTGCTTAAAATCGCTTCGTAAATAAACCATTATTTCTCGTACAAATTAAAGGATAAAAAATGGTTATTGTGGGTTATTCCTAAGAGATAAACATATACCATCACGGACTTTTTTGTAGACCTTTTTAAGTTGTACAATACTGTAGTACATTGTTTTGATCTATCTTGTAGGATTCAGTCAGCGTTTGCAATGTAAGCGCAAAAAATGTGTTTTTTTACGACCTCACATTAGAAACCTCAAAAATTGTAGCCTATGTGTTATTCTGATGTATAAGCTATAGCCTATGTGTTATTCTGATGTATAAGCTATATTGTGGTAAAGTTTCATTCAAATCCATTCAGTAGTTTTTACGTGAAAGAGTAACAAACATCCATACATCCATACATCCATACATACAAACTTTCGCCTTTATAATAGTAGTAGGATGTGGGGACCGTTTGGATTATTACTTTTATTTACTATGTTTGTTTTCGACACAAATGTCCTTTTTTTGGTATTGCTCGTCGTGTCGTTGAGCTCCTTGAGTTACGAGTCGAGCTACACGATAACTGACAATGCTGGCACTGACTGGACAAGTCTACTCAATATGTGTGGTGCTTTCTTAAAAAGACTTTTCAGACACTAAACTGCATAGTCCTCATGTAATTTTACCAAGGTTTTTGTCTGGACCTCTGAGTTTGGTTCGGCTGTTTTTTCTCAGAGTAGTCGGGTACAAGACACCGGCCTCATCTAGTTTTTTTTTAAAGTGTTTGTGAAAACCTACTTGCAAAATAAACATCATTTATTTTACCCGCAAGTTTTTAATGAAATCCCAAACCATTTCAAAGAATTAAATTTAAATAAGTTAAAAAAAGAACCCAAAGCTTTGTTGTGTATAAATATTACTATAATTTAACAACTATTTGTAAAATAATGTGACTTGAATTGAATACTGATAATATTTATTCATCTGACTTGGCACTAACTGAAATTTAAATTCCAAAATAATGTTTGTTTTAGAAATTATATTTATGCACCAAATATTTGCACGCGAAAATAAAGGTCTCATCACTGCTACTGGGGAGTGGCATGAATGGTATGATGAGACCTTTGATGAAATGATTATTTTTTTCTTCGAAAGGATAGACAGAGGCGTATAAAATAAAACACCCAAGTTTCAAAAGCCCATGTTATAGTGGGCTTACCTATTGCAATCAGCTAGGCACAAATCTTGACGCCCTGACTGATACCGAAAAACCTAAAAACATTTTACCTGACTTGGGAATCGAACCACTACTCGACCAATTTGGTGGTGTAACTAACTAGTGGAGTGGAGTGTACTCTAGCGATGAAAAATTGAAATTGTGTTTTTCTTCATACACATAAACACAATGCTGATAATAAAAAAGGATTGAGTGCCAAAGTATGTATAAAAATACTTAAAATGCTTTTAGCTTATGACACTTTCACATTTCCTCGTCATTGTCTTAAATGAGTCGTAAAACGTACTTCCAAAACACTTTAAAACGAAGCAAGGTTCTTCGAGAGAAAGACAAGCAAGCAAACACACAGACTGACAGTCAAAAGCAAGTCAAACAAACACATGTGTGTATCTACAACCATTGATTTACATCCGTACCTATGTTAAGAGAGTTCTCATAAAATTCTCAAGGCATCTCGTAAAACACGAGCATGTATCTCATTTACGGGTACTTGGGCTTCATAACAAACGGCTGAAATCACACCGTTGTGTAAATATGGTACGAAAAAAATTGAGAGACAATTTAAAAGCAACTGAGAAGTATTATTGAATTTTCCGTTTTTGTATGTTCGAGTAAAGAAAATAAGCTGGGTTTTGTTTTCTTAGTGCGAGGTGAACTTTCGCACAGAAGGTTTCCTAGAAACTTGCGACATAGACGGCCATATCTTTTGACTGCGTAGACTTAGAGGGTTGATTTGTTACAAGTCCAAGGGACCACAGACTTGAGTCTTCGGAGTACGGAAGTACGGAAGTTTTTGAAGTACGTTTATTTAGTTTGTTTATTTTTATTAGAAATACCTAAAAATATAAGTAAATATGTAAAGTGCTAATATTAAAAAAGCAAGCTCTAATGTAACATTTCGGTGTGACAGACAGCCACACGTTTACATCGTAAAATCAGTGAAACCGGAACAGGCAGAGTGGACGGTTATGACCTCGCGGGAATTATAATGAGGTGCTCATACAAAAATACAGGATTTTGCGCCCTTAAATAGTGCCTTCAAGTTTAGCGTTCGTAGTATGGAAATAACGTGTTTGCAAATTCAGCTGTAATTGTTAGAATTAAAGTTTTTTTTTTCGTAATTGTTGTAATGGCGTTTATAAGCTAGTTATTGTAAACTACTAGAGTTGTAAGAAAACAGCCAAATGCGAGTTAGACTCACGCAAATAAATGATTTACTTTACTTACGAGGGTTCCATACAAACTTGTGACATAAACGGCCATCTTTTGACTGCCTAGACTATTTCAAATGACTAGTTACTAGTCCATTATTTCATAGCTTAAAGGGATTACAAACTTAGGTAGATAATACATATATAGTTTTAATTTCAACTCGATACTTCCGCGAGTTCTCGAGATAAAGGGTCTTGACAGACAGACGGACAACAAAGTGATCCTTTAAGAGTCCGAAAAACCGGAAAAAACCGTTAACGTTTTTTTAAAATAATAATTATACAGGTACAGACTTTTTAATAATTTGGAGGTCCCACTGTTGGGCCCCTTGATAAATCAATACCCAAGCATTATCCTATGCAAAGGTTATTCAAATGTCCAAATTACTATAATCTTCAAACACGAAAACATACAACCAGTCAATGCGATCTATTCGACATTTTTCATTGCCGTTTCAGTTTTTTATGCATTTTTTTTCTGTCTTAATCCTGGGTAAACGCCTCCACTCCTTTTAGCTCTCACTAACCCGCACGTCTTCTATCCAACTCTGATGGAAACTATCTTGTTCGTGCCACCATCTCATTCGTGGCCTGCCGCGACCTCGCCTCACTGTGCCTGGGCACGAGTTTTACTGCTAATATTCTAATTATGAAAACAAATCCTCTTCACTCTTTTATGCCAATTAAAAACCACACAATAGGGAGTCAAATTGCAATTTCATTGTCCTTCTCAAAGTTACTATCTACGTTACTATCGACAAAGTAGATGAAATCTGAAACTTAAATATAAATTGCTACGTCTTCGGAGGTACAATGGAGAAAAGCTCGCTATGAAATTATTTGTATTACGTCAGTTCATCATTATAATAATATAATATCAGGACTGGTTTGACAGAGGTGTACCTAACAGAACACTCTTTTTTAACCAGTTAGTAATTTATACTAATACTAATATACTAATTAATATTATAAAGCTGAAGAGTTTGTTTGTTTGTTTGAACACGCTAATCTCAGGGACTACTGGTTGGAATTGGAAATTGGAAATTCTTTTAGTGTTGGATAGTCCATTTCTTGAGGAAGGCTATAGGCTATATAACATCACGCTACGACTAACAGGTGCTGAGCAGCGCGGGTGAAACCGTGGGAAACAGCTAGTTCTATAATAGTTTTTCTATAAGGGTATTTTCAGTAGGTGCCACGGAGTTTGTCAAGTTTTGTTTTAACATGGGTAATGGGGATAGAGACTACTGAAAATACCCTTATAGAAAACTATATCTGTAGGTCTTTGTCAGTCGTTACAGGTCCAACCGATCTTAATAAGGTGTATTGTATAATAGGTTATTACTTATTTTCTGACCTCAGTTCAGTTTGGAAAAAGCTAAGCAGATTATAATGATTAGTGCGTTACTAAAATAAAAGTTCCGTTAGTACGAAGATCGGTGAAAATAGAGCAAAGCTAAAACATTATCGAGCATCGCCCCACATTCATAAGACATCGAAAGTCCAGACATTTTGCATAACATACATAACACAGTAACTGCAACTGCTACAAAAAAACACGGGAAACGACACACAACATTGTACGGGGGGATATGATAAAAAAAATTAAACGCGGACTTGGCAACCGGACAGAGTTTTTTTTGCGAGGCAATTGACACGAATCGCGAAAGTAGGATTCGCGGCCAAGCGTGGGTGAGCCATAACAACATGGAGCTAAAAATAAAAAAGTATACAAATTATCTATGACTTACGACAGACTGACATGGAAGTTTTGTGATCTATTGAGGAATTATCATGACGTATTGTTGGATTACTGGATTCTTTTTGTTTGTTTTTAGAAACTTGATTTTCTGCTAGTTTGTTTTTTATTTTTGTAGGTCAATCTGTCTGGATTTTCTAGTGTATCTTCAGTGCTAGATATAGTGCTCTCAATCAGGCTATGTTTTGACATAATCCAATACATGTAATTAAAACTTGAAACGGGATATTTACGTGGATACGGGATATTTATGTAGTTTACGCGGGTTGATGTAAACGTATTTAATTTTCTATTGTTTACAAAATGTCTCTCTTAAATTGATTTATCTTTCAAAAGTGAAACCACATGAGTTGATGGTAATAAATACTCGTACACATCGACGCACTGATGTTTTAATGTTCTCTATACTGATTCATTATTTTTTCACACAAACGTCGTTAACAAACTATGTATTCAATAACTCATTTTTCAAATAAATTATAAAACAGTTAAATTTTCAACACAGTGTTGATCCTTATATTAAAAAAAAGTATTAATTTGACCCGCACAGAAAAAAATACAAAATGAGATTTACATGAAATTTGTTCGCACTGTACGAGACCTAAATACTATATTTTGATTAAAGTTAAGAAACTTTTTCGTTGCATTCGAGACGGAAATAATACGGGAGCCGTTAGGTGAGGGTGTTATAGAGCCAAGAACACTAAGAACAGCATTGACAAATCCTCACGTGAGTCAACGATGTATTACAAATACACTTATGGAGAATATAATAACACAACGAAACATATTTTTGTCAATAATTAAACTATGATGTAATAAGTTGTGTTAAAAAGGTCTAATTATTATTCATTCATAAGAAAATAATCCCCATTCAAGAACTAATAATTCACAACACAATTTCCACGTACCATCATAGCCATGCTCACTCCCATCATACAATGTTATGCAACAACCCGAAAGTATCAGATAAAGGAATCGATTTCCACGGAGACTACAGTCAGGGTACAAATAGGGTCCATCAGAACCTCCCCTGCATACAAACTGTTGGATTTGGACCCTCAGCTCAATTTGAAGAGGTAATGAGCACGAAATGTGTGTTTTTTTTGTGTCAGGATTTTGCTGTGTTTTTCTTTAGAATACACTGTTAAAATTTAAAGAGACTGTTTATATGCTCATGAGGAGCTTGTTGCTAAGTAATAACAGCCGCCCTGATTGATATTTAAGCTAGCCCACATTTGCCTAGGTTGGTCTGTAAAATGACTTAAAGGTTGTCTTGAAAAGATCGCTTTTAGCGATAAAACCGCCCATTGTGTCACCCTATTTATAAATAGTTATTCTTTTAATTTGTTTGGTGTACATAATCCTTACCAATAAATTATAAAAGCGAAAGTGAGTTTGTTTGTTTGTTACGTTTTCACGCCTAAATGGCCAAACAGATTTTCATGAACTTTGGTACAGAGATAATTGGGACCCTGGAGACGGAATAATTTTATTTGGAAATGAGAGAATCAAAGGGAATACTTAGCTTTGCTATAACAATAAATAAAACGCAAGGGCAAAAACTACAGGAAGCAGGTACCTGCAAATCAGGAAAGGGGAACTGTGTTACCCCGAATTTAACGCAAGCGAAGCCGCGGGCAAAAGCTAGAGAAGGATATTTATGACTTTCTAATTTTCTTCTGTGAATCGGAAAGCATGATAAGCTGTTGGACCCAGCTGTTATTCATAGATGTTTGACAATCGATACAGGTATTCAGTTGCCCGAAAGTTTGACATACAACTTGCTTGACTTATAAATCGTTTGCTAGCAAAATTTTGATATACTCAAATATTTCTGACCTACGCTGACCGCTAACACAATATATTATGTCTATTTCTGGACATGTTTTTCTGAATAGAACAATTAGGTATTGTTCTATTCAGTAAAACATGTCCACATAACCCAAAAAGTAGTAAAATCCATTCACATAGATGCAAGCGACGAATATAGCAACAAAACAGAATCAGAATTCCTGTGAAAAGGAATCACTAGAATCGTTCTATCGCCTATTTATAGGAACCAATATTGAAAATCCTCTGATCCCCTTCGTGTTGACCGTTCAATTGTAACTAATAGAAAATGAAAGCTCCGACTCCAAAGGACGTTTTTCGAGACATCTTCTCATAAATATATCTTAAGAATTTTCTTTTTGAAAGATTCCCTTGAATTTAAATGGCTATTTTGTAGCGATGTTGCGTTTTTTAAAGAACGACGGAAGTAAATTACGACAGGGTGAAATTAGTTGGTGACTATGAAATATTTTAGAAAAGAAACAAGTTTTAAAGAAAGTGAGATATAAAACTGCAAGTTTGTCAAAAGGTGGTTAAGATTTAAAAAGCATATCTACTTATTTATTATATAATTTTGGATTTAATCACTCATTACCTGCCTAGCCTTTTCTCAACTATATTGTTGTCGATCTTCAGGATAACATCTGAGAGTGGCCCATCAGGTCAGGTGGATTTGACTTCCTTTCGATCCGCTCAGACCGGGAGAAATAATTTGTTGATTTCCTACCCTAAAAAAAACTAGCAGCCAAAGAGCAGCTTTTTCCAGCTACTGCGTCTCTGACATCCCGGTTGCTGAGTGCCAAAATTTCTGACTCTCGGGCAACTACCCGTAAAGGCTGTCAAAAACAGCCACAAATAACAGCCAAGACCAGATGGCTTTTTGAAACATAGAAAAAAATCTGAATGTGATGGATGGCCAAAGATTCAAGGACTGACAGATGAAACAGTTTAATTTCTCACTCACAAATCTAAAAATCCTTGTTTGTTTGTCACGTCTTCACGCCTAAATGGCTAAACCGATTTTGATGTATTTTGGTACAGAGATATTTGGGATCCAGGGGACGGATATAAGCTATTCTTTAAAAAAAAAAGAATGATATGAGGTAGATAGTGGGAAGAAAAAGGAAAACTAAGCAATGCTATTACAATAAATAAGGCGCAAGGGCAAAAACTACAGGTAGCAGGTACCTGCAAATCAGGAAAGGGGAACTGTGTTACCCCGAATTTTACGCGAGTGACGCCGCGGGCAAAAACTAGTAAAACATAAATGTCGAATTTATCAACTGCGATGAAAATCCATTCATTATAGTGCAACGAGTCCCGGATATGTAAATTCCTCATTCATAATTCATCATTATTGCGATTGCGAGAAGCAAACTACTGAATGGAGTTAGCACCTAATGGAATACGTCATTAGTGATATAATCAATCTAATGTGGAAGTAGATATATAATATAACGCATGGACGGCTGTATCCGACTGATACAAGACAAGCATTTACCCGCGGTTTCGTTCGAAGTCAGAAAATATCCCTCGTGAGCGCTTATTCAGTGTTAACATATCTACATAACATTTTCCAGAATATCAAAAAAAGAGAACACATTTATTTGCCTCAACTGCCCACAATATAAAGAAAATAAATTTCAATTTAATCATTAAATTTAAAAAAGACTATGTTGCGTGTTTTACGGCTGCGCCAAACAGATCCAGTTCAGCAAACTGCCGAGCAGCTACTGCCCGACGCTGGTTTTCAACTGGACCTGAGATGTGATATGACGGACGTAAGACAGTTTTATATTTGTGTATGAAACGGTACGAATATAGAATAAATCTAAAAATGAATTTCGGCACGGTTGGTGCAGTGGCTGCGCGATCGACTGCTGCGCTGCGTGTCGCGGGTTCGATTCTAGCACGGAACAAATATTTCTTTTATATTTTTTTTTCGGGTCTGGCTGCTTCTGTATGTGAGTTTAAATGTTTGTAAACGCACCCACGACATAGGAGAAATTCCTAGAGTGGGGCCCCACTCTTGGAATTAAAAAAAACAATAATAAAAAATCTGTGTAAAATTGACTGTTAACTACATTATTTATAAATTATCTTGAATTTTATCTCTTGAACTGCTAGACAAAACAGCAGCAAAACGATAAATAAATGGATAACTAAAATAAATAGGACGGAGGCAAAGAAACATAAACGTGTTTTGCACGTTCCTAGACCACCAACCGTATAAGTACTTTACTTGTATGCATGTGAATACCACATACGGGGAGACTGTCTGTCTCAGCTCTTTGCAGTACCTTTACAAGTTATTATATCTTGTGATTGGGATTTATGACTATTGTTATTGACATTCAAAACTGCCTGTTAAAGTCTAAGTGAAATAAATATTTTGAACTTAAGTCTGAGAATAAAAAGTATCCCATTCTTACCAACAGTCTCTCTGTCTGCCACAACCAAATCGGTTCAGCGTTACAGCCATTATAAGGTCCTGTCGGGGTTGCGGGTTGTTCGAAAGAGATTCCACGGCCCCGGAACATAACGGGAAGTAGAAGGAACATGAGTGGGTTTTAGTCATTATTGGTCCGCCATTATTTGATGACCCCAAAAAAAGCCAACATTATAAGGCAACAGACAAACGGACAGATGGAGTACCTACCCTATGGATATGTATATAAGAGTGGTAAACACATCTCATGGGTCGCTGCATCCGACTGATTTATATCCATAATGCTATACCCTAAGGATTAATAGAAGTGTATGGGTAGCAGATAATGATCGATGACGACACTTTGATCCTTATGTGAATGTATGTTGGACGGTGGATGTAATAAATATGTTTTGTTTTATCCATATGAGGAAATGCTTTTAATAATCATGGTTAGATTATACTACTACGGCACGGCTGGCGCAGTGCTTGAGCGGTTGAATGCTGCGGTGCGTTTCGCGGGTTCGATCCCTGTACGAAACAAATCGATGCTTCCGGCAACAAATGTCGTAAACGCCATTTTGGCGAAAATGAGTTAAGAATGCAGCCCTACTTATTTTTTGGCGCTGCGTCGATCAAAAATAGTGAAAAAAATATTCGCCTAAAAAAAATACTTTTACACCCAAAATTTTTACTAGTATAGTCAAGATTTTTTAGAAAAGAGGGTATGTATAACTCATATTGCTTAGAACCGAATAACCGTGCAGGTCGTATAATACAACGTACAAACAGCTGTCGGTCGTAAAAACATGAATACATATATAATTGTAATTACACCCCACAATCATTTTTAAAACGTAAGCTCTGCTGAGAAACAATTGTCGTAATGTCACTTGGTCTTGGAGAATTCCAATCCAATGACAGAAGATTATTAGACAGTATTATGTTTTGCATCTACTTTTTTATTATCTTGTCGATAACACATTCCCATTTTCAGCAACGACACTAAAAGTTAGGTAGACCATAGTACAGAAGCTTTCCGAACAAACAAGATCTAGAAAGATGAACTACCTAAATTTTTAAGGGCGTTGGTGAAAATGGGCATTGTTTATTAAAATTATTAGAGCAGTAAGCTTGGTAGAATGTTTACTTATATTTTTTTGTAATTAAAAATCAATACCGTTTTAAAAAAAATATCATGATTATAAAATCTTCTTGAAATCAATGAAACAAAATGATTACTTAACATTTTGAATTATGTCTGGCTGGTTAGGTACGCCGTTGGAGGTAGAACACTATGGGCATCTTGTAACAAACGTTTGATTAAATTATACGGGACGATGCCTATAATATACTTACTTAAGTGTATTTTTTAAAAATGATGATTGATTTACAAGATCCTCTAATGGAAATTTAAGTGGTTTGTTTAGACAATTTTTTACTTTGAATTTGTATTAATGCCTTTTTGTGAGCGGGGAAAGTCATTGGTGGGAAATCATCCAATGACTTCCCCCGCTCTGGGCGGGCATGTCAGACTTGTACTGACTAGAACCCACCTATATTCCTTCTATTGCCCTTTACGTTCCGGGGCCGCGGTATCTCTTTCGAACAACCCGCAACCCCGGCAGGCGGAGGCTCTGGCAAGCCCCTCTGCTTTGCTGACTCTCTTTGAGGCGCGCGTGAAACACGAACGCGCACTCAATCGACGGACGGACGGTGAACTACCCATTGCTCACCGCCCACAGGCCCGCATCTACGGTGGCCGGGAGTCGTCTCGCGGCGCCCGGCGCCATGGGCGTCTCCCGCGGAGGCTGGGTTGGGCAGATGTTCTCTCCCTCAAACGCCCGGCCACCTCCTTTGCTAGCATTACTGCTTCGCAGAAGGTGGTGACCGCTTCCCATTCCCTCTCGCTCCGGACCATGGCCTGAACCAGGGCCGGACGCGAGAGATCGCCGCCGCCGATCGCCTCTAGCTCGTGCACGGCGGTGCTACGCCCAAGCCGGGCAGATCGCCACTGTGTGCTCCACCGTGTCCTCCGGGCGTGAGGCACAATGGTGACACCCGGGCGGTATTAGTGCCTTGCTTAACCATTATTTTGATTAAACGATGACGGTCAATGAACAAAAAACCTTTTTTAATTATGTCAATTTGTGTTTTATTTTATTGTTTTTATTACAAGTAATAAAAACTCAACTTACAGTCTTAAATTCATTGATTTGCTTCAGATATTTCCATGTTTGTTACATACCATCGCATCAGATCGTGGTGTTTACACTCATTTTCATTTCAGTATATGGTTTTTAAAACCAAACCCAGAACTATTGTATTTAAAAACTGGTGCATACTTCTAACTTCCGTTAGACAAATCGTTCTCTATTGATTTGTTAGTGGTCGTAAAAACCAACTTCTTGAATTTTCTGGGGTGTATGTCCAAGCTAACTTTTAAAATAAGGCTTGGACATAAATAGCAATAATATATTATGAAACACCATCGTATTTTACGTATTTCTTGTATAGAACACAATTTTACAACTTTTAAAGTTAAAAAGATATAAGCCAAAAACGAAATTATTTTTTGTTTTTCGTTGATTACCAAAAGTGCTATTTTGGTGTTTACGACCTTTGTTGTCGGAAGCATCGAAATGTTTGTATGACCTACAGGTAGTTGTTCTGGGTCTGGTTGTTTGTGTAGGTGACTTTAAATGTTTTTAAATGCATTCACGATACAAGAGAAATTCCTAGTGTGCCGTCAAAGAACTTGGACATTTTAGTCGTTCAATAAGTAGTCAAAGCTGAAAATACATCAAGCTATTTCAAAGCTTGTCTTGAAAGCACCTTTACGGTAAATTAGTTACCGGCTATAAAAATATTTTCATTTAAATTTTGAACCAATGGCTGCCATTTTGTATTTCTCTTGAAATCATTTTAGGCCCTAAGTTCCTCTTAAGTACAAATTTTAATTGGACATATGGTAGTCGTTTGATCTTTAATATTTATATAATCAGTATGCAACAGTGCTCAAAAATTACCATAAAGTTCTTAAGTTAAAATACAGTCAAACGTAAAAATACTTTTTAACACTTAAACCTTACGGCTGAAAGCTGTGGAACAAATATTGATATAGCCTACAGGTAGTTGTTCCGAGACTTCGTTAATCTGGTGGACACAAACGGTCCTCGGTTTAAATTCTGGCAAAGTGTTATTGGGTTTTTCCATCAGGAATTATTTAGTAGCCGTCATGGAGTTTAAATTTGTACCCGGTTGGTGGTAGTAGCCCTGTTAGTGGTATTTCAGGGCAACTCAAAATAAATGGCGAAAAATGGGCATAAAATTAAGTAAAACACTGCCTAACCCTTCAGTGACTCCAGGACTATGTGAAATGATATCGTAGACGTATTTACCTAAGATTTAGAATAAATTAATGAAAACTTTAAAAAGTAATCCTTAAAAAAATAAAATAAAAATAAAAATAAATTTATTCAAGTATAAGTAAAACTATGATTTACATTAATCGTCATAGAGGAAAATTAATTCTAACTATAATGTAGACCTGCCTGATCTAGGTTTATGAAAACCTGTGTTTCAGGCCATCAATTTACGTCATACATTTAAAAAGAGGACATTAGTAAATTTATTAGTAGCTAACTTATAGAGAAGACATATTATTTTCAACGACTTATCAAGTAATTATTTAGGTATATAATATTAAATATTAGGTTATTTTATCGAATGTAAGATATAATATTATGCTAAAATAAATTAACGAATAATGTTAAAGTAGATAGAGTAGATTAGGTAAACAGTGAGACTTTTATTAGAGTGTGTACATTCAGACTTTATTTTACAATTTCTAGTAGTTTTTCCGTGTCTGCATAATTGTGTTTTGCCAGGTATTCCTGAACTAGTAGATTACACCTATTATAACTTAAACTATAAATATTTAGTACTCTGTTAAACTGGTTATATAAGTAGGGTCCCAAAAATAAGTAAAAACGATTAGCAAAAGCATGTTTCGTCCGAAGGTTAGCACAAACCAAATCTTTTCTCCTCCTATCTGAGGGTACTGGGTTAAAATAAAGTTCAGTGTGTTGTAATAAGATTACGTTCAAAACAAACAATTGACGCACTGTTAGCACCTTGCATGCTATATATAGCTGATGTGTAGGAAATCTGAAAGGACGAAAAGTAGCAACCTTTAAAACTGCTCGTTGGGCGCGTTCTAGGGGCAGCAAAATTGATTTAGCGACACCACCCCAGGATGTTATGCAGTAGGTAATAATAGATTGACACAAAGCCAAATAAACCTGCCTAATTAATCGAAAATGGGCAATGTGACGTAAGTTTTTGAAAATGTAGATTAGTTTACGCACTCTGGTGCATAATAAATCGATGTGTTTGCGGAAGTTCAGATTTGAGTCAATCGTAATACCTAGATATTTGATATGGTCTGTTTTCGCTAAAGTGGGACAAGTGCATGCAATGTCAGCATTATGTAAATTACAATTGTTATGCGCTTGAATGCTTAGATTAGTAAGAGTTGGATAAGCGTTTCTCATTGTAAATAATAGGTATTTTGTTTTGTTTATATTTAGTGTTAAGAGATTTTTATGAAGCCAGTTAGACACAGTATTGAAACCTTTCTGTGCAACATCATAGACGTCGACTGTTGATTTAGCTGCGAACAGTAGAGCTGTATCATCCGCATATGACATAATGACACCATTTTGGAGTGTCAAATTGCATAGGTCATTTATATATATTAAGAACAAGGTAGGACCCAAAATACTGCCTTGTGGGATTCCGTAAGAGGTATTTTTAAGCTCAGAACTGATGCACTGACCTATTTTTACACACTGATGGCGGTCGCTGAGGTAATCAGACAACAGTTGCAATTGTACACCCCGTATTCCCATCATCTCCAGCTTGGATAAAAGCAAGGTACAAGAAATTGTATCAAAAGCCTTGGCTAGGTCTAAAAATATCCCTATTGTGTGCATGCCGTTATCTAGGTTAGTGCTTATAAAATTAGTCAGACGATGAACAGCTTGGCTTGTAGATCTTTTAGGCCTAAAACCAAATTGATGATCAGAAAGCAATTTATTACTTTCAAGATATTTTATTAATCTAGAGTTTATAATTTTTTCTAATATCTTTGAGAGGCCTGTTAGAACCGAAATTGGCCTGTAGTTATTTACACAACTTTTATCTCCAGCTTTAAACACAGGGGTAACAAGGGCTTTTTTAAGCAATTTAGGAAATACTCCTTTTGTTAAACATAGCTGAAAAATGTGTGTCAAAGGAGGGGACCTTATCTACTATATAATATTATAAAAGCGGAAGTGAGTTTGTTTGTTTGTTACGTCTTCATGCCTAAATGGTTAAACCCATATTGATTAATTTTGGCACATAGATAGATGAGACCCTGGAGACGGACATAGGGTATTTTTTTGTGAGAAATGAGGAAGAAAGAGGCAAAAAAAGGAATAACTTAGCGTTGCTATTACAATTAATAAGGCGCAAAGGCAATAATTACAGGTAGTAGGTACCAATGCAAATCAGGAAAGGGGAACTGTGTTACCCCAAATTTTAACGCGAGAAAAGTCGCGAACAAAAGCTAGTACCAAAATAAAGCATTTTAAAATATATCTAAAAAAATCTTGATTGAAAAGGCATTGGTACTACTCTATTTATGAGTTTTTAGATGATAAAACATAAGATAAAACTCTGTCCGATCTATGTGTTATTCTGTTTGGTTTACCTTGCATGCAAGCATGTTTTTATTGTAATTAATTTGAACGCCTTGCAAGGAAAAACATAGCGAATCAACACAAATTTTATATCATATATCTATACATTAACAATCAAATAATTTTGACTTTATTTCTTGTCTGCTGGTGTCGCGAGTTGTTCGAAAGAGATACCGCGTAAATGTCTAATACTCCCTCCACTAAACCCAGAGCAGGAAAAGTTATTTCATGATTTCAAAAAAGAGGTATTTCTTGTCATTGCTTCCTAAAATTTGTTGATCATAAATAATGATTGCATCCAAACAAATCTCATCAGAATACCGTAGCATGTTCACCCAAATTCCTGACTAAACTTCGGCTATTAACGTTCAAATATTCGTCAATCTCCCCTCAGGTCTGTATACCCGCTTTATTAATTGAAAAACTTGAAGGGATTCGGTAGGATCAATCTTTCTGATTCAGGACTTAATTTGTGATCTGTTGTTTTGTAAATTTAGATATTATGATAAATTAAGAAATACTACTATACGTTTATTATAAAATAATAGATCAATAGATCTAAAAAAAAATAGATCAAAAATAGACATATACCAAAAACCATATTAAAAATTATTATCTTACAAAAAATACAATTAATTATGATAAGGATCTCATAGGTTTCGTTTAAACTTGCGACAAAAACGGCCATATCTTTTGACTTAAAGAGTTGATTTTCAAAAGCTCTAAGGGATAGTGCATTCCCGAGATGAAAAGGTCTTGACCATGACAGACAGACAAACAAAAAAGTGATACGACAATAAGTGATATCAATAATAATAAAAAAAATTGTTATAAAGAGGCAGCTTTTTAATTATTTCTGAACATTAAAATAACCAAGCACAATGTTTTCATCACGCATAAAACTATCAAATGGAAACTGAGCTCCAAGATTCTAGATCTCCATTCAAAAGCGGTAGAGCTTGGCAATTACAGTCTTACAGAATGAAAAAGTTTACCGAAACTTTTAATCAATCTTTTCAACCTGCAACTCGGTGTACGTAAGTGAAAACGGATCCATACATTCCGACTTACAGTTGCAAAATGGATTCCGAAGTTGGGCATTTAAACTTGTTACCAAGTACTGGCTGCAAGTTATTTTTGCCCGTAAATCTTTTGAGCCAAAATTATGTTAAAGTTAAAGAAATTGCCATGTTTGTTGGTTACGTTTTCGCTCGGTGCTGTTGAAAGAAAACTTTGATTTTTACGCCCAAAAATGTTGGTGTGAATTTATGGACTTTCGCACAGTTTGGCAAAAGTGTGAAGTACGAAGTTTGAAGTTTTTTTTTCGAATTTAGGTGCCATTTGATAAACATTTTACGTAATGCTTTGCCAGCTCGTAAATATTCAGGACTGGTTCTTAACTATATTGTAGCAAGTATTTTTTGAGATGAACTTAAAATTTTTGCACAATAAAATTAAAACAAAACTATTTAACAGATATTTTTTTTTGTATTCGTCTTCTCTTATATAGAAGATGAATAGTCAATGTATGTTTCAAGACAGACTTTATTAATTTTAGATGCCTTGCCCATTCTTCTCCTTAAGGTGGATCCACACATTGCGAGCATGCGCTCCGCACGGCGCACAACGCATACCTCGGGTCGAGCCATTGCGTGCAAAGCAAATGCTCGAGGCAAATAGGCACGCAGACTTGGCAAGGCATGCGCTCATTGCGAGCAGTGCGTTGCGTTTGGATGGTTGTGTCCGCCTCGCTGCGGATGTACGCGCGCATTATTTTTTTTTATTATGGGATTATTATGGGATCCTAAAAATAATCATTATTTTAATAAAAATAAAAGAGACGACGTATGGCGTATAATCGCAAACGAAGTAAATGTAACTGACGCTGAGTTGAAAAAAAAGATCTCTTCTAGGATCTATCGCACGCGATGCAAAGGCGCCATCTTGACTGCTGCTGTGTGGGTTGGATCGGCCCGAGCATGCGCTGGGCGCTGTTTGGCCCGAGCAAACGCAGTTTCATTTTCGCAGTTGAGGCGTGCTTGATATTGTACGCGGCGCACGCCTCAAACGTGCATGCGCGGCTACGTCCGATAATGCTCGCACTGAGGCACTTTGATCTTGAAGCATTTGCCGACATACGTTGGCTCGCCCTCGCGCGTGCGGAGCGCATGCCTCGCCACGAATATACAGGTCCACATCTGGCGAGGCATGCGTTGTACGCCGTGCGGAGCGCATGCCTCGCAATGTGTGGATCCACCTTTAGCGATCAACTCTTTGAAATGGGCAACTACGGTACATTCACAAATTATTTATTATGCCTTGTGACTGGAACTGTAGCTTCATCTTTTTTATTTTTGACATTCAAAAGTGTCTGTAACGGTCTGATTGAAATAAATGCTTTGAGTTTGTTTTGATGACAATGTAAAATTGGTAGTAGAATATAACTCAGAATTAATGTGCTTGTTTTGTACCTTAAAATCTTTAAACACAGTTCCTCACCGGATACGGAAGTTTTGGGAGCTTCCTGGACATCATCAGGCGGGAAGAAACGCCCGGGTGATAGAGATATCAAGGATCCGGAACATAAAGGGTGGTAAAAAAAACATGGGTGGGTTTTAGTCAGCACAAGCCTGAAACTCCACCCCGCTCCACCCAGAAGTTATTTGATGATTTTCCACCCCAAAAAAAAAGTCTTTAAACACAATGTATGTTTAAAGATTTTGAATTCAAATTTTGCTGAATCAAGAAGATCAAGCTCTGGCAACAACCTAGGCCCAAAGACACTCGGTCTTATAGTGTTAACGTGGTGCGGTTCCACAAACAATGGTCCGCCAAAACCATATCCAGTTTTCAGCACTAAAGGACAGAAGAATACCAATATCACATAATGATCACCTGCTTAGTCTTCTCCCAACTATGTCGAGGTCAAATTCCAGTCAAACTGGATGCTGGATACCAGTATTTTACATGGAGCGACTGCTTATATAACCTTCACAACTCGGTTAATAATGTAAGAGTTGTGGCTTAATACCTACACAAAACCATAGGTTTACTTTTTTACCCAAAGGTTGACTGGTAGAAAATGTCTTATGGAATTAAGTCCGCCTATGTAACACTATTCTAATATATAAAATTCTCGTGTCACAGTTTTCGTTCCCATACTCCTCCGAAACGGCTGGACCGATTTAAACGAAATTTTGTGTACATATCGGGTAGGTCTGAGAATCGGTCAATCGAATCATACCCCTAAGTGGGCAGCGGGTGAAACCGCTGGGCACAGCTAGTCAACCTATAACAACTATTTTAACCTGATCTCTCTACCACGGTGTGCGATCTGTAGTAGAAAGATCAGGTTATAATAGTTTCAATAGGTTGACCTGCCGTCGAGAGCACATGACGTTTAAATAAATAATTAATGCTAACAATTCACATCTTGTTCCACAGCTGATCTCTCAGCTGTTTTGAGGTTATTTTAAAGTTTAACAAAATTTGTAATACCTTTTTAAAACAAAACCATACCACACCATTTCATCATACTTACCTTAACTGAAGATAAATCTAGCCCGTCCTGCGACACCACGTTTTGCGCAAGTTATTCGAAACTGCAACCGTCACAGACTATAAATCTTGCGTCGTATTGTTTGTCCGACAGATGGCGATGTTCTATGTGTTAATATGCGAGGTTCAGGAGAACCTGTATACGTGCACGTGAAAATGTTGTGAATTAACAGTTTGTGCCTTTTTTGTGTTTGATAGTTGAAAGGGTTTTTGTGATAGAAACCGTTTTGAAAATCAAATGACAACTCTTTAGTAGCGTTTGTTTTTAAAGTCGTGCTTTTTTTTCTTTATACAAAAAGTGTAGTTCGATTACTGCTGGATATGACTTCTCTCCATTTTTAAAATAGTATATAACTGTATACATATAGAATTTCGTACAACTACGTGTGTAAAACTTCGTACCCTAATAATATCGTAAAATAATTCGACGATTGAGCGATTACTAGTAATTGATGTAAAGTCGGCATTATTTCCGCAGGGCACTAAATTTAGTAGTGTAGTTTTTTTTCTTAAATAGTTATATTTACTTACTGTGAAAATTTCAATGTTATTGAAAACAACTGAAAACCTATGTACATTTATTGAGGAACTGGATACTGAAATGTTCAAGGCAAAATCCAAAATATTTTCCGATCACTGGAAATTGTAAGAAACTCCCTAAGTAAGCCATAACTGATCAAGTAATTATCAGATATAGGAACGACCTATCATTACAAAGCCACATAACTTAGCTATACCTGATACAAACGTCTTAGAAGTAAAAGTACAGAATACTCGCGAAAAAATTATTTCAAAAGGATACCCACCACACTTTTGGCAAGCCGCAAAATGAACAGCTGTGCTTAGATTCTGGGAAAGATCTTGGTATACTTGATATGAAGATCTCGCGATAGTGTATTATAGCAGCAGTACACAAAAGATAGATTACGTTCAGAGTTTGCGATTCAAAGATACACATATCATTTCCTACCTTGCTCAACGAGTTATTGTGGTTAGAATTTCTGAATACCTGTGAGAAAAGACTTATAAGAATACTCTTTAGACTTGAAACATCTGGGGATGAGGGATGTTCGAAAGAGATACCGTGTAATCAATAAATGACCATACTAAAACCCATCCATGTTCCTTCGTTTGCCCTAATGCGAAAGAAGGAACATGGGTGGGTTTTAGTCAGTAAAGTCTGTTCTGGGTCGAGGAAGAGGGCTGAAAAAGAAGAATTGATAGTCTTGACAGACTCCACCTACCTACCACACTAGCTGTTCAACTGTTTCCAGTTTAATTCTTATTCTTAGACTGAATACAAAGACATTTAAAACACAATAAGATGAAGAAAATTGTAATCCTGTCTTATCTAGTGTAATACGCCAGGCAAGACATGTGGCATTTGTGTGTGAAAATGGAAAATGTTCGAGATGAACATTTCTGTATGATAGTATGTCTAGTGTGCGAAGGCATTTTTATATGGTTGCTGCTCCCCCTGAGCAAGATCAATTGCCTAGTGCTCCATTCCGAGTGAAGTAAGAGTTTAAACAAGGTGGGTCAATCAACCATCAGGGCAAATACTCTTGGTGGGAATTTTTAATACCCTTGTTTCTTTTTTCATTGTTATGGCATGTGCCATAGAAATAGAATATACTTTATTGCACACTAAAATTAAAAAAACTGTTCTACAAAAAAGTGCTAAATCTACGGTTACAATGGCGGTCTTGTAGCTAGTTGCGATATCTTCCAGACAACCTTTGGATGGACTGTTCGAATATAAAAATCCACCGGGGATAGTCAATGGTGTACCTACTGCTAATACTACACAAACAATTAAAATAAAGTTATTTATCCAATATATATAAATACATATAATCTTTTTTTTTAAGTATAAACTTTTTCCTTTCTCTTTCTTTTCTTGTATAAAAATGAAAGCTTTTAAACTTCGTTTAGACACACCGATTGTATTCAGTTTCGTTGGTGAACTCCGATCTTATTTACTTACATTTACAATATCGTTTCACTCGCTCAACTCAAATTAATATAAACACAGTAATGTTTTCACCGCACCGCTAGTGTCAACTGTGCATCTCACCCGTACGTCTGTGGCAGAGCGCGTATGAAATGTATATCATTTTAACTATTAGTTTGTGCGACGTATGCAAATAAGTTTAGCTTGTTTTGACGTGGTGTTTCTGCTTTTTAATTCAACTGGCATTTAAATAAAATATGAATTGTCTTTATTTTTATTTTAACTTAGATCATAGAACTTCATTTAAAAACAGCTTGCGCGATTTAATGCAATACCTACTGTCATTTTGCTACGCTATGCGCTACGGCGTAGCACGCATTGTAATAAGAAATCATTTTTTCGTAGCACATTGATAGTAAGTGATAAAAACAATTAAAGTCCAATATTTATTACTGAGAGCATTGAGTTTGAGGATGCATCATGATTTAAAACTTCTGAATATCCATTGTAAAAAATCACTTCATATTTTTGACATTTACACTTCATAAAATAACCCGGTAACCTGTTATATTTGTATATTTATGTAGCAAGAAAGTAATTTTAACCTTAGTTTTTTTTTTCTTTATTTATCTCTTCTAACAACGAAACTATCGTTGTTAGAAGAGATAAATTAAATACAAAACTGCTAAGTAAATCTGAGTATATCTACACTAATTGAACATGAATAACTTATATATTTTATTTTAAATTAAAAAGGTAAGTAAAGTTTGTTTGCACAAATTGTTCACTTGTACGACTGAACTCATTTTGAAAATTATTTCGCATAAAAACTACACTATTCCCATATAATGTAGATAATATAATTATGCTGGGAAATATTATTAAAATGCAGAAAAATCTAGATTAAATAAACTTGCTAAATTATACTTTTTTTAGTGGATGTTAAATTTTCAAATATCTTCCCCCTCTCTGGGTAAATCGGGGAAGGGGAGGGAGGGGTCAGACTTTTATTGAGTAAAGCCCACCCATGTACCTTCGTTTGCCTTTTATGTTCCGAGGCCGCTTTATCTCTTTCGAATAACTCACAACCCCGGTGCTAATTCTCTTCAATTATTTAACCGCCACTATAAATTGTCGCTTTTAATCCACTACGACATATGAACCCTACTTTTACTAAACATTTTGCGGCCATCATTAAATCCAGTACTAAAACGACACATGAACGTAAAGGTATGTTCTAATGAAGTGACTGTGGAAAGCCGAGCAAAGGGCCCTCGCGGCCTACTCACTTTGACTCCAGTGTGTATGCTGCTTAATGCACGTGTACATTTAGCGGGATGATGGCTTTGAAATCTGACTGTCATACGTAATGAGAGAAGCGTTCTACCTAGATAGTTTTGTAGGCTGTAACATTTCATTCTGTAGTATATTATAGAGCATTCAGTTTCATAAATCGTGTATTTATATGTACTGAAATAACACAAAGAAACTTAAAATAAACAATAAAATTGTCAATGCTGTCAACTGGTAATGTTTTCAAGAGACTGACCGCGTTGCCACGTTGTATGGCAACGCTTCGCATTTGACCAAAGCAAAATCCAGCCTTCAGGTTTTTTAGATTATTAAAACTTTATTTTTATGCACATTATTTAAAAGTCGTCTAGGCTCCGCATAGGTCCAGAAAAAGTGGTTCAAACATTTTATACTTAAACAACTCAGTTGTCACGTGTCAAAAATAGTAAACGTCAATTTTGGTGATATCTATGTCATGAGACAGATATTAAATAAAAAACCCTCTCTCCCCCACCGTGAATTAATTAATATTTCGTGATTAAAAAATTCGTCTTCCCGCATTTGTTTATGCACCAAGTCATTTAATAGTTCTCCTAATCAATTTGTCGATTTAAGATACGGTTTTAATGAAAGTTTTAACAGTAATATTAATTATAAAGCTAATCCTTACGTGTATTACTTAACCGTAACATAATACAAAATTTTAATTAGCAATGTAACGCCTTGTTTTCAATGAGAACTTTTAAACATATTAATTCTGTATAATTTACATGTTGGAACGACAGACGTGCCGTATCGTACAAGATGAGATAACAGGTACCGATTGTTATGGTAGAAATATGCAGAAATTCTATTCTGTATGACTGTCAGTAATACCTACGGAGATTTAGGGTCGTTCTTTTGCTTACTATCACTGTAACCGTCAAGGAAAAAAAATAAAAAAAGAGACTTAAGCCCTCCCAGGGCCCTACCAGGTAGCAGAAGGGCCTGTAGAAGGAACATGGGTGGGTTTTAGTCAGTACAAGCCAGATACTCTCCCCCCTCTCCCGCTAACATAGCGGGAAGTTATTTGATGATTTCTCATTCGCAAAAAAGCCTTCCTGTACATACACATAGAACTAACAACTAACTCTGACGGTCAACTCTACTGCTTAAGTTGCGACCGGGTATTTTTTAATCCGGCCTATCATATAACATAGTAAATATCATGCAAAGAAATAGCTTAAGGGGTTACCGTTACCGAAATTAATAAGAAGGACAATAATAATAATAACCACCACAAAACTTTCAAATTGCGGTTTAATATACAGGCGAGAAAATCATCAGCTACAGCTGTCCTTGCTTTAAAGAACGGAATAGTATGTACTAGTCGTAATTACGAAGAGCACATAAAAAAAACATTGAACTTACAAAGCATCTGAAACATCCTACTATATTATTCTCCTAATATTATAAATGCGAATGTGAACCGCGGGCGCCAGCTAGTCTAATATGTAAAACTCTCGTGTCACAATGTTCGCTCCCATAGTCCTCCGAAACGGCTCGACCGATTCTTATGAAATTTTGTGTGCATATCGGGTACATCTGAGACTTGGCCAACATCTATTTTTCATACCCCTAACTGGTAAGAGTGGTCTGTACAGCGGGTGAAACCACACACCACACAGCTAGTTTATCCTTCCTACTTATTAATGTTATAAAAGAGAAACTAAGTTTGTTTGTTACCTCTTCACGCTTTAATGGCTAAACAGATTTTGATGAATTTTGGTACAAAAATAGTTGAGAATCAGGAGACGGATATAGGCTATTTAAAAAAAAAGTGGGATGTCAGGGGGAGAAAGAGGGAACAAAAGGGAAAACTTAGCGTTACTATTACAAATCAATAAGGCACAAGGGGAACTGTGTTACCCCGAATTTAACGCGAGCGAAGCCGCGGGCAAAAGCTAGTATATAATATATGTGACTGCGACACCATTCAGCATGATGCTGTGCAATGGGAGTTCACAGTACAGCACTGGTTTTAGTGGTAAACCCGTGATAAATAGTTTAAATACTAAAAGTCAGACGGGGCTGTGGGTTTGTTCAAAAGAGATATCGCGGCCCCGGAAATCATAAAGGAAAGAAAGAACATGGATAGGTCTTAGTCAGTGACAGTCTAAATAAAGTCATAAAGTCGTAAATCTGGCAGTCCCTTTCGCTCCAACCATAATGGTGGGAATCATTTGAGGATGTCCCACTCAATAATGAAAATCAAATGATAAAGAAAGAGTAATTTAATATTTTCAAAATATCACAATATACCTTTTGTCCTACTTACCCTACGACGTCATACCGAACAGAAGCAGGTGGCGTGTTGAATTAAAACGTGAACAAAAGGCGGTACACAATGAAGCAAGAATGAAAAGCGTACGAAGATAGAGGCTTTCAGGACGTGCGTAATGAAATCTTACCTTTTATGTAGACTCGGTTTAAGGGCTGGTACACACTGTTCTGATAGTGTGTGCTAGCCCTGGCGGCAAAACACAGCCATTCGGCAAATATAATTTTGCCGAATGGCTGTGTTTTGCCGCCACTGCGGGTGCAGGTGGTTGGTTGCAGATGGATACGGAAAAAAATCCGGCCAAGTGCGAGTCGAACTCGCACACCGAGGGTTCTGTACAAATTTGTGACATAAACGGCCATATGATTTTTCCACAACTTTAAGGGGCTACAAGCTTGAGTATATGGTTTTAATTTCATCTCGAAACGTTCCCGCGTTCTTGAGATAAAGGGTTTTGACAGAGACAGAGACTGACAGATGGATAACAAAGTGATCCAATAAGGGTTCTGTTTTTTTCCTATTGAGGTACGGAACCCTAAAAATATTAAAATCGTATTGATTGGTATGCGATTGAAGAATCTTAAATTCAACAGTGGACTGTTATGTACTGATGATGGCACGTTCTAGAAAAAGCATGGCCAATACCGAATTATGCCGAGCCAACCCGAACATGATTTAGCGTAGTATGACTCTTTCGAATGTTGATGGCCGGAAAGAAAAACTGTTTATTACACTCAAAGACAAGACAATAAAACAAAAATAATTTGAAAAAAAAGAACTACACAAAATAAAAATCAATATAATAAGAGACAATTTAATAAATTAGTCCTTTACGGGGCCAAAAGCCTTAAGTTCAGCATGGCTAAAAGAGGCAAAGAAGGGGGCAAAAACAAGGGGCAATGAAATAATGGATGGACTGTGTGAAAGTTGATATTGCTAGAAAAAAGGTGATAGGACAATCTCTACTATCCTTACTTAATATTATAAAAGCGAAAGTGTCTTCCTAAATGGCCTAACCGATTTTGGTGAATTTTGGTACAGAGATAGTTGGGGAAGGGAAAAGAAAAGGGGAGAGAAAGATTTTTTTTTTTTCAATCTCATGCGGGTTAAAGTTTGCGTGAGCCCTAAGTAACTATACTACGCGGACGAAGTCGCGGGCGGAAGACAGTGATGTATAAACGAAAAAGGCATGCTTGCTGCTGCTTGGCACCAACTAAATAAGTTCGGCTTTTTTCCAACAAATTCGAATTAATTTGCCGACCCGAAACAGTATGTAGCATCTCTTAAATATGACGTAATTTCATGTAGCGTGTGGGTTTTCACCTCAGCATGGAGCTTAGGTAGTTTGTAGAGGACGTATTGTTAGATTAGGTCACAAAGGTTTTCATTACATCAAGCTATATACTATACTTCGTTTTGATCCGTTTCTAGACTCCTCGACAAACTAATATATAGTTTTACGCGGGTCTAGAAATAATCTTTCGATAACTTACAATTATATCTTAAAACTTTGTCTGAAGAATCTTCCCATTTTTTATTGGCCAAGTATTATCTAAAAGCCTCTCTTTCTTTTAAATAATAAGGTTTACTTTTCAATGCCAGATATTTACTTCTTACCTAAATAGTGGGTGGAAGGGACATCGAAACAAACGTAAATGGTTATCACGTTGTCAGTACATCATTCTCCCCCCCTATCTATCCCTGCTGCACAGAAACAGAAATAAAGATTGCTACTAAAAAAAACCGGCCTAGAGTGAGTCAGACTCACGCACTGAAGGTTCCGTACTAGCTTTCGGCATAAACAGCCATATCTTTTGATTGCGTAGACTTAAGGGCTTTTTTTATCACAACACAAAGGTACGATACCTCCACTCGTTAATTAAATAAAGAACAGAGTTTGTCAATAAAGAACAGAGCAGACAGACGGACAACAAAATAAACCAAAAAGGGTTCCATTTTTTTATGAGGTACGGAACCTTAAAAGCCACCGTTTCGAGCGAAATAAGTCAATCTCGTATAATCGTAGAAAAAACTAACCCAGCAATAAATTCTTCAAAGTCAACCTAACACATCAATTAAACAATGAATAAAACACGCCATAAACAGCCCCCCGTCTTCAGCAGATTTTGCCAAAAATACCCACTTTCCACTCCCCTAAATTCAGGACAACAGACGAGAACCATAATTTTCAAGCAAGCAAATCGTCTGGAACATTAAGTGAAGCTAAATTCACGAAATAAACAAAAGCCACAGGTGTGGGTACCAAATTAAATACGAAGTGTATAAGACTGGCCGTTGTATAAATAATTCGTCCTTTAATTTGGGAGTATTATATGGTGGGCACGTAGAATTAGGTACGCTGGATGGAATTAAGTGGATCAACACACAGGTAACGTTGTGTAAGGTGCAACTTTTGTTTTCTAAAAATATAACTGGTTTTGTGGATTCATTATCCATTCTATTTTATGTGGGGTCAGCGCAACATGTTTTGTTTCCCATTCTCCCCTATCAGACGTCACGGCATCATTTACTCTTTTCTCTATAATATCATTCCTTACACAGTACGTCCATCATTTCGTTGGCCTTCTATTCCTCATCTATTGACATTCAAATATTTATCACTTTTTAAGTCGCATGTGCTTCATCCCTCCTCATTGTCACCGATTTTGATAAATTTTGGTACAAAGATAGTTGAGACCCTAGAAGCGGACAAAGGCTACTTTTGACTCTTTCTAATTCCCCAATTCCTTGAAATAGGTGGTGGAAGTTTATATGGAACATTCCCCAATTTTCAAGGTAGGAACCTAAAAATTATTTGTCACTAACAAAAACATAGTGCATATAGTGGAAATCTGCCTTCAGCCCTGCAAGAGGGGATGTAATTTTAAATGGGTCTTTTCGCAGTTTTCAAGGTAATAACCTTAAAATCGGTACGCACTCTTTGTTCCCAACGAAAAATACCTACAAATCAGGAAAAGGGAACTGTGTTACCCAGAATTTAACGCGAAGCCGCAGGCAAAATATAGTTTAAATAAAAACTATCTGTGCCCAGTGGTTTCACCCGTTGCTCAGCTCCGAAGTGATGTTATATAGTTAACAAGCTTTTGCGCGCGGCTTCGCTCGCGTTAAATTCGAGGTAAAACAGTTCACTCACAGTCTCACATCCCACTTTTTTCAAAAAAATATGAGCCTATGTCCGTCTCCTGGTTTCCAACTATCACTATCACTGGTTTCCACTAATAAACAAACAAACAAACAAACTCACTTTCGCTTTTATAATATTAGTAAGGATGTTACTTCCTCATAATATGTATAACTTTCTACTGAAAAAGTAATGGCTATATTCGATTCAGTGGTTTCAGAGCCTGTCCGGTACAAACATAAATATCTTAAATAAAAATTTATGTAATTGTATTACAGATAAAACACATAATTCTATATTTACCACCAATTAAAAAAAAGATAAAACATGTAATACTAACATTTATTTGCAACAAAACCTAATGTCGTCATAACATTTTATCATGCCGTAATTAATCAAGACAAATATCGGACAAATAATACAATAAAATAATGTTATCGTCCGGTTAATTGGACAATGTTATTGGGCAATAAATAGCGCGAATTAATATTGGATACCAGAGTTTAGGCGTATGGGAAACGAGCAAGGTTATATCCCGCTCAGTACAAGCAGATATGATGGGCACATAGTAATATACAAAGCGGTCCCCCGACGCAACGACGCTTAGATACAAATGTAATTTTCTTTTTTGAGGTTTTTTTATGTTATTTTTATAAAAACCGACTTCAATTAAAAGAGGATTTCATAATTTGTCGGAATCTTTAAGTTCACCGAAGATAATTTTGTTTCTTTACCTAAAAAAATGGAAGTTTTAAGTTTTTTCTATAAATGATTTCTCAGTAACAACAAAGTCTGGATTTGAAAAGGAGTCGTTTGTCTATGTACATTTAATGAGGAGGGAGGAAGCGCACGTTAGTAATAGAGTGATAGATATGAGAGGGAGAGGAAGGCCAAAGAAAAGATGGATAGATTGTGTAAGGAATGATATGAAGGAGATAGGAGTGAATAATGCTGTGACGTCTGATGAGAGAACGAAAGAACAAAAACGTGTTGCGCCGACCCCAAATAGAATGGAGGGCAGGAAAATGATGATGATGTGTTACGGAGTCTGGACGTGTGCTTGATAATAGGCTTACTCCCAATAACATGCGACTTAAAGATAACTGGCGAAAAATATGTTCCTGTGTGAGACCACATTTTGCCTTTAACCTCAAGGACTGCAGGCCGGAATTTATGAGAAAAAGTATTTTAGTAATTTATTTATTAAAGTGATTAATTTGATTTTATACACTATGTCTACGTGTCTTATCTATCTGTCCTATCGCAGATCTGTTGAAAGAGATTTTTTTATAAAATAAGCAGTACCTTTGTGCACTTTTAACTGTATGTATTTTTTTTCATAATATGGGTTTTGTGTGTAAATAAATAAAATATCTACACAATAATGAAACTGTTAAAGATCGTCCAAACTAGTACGGATAAATTGCAGGCTGCCTACACAGTATAGGCCCTGACGGATACTTCAATACTGTAATTAATCAGTGTCTGGTGTCCTGGACTGCAAGCCCAATTAATCCGTACGCGTCATACTGAACCTAACTCTTAATTAATACTTCAAGCACAGTATACAGGGGCGGATTTAATGCTATACATTTTTTGCGGATCTTTTTTAATGATTCATGATTTGTATCTCAGATCCTTTTTTTTCCGGTGGGAAATCATCTAATGACTTCCCACCGGAGTAATGAGTGGGGGGGAACGTCAGACTTGTACTGACTAAAACCCACCCATGTTCTTTCTGTTGCCCTTTACGTTCCGGGGCCGCGGTATCTCTCGCCGCGCCAACACATCAAGCCTGTGGTGCCTTAGAGCCTTAGTAAATAAACCAACTCGCATTTTTTTTGGGAATGGGAAATCACCAAATAACTTTTCTTACTCTGGGCGGAGCGAGGGTATTGTCAGACTTTTGCTATCTAAAACCCACCCATGTTTATCCTTTGGCCCTTTATGGTCCGAAGCCACAATATCTCTTTCGAATAACCCACAACCTCTGACAGTAATGGTGATGGAGAGGCAGTGGTAGCTATGTTTAAAATATATAATAATCTAAAATATAATAATTTGTAAAATATATAATATAAATGGCAATAAATCAGGATAATAAATAAAAATAATAAAAAGAAAAACAGTGCAAAAAATATTGATATTGTGACCGTACTGCCAAAATTAAAAAAGAAACGTTTACAAAAACTATTAAAACCTTTAAACTTCATGAACAGAAACCGTATTCAAATAACAGTTTATTTTATATATTTACGCTTCATCTGAGCCAAATTGAGTATCCTTTTGTTTTACGAGAGCACAGCTTTTATTAACAATGTTAATAAAACCTTATTCTGTTATTAAATAGTTAGTTAAATTATAGAGGCTTATTCTTATCTATTGGGTCTATCTACATTTTTAGGCAAAATAAGGCTAGTTTCACTCTTGAGCCCGTTCTGTGTGGCCACCATGTCACTGTTGGAAAATTTAAATAATATTTTAAACTAACCATTTGTAGAAATAACTCAATAAACAAATATTATAATTTTTATAAACAATAAGCCAATTTTTAGACTGAGTTTTCATTAGTAGTGCATGTTTAACTTATTAGGTAATATATGTAAAATAAGCTGTCAAACAGCAATATTTATTCTGCAGATTTAAAAAAAAAACTGATTTTAAAACCAAATGGTCTTTTGAGGACTTAAAGAATTGACAGCATCGAAGACAAAAAATTTGACGTTAGTTAAATAATAAATAAATATCTTGGGACAACTAACACACGGCCACACTTTAGCCATTAAAGCGTGAAGAGGAAACAAACAAACTCACTTTCGCTTTTATAATATTAATAAGGATTTAAATTTATTTAATGAAGGACATAGTAAAAAAAAATACGAAACCGTTTTGTTACACTGACTTAAAATAATCATTTATTCATACATAGTTTATTCGCTTTAATTTTTCCAACTTCTAGGTGCTTAATTCGGCATTTACCCCTTTAGTTCATTCAACTTGCATGTAGCCTGAAGTGTCTCATGTCTGGCAACATCAATAATTAATACCTAAGTTTCCGGAGACATGTCCTGGTTTGGACATGTTGAGACATTCAAATGGAGAGAAGACATAAAGTGGTCGAGAGGAATAGTTTAGGGTTTCTGTGCAAGTATTCTGGAACAAGAACTTGGTATTTGAAATAGTAATTAATTAATTATTATTATATAAACTAATTAGTTGTAATTAATATTAATTAATTAGTAGTATAAGGTCCAGTTGAAAACCAGCGTCGGGCACTAGCTGCTCGGCAGTTTGCTAAACTAGGCCTATTTGGCGCAGCCGTGAGTCACACAATCATGTATTAGTTATTATCGTTTAGTTTTAAGTTTTATCTCATTTTGTGTTGCACCTGTGGCATGGGCCAAATAAATGTTTTGACTTTCTTTCTTAATTCGATTTTGTGTTTAGTTGGTGTAAATATTACCAGAGAAGTTGCCCAAAAAATACAGGTATTAATATAATGTTTTGTAAAATGAAAGTAGAGTAACAGCTAGATGGACAGCCTATTTTTTAGATTATCTAACAATTAAAAAAATCTATGTGGAGTCAGAATGATGTACTAGCACCATTTTAAACATCGGTGTCCTTTAATTTTTTTTTATTTTTGCGGATGGGATATCTTTGAATAAGGGGGAGCGTCCCGGGGTTGAGGGTTGTTGGAAAGAGATACCGCGGCCCTGGAACATAAAGGACAATAGAAGGAATATGGGTGGGTTTTAGTCAGTCCAAGTCTGATACTCTCCCTGCTCCACCCAGAGCGGGGAAGTTATTAGCTGATTTCCTACCCAAAAAAAAATAGGGGGAGTATCAGACTTTTAGTGACGAATATCATACCAGCTTTTGCCCTTTATGTTCCTGGACCGCAGTATCTGGATACTGCAGCCCATTCCACTCTGTTTAACGTTTTTAGTTAAGAAATCAGCATTTTAAAAATTATAAACAAACTATCACTAATATCTAAAATAAACGAACCAACATTTTTAAAATTTAAATTTTCTTTGACTGTCTGAATGCAGCCTTATTTTTTCGAATATCATAATTTTAGGCTCCATGGATTTCAATATGATAATACGTTCGGTGTTAGGGACAATTTACATCAAATCGTGCGTAAACTGCTTCTGTCCGGTAGTTGGTGTCCAATGAATAGAAACTGTGATAAGCTGATAGTGATGTTTCACGTGGTTAGTGCTGGGATCGGCTGGGATTTATAAGGGAAAATGCGGATATTTTTTCCATTATGTTTTGTCAGTAGTCAAATTAATTTTGTTTTTTTTTTTTTTAAATACGTTATGTTAAAGGTCATGAGTTAATTAGTTGTAGCTAACTTCCAAATAAACGATTAACAATCTATGTTCATACTAACTAACTAAAAAACTTTTCTGAAATAGACTTAGACTTGATCAACAGCATTTAGTCTCTTTATCATCATCATTATTCTCCTGCCCCTGTCCCAATGTATGGGGTCGGTGCAGTATGTATTTTCTTCCATACTTATCTACTTTTAACAAGTTATTATGTATCGTGACTGGGACTGTAGCTTCATTCTTATTGTTTCTTGACTTTCAACTTGTAAACCGTCTAATATAAATAAATGGTTTAATGAATCAGTTCATCTTTTAAATAAGAAATGAGTACAAAGAGGCAACCTTTTGCAATAATGCAAGAAAGTCAGATGATAAATCAGATGAAAGGTTTGGTGTTAACCAGATACATTAAAATATACAAGAATTTTAGAACAAAAACTTTAAAGTAGGGTTTTTCCTAATTTGTAACGACATTGAGATTCTTTGTATTACGGAGCATTGGTTCAAAAATCATTAACTAATTTTTAATTTTAGGCATCACCAGTTTGGTAGTTCATTCAGTATAGTTAATGCTATACATGGCGGCGCATTGATCTTAGTAAGTAATCAGCTCAAATTTAAAGAACACAAGGCTGTCTGTTGACAGAACAATTGAAATAGCCTGCACAAAATTGGAGACCATTGCGTTTATTTTGGCTGTTTCTTCTCAGAGTAGTCAGGTACAAAACACTAGCCTCATTTAATTTGATAAAAAGTGTACAAGCAAAATAAACATCATTTAATATGTAATGAAGTTGGTAATTTTTGATTTATCCCGTTGTATCCCAATCCTATTAAAAAAGCAAACCACTATGTTCCACACAGTTTATTTTATCGGAACGCTCTCATAGCACAATTTATAAGATGGAGCTCAATTCTGAGGCAGATTAAGACCGGTCTTTACCTAGATTTTCTCTAGACTCGACTATCTTTTGACCTAGATAGGTAGTGAAGAACAGACCCTGATCTATGGACTCAGGATATCATTTGTTACATTTCAGGACGTGTGGTTTTGTCTTTTTAAAGACTTTTCTGTGTAATTAATTTAAGAGAATATGAATAAAAGTAAAAACACCTACATAACCTTGTAAATAAGAGTGTTGTTCAAAAGGATTTCTCTCAAAGAATTAACTTCGACTTGGAGGATGATGTCTGTTAAACTTTTCGGCACAGAATTTATTCCATTTTCTACCACGGTTTCTTTTTATCTTTACTATGAACTATGTAAAAATATCTAGAAGTTAAATTTGACACATTTTAGTTATAACTAGGTCACGTCAGTCTAATATTCCATTTATTACAAAAAAGGTATAAAACTCTTTGCGTACACAAAACGTTTTGACTTAAAACAAAAGTCATTCAAATTAAAACAATATACATTTTGTCAACCAAATTGACTATGAAACAAGGTTGCCAGCATAATAAAAATCTATACTATTCAGCGTGTTTTTTATTTGAAACCAAGATAGGGTACTTTCCAGGGTCAAAGTAATTACATTCTATTTAGTCCGTATTTAGATTAAGTGTGACAACACGGTTGGTGCAGTGGGTGAGCGATCGACTGCTGCGCTGCGAGTCGCGGGTTTGATGCAAAAAAAAAAACTTAAATGGGCTTTAATATCTTTTGTCCTTTTTGGTCTAATTTACAAATAAAAATATGTCCCTTATTTTTGAATAATCTAAAAGACGGACTAATACATTTTTTTTTTGTAATCTAGCCTCTTATTCTAAGACAAGGTCGACCCCGAAACTTGAGAAAGAAACATCTAATAGTAAAAATAAGGATTAAAAGTTGTTAACCACATAAAAAAATAGAAACACTTGAACATCGATTCCTTGAACATGAGATCGCTTTAATTTACACAAACATAATTTTCCTCAAAAGACTTTCATTCAACAAATAACACTTAAAATTAAGACCCGATAATTACGCGTGGAACCAGAAAATATCTAATCACGCCTCCCTTAAAATACACGAACAATACACACTTCATTTGAGAACCAAAGACTAATGAAGTATAAAAGCTCTGACAGTGGACATCTAGCCACGCGGAAGAGATACAAGTGTAGGTAGGGATAAGGGCGTTATTCCACTGCCGCGTAGGCTCCACGGAGTACGGAGGTGCTTAGAAAACCGTTGTTGGAGAACTGCCAACCCTTAACACGTCACCACTTACTTTTTCTATAATATAAATGGCTTATATAAACCTTTTTTGTAAAAAATTAAACAGACTTCCAAAAAAAAATCTAACTTCCGGAAGTCCACTTTTGTTGGTTTCGTTGACTCTTTTGCCACCGACTTCCGAAAGTAAATTATTTAAGTTATTTTCCAGTTTTTAGTGTTTTGGAATTCGGTTTAATTTTTTACAAAAAAAAAGTATTTATTTCAGCATTTTGAGTTAGATATTATTATGATGATATATCAAAATAATTTTTATCGAGTTTAATTTTTTTTCTATTGCTACTAAAAGATTAGCAGATCATCCATAAAGACGATAACTCTTAAACTACCTATGCAATATAAATAAAATTGATATGGGACCACCTGGAAAGTAAACTCGTACTTAAAAAAAAGAATTGACAACGACGAATTGAGAACCTCACCTTTTTTGGAGTCAGTAAAAAATTGGCACAGACATATTGGTTTTTTCATCAGGAACGTCTGTCTCTGTAGCAGCCACGGAGTTTTTAGTTCAGCCCCCATTTACATGGGATCTAAACATAACGGTACTATTATGCACTTACTACTACTACATCTGTCTTACCCTTTGTGAATTACAGGTGAGATTTTATGCTCTATGTACCAACAAGATTTTAGGTATAGACCAAGTTAAAGTCGAAACTGACAGGAGTTAGGCGCTCAATGCACTTTCTACAACAACAAAAAAAAGTCGTCTGTCGTCTGATTCTGTACTTTGTGGCTATTAGGCGCGTCGCCCACACGACCAACAGTCGAGGCGCAGTCGGGGTGCGGCCGCGTTAGGCGCGTCGCCCACACGACGTTTGTTAAGAAAATCTCATTGCGGCGTGCGTAAATGTGCCTGCACTTCGACTGTTGATCTTGTGGGCGACGCGCCTTAGACACGCACAGAATCACATTAGATAATAAAATATAAATACAAAGCGAAGCTGAATCACTTGTAATGTGCCTACCTTGGTTTTGTGGATATAAAATCATCAAATAACTTCCACCGCTCTGGGAGTGTCAGACTGACTAAAAACCCACCCATGTTCTTTCTTTTGCCCGTTATTTCTGCCGCGGTAACTCTTTTAAACAACCCGCAAACCCAGCCTCTGCATTGCTAGCGTCTCTTTGAGGCATGCGGGGATCACAAACGCACCGTCGAAACGGCCTGGCGTCACTAAACAGACGGACGGTGAGCTACCCATTACTTCACAGACCCACATCTACGGTGGCCGGGAGTCGTTGTTTAAGGTTTAAGCTCCTTTACTAAGCTACCTTAGCCTTGAGCAACACTGGAACCGCACCTTAATACTCAAACTTTATGGAGCGTGCCACTATTAACGAATTAATGTTTTCCGATATTTACGGGGTGAAGAGTTTATTGGATAAAGTTTGAGTATAAAATTCTGGTAAGTGAGATGAGTATATTTTACCGACGATCGCAAAAAGTTTTACGATATTGATAGAGTGCCCGTTATTATTTTAATTACTTTTATGCATTGTTTTTACACGAACATGGCCAGATAAGGCAAAGAAAAAAAGAAAACAAAAGAAACCTCTCTAAGGTTTGGAAAGACCTTAAAAGAGACTATGACCTCTGAGTTTGTTTTGATTCTTCTCAGAGTAGTCGGGTACGAAACACCAGCCTCATCTATTTTTTTTTTAAAAGACGTTTAATACTTTTTGAAAAACCTACTTGCAAAATAGACATCATTCATTATTTAATGTACAATTAAGTATATCTGTAAACGGGGATGCGGGTTGTTCGAAAAAGATACCGCGGCCCTGGAACGTAAAGGGCAATTGGAACATTGGTGGGTTTTAGTCAGTACAAGTCTGACACTCCCACCCGCTCCGCTCAGAACGGGGTAAGTTATTTGATGATTTCCGACCCCAAAAAAAAAGTATATCAGTTAAAAACCTTTCGAGGAAATGAGGCGTGATGTTATGTGATGAAAAAGGTTTTCTATATAAAATGCAATTGGTTTTTTGCCTCTCTTTTGTCCCACTGCTAAGTAAAGACCTCTTCACAAACCAAGAAGACATTGATCACCACGCTCACTTAAGGCGCAGTATTATGTCGTTGACCTTGTTCATACATTTTGACGTTGGACTTTACTGCATACGTTTGTCGTAAAAATACAAATAAATTTGTATAAAATTAAATATTAACTATTCAATCAAAAACAATCCATCATTGAACGCAGTTTGGCATTGGAAATTTCATTGTATACTTTTGATTATAATTACGATTAATATTGAAGAGATAAACTGCTTTAAAAGAGAATTTAGAGGTGTGTTTGAATATTTTTTTACACATTTTAGTATATTTAATTATAATTTGAATTCCATCAATGTATGCAAAAAAGCCTTAAAAATATCATATTTTTTTCAGTGACTAAAATTAAGTATGGTTTAAGAGATACACTGCGTTAAAAAACCTGATTTTTGGCCGTTCTCAAGAAATCTTCACCTTAAAACATAATACTAAATACTGTTTTCTCCTACTGTTGCAGATTCACGCTGATACCATCTATAAACGTAAGTTTTCATCAACAAATAATTTAATTAATAACTTAAGTACTAACTTTTGCCCGCGGCTTCGCTCATGTTAAATTCGGGGTAACACAGTTACCCTTTCCTGATTTACAGGTACCTGCTACCTATAGTTTTTGCCCTCGCGCCTTATTTATTGTAATAGCAAGGCTGTTTCCTTTTTCTTCCCTCTTTCTCTCTTATTTCTCACTTTAAAAAGCCTATGTCCGTCTCCAGGGTCCCAACTATCTCTGAACCAAAATTCATCAAAATCGGTTTAGTCAGTAAGGCGTGAAGACGTAACAATCAAACAAACTCACTATTGCTTTTATAATATGAGTAAGGATTTTGCGAAATTCTGCGCTAAATACTGGCGATGAGTTAGATACCTAAATAGCTGTCAAAACTCTATGTTATACAGCCTAAGATACTTCCTGATAATTTAGCTTTCTTTTGACAAATAATGGTTAAAATCGGTTCGGTACTTTCGAGAAAATCTTTCTTCTTCATAATATTAGTATCGATAAAAATCATTGTAGTTTTTTTTAATATTCATGTGTCATGTTTCTTTCATCCAAATTAAAGTCAATTGTCGCAATCATAGGGGTATTTTAAGTTACAACACGTCAAACTTCTAAAAACACTTGAAAAAACAAAGGAGTTTTTTACATTGCCAAACCCATGCAGAACGATATTCAAACTAAAACCATTTATTAAAATAAGGCCATAGCAGGTAATTTTTAATATTATAAAATCAAAAATTTAAACATAAGCCTAACCACGACCTAAGCATGACCACGATAGATGACCAGTCCTCACTAAAGCCGCTTGTTTACGAACATGACGCATGTATGTATGTTAATATTAACACTACTACTTACTTAGTAGTTAGAACCAGTATAAATGACTTACTGAAATTAACGGTAGCTACTATACGGTACCATAGGACTATTACACCCATAAATTGCATACGCTGTGTGCACTACAGCGTACATTCAAATGACCTATTTTATTATATTTATTTTAAAAAAAAATCGTTGCTCCACACTAGGATTTTTTCTTGTATCGTGGGTGCGTTTACAAACATTTAAACTCACATACACAAACACCCAGACCCGGAACAACTATCTGTTGGTCATATAAATATTTGTTCCGTGCGGGGATTGAACCCGCGACACGCAGCGCGGCAGTCATCACTCAGCCACTTGACTGCGCCAACCATGTCGTCCTGTAAGTAGAACGTGCACTTATAAAGCTAAAAATAACACATTTTATACAATTATTTATACCTTTTTACTTATTTTTCTTTCAACCCACATGAACTTAGTACAAAGGCAAAGGTACTTTGAAGTGCGTAAATTATTTGTAGCTAAATGAAAGTGAAACTAACCCCTAACTAAAGCCCTCGCATTAGGGAATGTAAATAAAGGGTTGCATAGTTGTATGTACAATAGAACAAGCTAATTGGTTAACAGGCAGAATGTACAGAGGCGGACTGAGACGGTCAATCTTTTGGTCAAAGGAGAAAATTGTGAACTATTGTTTTATTTGATATTAACTTATTTTAAGCAATTTTTGGGTGAGGTATGATAGAGTAAATAGTAGCGTAGAGGAGATTGGAAGAAAAAAATACAGTTCCCCTTGCGCCTTATTGATTTGTAATAGCAACGCTAAGTTTTCCATTTTCTTCCCTCTTTCTCTCGCAAATCCCACTTTTTTAAATAAAATAGCCTATGTCCGTCTCCTGGTTCCCAACTATCTCTGTACCAAAATTCATCAAAATCGGTTTAGCCATTAAAACGTGAAGAGGTAACAAACATACAAACTCACTTTCACTTTATAATATTATAAAGTAAGGAATAAATACTTACATTTACCAAGTCATATCGGTAAATCTTAGGTTTTACTGGAAAATCTTAAGATTTTCCGTAGTTCGAGCGTTTACAGTAACATATAGACAAAGGGTAATAACTACTTTGAAGTCCGCTTCCAGTCTTACCAGATATAGTTGTATACCAATATTTAACGACTACCTAGCTGAAAGATTATTTGCCTATACAACTTACAACTTTAAATTGTTTGACTGTACTTGAGGGGGTACTATACGTATGTTTAAGTTAGTTTTGAGGCCTTTGATGTATGGTATAGAAATTTCTGTTTCTTCTGTGTTTAGAATATAATATGTACACTCTTGACAATTCAAAACTTAAAACTTTTTTTTTATTGGTACGTTGTATGGCCTACAGATAGTTGTTCAGGGTCTGGCTGTTTGTGTATGTGAGGTTAAATGTTCGTAATCGCACCCACGTTTTGGGTTTAAAAAAAATTGGTATATCCGTGCATGGTCGCAGTGATCATAATTTTCATTCGAATAATAATTGGATGCTATTGTACTCGGGGTTGCGGGTTGTTCGAAAGAGATATCGTGGCCCCGGAATATAAAAGGCAGAAAAAAAAACATGGGTGGATTTTAGTAATTACAAGTCAGACACTTCGTTCCATTTTTCCCAGAGCGGGGGAAGTTATTTGATGATTTCCCATCTACAAAAAAATAAAAAAGTGTGTATTTTATTTTTCACGGCTTCAAAAGGGGACCACATACTTGAGCACATACATGGTTTTGATTTCATATCAATAACTGAGATTCGTCTGTCTATCTGTCCTGGGCCTTTTGACAGACAGATAGACAGACGAACAACTAAGTGATCCTATAAGGGTTCCGTTTTTTTTCCTTTTGAGGTACGGAACTCTAAAAAGGCTACTGTAACTTGATCTTTTGAACAATACATATACCAATCGAAACGCCTGTAACTGGTTCATTTGAAATAAATTCTGTACTGCTAACGCCATGCCTGTCGATGAATTATTTTTGACTCTATATCAAAAGAAACACCTACAGAATGAAACTTTTTTTCACCTAAACCCTAGCCCGCTTGTACCTAATTCATCCCCTAACCTCATCAATATTAGATCAATTTTTACACGGCATAGATTCTCCTCTTATATTCCCATTTGTTTGAGCTAATCTGTTTAACATTACTCCAGGAGAAATAACAAATCGTTTTCACGGTACCGGGTGGTGTAGGCAGATTACAAGGGTTTTTGTGCGAACAATTTTGCGATTGTGCGTTGACGATATTTTGTGAATAATGCTGTTTTTTGCTTGAGATACAATTATGAAGTCAGTTTTTATAGGTGCTTTTCTGGGTTACAAAAACCCGTACCTCAAAAAGAAAAACCTGAATTTCAGTTTATATGTTTTAAACACAACCACAATACAGTAAAAATTATTAAATAAAAAAACAGGTTGGGTCATTTAAATCAACATGAATTTCAGTTTATATGTTTTAAACACAACCACAATACAGTAAAAATTATTAAATAAAAAAACAGGTTGGGTCATTTAAATCAACATGAATTTCAGTTTATATGTTTTAAACACAACCACAATACAGTAAAAATTATTAAATAAAAAAACAGGTTGGGTCATTTAAATCAACATGTTTTTCTTGTTAAGTATTCTTAAGCTGAACTTAGTTACTTTTCAACACATTTTCAAAAATTTGCTCATAAATGAAAAGTTCGCCCGCGTGATATCGAAAAAAAAGTATCCTCATGTTATTTCAGACTCTAATCTACCTCTGTACCCAATTTCATAAAGAAATGTTTAGCAGTTTTTTCGTGAAATAGGATCAAACATACATTTATACTTACAAACTTTCGAATTTATAATATTAGTAGGACAAGAATAAAACTTAATTTCAGCTTGATACGTTCAAATTGTTGACATACGGACAACAAAGGTATCCTATAAGGTTTCCATTTTGCCATCAGACGTGCGGGAACCCTAGCAAGAATGTTCTTGCTCTGCTATTATTCTAGTAATTTTATTACAAACACAAGTTGTAAAGAATAATTATGAGGAGCTTGTGGCTAAATAATAAGAAACTGCCGCTCGGGTCGATCTTTAGGTGAAGCCGTGCTTGCCTAAGTTGGTCTGTGGATGGGTAACCACCCGTTACATACCGAGTTTCCTCCGTGGGTCGGAAAGCACGTTAAACTGTTGGTTCCTGCTGTCAATTATAGTAGTTACAGGTAGTCAGTGTCTCTTAAGTCTGACAACCAGTCTTATCAATGGACTGCGTATTACCCAGTACTAACTGGGTTGTGGAGATCAGATAGGCAGTCGATCCATGTAAAATACTGATATTCAGCTGCATCCGGTAAGACTGGAAGCCGACTCCAACATAGTTGGGAAAAGGCTAGACAGATGTGTACACGTTGTTAGGAATAAATAACCTTCTTAAGTCAAGTTCGAAAGGCAATGCTCAAAACATTTTTGATCTCTGGTTAATACTGATAAGGTCTTGGATCTTCTTAATACCTTATCAAAGGTCGAAGTCAAATCGATGATATCACTCTAATCCGGTTTACGATCGTTAGCTGTAGCTTTGTTATTGTTATACCTAGAGGTAAGCTGCTTGTGTTTAACGAATTTCATATTTTCCGAGTTCATAATATTTTCTCAACGTAAAGATAACCACAAGGCTTGTTAAAACTGTCTGTGGACGGTAGGTGGAAGCAGAGGACTTACCAGGGTCACTGCCTGTTGGGTTGCGGAATGTTCAAAACAAATACCGCGGATCCATAACACAAAAAGCAAAGGATCCCAACATGGATGGGGTTTAGTCAGTACAACTCTGATACTCCCTTCCGCTGCGCATTTGATGATTTCCCAATCGAAAAAAATGGGACTCCTTTTCCAGAGAGAAGACAAAATATTACCTATATTATCGGCAAACTTCTTAAACGAAAGCTCGCGCCCATTTCTGCTTACCTCTTCTACAATTTCCGACAGATGACGCAAACACAAGCATATGCACGTGTGTCTAAACATATCCCAATAAACGCTTCTAATTTTAACCCTTAGGCTTTTAGTTAACCGTTGAGTTGTTTATCTTCGCGCAAGATAAGACGAAACTTAAGATGGCATCGGCAGGGTTAAAATTGGGGTGCAACGTTATTTGTGTTTGGAGTTTAATTAGGGTAAAACTGTTTCGGTATTGTCTAGAATTATTTTGGGGTGTTTTAGAAGATTACTGTTGTATTCTAAATACAAATATTTGTTCCGTGCGGGTATCGAATCCGCAACACGCAGTGCAGGGCACTACGCCAACCGTTTCGTCAAAAAAAAAGAGAACATAATATAGAAACATACATAACATTACGCCTAAATTCACCGATCTATATTTCAACGACATTTCGCCAGCTCTATATTTTTTTTAGTTCCATGTAATAGGGGCGAGCCAATTGCCATAAACTGGTGAAAAATCTGAACTCCGTGGCTGCATCTAAGAAATTCCTGGTGGTTTCACACAATTACAATACGATAAAACGAGGTAGACAGCTTCTGCTGGGGGTCTAAGATGGCCGCTTTTGCAGAATCACTATCCTTACTTCTTTACTAATATTATAAAATCAAAAGTGAGTTTGTTTGCTTGTTACCCCTTAACACTTTAAAAAATAAATATTAAAATCATTTATTTTCAGGCGTCAACGGCCCATAGCTTGTTAGTAATCAGTACAAACTTAAAAACTATATTAGTATGTAACACTTAGCCATACATAAGTACAACAATAAAACTAAAACACAAATACACATTAAAAAAATTGCCAAGGTTAGAGGAAGATTTATCAAGTCCCAAGTCTGACATGCAGCTTGATAAATCTACCCATTGTAGGCCCTTCCATCCTTTCTGCAAACACCTTCAGAATGCTATTGCTGCTTCCCCTCAATCTCCGTATCACTGATGATATTCGTTACTGTGCGCATCCGCTAACATCCCTGACGCACCGTTTAATGGCTAAACCGATTTTAATGAATTTTGATACAGAGATAGTTGAGAACCAGGAGACGGATATAGGCAATTTTTTTAAAAAGATTGGGATATGAGGTAGAAAGAGGGAAGAAACGGGAAAACTTGGCGTTGCTATTACTAATCAATAAGGCGTTACCGAATTTAAGCGAAACCGCGGGCAAAAGCTTGTAATATATAATATGAGTTACGCCAAAATTCTTAAAATGGTCACAGACGCAGTTAATATTATGAATTGTAATTTTGTGGCTGTTTTACGAATAGTTGCTTACGTTATTCAGTTATTATCGGCGGCAATAACATAACATACCATGACATAACATAACATACCATGGCATAACATAATAATATGATTCTGCCAAAGTGGCCATCTTACTTATGTTTCTTTGATTGTGACAGTAACTTCCTCCTCATTCCGGGGTTGCGAGTTGTTCGAAAGAGATACGGCGGCCCCAGAACATATAAGGCAATAAAAGGAACATGGGTGGGTTTTATTCAGTACAAGTCCGACACTCCCCCTAGAGCGGGGGAAGTTATTTGATGAATTCCCATCCACAAAAAAAAGTTCATCCTTATCGGTACACGAAAATAAATCATCAATCCTACTCAAAACTAAAAACAAATCCTCAAAACAAAAAAACATGGTGCTACAGCCCCAGTCACAACACATAATAACTTGTGAAAGTATTGTTGTTGCCAATTCTAAAGCGAAGATCTGTATAGAGAAGAATGGGCAAGATTCTTTAAGGCTAGTGTTTTAAATCATAACATTTTCACAAAACCATGGACATATCATTAATGTTGAAATAATACATACATATATCAGAGAACAATGTAGAAATACGAGCGCATTAAGAGCGTCCAGAGTAAAAGTAAAAACAAGAGTTTTAATATAGATAAATTAAATGTAAATTTACTGCTGACAATAAACATAATATTGTATGGCTTGACCTAGGAGTAATAATAAAGAACTGGAAATGAACAAAAGCACTTTCAATCTGAGACTTAAGATCAACTTGAATTTAAACGACTTGAGGCAGGAATTGACTTATCCAATAAGTACACTTCTTCGAAGTAGAGCGAAAATGAGCAATGGTATTACAAGTTTTGATACTTCAATTAGGTTCTAATAGATGAGAAATAGAACGTAGATGCCTCTCATTTTGATCCCGGCTAAAATACTGGCTGGATGGCATATCAACCAGCCGCCAAAAAAAACAAAAAGATTTTCAAAAATGGAACATAAAAAACCTAGCTTAATTTTTCCACAGCTCCAAGAAACCGCAAACTCGACTTGATATTTCTCGACAGACAGACAAACAGACGGTCAATAAATTGTTTCTAAAAGGGTCCCTATAACCTAAAAACATAAAACTATCGCGTTGCAGTTATACTTTGACACTGTATCATCGTCCCAAAAGGTCGGAAGCGTTGTTCCCGAAACCGTATTGTAAAGATCGTAGCACCAACCAATTCAACACCCGTGCCACACCTATCACGTGCATAAGTAATTGACACCTATCCGAAATTCATCCTTCAGGCACGGACTTAAAAACCCAAAACAAATTTTCCGTTTGGCACTAATTTGAATCATCATATTTATCACACATTGTGGAATGCAAATAAAGATCCTTCTATAATATTATAAATGCGAAAGTTTGTGAGTATGTTTTATCCACTTTCACGAAAAAACTACTGTACGGATCTTAATTAAATTTGGCACAGGGATAGATTTATAGTCTGGAGTAACACATAGATTACTTTTTTATCATCACGCGGGCGAGGTGCAGCTAGTCCTTACTAATATTATAAAAGCGAAAGTGAGTCACACTTTAATGGCTTCACCGATTTTGATGAATTTTGGTACAGATATAGTTGGGAACCAGGAAATGGACATAAGCTATTTATTATTTTAAAAGAGTGGGATGTGAGGGAGAACGAGGGAAGATAAGGGAAAACTTAGCGTTGCTATTACAAATCAATCAGGCGCAAGAGCAAAAACTGCAGGTCTGCTTGGTGTGTTAAACTGAATTTAACGCGAGCCGAAGCCGCGGGCGAAAGCTAGTAGGGTTATAAATGAAAACGTGCAATTTTGCAAAGTTTTCAATGACGAAGGTAACACTATAGTTTTAAATAGCAAAAGGTATGGCCAGCAGTCCTTCCCCAATATCCTTACAGGTTCTTTTCTCCTGCGCCACTCCGAACGCTGGCTCGGTCGATTGACGATCTGGACAAGCATCACGAGGCAGCATCTCGCTATATCTTTCTAGCTGGCCTCTAGTGTTTCGAAAGTCTCACGACCAGTCTTACCCAGTACCTACTTGGTTGTGGAAGCCAGATAGGCAGTCGCTTTCAGTTCTCTCCCTCAAACGTCTGGCAACCTCCTTCGCTATCTCTACTAATATTATAAAGGTGAAAGTGAGTTTGTTTGTTTGTTAAGCCTTCGCGCCTTAATGGCTAAACAGATTTAGATACAGAGATTTTTGGAACTTTTTTGTTGTTGTTTAAAAAAATTAAGAAATGAGGGAGAAACAGGGAAGAAAAGGGAAAACATAGCTTTGCTATTACAATAAATAAGGCGCAAAGTCAAAAACTACAGGTAGCAAGTATCTACAAATCACGAAAGGGGAACTGCCACCAAACGAACTGCTACCCGAAGCCACGGGTAAAAGCTAGTAGGTAACTTCAAATAATGTTTATTAAACCAGTTGTATGTGCTTACGAAATTCTAAACTAACTTTAGTAATACAGGATTCCTTAATAATTGCTTAGGCTTACATAGGAAACTCTTGATTAAATCTTAATTAAGCCACTGTGATCTAATAACAGAACATACTCTCCTATACAAATACCTTGCTTTGCGTTGTTTCAAATACCAGCGGGCTGTATTGCTGACGGTATTCCAAAATTTTCCTTTGAACTTAATAACATATACTTCTTTTATGCATATGTCCATAGGATTAAATTATTTTAAACTAGCTGGCGCCCGCAGCTTCGTCCGCGTGATATTGAAAAAACAATAAGAATTCTTTGTGTTGTTCCAGGCTATAATCTACCTCTGTGCCAAATTTCATCAAGATCCGTTCAGCCGTTTTGACTCGAAAGAGTAACAAACATCCATACATCCTCACAAACATTCGCATTTATAATAATACATTATATATTAGGATGATGTACCTGGTATACTGCACCGCCTGCCGCATGCCCTGGCGGGGGTGCAGCGAATTCCACAGTATGGTATACTGCAAAGAATTAATAATATTTTGCTTTGTTGTTATAAATTCTTCCTCCTTGCCACAGAAAGCACTTCAAGCTGGGTGGTCTCGGTTGCAATTTGTAAGATCTTTATAGATCTTTAAAATTAGTTATAGGTAGTCAGTGTTCCGAAAGTCTGATAACCAGTCTTACCAAGGGGTATCGTATTAAGTACCCAGTACTGATTGAGTTGTGGAGGTCAGATAGGTGACTGCCTACACGGAATGACTACTCCATGTGTAATATTAACGACACGGTTGGCGCAGTGGCTGAACGATCGACTGCTGCGCTGCGTGTCGCGGGTTCAATTCTCGTACAGAACAAATATTTGTATGACCTGCTGATACTTGTTTCGGGTCTCTCTGTTTGTGTATGTGTGTTTAAATATTTGTGAACGCACTGACGAGACAGGAGAAATTCCTAGAGCAGGGCAAGGTGTTAAAAAAAAACGATTACAAATGGGACCTTAAAAAAACCTGTTACCCTGTTGTCAAATTTTGAGGACTGTATTTGGTTGCAGTACGCAATTTGACTTATACTGCCTCCTTGGCATAAAACTAATAGTCCTGTTAAAAAAGACAACTACAACACAATTCTCTATGGCCAGTAAACTGTCACAGACACCATTAACCTTACTTGTAAAAGTAAGGTTAATGGACACCATTAACCTTACTTGTAAAAGTAAGGTTAATGGTGTGTCTGTGACAGTTTACCTCCTTAGTTAGTCAACAACCAATAATTTCAGAGTACTCTCGCTTTTATAGAACTGACCTCGAACCCTCTCCTCAATTGCAGCCTGACGAGCTGTCGTCAAGGCAGGAAGGAGGGTAGGGAGGGAACCCATACGTTTGCATAAATAATGGAAGAGTATGTGACCCGTCAAATGAGGGTGTTAAGTCACAAAGGGACAAGTCTTGTAGCTCATTTGTTGAAGGATGAGTTGTCTGACGGCTTATGAAGGTATTTTTAGATGGGTGGCTTAGGGATTTAGCCTCTGTTGTTTCTTGAAATAATTTGGTAATGCTATTTGCTAGCAGAATCTGTTTATTACGATTTTGTGCTGGGTACGGGATAAATTGAAATGCTACATATACTAAGTGAATCATCAACACCAAATGCCTTTTTTAAAATCAGAACGCTTGAAACTTGATTAAAAATCACTACATAGTGTTTGATGATTCACTTAGAAATCGAAATGTTTTTTTACTTCGCTTTGTTGTTCAGTTAAAATAACAAACACCTAACCTAACCGTCATTTATTAGTCCATCGTAGAACATCTTAGGATTATATTCGAATTCTCTACAGTTTCATAGTAAAACATTCTAGAGTTGAGCGTTATCTAGAATGTTCTCAAAAATCAGCCATTGAATAGTAAAAAAAACATAAAACATAAACGGCCATATCTCTTGACTGCGTAAACTTGTACCTAATTAATAGTGACCAAGACTTGAGCATATGGTTTAATTTTTAATTCGATACCTCCACGCGTTTTTGAGATAAATGGTCTTGAGAGACAGACAGACAACATAATCCTATAAGTTTTCCATTTTTCCTTTTGTGGAACGTCTCCCTAAAAAAAGAGAAAACCATTGATTTGCAGAACTAAATCAAATTTCCATTTCTTAAAAGCTAACTTCCATTCTAATTCCCTTAACTATACCAGAAAAGGGCATTAAGCATTAAGATTATTATTGAAAACCTTCGTACCTATGTTTATATAGCGGTACTTCCCTCATAAACGCGTGTTACGTGTCAAGAAAACCTAATAAGCATGCTTACTTGTGAGGCTGAAGCTATAAATTATTCATAATGACAAAGTTATAAATCGTGATACGAAAATCTCATCCCTGCGCGAAAGTTAACGGCTGGGAGTGATAAGTAATCAGGTTTGAGAGTAGAAATCGTATTATGACGTGTTCTTGTATTTGGAGTTTGACGTAACGGAACTTTGTGTCTAGATTTAATTTTTTTATTGTAAAGTGTGTTTTTGATTGTCTGGCAGTTTGAGTACTATAAGGGAACTACGCAAATGTTCTTTTTTTGGTACTGTTCGTCGTGTTGCTGAGCTCTTTGAATTATGAGTTAATAACTGGCAAATGATTGCACTGACTGGACAGGTTCACTCAAATCTGTGTGGTTCTTTCTTAAAAATACCATCTCAGACACTGATCTGCGTAGGTCTCATGTAAGTTGACTTAGATTTTTGTCTGGACCTTAAAATAGTTTTTTTATGACCTTTGAGTTTGTTGCGGCTGTTTCTTCTCAGAATAGTCGGGTACGGCACTTTGACCAGCTTAAAAATAAACGTAAAAAGTGTTTGTTAAAACCTATTTACATAATAAAATTATTTATCATTACAAGGAGAGTCGACAGAAGCCGATAAACATTGCCACTTTTGCACGTAACATAAATTGACATACTATATTTCTTCATAATTTACTAATTAACAGACTTCAAGAAAAGGAGGTTATCAATTCAACCTGAATGTATTTTAATATTGTCAGAATTTCACATTCTTTGTAAAAGTTATTCAATACTTGCTTCTTAACATTAGTATCAAATTTTATAATTGCTTGAATGTTACTTTGTCTGTAACTCAAACCGAGATCTTAACGGGGATAACTCAAAAATCGTAAATTTTACTCTTGTATTTGAATGCTCGGTGATCAAACGTAACTATCTAACATAACAAAATTTCCATACAGTCACATTTCACAACCTATTTATGATCCAAAATTAATTTAATATTCACAACGTCCTACGCAAACAGTAATTGATCTTTTCATTTCTGAAAAATTTCTTTTTTGTGTTGTCACAATTTAGAGGCAGGTATGCGATATATGTTCTTTTCTGCCTCTGCCACTGCCTCCTTAGTCTACTGGCAATCGCGACTACTTAGTATGTAACCGCCGAAGGGTTAAGCAGAGGTGTGCTGGAGCATACATCTCGTGTGACCAGCCAATTGCCACCAACCGGGTACAAATTTAGACTCGAAGTCTATTTCTGAGAAATTCCTGCCTGCGGAAAAACTCTTGCCTGACTTGAAAATCAAGCCCAAGATGTAACTCAATGCTGAGCAGTCGCGACTGTTTTTGTTCGAAAGAGATACCGCGGCTCCGGAACATAAAGAGCAGGAGAAGAAACATGTTCACACACACATTCCTTCCCACCCATGTTCCTTCCCACCGCACCGCCCAGAGCGGGAGCAATTACGCAATGATTTCCCATCCGCACCTGTAAAAACCAGCTTTTTCTATATGGTTATAAGTAACGTTTTGCGTTCAAAGACTCTCAAAAATAGAAATCGGAACATATAAATGTTCCTATTTCTATTTTGGTGTTTTAATGAACACTGAGTAATTCAAACAAAATCTTGGAGAGACTACATATTCCGTATTGTAAAATCCTCTACGTACGTTTACATAAGGCAGAGGGATATCTATTAAATGAGACAAGTCTCATCTTATACGGGCGATCCTATCTAATATAATAAAAATCTTTAGGTTAAAAACCTGGACAAGTGCGAGTCCGACTCGTGCACTTTGAGTTCCGTACAAACTTGCGACAGAAACTGTCATATTTTTTACTAGATTTTGAGGATTTTTTTGCAGCTCCAAGGGAGTATAGACTTAAGTATATTATATGGTTTTAATTTAACTCAATACCTCTACGCGTTCCAAAGATAAAGGGTCTTGACATAGAGATGGACAACAAAGCGATCCTATGGAGTTTTTTTTTATTATTAAGGTACAGTGTTACGGGTAGGGACCCAGTAACACTTTACCTGACCAGAGAACTAAACTTTAGACCTCAAGCTTCGTAGTCAGCATTTGCGATAACTAACCCAGCGGCGCAGTGGCTTAAGAAAAAAAAAACTCGTTATATAATTGAAACGAAAACATAGTCGATATTAATAAAAAAAAAATGTTTATTTGCACCTTACTTGCACCGATCAGTATCGACTCATTATGTTCATTGACTCATTATCAGTATGTTCTCATTTCAATGACACGAGTATATATTTGTTTTTCGCTTTAAATTTATTTATTTTTTGCTTTAACGAGTGAACAAGAATCGTGACTCCAAGTAAAAAAATCCTCCTGTTTAATATTCGCGTCCCAAACCAATGAGACGCGTACGATTTGTATTAAGAACAGATACTTACCACAGACCTAGCTCGAACGCGCGACGTAAACGTCACATAAATGTGTTGATAAATGACAGAAAAGTAAGCATTATCTAGATGCATTACCTTTCCTCTCAATACTGAATATTTATAATATTGTTTTTTAATATATTTTGTTTTTTTTAAACGTTGCGCCACTCTAGGAATTTCTCCTGTATCGTCGGTGCATTTACAAACTCACATACACAAACAGCCAGACCTGGAACAACTATTTATAGACCATACAAACATTTGTTCTGTGCGGGGATCGAACCCGCGACATGCAGCACAGCAGTCGATCGCTGAGCCAATGCGGCAACTGTGTCGTCGAATGTGTTGGATATGTTTTAAAAAAAATGTTTGTGGTACGTATAAAAACCTCCAAAGAAAATAAGTTTGACCAATGATTGACATTAAGATTTGGGACTTATAATATTAATAAATAACTTTTATTCAGGTAAGTTACACCCATTTCATCACATTTACATTTATAACAAAATTAAATTACAAATAATTAATAAAATTATAGTTAATAAATTCATAATAAAATTATAGATAATAAATTAATAATAAAATTATAGTTAATAAATTCATAATAAAATTATAGATAATAAATTCATAATAAAATTATAGATAATAAATTAATAATAAAATTATAGATAATAAATTAATAATAAAATTACAGATAATAAATTAATAATAAAATTAAAGAGTAATTATAGAGAGACTAGTCTTATACATTTAACTTCAGCCGTGACTTTGTATTTCAGTAAGAAATTTATTTTTGCGGTTCGGTATAAATTTCCATTTAAATTACAAAAGCGTTAAAAATGGTTATATTATATTGTTGTTTTATACGAGTACTAGCTTTTGCCTGCGGCTTCGCTCGCGTTTAATTCGGTGTAACACAGTTCCCCTTTCCTGATTTGCAGTTACCTGCTACTTGTAGTTTTTGCTCTAGCGCCTTATTTATTGTAATAACATTGCTAAGTTTTACCTTTTCTTCCCTCATTCTCCCTCATCCCTCACTTTTTTAAAACAAAAGTTAGCCTATGTCTGTCTCCAGGGTCCCAACTACCTCTGTACAAAAAATCATCAAAATCGGTTTAGCCATGTAGGCGTGAAGACGTAACAAACAAACAAACTCACTTTCGCTTTTATAATATTAAGTAAGGATATAGTAAGGATTGTTGGATGCTACGAAACCCTGTGTCATAGTAGGGCTGGCCATCTATAGAAAGTCACGTTATTTGTGAGTGTGGTAGGCTATCACGCTGCGAAATACGGGGGCTGAGCATTAGAATAACCGACTACGGGAAATCGAATGAAACCACGGGAACTAACCGGACATCTCTTACATTAACATTTGTCTAAATACCTAGCGATGACCTAACGACCTAGTGATACCTTTTTTTTGGGTTGGGAAATCATTAAATAACTTCCCCCGCTCTGGGCGGAGCAGGGGGGCGTGTCAAACTTTTACTGACCAAAACCCACCCATGTTCCTTCTATTGCCCTTTACGATCCGGGGCCGCGGTATCTCTTTCGAACAACCCGCAACCCCGGCAGGCGGAAGCTCTGGCAAACCCCTCTGCTTTGAGACGCAGGTGAAACACGAACGCGCCGTCGACACGGCACCTAGTGATACCTAGTGATCGAATATCGGTTATCTGCAAAGTAGCCGATTCATTAATTAGATAAATAAAATAAATAAATATCTTGGGACAACTCACACACGGCTATCTGATCCCAAGCTAAGCAGAGCTTGTGTTATGGTAACCAGACAACTGAAATACATACTTATTTAATTTATAAATACATACATATTATAGATAAATCACACCCAGACACAGAACAAACAATCATGCTCATCACACAAAGTTTGTCCTGGGTGGGAATCGAACCCACGACCTCCGGCTCAGCAGTCAGGGCCACTAACCACTGGACCAACAGGCCCGTCAGACACATATTATTAATGATGATTGTGTTCCATAAAAATCGTTCGAATTACCGTCGCGCGTTCGTTTCAAGCCCACAATACAAATAAGTACTACAGTTTAAAAAGGCAAAAGTATCACACAGCTCACGTACCAGATTTACGTTCATTCACTTGATCTCAATCGCGATAAGTGCACGAACGTCGTCCTGATGATTGTACACACGTTCACTGTGTAGTTACATTCGGATGGCAATTGGTTTTAGGAATACGAAGCAAGATGGTGCGACGAACAATGTCGTTTCAGTTGTGTGTGTAAATAGGTGATCGGTTTTCAGCTTGGTTACTTCAGAATGTTCTGGGGATTTAGTATAGATCTTGGTTACAATTTTCTGGTTTTAACTTAAAGTCAACTTAAACTTATTTTATTTATAGCTGTTTTGACTGGAGACAAATGTCTTGCCACATTGGTGGGTTTTAGTCAGCACAAGACTGACACCCCCCCCCCCTCCCCCCGGAGCGGGGGAAGTTATCTGACGATTTATTAATTTTTTTATGTACACACATAACTTTATGAAAAAAATACATACTGAAAAAAGAGCACAAAAGGTACTGCTTATTTCATAAATAAATCTCTTCCAGCAAACCCTGAGATGATTTTCCATTATACAAAAAAAAATAAGGGTGAGGAAGACTTTCCGCTCGTGATACAAATGTATTCTAGTACGAGGGGATAATGCGAATCAGTCTAACGATTTATTATGTTATACCATTTCACATTCTAAAACTGTTGACGTAGCCATATACCCCATATATTATTGAGAAAAATAACTTGAAACGAATGTCTATCTTATGGTTATTATTAAGTTACTCTGTATGGTCGTCATATTTATGCAATAAAGGTTTTTTTTTTTAATTTAGAGAGCGTCAAGACATAGAATGTTCGACGTTTTTCTTTCCCGTGCAATTAAAAAAAGATACCTTTCGCAAAACCAAACGAAATCAATTTAACTTACAGACTACACCGATGCGGTTTATCTAATTACTTCCGTTCGTTTGCTCATTGCGTTCTAGCGGTTAACGTTGCCATTGATGTTCTTTGCTGTATTCAGCTAAAATAAGCAAGGTAAATTGGAAATAAAATGAACCTTTTATAGTATTAACTAGCTTCCGCCCGCGACTTCGTCCGCGTGGCATAGTTACTTTGGGCTTTTTTTTTTTTTTTTTTTTTTCGGGTGGGAAATCATCCAATGACTTCCCCCGCTCTGGGCGGAGCGGGGGGGCATGTCAGACTTGTACTGACTAAAACCCACCCATGTTCCTTCTGTTGCCCTTTACGTTCCGAGGCCGCGGTATCTCTTTCGAACAACCCGCAACCCCGGCAGGCGGAGGCTCTGGCAAGCCCCTCTGCTTTGCTGACTCTCTTTGAGGCGCGCGTGAAACACGAACGCGCCGTCGACACGGCCTGTCGTCAATCGACGGACGGACGGTGAACTACCCATTGCTCACCGTCCACAGGCCCGCATCTACGGTGGCCGGAAGTCGTCTCGCGGCGCCCGGCGCCATGGGCGTCTCCCGCGGCGGCTGGGTTGGGCAGATGTTCTCTCCCTCAAACGCCCGGCCACCTCCTTCGCTAGCATTACTGCTTCGCAGAAGGTGGTGACCGCTTCCCATTCCCTCTCGCTCCGGACCATGGCCTGAACCAGGGCCGGACGCGAGAGATCGCCGCCGCCGATCGCCTCTACGAGGGCACGGCGGTGCTCCGCCCAAGCCGGGCAGATCGCCACTGTGTGCTCCACCGTGTCCTCCGGGCGATCGTCACAATGGTGACACCCGGGCGCTTCCTCCCGCCCGATGATGTGCAGGAACCTCCCGAAACTTCCGTGTCCGGTGAGGACCTGCGTCAGGCGGTAGGTGAGGACGCCATGACGCCTCTCCAGCCACTCCTCAAAGAGGGGACTTATCGCCACTATTGTGGCGTGCCCTGCACGGGGTTGCGACAGTCGCTCTCTCCATGCCACCATGAGATCGCACCGAAGGTCTGCCCGCCGAGCGACAACTTGCCGCGGCAGCGGGTTTTCCCCCCGGTGTAGTGTCTCCGCGCGCCACTCAAACAGGCGCGCGAGGACTATCGCCTCCAGATCCCATGGTGGCAGTCCGGCAAGGAGGCTTGCTGCCTCGCCGGAGATCGTGCGGTAGCCCCGGACAAGCCGTATGGCCACCACCCTTTGGGGCGCGTTCAGATAGTGGGCGGCGCGCCGCCCTAAAGAACGCGCCCATACTGGGGCCCCGTAAAGGGCCATGGACCGCACGACTCCGGCATAGAGCCTACGGCAGGAGGCGTTTGGCCCCTTGAGGTTGGGCAGGAGCCGCTTGAAAGCAGCCCCCGTCCGCTCGAGCTTGGGAGCCAAACGTCGGAAGTGTTCGACGAAGTTCCACCGGCTGTCGAGGACGATTCCCAGGTACTTCATCGTCGACCCGACGCCGATGCGAACCCCTCCTACCGTCAACTGGGATCCCGACGGTGGCGTGTTTCCGCGGCCATGAAAAACCATGGCCTCGGATTTGTGCAAGGCCACCTCGAGACCCAGTAGCCGGATCCTCTCCACGACTATCGCAACCCCGCGTGTCATATTGTCGGCCGCCGCCTGGTGCGACCCCCCCTGAGCCAGGACGAGCGTGTCGTCAGCGTAGCAAACTACACTGACGCCGCTGGGGAGGTCGGCGCGCAGCACCCAGTCGTAACCGATGTCCCACAGGAGCGGCCCCAAGACCGATCCCTGCGGGACACCGCACGACATCTCTCGCCGGTTCCACTCTCCAGAGCGACCGGGGTATATGACGGCCCTGTCCGTCAGATATGCCCCGACCACACGACGAAGATAGGTCGGCATCCGGTGGTATTGGAGTGCCTCCCTGATGCAGCTCCAAGGCATGGTGTTAAACGCGTTGGCGATGTCGAGAGACACCGCCACGACAACCCCACCCCTGGACACTGCAGCCCCCGTCGTAAGGGCTCTCACGCGCATGATGGCGTCCACCGTCGAGCGCCCCTTGCGGAAACCATACTGGTGCTCCGCAAGATCCGGCCCCGTCCCCACAAGGTGCCCGACGAGGCGGTTTGCAATTACTCTTTCAAAGAGCTTGCCCACCTCGTCGAGCAGCACAATGGGCCGGAATGCGGACGGGGAGTCCGCAGGGCGCCCCGGCTTCTGAATGAGGACCAGCTTCCCCGTCTTCCAACGAAGTGGGAACTGGCCTCTCTCCAAGCATGCGCTTAGGAGCCCTAGTAATCGGGGCCCGAGAGCCTCCAGGGCCAGGACCCAGGCTTTGCCATGCAAGCCGTCGGGTCCCGGGGCGGTGTTTTTGGCTTTCAGCCTGCCCACCGCCGCTCTCAGATCCACCCCAGTCACCTCCGGAACGTCGTCGTCGTCGTTGTCCTCGTGGTCCGCTTGTGGCACCGCAAGCGGCGGAGCCATGGGCGGAGGAGCATGCTCCCCTCGCGAAGGGAACAGAGCGCTCACCACATCCTCAACTAGTTGGGGCCGGAGACTCTGCGTCAGCGGGGGGCCCTGGTGCGGAGTTTATCCCGCACCATCTTGTATGGGCGCCCCCACGGATCCCCGTCCAGAGACTCCAGCATCTCCTCGCGGGCCAGATCCTTGGCCCGCAAGACACCTTCTAGGAGGGCGGTCTTCGCCGCTCTGTACCCCTCATACAGCTCCACCTCGATGGCTGCCGCATCCGGTGCTCGAATGCGGAGCCTGCGGTGCCTGGCGTACAGGTGTCGCGCAGCGACGCATGCATCTCGCAGTGCCGTCAGCTCGCGCGACCACCAGTACACCTGACGCCGGGCGCTTCCAGACCGGACTCGGGGCATTGCCACGTCACAGATCTCAGACATGGCCTCCTGGAACCAGTCCGCCTCGTGGTTAGTGTCGGCAGGCCTGTCCGGTGATGACACCCAGGCCTGCACGATCGAGGCTTAGTTACTTTGGGCTAACAGTAAATTTAACCCGCGTGATGAAACAAAATTATCTTTTTCTCCCCTTTTCTTTCCTCTTACTAACCCTTTTTTCACTTTAAAAAAAATATAAGCTTATGTCCGTCTCCAGGGTCCCAACTATCTCTGTACCAAAATTCATCAAAACAGGTTAGGCCATGAGGCGTAAAGACGTAACAAACAAACAAACTCACTTTCGCCTCTATAATATTACATAGCAACGATTTATTTATGTACAAAAATAGGTATCATGAAAAATAAGAATAAAGACAAAAAAACAAAAAGGTTCTGCTTATTTCATGAAGAAATCACAGTCTTAATAGTGAGCACAGGAATAAACTTGCCAATGGAATATTTTAAATATTTTTAACTTTTTCAAGTAAAGTTCATTAATAATCCCTCTGCCATTAGGCAGAGGGATTATTAATGAACTTTACCTATTCTATTTTGGGTCAGCGCAATGCCTTTTCTTCCATTTTTACCTGACAGACGTCATTGTATCATTTGCTATTTTCTCCTTCATATCAATCTTCCTTATACAATCAAGCCTTCTTTCCTATGGGCTTCCTCTTCCTCTCCATCCATCAACGTTCATATACATCACTCTTTTAGTCACAAGCGTTTCATCCCTCCTCTTTACATTTCCATAACTAGACAATCACTTGCAAACTTACTCTAATATAATAAATAAATATCTTGAGACAACTCACACACGGCTATCCGATCTCAAGCTAAGCAGAGCTTGTGTTATGGTAATCAGACAACTGATATACATACTTACCTATATAATTTATAAATACATAGATATTACAGATAAAACACACCCAGACTTATAAAATAAATCACATCAGACCCAGACAGAACAAACAATCATGCTCATCACACAAAGTTTGTCCTGGGTGGGAATCGAACCCACGACCTCCGGCTCAGCAGCCAGGGCCACTAACCACTAGACCAACAGGCCCGTCAAATAATAATTCCTTACTTTATCTATTCTTGTCACTCCACACATCTTTCCAACATCCTCATCTCCGCTACATGCAATCGTTTTTCTTCTATCTTCTTCACAACCCAGCATTCTGCAACTTTTGAAACTTAATTTGCAAAAAATAACAACAATGATTATGCCATTTTTTCTAAATCCTTACTAATTTCATAAAAGCGAAAGTGAGTTTGTTTGTTTGTTACGTCGTCCCGCCCAAATGGCCAAACCGATTTTTAAAATTTCCATACAGAGATAGTTGAGATCCTGGAGACGGACATAGGCTATTTTTTTAAGTGAGGAATGAGGGAAGCAATGAAAAAACTTAGCTTTGCTAGTACAATAAATAAGGCGCAAGGGCAACAACTATAGGTAGCAGGTACCTGCAAATCAGGAAAGGGGAACTGTTTTACCCCGAATTTAACGCGAGCGAAGCCACAGGAAAAAACTAGTCTACAATTAATATACCTTCGTAGTAGATAAAATAAAATGTTTTCACTCAATTTCAAAAATAAAAGGTGTCCCTACCACTCTGGATATTAATTTAAATATCGTTTTTAATTACTTTCATGCTAATAAGGGAGATGTAAAACCGTCAGCTGGTCATAATCTTAAATTATTTTTAATTAGATTTGTCTCTAGTTTCAAGAGGATAGAGCTCGGGTCTCAGTTTGAACAAAATATAGTATTAGGCTACGATTTGACCACGCCCTGGTTCCAGCGTTGAATACTGGTATGTTGTTATTATGTAATTACACCCGGTCCGTATCACAAATTAAAAAAAAACTGTTTCTTACCTGTTTATTTAAAATTGAATTTTCTACCACTAGTAGGTACCTAAATGGATAAATATATAAATACTAGCTTTCGCCCGCGGCTTCGCCCGCGTTAAATTTGGGGTAACACAATTCCCCTTGCGCCTTATTGATTTGTAATAGCAACGCTAAGTTTTCCCTTCTCTTCCCTCTTTCTCCCTCACAACCCACTTTTTTCAAGAAATTATTAGCCTATGTCCGTCTCCTGGTTTCCAACTATCTGTGTAAAATTCATCCAAATCGGTTCAGCCATTAAAGCGTGAAGAGGTAACAAACAAACAAACAAACTCACTTTCGCTTTTATAATTATAGTAAGGAGTAAGGATAGTAAGGATAAGGATATTATACACTTCTGTCTAAGTTGACACACTAATACTTGCTTTTTATAACGTAAATGCGCATTTGTGTTATAGTCCGTTGTAATAAGGGTTGAGCCTATTGCCATCAACTCGGCACTATTCTAGTTTAGTTAGTTTGTTTGTTACGTCTTCACGCCTAAATGGCCTAAACGATTTTGATGAACTTTGTTACAGAGATAGTTGGGACCCTGAAGACAGACATAGGCTAAAAAAAAGTGAGAATAGAGTAGGGGGAGAAAGAAGGAAGAAAAGGGCAGAGAAGGATATTTTTTTTTCGATCATCACAGGTGCCACGCGGAAAAAGTCGCGGGCGGAAGCTAGTTTGTTATAATTAACTGTAAGTAACCTATCTATATAGTAATTGAATTATCAATGAAGTAATTCGTAAAAATGAAGTATCTTTTTGTACGTGTAACTCCTAACCAAAAAGAAACCTGGCAATAACTAACCTTAGGCCTATATTACTTAAAGTAGGCGACCATACGTTTTTATCAAATCGCTAGTGCCTTGAAAATTCGCAAAACGGACACAACCGTCAACGGCGTCTGCGTCGTTCGGGTCGCGCACTCAGCGATGAGCCACTTCTTCCCCACCGCACCTACCCCGCTCCCCCCACGCCCCGTTCGCCTGGCACCGCTGCCGGTATTTATCACCGAAACAGTATTTATCGCCGAAATTGCTATGACTCTGCATTTTAAATCTGTGATATCTTCGAAAATATTTATTTAATTTACATGCTGTAAAAAGCCATATTGATCTTTATTAAATGCACAATGTATTTAAGATACTTTATTGGATAAGGATTAATACTGTATTGCTTAAAATCGCTTCGTAAATAAACCATTATTTCTCGTACAAATTAAAGGATAAAAAATGGTTATTGTGGGTTATTCCTAAGACATAAACATATACCATCATGGACTTTTTTGTAGACCTTTTTAAGTTGTACAATACTGTAGTACATTGTTTTGATCTATCTTGTAGGATTCAGTCAGCGTTTGCAATGTAAGCGCAAAAAATGTGTTTTTTTACGACCTCACATTAGAAACCTCAAAAATTGTAGCCTATGTGTTATTCTGATGTATAAGCTATAGCCTATGTGTTATTCTGATGTATAAGCTATATTGTGGTAAAGTTTCATTCAAATCCATTCAGTAGTTTTTACGTGAAAGAGTAACAAACATCCATACATCCATACATCCATACATACAAACTTTCGCCTTTATAATAGTAGTAGGATGATAAATTCAAATTTCAAAATTATAGTGTGGAAGAAGCACCAAGCCACAAACCACGTATACCCCTATTCATAGAATTTTTTCATGTGTACTTTTTCATACGTTTTGTTTATAACAGCTTTTTCGTTTTCTAATCCATTTTTAATCTTTATATTCTTCGTTTTAATATTTTGTATTAGTCGCTTACTCTTGACTTAGTTTTAGTGTTCACGTGGCACTACTACGGTCGCTATACTTTCGCGAACCCTTTTCCACTGGTGTCTATTGTCATGTTTTTCCTCTTATTTGCTAGGCAGGCGTCCCCTTTCTCCACCCAAACCTTGCTCTCTATCTGTGCAACATCTGGCCAAGTTCACCCCGCATATAAAGACCAGATTGTCACACCACCACCGTCGTGGTATACCTGATTGGCGATTTCCATGATCAGGCGTCCAGTGAGTGACGATCTCACCTTTCCAGGTGCATTCGCGCTACGTGGCCAGTCAACTCCTAAATCAGTAACACCTGTAACCTGATTTATGGAGCTCAGTACTCTTTACTTTTTTTTGCTTTTGACGATTCTGGCAGTTGAGTACTATTTAGGGACCTACGCTAATGTCCTTTTTTTGGTATTGTTCGTCGTTTCGTTGAGCTCCTTGGGTTATGAGTCGAGCTACACGATAACTGACAAATGCTTGCACTGACTGGACAGGTCCACTCAATCTGTGTGGTGCTTTCTTAAAAAGACCACTTCAGACACTAATCTGCATAGTCCTCATGTAAGTTGACCAAGATTTTTTTTTGTCTGGACTTTAAAAGAGACTATGACCTCTGAGTTTGTTTCGGCTGTTTCTTCTCAGAGTAGTCGGGTACGAAACACCGGCCTCATCTAGTTTTAAAAAAAAGACGTGTAAAAGTGTTTGTGAAAACCTACTTGCAAAATAAACATCATTTATCATTTAAAGTGATTTGAACTCTTAACACCTATTATGCTGCGCTTCATTACCCGCTGATGAATCTAGAGTTTGAACTAGTTGTTGGTTTGAACAGTAAGTGACCAACTTTGTGAACCGTAGGTAAAGACGAGAAGACTGCTGGTGTGATTGTATAGAATGTAATTGTGTCCCCGCAACCCAGCCAGCAGTGCCGAGAAGGACCACCGTGTGGTTTTAGTCAGTAGGGTTCTGAGAGACCCCTCCGCCATTCGCCGCGGAGGATATTCATCGACAATTTTCACAAAAAATGGCAGCAAAATGCATGGCATTGGCAAGAATGCACATGACGTGGAATTTTATTTTGAGTGTCAATGGAAGACTTCGTTTGATGTGTCTTTTAAGGGCCCTTTACCCCTTAACATTTTTTTATTATACTTACTTGAATAAGCAGCTCCAACAATCATTTGTATTTTATAATATCTTTCTAAGTCTCCCAGTAATACCTATAACACAATACAAATGCGAAAACAGCTCGATACAGCGTAATCCCTGAGGGGTACTCCATCGTTTAGACTTTGCACTTTGCGTTATTAGTTCAAGAACTTGAACCGATAGGGTTATTGTGTAGTTCGGTATTGTATGGAGAGTGGAGTTTGTTTTGAGTCAATCCTTACTTCCTTACTATCCTCACTAATATTATAAAAGTGAAAGTGAGTTTGTTTGTTTGTTACCTCTTCACGCTTTAATGACTAAACCGATTATAATAAATTTTGGTACAGAGATAGTTGGGAACCAGGAGACAGACATAAGCTATTTATTTGGGATGTGAGGGAGAAAGAGGAAAGAAAAAGGAAAACTTAGAATTGCTATAACAAATCAATAAGGCGCCAGGGGAACTGTGTTACCTCGAATTTAACGCGAGCGAAGTCGCGGGCAAAAGCTAGTAATATTATAATAAAATAACGCAATTTTCATACAGTGACGTTTAAAAATGTCCAACAATTTGTTCTTATTTAGCCACAAGTTCCTCTAAGATCTACTGAACCAAAACTCCTTAAAATACAGACTTTAAATTATTGTTTCCACCCTGTAAATAATTAAACGTTGATAACACACCGAACCAACCGCTCTCTTATAATTAGAGATAGCTATTCGACTACTAATCGAGTAGTATTTAGCTCAAGCAATTTCCTCCAATCAGCTTGCTCGGTTCAGAACACAATAACTCTTCAGTTTCTACTGATATTTCGTTACCATTGAAAAGCGAATTGTGTTTCCAATCTTTCAGGATATACAATAGCAATGGAATTAAATCTCTGCTTTGATTGCTTGTTGAATTAGAATAGAAAATAATTTTATTTTGCAAATATTAAATCCTTTGATTTATCCTCACTAATATTTTAAAAGCGAAAATCGTTTATTTGTTACGTCTTCACGCCTCAATGGCGAAACCGATTTTGATGAATTTTGGTACAGAGATAGTTGAGACCCTGGAGGCTGACATAGGTTATTATATGTCTGTAAAAAAAATCGTACCCTCAAACTCAGCCAGCCAGACTAACGGGGATTTCACTAAATAACTCTACTTTAACGTAATAATATAAACCCGGAAGCATTTACGGACTTAACGTTAATGACTCTATAATAATAACTGTCACTTCACGAATAATTACAATCTGGGAATACACTTCGTTGCATTGTAAAAGGTTTTTGTCTCAAACAATAAAATAAAAAAATAATTCCTTTTAATTTGTTTCCTGAATCCACTGCTGAATCGGATCTCCTCAAACGTAAAATTAAAAACCAAAAAGCATTGTAATGTGAAGTCTTTGTGGTGTAAATGGGACGAGTTCACGAATTACATTCGAAATTTAAATTAAAGCTGGTTTCTGGTGGGCTTAGAGGGTGTTAGTCAGAATCTAATTTATGGACCGCAAAATATGTATTCAGTTCAAAATCTAATATGAGAATAGCTTCGCTTAGTTAAGCTAGTTATTTCGCTCAAATGACTGTCTACTAAGTTTAGTAATTTCTTAGAGTAATAGTAATTTAATTACGTGTAATACCTACAACGTTAAGTTGGTAATTTAGTTCTTCATGTTTATTAAAGTTATCATTAACTTAGTTTTAGCTTCTCTTTGTTAGTTAAGTATTGAAACAATTTGACTTCAAAATTATTTAAAAAGGTTATTTACTTCTCAACTAGAGTAATTGTATAAATCTCTGTTGTTGACATAAGCTCTCTCCTCTAACAAGAAACCCAGAACATAAAATGATGACAAAATGACAACAATTTCCTCGACATTCCATTTAAATAACTCGACTGCTTGCAAACTGTCAACTGTCAACTCTATGCGTCTGAACCCAGCTTAAAGCTATTATTATGAAAAACGCAAAGCGGTTTTACTCTCACCTCAGTTGAGGCGGATTAAAATATTTGCCCTCATATTTGTAGGCGACCATTTTTTTGTCCGCAATTGTCATTCAGCAGCCAATTTAAATTCGAACCCTGTTTATATGGAAATTAGATTTAATTTTGAGTGTCTTCTGTGTAATAGAACTTTCAGAAATTACAATGATTTATTCTTGTGGAATAAGTGTATCATGGTACAAGAATTTTTCATTTGTAATTTTGACAAATATGTAAATGATATGTCAATTTGCATTTTAACCACAGATTGAAATGACATCACATACATTCTCTGACTTTTGAATGTCTTGTATTTTCAAGAAACATGTACTTCTTTTATTTTCATTAAATCTCGCAAAAAACAACAAGAGTAAGCGTGTATCATTCCAATTGATCGCCATCATTCATCAAGCAAGGAAAAACAGAGCGAAGGAACTGAAAATTTTAATAAATTGTCAACGTGTGTAATGCCCTGAGAACTGCGATAAACATGGCAACCCGTCATGTTGGGTGTAAAAATAAATGAAAGGTACTTAGTACAGATTTTAAAAGGTAAATGTTTGCGATTGGCGTTGACGTTTTTGCTTTGTGCTATATATTTACAGCGTGCTTGGTAGTACGCAAAATACGTACTTTAGACGTGAAGTTGCGGCACCACCCCGTTGTAGAATACAATACAATACTTAAGAGTGTGTTGTACTACTACAGGTAATACGTAATACTTAAGCATACATATACTTACGTTTTTTATCCATGCAGTAAGGCAGACTCTTGATATGATCTTAACGGATTCGTTTCTATTGTTATTTGCTTCATATAAGTTCATTCATCTGGGTATACACTTACACTAGTTGTGTACTAAGTACCTGATCTGCTTACATAAATATTTGAAGAGTTGGGTCCGTCAAATTAGAGTTAGGTAGCCACAGCAATTGCGGCATCGTCCTCAGAAGTGTAGGTATTTAGAAACATTGGAAACTTTGACATACTATGGGACATAATTACCGTATTTTAGTCTGTTGCATCACTAAAACGTTATTATTACTTCTCCGCTACCTTAATACCTTTGTGTAACTAAAGTTCATAATTGGTTACAAAAACAAAAGCGACTGATGCCACAGATTATAAAATACAGTCGATGCATTTCTTTTATTTTAGTAAACTCTCTACTGCTTTTAAGATTGTACTTGCAACTTGGTCCGACGAAGGAACATATTGGAACGTATAAGTTGTTTAAATTAAATCGCATGGGTAGTTTCTGATATTACCTCCTACATCCAAACGTACAAAATTTACTTCTTAATTAAAAATTTCATATTTCTAATGAACTTCATTCCTCAAAAATTCACAGAATAGAAATTAATCTAACTTTGACCCTGAAAATCTGATGACAGATTTCATTAATTCGTTGTCAAATGACTAAGCATACCTATTTGCGCATAACGGTATTAGTAACTACAGTGTCTATTCCCAGTTCTCACTCTCACTGTAACTGCGGTACAATAGTAATTTTTCTCTGAAATTCAAAGCCGCTATGCAACACGGATTTATGTGTGGTACAAATCAAAATTTACGCTTACAAATACAAATTTATAATTCACAGTGTTAAACTTTAAATAAATTCCTTGACACCTCTATGACTTGGGCGAGAAGGTCCAAATTGGCCTGTTTGAACATTTTTAGGCGTCAACAAACTAAACTGTTTGCTTACCGGCGGGATATGGAATGGGCGTTCTGTTACACCGTTATGTAATAAAGATAAAATGTTTTATTGCTATCATTTAAATTCTAGAAATTGATAAATATTCTAAATCTGCCTAGAAATAGTAAACTGATTTGCTATTAAAATAAATGTTTGTCCTTTGTTATATTTTATTATTTTTACAGCTAAATTTATTGTGTTTTGACAGTTATCCAGACGTTATGGAAATGTCATGTTTTTCGTGGAATATTAATGTTGTAGAATTCTATTCCAATGGGCAAGATGACAATTTTTGAAAATGTGTTTTAAAATATTCTTAAGTAATGTAATTCTTAAATAATGTGTGTAATTTAATAAATTATTCGCGCCAAAACGCAGTCCCCGGCGTTGACATTTGCTGTGACGTCAACCGTCAGTAAACTTATAAACATTAGAGTTAAAGCAACAAATAAAACGTATTAAATATTATTTAAATACGAATTCCAAAGGATATAAGTGGTGTGCGGTCCCTCAGTGCACTAATACTTCATCAAAAACCCATAACAAAGTGTTTATTTACGTGCCAAACGATAAAACGATGCGATATAAGTAGCTAACTCTGGCACGGCAGATCCTAAAGCTGTTAGTCTTGTTACTTCTATTTATTTCTGTGAAGATCAGTTTGACGAAAGTTGTAACGTTATTTCATATATTTTTAATTTTCTGCGACTTTGTTTTACATACTACAAATTAATAACAAGTTTTTCGGTAGTAAATCTAACCTCAAAATGAATAGAACTTGTTTATCGCCAGTGACAGGCGTGACAGTATTTACTGAGGGCTGACGTCACACACTTTGATTGGTTTTTTAAAAAGCATGGCGGATTGGCAGTATTTTGTAATTTTATTTTCTAAAATAAAATAATAATCTCGTCTTAAATCTAAAAATGGAGATTTTTTCCACAATACATACTATACACAATATTTTATCAGATAAACACAATATTTTAATGATTCTGTCTTACTGTTATTTTGCCCATTAGACATCGTGTACTATTTGTCCTCTTAAATGCTTCTTAGAAAACCAACCAAACTGCACACCTCAAAATACACCAACATTTACAATGGATATGGAAAACATATGTCATGGTATCACAATAAGAACAGTCCACGAAAACACTTACATTAATAACTAGGAAAACATATACACTCACATACATACACACACAAGCACACACACACACATACATACAAAACAAGTGCTGCTAATTAGTTTATAAGTTTTTCTAAATTTAACCTTTGCTCATTTGTAATTTAAACAATAGTATAGTTGAGTGTCTCAATATTGTTAATATTTAAGTGAAAGAGCGTGATAGCCCCAACACAGGTATTACCAATAACTTACTGGGGGTATCTCATTTTTATACATAATATAACTTTTTTTGAGACAAATAAACTTTTTATTTTTTTTTCAACTCTTTGCAAATAGAATTTCTCAATTACTTTTTTTTATTTTAAATTTACTTAAAAAAAAACGTCAAAAATTCGTCCTCAACGCTGTCAATTGGTAATGTCCCCAAGAGACTAGCTGCGTTGCCACATTGTATGGCATCGCTTAGACTCTGGCTAAAATAAAGCCAGCCCCATTTTTCAATTCAATTGATTTCCATTTCCTCTGAAATGAAAGCCGCAGCATGACACTACGGTGTAAATTCAGCTAGTAAAGCGAATCAGGCAGACGGGGTGACGTCACGGAAGCACAGCGGCGGAAGCGCGCGCGCCGTGTTTCCGCTACAGCCGCCGCTTCAACCGCGCTAACTACATCGCGGGGCAGCGCTACAGCGGAGCTCCGCGCTGAAAGATACGCATAAGATTAGACTATACTTCACATCTGGGTAGGATAAGAGGAAAATAAAATAAAATGTATATTATGATATTTATATATTGTGTACTTATATTTATTATTTAGGTTTAGATATTCATATTTTAAATGTTATTCTCTTCCTGTTCTCACACACTTTTGTCTACGTTTCTTCTCTTCATATATCCTTAGACAACAGTCCTGCTTGTTGATTTACTTTAAAATAATAATGATACCTTACATTTTCGAAGAATACTTATAATAAGCCAGCTAGGTCAATAAACCTAACCGCGCACTACAAACGATGAAATATTCACCATAGAGACGAGGACCCCCAGCAAACGGACGTGCCCGTCATTTCCTCTCCGAAAATACACTAACGCAAATAACTCCAGTAATGAACTCTTATGTTTTATTGTACTTAACGAAGGGATGCACGATGATGCATCAGAAACAGGAATTTTACATGTTTCCGTAGTTAATTGAAGAGTGTTTTGTTTGGTTCGATGTTAGTTAACGAACGCATAGTAATCTCGAAACTAAAAATTCTGATGTTATTGATGTCAATAACGATTGTATGTCTTTTTTTTTTTTTTTTTTCGGGTGGGAAATCATCCAATGACTTCCCCCGCTCTGGGTGGAGCGGGGGGGCATGTCAGACTTGTACTGACTAAAACCCACCCATGTTTCTTCTATTGCCCTTTACGTTCCGAGGCCGCGGTATCTCTTTCGAACAACCCGCAACCCCGGCAGGCAGAGGCTCTGGCAAGCCCCTCTGCTTTGCTGACTCTCTTTGAGGCGCGCGTGAAACACGAACGCGCCGTCGACACGGCCTGTCGTCAATCGACGGACGGACGGTGAACTACCCATTGCTCACCGCCCACAGGCCCGCATCTACGGTGGCCGGAAGTCGTCTCGCGGCGCCCGGCGCCATGGGCGTCTCCCGCGGCGGCTGGGTTGGGCAGATGTTCTCTCCCTCAAACGCCCGGCCACCTCCTTCGCTAACATTACTGCTTCGCAGAAGGTGGTGACCGCTTCCCATTCCCTCTCGCTCCGGACCATGGCCTGAACCAGGGCCGGTCGCGAGAGATGGCCGCCGACGATTGTATGTCTTTGGTATTGATACAGTTAGCACAGAATGATTTATACTATATATACAAGAATATCAGATATTATACAAACTTGATTGCATTAAACGGAAACACTATGAGAGACAAAATAGGAAAATTTCTATAAATGTTGCTATTTTCAGTGCCTTCGTTACAAGCGCATTCGCATAAACGTATAGATATTTATTCATATGCACATTATAAAGAAACAATAAATAGACTTTTAGTAATCAAAAATATATTCAACTATCAAAACAAAAATCCTAGTGAAGGGCAAAGTTAAAAAAAGGGCATTCATTCCTGCCAATTGCTGACGGGAAAGGTACCTAGAAGGCTAACAGCATTGCCATATTGGATGGCAATGCAGTCATGTGAAGAGTCAAACAACGGCCTGGCAATACCCTAGAAAACTAGGTGGGCACTTGGACCTGGCTTTGGTATTTTAACGAAGCATGTAGCGTATATGAGGACAATAAACGTGTTTATTATTTTGACATAGTTAAAACAGGCGTAGTAAATAATAACACATTTGTAATTATGTATGAACATATATATCATTAGGGAATTAAAAGAAACCAGTTGTGCCAAGTCGATCCGAATATGATTCAGTATTAGAAGATGCCAAACGAAATGCAGCTATCGGCACAATCCGAATGGGTGTACAAATAACGACATATCAAGCTATTTTGAATAACTGCCCCACCCGACCCTTGCTAGAGCCAACCCGCACTGCTGAACCAGTAAGTTTAAATCAGTCCATAAATAATATCACTCAGATCTAGCCTGTTCCTTTGCTGTCCTCCCTCAGCGACGCCCTAAACCGAGGCTCGTACCCCACAGGGGTGCCCTTAGCGTGTAGTCGCTTAGTTTGTAAGTTTTTTGCCCTGGTCTTAATTTTTAAGGCATCCACAGCGCCCGGTTAAGCAGACGACAAACTCTTAGGTTGAACTGCGAGATGCCATTCAGAAAAAAAAATCTATACTATAGATACCTAAAACTTCAGGAAATTTGTACAATGCGAGGCAATATTTTACTGGAAATGTACAACTTTATGTTTCACCGTGATAGGCAATCATTGCCTCGGATCAGCTTTATCGTTTGAAACGAAATGTCACGGTAATAGTATTTCAATTCAGGTTTCGATACACGACCCTACTTAACTGAAGTGTTATTAACAAGAACCGAACGGTTTTTTGTGATTGATTGATGAACTTTAGCTAGGTTACGTTTCAGATTTTTTGCATTTTTTTACGGTTATCATAAATATTTCAAGTATGCAACGGTTTTTCAATAATATAACTACATATGAATAAGTATTTGTCTAACCAAAGTTTGTTTGGCTTGTCAGAAAGGATCTCCCATAAAATACTTTTAAACCAAAATCACAACAAGATAACAGCATTATTTAATGGATCGCCTTTTCTTGCAAATATAAAACTTCAAAAAAAATATTTACGAGCCCTAATCCAAGTCAAAACAACTTTAAGGCTTCAGCAAAAAAAAAAAGATTCAAAAAAAGAACATCGGCAGATTATCGTGGATTCGATTTCCACGTCTGAACTTCGCTTAAGTTAAGGCGTCTGGAATGTTGTTGAGGTAACAAAAAAAAGTAAAAAACGTATTTCAAAAGAATCGAAAAGTTCGGGAAAATTCCAGCCAAGGATTTTGTGTCGTCGCCGGTTGACAGTTTTGCAGTAAGCCGAGTACCAATAGAAAATCATCTGTATTACGTGTTGCGATTGTCGCTGATGGTTTTCCTGTTGTCTTTCCATTTTTTTGTAAATGTATTTTTTTTTATTTACTTATTGTCGACATAATTTTTCTGCCGTTATCGCAATTCATCGGAATATCAACACTCTGATATGGCTGCCATGTAGTAGCACCATGCTAAGATATATGTACGAGACAGGACCAATTTATATATGTAGTTAATAGTTTTAATTCTGTATTTTTTTTAATTTGTTATATTTTTATGTCCCGTGCAAGTAAAGTTAACAGTTTTTAAAGTTCCGTATCTCATAAGGCAAAAACGAAACCCTTTTAGAATCAATTTGTCATCCGTCTGTCTGGCTTTTAAGAACCCTTTATCTCACCGTGGGATCTGCAAGCGATAGTCCTCGCGCGCCTGTATGAGTGGCGGGTGGAGGCACTACACCGGGGGGAAACTCCGCTATCGCGGCAAATTGCCTCTCAGCGGACAGATCTCCGGTGTGATCTCATGGTGGCATGAGAGGAGCGACTGTCGCAACCCCGGGCAGGGCACGCCACAATAGTGGCGGTAAGTCCCCTCTTTGAGGAGTGGCTGGAGAGGCGTCATGGCGTCCTCACCTACCGCCTGACGCAGGTCCTCACCGGACACGGAAGTTTCGGGAGGTTCCAGCGCAAAATTGGGCGGGAGGAAACGCCCGGGTGTCACCATTGTGACAATTGCCCGGAGGACACGGTGGAGCACACAGTGGCGGACTGCCCAGCTTGGGTGGAGCACCGCCGTGCCCTCGTAGAGGCGATCGGCGGCGGCGATCTCTCGCGACCGGCCCTGGTTCAGTCCATGGTCCGGAGCAAGAGGGAATGGGAAACCTTCTGCGAAGCAGTAATGCTAGAAAAGGAAGTGGCCGGTCGTTTGAGGGAGAGAACCTCAAACCAACCCAGCCGCCGCGAGACGACTCCCGGCCACTTCCCCCGCTCCGCCCAGAGCGGGGGAAGTTATTTGTTGATTTCCCACCCCAAAAAATAATACCCTTTATCTCGGATCGCTTGCAGTTATCGAATTTAGAATATTAAATCGTTAGAATAAAACTATATAATCAAACCTGTAGTCTCTTGAAGCTGTGAAAAAGTCAACCTTTTAAATTTACGCAATAAATAAATATATCAGGGTGCGAGTTTTACTTAACCTTGGTCGGTTTTCTTGCTTTCTTTGTATATATTCTTCCTCCACACTTTTCAATTACTCGTATTTTTATCAGTCACCTCCTTTCTTGTCATATCAGCCTTTATACAATGTCGGCTATCGTTTATTTAGTCTTCACTTTACTATTAGACACCTAGACTTATTTGCCTCATGAACAACGGTCCTCAATCAAATACTAACTTGGGTGGAGGTCATATAACCAGTCGTTCAATGTAAAGAACTAGTATTCAGTTCCATCTGGTTAGTCTCAGACTAACCAGATGGAACTGAATACTAGTTCTTTCTCATCTTTGTATTCTCCAATTGTTATCTGCCTAGTCTTTTCTAGAGAAAAGGCTAGCTGGTGATGATATTTTCCTCATGAAATAATTAATTATGGGTTCATAAGTTTTTTTATTTTACCTTGTAAACCCTTAATTTACAATCCTTTGAACAATAGGTTTCTGTTCATTCACATATTTAGATTTTTCAATATAACTACTAGCTGTGCCCAGCGGTTTCACCCGCTGCTCATTTAGGGGTATGAAAAATAGATGTTAGCCAAATCTCAGACCTACCCGATATGTACACAAAATTTCGTTTAAATCGGTCCAACCGTTTTGGAGGAGTATGGGAACGAAAACTGTGACACGAGAATTTTATATATTAGATGACTTTTTTACCTATGACTATGACTTTTATAACTATGCTTTTTTATCTATGGAAAATCATAAAATAAGTAGAACGAAGCGAGGGGTCAGACTTTTACCGACTAAAACCCTTCCATGTTCCATCGTTTGTCCTATAAGTTCCGGGGTCGCAGTATTTCTTCCGAACTACCCGCATCCCCGGATGACCAAGCCGCTAAGCGTAGCTTGCCGAAAAACAATCATTTTTCTTTTTTTTTTAAGTTTTAAATGGCCATCACACGTAATTATACCAAAGGAACTTTTCACAGCGCTCGCCAATAATCCTTTTGTAACAAACCAGTTTGACAGATGAGAATTCTATTGTTGGAGTTTTTCTCGATTTATCACGTCTCCGCTTTGAATAATGGTGCGTGTCATAAATATTCGAATTAATCCATTCATGTGAAAACGTATAATAACATTAAAATTTATTGTGCAGTACAATAACGATGTCATTCGAATAACGATGAGTATTCGGCGTCAAAATATCGTAAAACACGTTTAAATGGGTGATGTACGCAGTTATGACGCAGTACCAATTGAATATCTTTGAATAATAGTGTTATGCACCTATTTAGCCGACTTACTAAAGGAAGAGCTTATAAATTCGTATTCGTAGATAAACGAACTCTTAGAGGATCACTTTGTTGTCCGTCTGTCTTTCTGTCTGTCATTTTTGTTCTCGGGAACGTTTTAGGTATCGAGTTGAATTAAAAACCATATTTTTTTTCTTTGTGGAGAGACCATTATAAAAACTAAAATTTAAAAACAATATATTTAATACCTAACCTATCCGTAAACGAAATTCATTCTCAAATACATCCAAAAATAAAAATGATTTTACGACGCGCCACTTCAGAACGAGTTAATTTTTACATCGTCGAAGATTTCCTCAGAAGAAAGTTGATTTTGAGGCTGATGTTATTTATTCGAGAAACATCCGAGGAAATTATGCGAAGATGGCAACGAGCGTGATGGAGAACCTGTCGAGGGTATTACTATGTCGAATCAATTCCAAAGCCCCTACTAAGAGCTTTTTTTCGTTGTTTTAAACAGGATGTTTTTGTGTGAGATGAGTTCGATGAAAAAGTGACATTGATTTGACGCGAGGTTGTCGAATGCAGAGAAGGATTTCACAACTTAATATTAACATATACCAAACGCAACATACACATTTACCAGTTATATTGGCGACACGAACGATCGACTGCTGCGCTGCGTCTCGCGGGTTCGATCCCCGCACGGAACAAATAATTGTATGACCTACAGATAGTTGCTCCGAGCCTGGCTGTTTGTGTATGTGAGTTTAAATATTTGTAAATGCGCCCACAATTCTGGAGAAATTACTAGAGTAGGGCAAAGTTTAAAAAAAAAATGTTCCCATGTAATAAGGGGTGTGTAATGTTTGGCATAATAACAAATGCTCTAATTTCACTTGAATTAACGTTCATATGACATAATTTTCATATGACCTAATGTTTCATATCATATAATATTCATTTAACATAATAACATTTAGTATAACGTTCATTTTATATAATTTTCAATATGCTATTCTTTAAATATAACGTTCATTTCACCTCAAATTCATGTTAAATGGGCGGGCACAGTTCTAGCCTAACTCAAATGTCACTTAACCAAACCTTAAAATATTCTATGCATAGTCTAGGGTAGGCTTGGTTGACGGAGCCCCGCTTCGCGGGGCTCCTACTTCTGGGTGTTTTATAAAAAAATAACCACGAAGGGGATGGCGGGGTCTATTCGCTCTCTTCGGTCGCTCACACGACCCCGACATCCCCTTCTAACCTAACCTATCCGAGTTGAGGTGCCCTAAAGTCCAAATTGCATCCAGTTTCTCCTGGTAACAATAGCTGAGGGTAGCAGGTGTATAGGGTATAAAGTGAAGAAAAAAAAACATAATACAATATTTATTTATTAAATTTCAGTGTATTCCTTTTTTTAAGAATATTATCGATTAGCTCCTCTTTTTTTAAACTATGAATATTAACTATGAGATTATGAATATTATAGTAAATGAATAATATGCTAAATGAATATTATGTAAAATGTGCATTATAGGAACTGTTGATTATGTCAATGTAAAATTAAATTATATCAACAATTCATTATGTCAACTGATCGTTTTGTTAAACAAAATTATGTTAACTAAAATTATTTTAAGTGAACGTTAGATATTTTGTTATTATGTCAATCGTTACATACCCTGTAATAAGGGCAAGTCTATTTCTATTAATCCAACAAAAATTCAGACTCCGTGAAAGAACCTAATAACATGAATATAAATATTTACATCATTGCTCTGTCATTTTTAATACAGTATAAGCTTAATAAGACTTTTATAAGGTTGAAATTGCTACAGAATAATAAAGAAATAAAAAAGCAACAAATAGTAGTACCACAGCTAAACCCTCGACTTATCAACACAAATAATTTCAAACAACCATACACTAAACTGGTCCTCCAATTTTCTTATACAAACATTACCCCGTTTGAGTTTTCACATTTAAAGTTCAATTTGAGCTCAGGATGGGGTGATCATTTTAGAGAATATAAATAATTCTTGTGGTCCAAAAATCACTTCAATTTAGTTCATTCTTGTCAAACAATGTTTGGCGTTTTTTATTCTGAAATTGATTAAAGTGACACAACTAAACTATATTATAGTTTGACCGCATTAATGATAGTTTAGTTACTAAATGTACAGAAAATGACAATCTCGCTATTCTGAAATTGACGTTATTTACGAAAAGTAGTGGTTGTCAAGCTAAAACGGACTATCTTCAATCATGACTTAAAAATTGTGTGGAATAAAATGTGATTAAATATTTTATTACGCAAAATACGCGCCTCAGACGTTTCGAACACGACGTCACGAGTTTCGGACATCAGCCCCTTATCCTACTAGTATTTTATTTTAATATTAGCCTAGTTTATCCGGTGGTTCATTATAATCGGCACCAATATTAAATTTTAGATTGAATCTAAATTAGTTTTTTAATGACTTTTATAAAGCTGGATAAAATACTCTTTGCGGTATATGAGTACTTAATTATACATATTTCTGACTTGGTATTTATTTATTTATTAAAACTTTATGCACAAGTAAAAAACTGTACAAAGGCCGCAAAGTAATTTTCATTCTACACGCCCTTAATGTTTTGCTAACATTTTTCAAAAACAGATAAAATTCGATAATGAAGAAAGTATTAGCTTTGCTTGAAAATAAATATTTGAAAGAAAGAAAAATATAATTTGTTCGCAATTACGATGAGCACTTAAAATAAAACAACATTAAATGTACAAAGCATCACAGATATGTATCTAAAATACAGATCATAACAAAGAAATAAATAGTTTGCACGCTTTCATTGCAGCTAGTAGTTCACCACTCAGCATGAGGCTGTGCTATAGGAGCCCACGGCACAGCGATGGGATTCAGTGGTCAACCCGTGACTAAAACGTACGGAAGTCAAGACAGCATTCACATTATTTATAACACTTAAAAAAAACACATTATTTGCACCCATTTTCTACACTAGTCAAACATATTTGTGTAGATTTCGCATACTCTTAGTATGCCATATCGCCATTAGTTTATTTAGTCAGAACCCCTTATCTTTGGCATAATAGTAGCAGGGGCTAATAATAACAGCCAAACTTGCGAGGACCGAAATAATTCCGGAAATAGCTGACGGAATATCTAAATCATGGCATGCTTCACAATCTTAGGAAAAGGGATGGACTCGCCGTGGTTTTTATTTTTATCGATGTTAGATTTGATTGTTTTTTTGTGGAATGCAAAAAATCTGTTACTGCTTATTTTTCGTGGTAGTTTTAAGGTCGGTCCCATTGGAACGGTTCTCTATTTTCATTCTACACGCCCTTAATGTTTTGCTAACATTTTTCAAAAACAGATAAAATTCGATAATGAAGAAAGTATTGATGCAAGCCATGACATAATAAATCTGGCCCCAGTGAATAAAAAAAAATGAAATTCATAGTTTTGAAGAAAAGTACTACCAAAAAGCGTCGAAAAATAAAAAAAACTAAATATTGACTATTTACATTTTAATCGAAACGTTGTTATTGTCCACTACATGCTTGTTCTGTCGTGGGCAAAACTACCAATTGTGAATAAAAAATAACAATAACCAAAAACAACAGAATTAAAAATTCTTCTTAGGTACAAAAAAAAATCGAAGCAATATACATAGATCCAATTAATTATTTAGATTTATAAGAATACTAGCTTTAAATTCGCTCGCGTTAAATTCTGGGTAACACAGTTCCCCTTGCACCTTATCGATTTGTCATAGCAACGCTAAGTTTTCCCTTTTCTTCCCTCTTTCTCCCTCACATCCAATTTTTTTTTTAAATAGCCTATGTGCGTCTCTTAGTTCCCAACTATCTCCGTAACAAAATTTATCAAAATCGGTTTAGACATTTAAGCCTGAAGAGGTAACAGACAAACTCACTTTCGCTTTTATAATATTAGTAAGGAAACCCACGTACGACACACGCACGGATTGTGTGGGTGTCTTCCAAGTCTTTGTGAATCATTCGACAGAATTATTTATAGACTTCCAATCTTGATAGAATGTCACTAAAAATAAATTTATCTTATATTTTGTCTTATCTCAAATCTTCAAAGATTATTATCATCCTCATTTATTTCGTTTTACTAATATTATAAAAGCGAAAGCGAGATTGTGTGTTTGTTACGTCTTCACGCCTAAATAGGAAAACCGATTTTGATGATTTTTGATATATAGATAGTTGGGGTTGGATAGGCTATTTTTGTGTATGTAAAGTGTAAAGGGGAGAAAGACGGAAGAAAAGGGGAGAGAAAGATATTTTTTTGCGATCATCACGCGGGGTAAAGTTAGCGTTAGCCCATAGGAACTATGCTACGCGGACGAAGTTGCGGGCAGAAGCTGGTTAAATATAACTTCCAGGTACAGGACTGAAATACTCAGAAGCCACTATTGTTGTAACCAACTCCCGTACCCTCTTCGTCTTAGGAACTACTATTATTATTATTGTGCTCCTGAACATAAGGCGTTGGGTTGAGTATCCAGCTTAAAACTATACAGTAGGTTAAACTAGAAGAGTAAGTACCAACTATTGAGGTTTAAACTTCAGTCGGACAGAGTTCAAACTCAGTTAGTTCACCCGGTTTCTAGTTCGTGAATACTAAGAATTTCATGGGTGATCTACCTGAAGTTCAGTCAATCCTGTGTCGTTATAAAATGCGAAACGTTTTAAAAACAAGAGGCATTTAAGAACTCGATAAAACGTTTAAGCATGTCCAGACAACGTTTCCCATCCCTAGTTCCAACGTCGTCGTTTACTTTAACAGGCTCGTTTGCCCTGAATAGACAATTTCCTTGTACTTAGCGTTATTTAGCCGCCACGCCGGTATAAACGATTAATCATTTTTGTTTTGGTTTTAACAATGTGACGAATACAAGTTGTCAATTATTGTTTAATTCGAATAATCTTGTGAATATAAACGTAAATATTTTGTGGAGTTTTATTACTTTTTAGAAAGATCAATCAGTTTCATACTAAGATTTGCTTCTAATTTTCTGTTTTGTTTGTTCATTGACTGTCGTATATTTTGTCTTTGAACTCGACGGCTTAAGATTTATAAAATATTCATATTTTTTTCTACGTACGTATAAAAAACAAGAAAATTATTTACTTTTTACTTATAACTTTACTTTATTTATAACTCTAGCAACAAAACCCCTCAAATTCTAAACAGGTCACCACGCATTTCATTTCCGTCGGGTAAATCTGTGAATTCGCAACGAAAATTCTATTTTGGATCCATAATAAATAACGTGTTCAATCTTTTAGAAGTTTATATTTCAAATCTTGGTGGTAATCGAATTTAAGAGGCGAACCATTTCTTATTATGTAATTCTAGCTAAGCCCGCGGTTTCACTCGCGTGGTCATTAGACTTACAATATATCTTTATAAATTGTAGCCTATGTGTTATTCTAATATGTAAGATATATTTTTGTGAAGTTTCATCAAAATCCATTCAGTGGTTTTTGCGCGAAAGCAACCAACAGACTTACGTACATGCTCACAAATATTTGCTTTTATAATAGGACTTTTGCCATAACCACCAAAAGATTGCCTGCAATTTATATTTAGTTATTATATATAAATTAGATTACGTATTTTTATAAAACGAAATAACAACTTACGACGATACACAGGTAAAGTTCCGAATTTCACCTGTATCGTTGATGCGCTTACAAACGTTTAAACTCAAATACACAAACAAAAAGGAAAGACAGACTCGAAACAACTACTAGGTCATACAAATATATTACGTTCCATGAAAAGTTCGAACCCGCGACACGTAGCGCAACAGTCGATCGCTTAGCCACTGCGCGAACCGTGACGTTTTTTCTCTCTCAAAATTGTATGAAAGTGTAATCATTCTCATAGAAGTCTCATCACTTAATTTTTTCATAAACATGAGTTGGCACTGATACCATCGACGTAATGGAAGTAGTGCTCATTGAAGTTATTCAGATAGATGCCTTCATATTATCGTTAGGTGCAATTGTACTGCCGCCTTTTTATCATAAATGTCACAGTGTCATAAATAATACGTTAATGTTTATCGAGAAATAAAAAGACGTTCTATATTTATTAATTTTTTATTTGGACAACATTGTTAAGATAAAACCTACATATTCAAAATTCATCTAAAATAATTACTCAGGTGTTGTAGGAGGAAGTTCAATCGTTAGTTAAAACAATGGCATGTAAAAAAATGAAAACATAATTCATTTGGAATCCAATTCTAACGTAATTGAATAACTTTCCCCACGGGACTATTGTTTTCGCGAAATCAAACGAATGGGGCATCTGATTGTTTTTCCCGATTTTAATGGTGGTCCCATGTAGAAAGATGACCAAGGATGGTGAATTCGAATACAAACAAAATGTTTAACTCGTGGACTTTAAACGGGGTGGTCTGTGCATACAAGTTAACCGGAACATCCGCAGCCATATGATTCCTCCTTTAGTACTGGTTCTTCCTCTTCGTCATCCTCTCCTGGCTCTTCGAATGCACATTGATGGTCTTTATCTTCATCGTCACCTTCACCGCCTTCATCATCATCACCTTCACCGCCTTCATCATCGTCACCTTCACCGCCTTCATCGTCGTCTTCATCATCGTCTTCTTCACCGTCTTTACCTCCGTGTCCATAGCCACCGCCTTCGTATTCATCCGCATGTTTGTTGTCCTCTTCTTCCTCAGCATCCTCTTCCTCTTCATCATCCTCTTCTTCATCCTCATCTTCTTCATCTTCCCCTTCCTCCTCTTCTTCATCACACTCTTCCTCTTTATCGCCCTCTTCTTTTTTATCTTTCTCTTCATCTTCCTCGTCATCGTCATCTTCCTCTTCATCATCATCGTCTTCTTCACCGTCTTTATCTCCGTGTCCATAGCCACCGCCTTCGTATTCATCCGCATGTTCGTCGTCCTCTTCCTCCTCAGCATCCTCGTCCTCTTCATCATCCTCTTCTTCATCCTCATCTTCTTCATCTTCCCCTTCCTCCTCTTCTTCATCACACTCTTCCTCTTTATCGCCCTCTTCTTTTTTATCTTTCTCTTCATCTTCCTCGTCATCGTCATCTTCCTCTTCATCATCATCGTCTTCTTCACCGTGTTTATCTCCGTGTCCATAGCCACCGCCTTCGTATTCATCCGCATGTTCGTCGTCCTCTTCCTCCTCAGCATCCTCGTCCTCTTCATCATCCTCTTCTTCATCCTCATCTTCTTCATCTTCCCCTTCCTCCTCTTCTTCATCACACTCTTCCTCTTTATCGCCCTCTTCTTTTTTATCTTTCTCTTCATCTTCCTCTTCATCATCATCGTCTTCTTCACCGTCTTTATCTCCATGTCCATAGCCACCGCCTTCGTATTCATCCGCATGTTCGTCATCCTCTTCTTCCTCTACATCATCCTCTTCTTCATCCTCTTCTTCATCCTCATCTTCGTCATCTTCCCCTTCCTCCTCTTCTTCATCACACTCTTCCTCTTTGTCATCCTCTTCATCGCCCTCTTCTTCTTTATCTTCCTCTTCCTCTTCACCGTTATCTTCCTGTTCCTCTTCATCTTCACCTTCTTCATCCTCTTCTTCATCTTCCCCGTTCTCCTCTTCTTCTGTATCCTTTTCATCTTCTTCTTCATCTTCATCTTCCCTTTCATCTTCCTCTTCATTTTCCTCCTTCTCTTCATCTTCGTCTGCCTCTTCCTCTTCCTCTTCCTCTTCTCCTTCCTCTTCCCCTTCCTCATCCTCGTCACCTACCTCATCCGCATCATCTTCTCCATCATCACCAGGTTCTGGTGCTTTGGTTGTTGCTTTACTAGTGCCACCTCCTGGAGCTGAGGTTGATTCCCCACCGCTTTCCTCACCTGATTACAAGAGACTTATTAGTATCAACACAGAACCTCACAACAGCTACCACTTTCCATGGCTTAGGCTGGATTTCTCGTCCCTGTCTAATGACGTTAAAGCTAGCTAGTTTTCATTGAATAGAACCAAGGTTTTGTCCAAGTTTACCAGGGGACCGATGTGTAACCGATGCAATTTTTGGCATAATTAACGATGTGATTTGCAAATCTCAAAAGTGAGATGGACTCGCCGTTAATGTTAATGCCATCCTGATGTGTTCAGCTTGCTGATTCAGAGTTTAGCGTCAGTTATAGAGGCGTTTCATAAAGACATCTTAGAAGTTGAAACATCTCATAACCGAGAACACTTTTCGAACTTCCGTATAATCTGCCGCACTGTGTGGCTATCATCTTTGTTGCAGTATTGCCCTAGTAACCCAGCCTGCTTGTAGCTGGTTTACACCACTTTATACTGTACCTGGTGGTGCAGTCGTTGCTCCACCTCCCGGTGCAGGCATCGCCGTATTCTTCTCATCGCCAGTCCAGATCGCTACTTTGTTCTTTGCTTTTGCTTCTGAATTTACTAATACCACAGTCGGTTTGGCTTCGACTGAGATACGAACATCGGCGAGTGCCAAAAGGCCTATCGATACCTAGAAGAGGTGGTAAAAGTTATCAATTTTCAAAAAATCTGAAGAAAATCCGAATTATGAGCAGATAGGCAATCGCTCCATGTAAAATGCTGGCAGCATACGGTTAGATTGAAATTCTATTCCAACAAAAAACCTAAACAAATGAAGCAAAAGCATAACGTACACAGATGAAGCCTGCAGGCTTATTTGACATGTTACACCTTTACAACCCCGGCATCATTTGATAATGCAATATTTATCATTGTAATAAGAACTATATTAAGCACACGATTTTTTTTTTAACAGAATAGAAGCGAGAATTTATTTCATTTTCTCAACTTAGTAATAGTTAGTTGAAAGTTTTACAACATGTAAAATAATAATTAAACAACTTACCAAAACTAAATATTTTAAAACCCCCATGATTACACTTGACACTTCTTAGCTGAATGTGGTGAATTGACAGCTACCATGTATTTTATACAAGCTAAATTACTATTTATATTCAACTGATATGATAAAATGTATAAAATAGTCTTTTCAATTAGGAATTCTTTCGAAGTGCATGTTAATTTTGCCTCGTTTTTCTTTTGATAATTTTCATTATTTGTTCGGTTATTATTTTATACGATATTATTATTCGGTTCGGTTATTTCGGTTATTATTTTTTACGATCCAATTATTACAAAAAAGATAATTGTAATGAAAAATTATTTACTTTTAAGTAAGTATCAGCCTTTGCTGTTATACTTTTTCACTGAATTTAAAATGAGAAACCGTTAAATAAAATTTGTTAATATTTTCAGATTCATTCCGGTACTCTATGAAACGTAAGTAAAAACACAATACAACATAATATTTATCAATATGTGGGACTGGTACTGGTACGTAGATTACTGTTGTGTAGAAAGCAGACACTGTTCCAAAATTTGCGTAAGGCATTTTTGCAAAATATATAAACGTACCTACCTATTTGTGCAGCTTCGCCCACGTGGAGTTCGTTAAATGTGCCAGAGGATCGCACTGGCGGGATAAGAATACATGTTAATCCAGATTATAAACTACAAGTGTGCCAAATTTCATGTTAATCCTTTCAGTAGTTTTTGCAGGAAAATATAACATAACAAACATCCAAAAATACATGCATCCATTCTTAAAAACTTTCGCTTTTTTATAAAATTGAGTAAATCGAATTTGTTGCAAAGAGTTAAGGTGTTCCATGTTTATAAATATCTTAATAAAGCTCTTTTACACTTCATTTATTTTGAATTGTCCGCGCATTACTGTCAAGACATAAGTCAAAGTATTATCTGTGGTGGTAGCACTTTTTATTATATGTTCATTATGGAAATCATCTGTAGAAAAAATATTTCTAGTGTTGTACAATTACAGCGATATCGAGGTTTCTTATGAGAAATAATTTCAATTTCGATTGTAAAAGAATTATTATTTGAAGAAATAAGCTACTGAGAGCCTTAATTGTGGTGAAAACTGTAACTTAATTGGTTTTTACAACTTTGATCAATTTTTGTTGGAGTCCAAATTGCGCGTCGCATTTTAACGAAAATTTCTCAACGATAGCTCAACACTGCGTAACTAGAGACTTCTTTTTTTGGCCAAAAAAACGGTGATTTGTGTAATAAATACTAATTAATAAAATTAAAAAATGAAATCGGTACTAAAACTTTTGCTTTTGTAATAGGGCTATTGCCACAATCACTCAAAGATTGCTGAGAAAATGTTTTTTTTATCTACATCGTGTATACGTACCGTTCACTTACACTCGATGCAAGGGCCCAAGCGTTCGACACTGCGCAATCAGAAGGCTGGCTCCTTCTTTGGTCTAAGAATTAACATGGCCATTCAACGCGGCAATGTTGCTAGTGTTCTGGGCATGTTTTCGTGTGACAGCCAAGTGTTATTCGATGCCCAAGTATGCTGCTGTTCATGAAGTTAATTTATATTTAGTCATTATTTATTTTATATAAATTATCGATGGCTCAGCCACTGCGCCACCCGTGCCGTTTTATTAGTTGCTTATTCAAAATTTTAAGGTGTTATCATTCTATAAAAGTCTCATCACTTTATGTTTTCATAAACATGAGTTGGCACTGATGCCTTCGACGTAATGGCAGTAGTGCTGGTTGATGTAATTGGGATAGGTGCCTTTATATCGTTAGGTGCAATTGTATTGCTGCCTTTTTATCATAAATGTCCCAGTGTCATAAACAATAATTTAATGTTTATCGAGAAATAAAAAAACGTTCTATATTTATTTCTTTTTTATTTGGAAAACATAGTTAAGATAAAATCTGCATAGTAAAAATTCTTCTAAAATAATTACTCAGGTTTTGTGGGAGGAAATTCAATCGTTAATTAAAACAATGGCATGTAAAAAAATTGAAATGAAAACATAATTAATTCGGAATACAATTCTATTGATAAAGAGACCTAATTGAATAACTTTCGGCATGAAACTATTGTTTTCGCGAAATAAAACTCACGGACTTTAAACGGGGCTATCCGTGCGTACAAGTTAACCGGAACATCCGCAGCCATGTGATTCCTCCTCTGGCATTGGTTCTTCCTCTTCTTCCTCCTCCTCTGGCTCTTCGTATGCACATTTATGGTCTTTCTCTTCATCATCCTCTTCCTCATCTTCATCTTCCTCTTGTCCGCCTTCCTCATCTTCCTCTCCATCTTCCCCTTCCTCCTCCTCTTCTTCATCCTCTTTTTCATCCTCCCCCTTTTCATCTTCTTCCTCCTCTTCTTCATCACCCTCTTCCTCTTCACCATCCTCTTCCTCTTCATCTTCCCCTTCCTCCCCCTTTTCATCACCCTCTTCCTCATCACCATCCTCTTCCTCTTCACCTTCCCCTTCCTCCTCCTCTTCATCATCCTCTTCCTCATCACCATCCTCTTCCTCTTCCTCCTCCTCTTCATCATCCTCTTCTTCATCTTCATCCCCGTCCTCTTCATCTTCCCCGTCCTCCTCTTCTTCATCATCCACTTCATCTTCCTCTTCCTCTTCTTCTTCATCTTCCTCTTCATCTTCCTCTTCATCTTCCTCTTCATCTTCGTCTTCCTCTTCATCTTCCTCTTCATCTCCCTCTTCATCTTCCTCTTCACCTTCCTCATCCTCTTCTTCATCCTCTTCATCTTCCTCTTCCCCTTCCTCTTCTACTTCCTCTTCCCCTTCCTCTTCCTCTTCCCCTTCCTCTTCTCCTTCCTCTTCCCCTTCCTCTTCTCCTTCCTCTTCACCTTCCTCTTCTCCTTCCTCTTCCCCTTCCTCATCACCTACCTCATCAGCATCATCTTCTCCATCATCACCAGGTTCTGGTGCTTTGGTTGTTGCTTTACTAGTGCCCCCTCCTGGAGCTGAGGTTGATTCCCCACTGCTTTCCTCACCTGATTACAAGAGACATATTAGTATCAACACAAAATTTCGCAATAGCTACCGCTTTGCATAAGTGCAGTTCCATGGTTTGGCAAATTGTTTTAGGTTTTTTCATTCTTATGGAGCCTGGGTTTGTCGTCCCTACTGACATTAGACCTAGCTAGTTTTCGTTGAATAGAACTAAGGTTTTGTCCAAATTTACCACGGGACCGATGTGTGACCGATGCATTTTTTGCCAAATAAACGGTATAATTTCCAAGTCTCAAAAGTGAGATGGACTCGCCGTTTATGTTAATGCCACATCCTGATGTGTTCAGCTTGCTGATTCAGAGTTTAGCCTCGGTTATAGTGGCGAGTCATAAAGACATCGCAGAAGTTGAAACTTTTTATAACCGAGAACACTCTTCGAACTTCCGTATAATCTGCCACATTGTCTGGCTATCTTTGTTGCAGTATTGCCCTAGTAACCCAGCCTGCTTGTAGCTGGTTTACACCACTTAATACTGTACCTGGTGTTGCAGTCGTTGCTCCACCTCCCGGTGCAGGCATCGCCGTATTCTTCTCATCGCCAGTCCAGATCGCTACTTTGTTCTTTGCTTTTGCTTCCGATGATGTTATTACAACAGTCGGTTTGGCTTCGACCGAGATACGAACACTCGCGAGTGCCAAAAGGCCTATCGATACCTGGAAAAACCACAGTTAATATTACAACGGCTTAGTTAAATCTCTCAACTGTAATTCTTAATTTTGAAACAAATATAATTATCAAAAAGAAAGACGTGTCAAAAAAAGTTGTCAATTTTAAAAAAATCTGAAGAAAATCGGAATTATGAGTAAGAACTAATTTCAGTTTTAACTAAATAAAACAAATACTCGTTAAAAGTTTATTTTGGACATCACTAATATCGATGAAGAAAAAGTCCGTGAGGAAGCCTGGACAAATATAAATAAATCTGAAATAGCCAACTCGTCTTGATCAAGCGTGCCATCTATCTGAAAAGGGGTCTTTGCCTAGCAGTGGGACAGTTATAGACTGATATTATTCGTTGATTAGTGTCTAGGCAAGTTTGAACATATACAGATTCCAAACAAGGTTTTGACCGAAATAGTTATAATTCAAAAATCAGCCTTAAACTAACGATTGGTCGTGGCTGAATAACTGGTCGGTCTGCAGGCCATGGCGAACTTACATATCTTGGTCCCTGAATGGGTGATCATACATTTCGGACTAAGTTTGCTCCGTACCCCAAAAACCAATTGTGGATATTTGACATTCATTAGATAGTCAGTGGCTCGAAGGTCTGACATGTATTACCAAAGATATCGTTGTTCCCATTCAGATAGTAGTCCCACCTGACCTGCAAAATCCAGTTAGCACATATCCTGTACTAAGTAGTTTTTGGAGGTCAGATAGGCAGTCGCTCCATGTAACATGCTGGCCGCATACGGTTAGATTGAAAGTCTATCCTTACAAAAAACCTAAGTAAATGAAGCAAAAGCATAACGTATGCAGATGAAGCCTGCAGCAGGCTTAATGGCTATGTTACACCTTTACAACCCCGATATCATTTAATAATTCAACATTTATCATTGCAATAAGAACAGTATTGAGCACACAATTTTTTGAAACAGAATCGAAGCAAGAATTTATTTTATTTTCACAATTGAGTCTTAATTTCTTAAAGTTTTACAACAAGTAAAATAATAATTTAACAACTTACCAAAACTAAACATTTTAAAACCCCCATGATTACACTTGACACTTCTTAGCTGAATGTGGTGAATTGACAGCTACCATGTATTTTATACAAGCTAAATTACTATTTATATTCAACTGATATGATAAAAATTTATAAAATAGTCTTTTCAATTGCGAATTCTTTCGAAGTTCATGTTAATCTTGCCTCGTTTTTCTTTGATAAAAGTTGTTGGGTTGTTCGAAACTGTTTTTATGAAACTATTATTTATTTGGTTATTTAGAAACCGTTGAATAAAATTTGTTTACATTTTCAGATTCATTCCGGTACTATATGAAACGTAAGTAAAAACTAGAGATGTGCCGATTATGACTTTGCCGACTAGCCGAGTAGTCGCCTAAGCCGACCACGGTTTCGGGGATTTCCAGATCATAAACTACAAGTGTGCCAAATTTCATCTTAATCCTTTCAGTAGTTTTTGCAGGAAAGAATAATAACTATCCAAAAATACATCCATTAATTCTTACAAACTTTCGTTTTTTTTTATAGAATTGAATAAATCAGATTTCTTTGCATAGAGTTAATGTATTCCGTGTTTATAACTATAAGAATTTTAATCAAGCTTCTGAGAGCCTTAAATTTTGAGCAACTTTTGATGATTTCTCGCCGACAGCTCATAACTGCGTGACCTGAGGGTACAGTCGTTCTTTGGCGAAAGCAATGGTAATTTGTGTAGTTAGTTTATAATACTAGCCTATAACTGTCCCACTGTTGGGTAAAAGAGCCTCATCTCATACAGAGAAGGCAAGAGTATTGATCACCATGCTAGCTCAAGACAGGTTGGCGATTTCAAACTTATATTAAGTACTAGCTTTTGCCCGCGGCTTCGCTCGCGTTAAATTCGGTATAACACAGTACCTGCTACCTGCTGTTTTTGCCCTTGAGCCTTATTGATTTGTAATAGCAACGCTATGTTTTCCCTTTTTTTCCCTCGTTCTCCCTCATATCCTCTTTTTTTTTTTAAATTATATGCCTATGTCCGTCTCCTGGTTCCCATCTATCTTTGTGCCAAAATTCATCAAAATCGGTTTAACCATTAAAGCGTAAAGAGGTAACAAACACACTTTCGGTTTAACAATATTAGTAAGGATAAGTTCAGGTTTCCTCACGATATGTTCCTTGAATTATAAACTTTTAGAAACATATGAAAAAATCACAGTGGTACTTATCCGGATTTGAACTCACAACCTCGTGAATCAGAGGCGAAGGCTTAGCCTCTGAGCCATCACAACATTAGTTTATTACATACTAGCTGGCGCCTGCGGCTTCACCCGCGTGATATCGAAAAAGCAAAGTCTCCTTTGTATTATTCCAGACTATAATCTACCTCTGTGCCAAAATTCATCAAGATCCGTTCAACCGTTTTGACGTAAAAGAGTAACAAAAATCCATACATACATCCATCCATCCATCCATCCTCAGAAATATTTGCATTTATATTATAAGCAGGATGTACCTATGTCACTCGTAGTATTATATTTATATAATATATTGGATTATTATTGATTTCGACCTGATATTTTTATTAATTTACTTGGGATATTGATGCTTCTATTGAACTGAATATTATCTGATAATCATCGATTAATTCATTTTTATAACTGTTATAATTATTTTGAGTGCTATTTATACAATTTTATTCTTTAAAAATAATGAAGTGCTATGTTATTTCCTTCTGGGGTTGCGGGTTGTTCGAAAGAGATACCGCGGCTCGGGAACAAAAAGGGCAATAGAAGGAACATGGGTAGGTTTTAGTCAGTACAAGTCGGACACTCCCCTCGGTTCCGCCCAGAGCGGGGGAAGTTGATTGATGGTTTAGCATTTGCCAAAAAAAGGCACTTTCAATTGTCATCGACACGCTAAAATTGATGATAAGACGACACGGTTGGCGCAAACACTGTGCGATTGACTGCTGCGCTGCGTGTGGCGGGTTCGATCCTCGCACGAAACGAGGGAAGTTATTTTGATAATTTACGATTCGCAAAAATAGATAAATGCAAAGATCGATAAATATAGGTATCCTCACTACACGTTTAGCCAAAGAGTGAAATGCCCTGTGCGTGTCTATCTCCCCGAGTTCATATAGCGTAGGTCTCGTCAGCGCGCGAGTTAATAGGCTTCTTTTGGGTTATTTATAATTATTATGTTTCTTTTTGCAATTATTTTCTTCTTTTTGATTGTTAAGATACCTTTTTTTTTGAGGTTGGAAACCATCAAATAACTTGCCCCGCTCTGGGCGGAGCGGGGGGGAGTGTCAGACTTTTGCTGACTAAAACCCACCCATGTTCCTTCTATTGCCCTTTACGTTCCGGGGCCGCGGTATTTCTTTCGAACAACCCGCAACCCCGGCAGGCGGAGGCTCTGGCAAGCCCCTCTGCTTTGCTGACATCTCTTTGACGCGCGCGTGAAACACGAACGCGCCGTCGACTCGGCCTGTCGTCAATAGACGGACGGACGGAGACCTATCCATTATTCATCGTCCACAGGCCCGCTTAAGATACCTCTTAAGGGAAGATTAAGACATCTCCGACACTATTGTAACTTACTAGGGTTGCCTCAATAAATGAATGAGACAATGTTTTAGATTTTTATTTATTTTGTATTTTTATCTATCCTCAGGACAAATCTAAGATCAAGAAAAGGTCCATTTTTCATTAAAAAAAATACCATATCATACGGAGTACATTTTACAGGTTTGTCATTAAGATAAACAATTAAAACTTTCGTTATTTTTTTGCATTTATACGACTTTAAACTAGTTTTCTATCAATTTTTATCTACTCTTATTTAAATTACAATTAACGTGGAATAGGTTATCATTAAAACTTCATTCTTATGGAATTAGTATGCCTTTTAAAACGTAATAGTTTAATGAACTTGTTTATTTAAAATATATTATAAGGCCTACTAGTTCCTTGATGATAAACCGGACAAGTGCAGGTTGGTCTCACGCACTGAGGGTTCCGTACAAACTTGTGACATGGTTGATTTGAACAGCACAAAGGGGCCACAAATTTGAGTTTATGTTTTTACGAGTTCCCGAGATAAAGGGTCTTGACAGACGAACAGACGAGCAACAAAGTGATCCAATAAGGTTTCCGATTTTTCTTCTCTCGTTGTTTGCTTTTGAAAACGAAACCCTAAAAAGTAACTCAACCTTTAGATTATAATTGAATTAACATTTTATGTTGTGAATTAAAACTAAAAGAAATATAGAGCGAAATTGGCAAAGGTATATAACCACCATAATTATACTTTGTATGTCCTTTTATCTTTCAACTATTTACTTTTATTTATTTTTGGACTAACGTTTTCCATAAAGCAGACTGTCTGGCATCATTTGTGAAATAAAACAACAATAATAACAAATAATATTCATCATCTGCCTAGCCTTTTCCCATTTTTAAGTTATTGCATAGTTTCTATCGCGGGCCTTGAGCGTGGAAACCCAGAAAGAAGTACTAGGTTTGCATGCATTTACCGTTTTTTTTTTTTAAATTATTGCCCCACTATAAATACACTGAAAAAAAGAAAAATTAGTTGACTTCCTTCCTTCCTTCGTGGACGGCGGTGACTTTTTTTTGATTAATCGAATCTTTTGCCATCGACTTTCGGAGGTAAACTTATTTTCTGTCTTTTTTACTAAAGTGATTTTTTATACCAAAATTCTTAAATTATTTACTTCAGCCATTTTGGTTTTGTTGTACTAGTATCTCACACAAATTCTTATCGAGAATTAATTTGCCATTGCTACTAAAGATATAGGTAAGCATATCTTTAATTAGAAACAAAATGTTTAAAAAAATAACTCACAACTGCAGAAGCAATTTAGATAACATTGATATGGTACTCCTATGGGACTGTAACCTTTCGATTAATTTAAAATAAATTTGAAAATCGATAGAGAAATCGTGTAACAAACATAGAAAAAAGAGGAGGTTCTCTATTCGAATGAGTTGGGAATCTCTTCTGATGAAGTCAATTAGAATTTATCATTCACACTGTCCATCCGACACTCGAAACATTTATTACTACATCTTTTTGTATTTACACATCAACAGCGTGAATTAAGGTTCAATCTAAAATACAAACATTAGTAAAACCACTGCAAGAAAAACAAATAAATCCAACATTCCCTTTTACATCTAACTCTTCTTTTATTTGCACTAAAAAAGTCCTCATATGGAGAACAGCCATTTGCAAACTTCGTAAAAGAGAAAATATCTATAAAATAGTTGTATTAAGAGATATGAGCACATTTGAGCTCCGACGCACTTTGTGGAGCAACGTGATTTATCTAAATAAGCTAAAAGCTCTCGTAGGTATGAATAACAAGGGAAACCTGACGACAGTTTCATATTTTTGTGTTTTAAAACAGTGTTAAAGGATTTCATGCCTAAATAAAACTTGTGATAAAAAATTCAATAGACTACAATATATATTTTACTAGCTGACCCGGCGAACTCTGTTCTGCCTTAAAGCAATAAATAATAAGCCGATTTTCGAATTTAGTAAGTAAATTTTTTCTTAGAAAAAAAAATTAAGTACCTACATTAATAATTTATTAATTGTTTCTGCATTTCAGTACATTAAGTTGCTCTTCACTTAAGTACCTTGTGATACACGACATTTTTTGTTTTATTATCAGGCGCAAAAACAAACAACGCAGATAGTCTTCCGACCCGTGAACATGCCACATATAATTAACCATAGGAAAAACATGCATGTTCTAGATTCAAACCACAAACTTTTAAGTGTTGGCTTTGTGATTTGTTGATTGGTCATGGCAAATGCAAGATGGATCGGATATGGAAGTCTTTTAAAATTCAAACGGCAAATCGGTTGTGATCATCGGGATCCTCGGAATGAGGACTTCCGCACCTTTGAATTTTCCTTTCAGTATCGTCGCGTAAATTACATTGTTCATCAATTTTCTAACCACCAAACGCGTACCGTTGCACAGTTTTGGTTGATTTATGTTTCAAAGCATGATTACTACGGAGCCAACATTTAGGCGTAAATTGTGCGGTGGTAAGCCAGGCACATCCAAGGAGTTTAAAAAAAAAGGGTGTGTGTACTTACGTACACACGTTAGAAGTTATACTTTTTGGCGTATAGACAAAAAAATTACTAAAATGCTGTTGTGATCTATACTAATATACTAATATTATAAAGCTGAAGAGTTTGTTTGTTTGTTTGAACGCGCTAATCTCAGGGACTACTGGTTGGAATTGGAAAATTCTTTTTGTGTTCGATAGTCCATTTCTTGAGGAAGGCTATAGGGTATATAACATCACAACATCACGCTACGACCAACAGGTGCTGAGCAGCGTGGGTGAAACCGCGAGGAACAGCTAGTTAACGATAAAAATAAAAAAAATATCATAAAAATGTGAGCCGTCACGGGTCGCCTGGCAGATATGAAACATCGACATTATTTTGTAAGAGTAATATGCAGAAAAGAACAGATTGTGATAGGAACTAAATATGTCATTGAAAACATCATTGTTCTGTTTCATTTTGGATTTACCAAAAGGACATCGTTTTCGTGTTCATCATCGTTTATGAATTCGTGGATCGAAAGCACTTTGAATAAAACTCTATTACTAGCCCCCTGTGGTAACCCATCCATTTCCAAACCTTGGTAAGGGTTGCTTAACCTGGCCCCTTGTGGTAACCCATCCCTTTCCAAACCAAGACAAGGGTTGCTTAACTTGGCCCCCTATGGTAACCCATCCATTTCCAAACCTTGGCAAGGGTCGCTTAACCTAGCCCCATGTGGTAGCCCATCCATTTCCAAACCTTGGTGTGGGTTGCTTAACCCGGCCCGTGTGGGAGCATTCCGCAATTTTCAAGGTAGGAAGCTAAAATTGGTATGCGGACTGTTTGTCACTAAAAAAAACATCGTGCATCATTTGTTTTTGGAAATCTGCCCCCAACTCCCAACTCCCTCAACTCCCTAAAGGGGACATGAAATTTTGTATGGGACTTTTCGCAGTTTTCAAGGTAGGAACGAAAAATACCTACAAATCAGGAAGAGGGAACTGTGTTACCCCGAATTTAACGCGAGTGAAGCCGCAGGCAAATGCTAGTCAATTATAAAAGCATTTATATGGATAAGTGAAAAGTACCTATTTTTGACGTCATAAGCAATGGTGCTTACGACGTCAAAAGTAAGTAATTTTACTCATGTTAGATCCAGATTGGCAAGAAAATCTAAAAGCCCACTTTGCTCGTAAGCTTTTCATGTCTAATAACCTACATCAGTTATGCCCAATTCCACCAACACTAAACTTGAACTTAAGTAAATACACTGCGTTAGATTTTCAACGCTTAGCCCACCCCCGAAGATTCAAATTCCAATTATGTAAGAATATTTAGGCGACGCTTAGAGTTATTACAAATAGGCTTCAGCCATCTTACTAGTGTAAATAAGCTGTCACCGTATGATTTATGTCTAGACATTGCCTGGCTTTCGGCCTAAGTGCTCGGTTCGATTCACGCCATTTGGTCTACCACGTTGATCATTCCACGTTGAGTTTGTTCCGCCACTTCTTCCCAGCAAAAATACTAGGAAGTGGCGAAGAGATGGCGTTATAAGGACCTGTCTTTTGTAATATTGACGTTCTAAAAGTGGTGATTGTCAGCCTAATTTGAATAAATGACTTTTGATATTGACTTAAGAGAAATACTTTAAAGTAAAGTTTCATTTGTAGGTAACATGAAACTAAACTGTCCATTCAGTAATTACACTGTCTGCGTGGAACTAGATGTAATAGTTGAACACTGCGTTATTCGAGTTGTAATTGTTGACGGCCGTCGGGTATTAGTAGTTGTTCTTCACAGGACCATCTTCTCCACTTGGCACGCTGTGCCCCACGATTCAAGGGGTTGCAAGGTTATAGGCTGCTAAGGAAGCAAAATAAACCTATACGTTACAAGGCAGGGAATTTAGGAAACTAACATTTTTGTACTAGCTCCGCTTGCTTTCGCATCTCGTTTTTTATCCGCCAATGGTTTAATTGACAAGAGCCTCGACAAATATCGGAGGAGGCTTTAGGCAGCTGGATCAATGGCTTGATACAGAGAGCGGTACTCCTGGACACGGCTCGTATTGTTAGTAGGTTTCTTTCTCTGGAGCCCGGACCGCCCGCGCCGGTAGCTTGGACCCTGTTCCTGATACCGGTGGGCTACTACATATTTATACAGCCAATACATAAAGTACGTTTTTTAGGAGTTTGGGTTAAATTGAAACAAATACAGAAACAGTTTTTAAAATCCTTGTAATTCACTTTGCTGAACTGATTATTTTATGCCGTAAATGTTGGTTTACCATGAAGAAGCTTATATATGAAAGAATGGTTTCCTTCGGCATTCAAGCGAAAACTCATGGACATAAGTGCATTCCATAAAAAAATGGGACCCATTATTAAGGTGATATGAAGCGGTATAGATTTTTAATGGGACCCAACAACTAGAGACTTCGTTTACACACTTCGTTATCAACAACTAAAGAGATAGTTTGGTTTTTTTTAAATACATATTATTTTTGCTATACATAAGACGGTACTATTTATTTTGTAACATGGAGCAACAATAAAATAAAAGGGAGAGAGGGGGTGAGCCAAAAGCAAGAAAGATTTAAAATAAAAACAAAAAGACGGCTAGTTATTATATTTAATTTTCTTTTTTGGTAAGAACATTGTAACTTTCACGACAAAACATAATGTGTAAATAGGTAATCACTGACGCAGATTTTTTCAAAAATCATTCAGATCTTCTGTGGTAGTAACTTCAGTTGGTGTGGGCGTCACTGGTGGTAAAGCATCAGTAGTAGTCATTTTCTTTTTAAACCAATCTTTGAAGGGTATGAAAGAAAACTCGCTGTCTGCTACCGCAGCGAAAGCTAATATGCACACCAGAACCTGTGGAGGAAAAAAAAATTGAGAACTTTGGGTTAGTTAACCATCATTCTCAAATTCACAGTATTGGCTTAAGACTAATAAATTGTTGACCGTAGTAAGTGCCCGTCAGTAGGGTTACCGTGACATCTTGTAGCAGTACTTATTCCTGTGTGAGAAAGACATGGTGTTAGACATATATAAAACTAGCTCTGTATACCCTGTATAGCTCTGTCCCTTTCCCTCACTGGAATAAGTTCTGTTTTAAGACGTTATAGTAGGGGAGCAGGGCCTTTGTCTGTTAGGGCTGCGGATTGGTTCAAAAGAGATACCGCGACCCCGGAAGACAAAGGGCAAAAGAAGGAACACGGGTGGCTTTTAGTCAGTAAAAGTCTGATACTCCCCTCTACACCGCCCAGAGCGGGGAAAGATATTTGATGATTTCCCATTCGCAAAAAGGGTGTCAACGCTGATTGTGTCACACACCAAAGGCCTACGCACCTTTCAAGTGTCATCTGGTGTCTTCCAATTTCTCTTTTGTTTTTATATTTTTCATAGTAATACTAATATTATCATTTTTGACTTACAATTGCTGCAGTCTTCATAGCTTTGTTTTATTTCAGTTTATTTAAAATAATTTTAAGACTAACACCAGCAACTAAAATTTACTAACTGCGAGCAAATAAATGGCTTTTCTTTTATAACAGACCTAGGTCTATAAATACGAAAGTAATTATTATTTTAATTACACGACCTTAACCTGTATAGTACTTAAATAGGAACAAAAACAGCTTTTGATAATTTTTATGACATACAAACTTCCACCCGCGACTTCGTCCGCTGGCATTACTTTTAAAAACTTTAACTCGCGTGATGATCGAAAAGAAATTCTTTCTCTCGCCTTTTCTTCCCTCTTACTCCCCTTTTCTCCAGAGTCCCAACTATCTCTGTACCAAAATTCATCAAAATTGGTTTGGCCCTTGAGGCGTGAACACGTAACAAACAAACAAACTCACTTTCGCTTTTATAATATTAGTAAGGATTTACTTTTTCCCGTGGGTTTGCCGGTGTGGTTGCTGGAACTTATTCCATGGGAACATATGTATGTCTCGGATAAAAGTTGTCTTACCCATGTCATGATATTTTTGTATTTTATCAAAGTTCGTGTAGCTGTTAACGTTAACAACTGATACTGTGTCTTGTACAGTACAAGACACAGTACCAGCTTATTTTGTTTTTTTTTTTTAATAAAGATAGCTTTTATGTAATTCAGTCAATCCAAGTATTCATAGTTTTGATGTTGAAAATATATACCAAACAAACTTAAATTCCTATTTTTCATTTTTGTAAATAGCCAGAGTATGTCATTAACAATAGGAAATGATTAAGTAATTAAAATTAAGTCGTAAATCTACATTACTTTTTTGTCTCTTTTTTACGTTGCCGCTTTTCCCGCGTTGTTTTTTCTCAGCGCTCATTGGTCGATTGGTCGAGTGTGTGTCAACTTGGCAGCCCCGAAAATAGCAATAGCAGTTATCAAATCAAAAAATATTTTTATAAAGGCGCTTTTAAAAAAGCAGCTTTATTATTTTACCTACGTAACTTTCAAGTACTTTTCTAACTTTCAAAACGACTGACGACGAGTTTCATAGAAAAACAAGATCGAAACCGTGAGTGTCACATTCATATTTTATTTCAAGCCGACTATATCATGTTTTGGTTTTCACGAAGCCTTTGGTAATATGTTCAAAATTTTTGTATTGTTCTCTGTTATTTTTCTGTAGTTTCACAGGTTCAACAATGTTCAAAATTGGTAAAACCTCGAATCAAAAATATTTAAAATCAGCTTTTGCTCGCGTTAAATTCGGGGTAACACAGTTCCTCTTTCCTGATTTACAGGTACCTGTTAGCTGTAGTTTTTGCCCTTATGCCTTATTTATTGTAATAGCAAAGCTAAGTTTTCTCTTTTCTTCCCTCTTTCTCCAACATTTCTCACAAAAAAAAATAGCCTTTGTCCGTCTCCAGGGTCCCAACCTTTAAATATTACAACAAGTAAGTCCTAATACATACACATTTCGGTGTAATTTTGAGTAAGTTAAAACTAGCATTTGTACATCTGAATATGTTAACATAAATGACCTGCTTTGGTAGTAAAACAATTGGATCTTATTTATGTAATTTACTACCGAATTATGCGTATTCGGTACACTATTAACCAAAGATATTCGGATATAGAACTACTGTAGAAGGACATTTTCCACTTTGTTAATTAATTCTGCATTCAAAACTTGCAACTATGAAGTTTTTATTGTTATTGGTAAGTTAACTTTTTTTTAATGGTTTTTCAAAACTGTGTATTTATGATTCATGTATAATACTTAGATTCGTATATCGATCGCGTGTATAATATTTAGGTTTGACTTGAAGCTAACTACAATATAGTTGGGAAAAAGCTTAGCAGATGATGAGCAATTTCAACAATGATTGCTGCGTTTGTTGGCCTGCTCATCAAGGAAGAATTCCATTTTCTATACACAAGACCGGGGCATAATCCGCAAATATATAAAAAATAATAGTAATCCACCGGTTTCGGGTTAATTAAACCGTTGACCCGACTGGTTAGGCGGTTGCCTAACAAGAGCTGCCTTAGGTATTGCTTAGGTATTATAGGCTCATATTGAGCAGTTCGGTTATACGCGGAAGAAGCCGCGAACAGATTAACTTGTAACCTATTATAGTTATAGATACAACTCCGAGATGTAGAGATGGATTTCCTGCCTCTTCTGAAAATAGTGTAGGATTCGTAATAAAATAATAAGAAGGTTACTGTGAGTGGTTTTTCAATGAGGCACCAGTTGAAAAAAAATATATAAATAAATTACTTAGCTGTAGTTATTAAAAAAAAAAACAGAAAAATATAAATTATTTATTATTCTGTAAAATGTATTCAGTAAATCAGTTACTTAGTCGAACATAATTTATATTTATGCTTTGGTATCAGAAAAGAGATTTGGTAATCTTACTTGGATTAACCCGAATCACGAATGAAAAACATGTGATGTTTCTAGTTTTGTAGTAGTGTCACTTTGTCATTTGAATCACTTGTTATTTTTATGTGCACCTTATCTTGTAAAAGCAGTTAATATTTTTAATTATTTTGTGTTGTTATAAGACTCACGCTGTCTTGCTAAAACTTGTTCTGTATTGTTTATTTTTTTCTGTTGATAGTTCTTATGTGGTACTAAAAGTTTCACTTTGTCCTGTAGAAGCCGTTGTTGTTGGTAGTTCTGATGTGGGAAAGAAAGTGTCACCTTGGTTTGTGAAAGCAGTTGTTTTTGTTGGTTCTTGTGTGTTAACAACAGTTTCACTTTGTCCTGTAGAAGCCGATGTTGTTGGTGGTTCTGATGTGGGAAAGAATGTGTCACCTTGGTTTGTGAAAGCAGTTGTTATTGGTTGTTCTTGTGTTGTTAACAAAGTTTCACTTTGTCCTGTAGAAGCTGATGTTGTTGGTGGTTCTGATGTGGGAAAGAAAGTGTCACCTTGGTTTGTGAAAGCAGTTGTATTTGGTGGTTCTTTTGTGGTAATAACAGTTTCACTTTGTCGTGTAGAAGCCGTTGTTGTTGGTGGTTCTGATGTGGGAAAGAAAGTGTCACCTTGGTTTGTGAAAGCAGTAGTTATTGGTAGTTCTTGAGTGGTACTAAAAGTGCTTGTTTGTCCTGTTTGTTCTGTGGTAGCAGTTGTTGTTGGTAGTTCTTGTGTTGTAATCAAAGTTTCACTTTGTCCTGTAGAAGCCGTTGTTGTTGGTAGTTCTGATGTGGGAAAGAAAGTGTCACCTTGGTTTGTAAAAGCAGTTGTTTTTGGTGGTTCTTGTGTGGTAACAACAGTTTCACCTTGTCCTGTAGAAGCCGATGTTGTTGGTGGTTCTGATGTGGGAAAGAAAGTGTCACCTTGGTTTGTGAAAGCAGTTGTATTTGGTGGTTCTTTTGTGGTAATAACAGTTTCACTTTGTCGTGTAGAAGCCGTTGTTGTTGGTGGTTCTGATGTGGGAAAGAAAGTGTCACCTTGGTTTGTGAAAGCAGTAGTTATTGGTAGTTCTTGAGTGGTACTAAAAGTGCTTGTTTGTCCTGTTTGTTCTGTGGTAGCAGTTGTTGTTGGTAGTTCTTGTGTTGTAATCAAAGTTTCACTCTGTCCTGTAGAAGCCGTTGTTGTTGGTAGTTCTGATGTGGGAAAGAAAGTGTCACCTTGGTTTGTGAAAGCAGTTGATTTTGGTGGCTCTGGTGTAGTAATCAAAATTTCACTTTGTCCTGTAGAAGCAGTTGTTGTTGGTGGTTCTGATGTGGGAAAGAAAGTGTCACCTTGGTTTGTGAAAGCAGTTGTTTTCGGTGGTTCTTGTGTGGTAACAACAGTTTCACCTTGTCCTGTAAAAGCCGTTGTTGTTGGTAGTTCTGATGTGGGAAAGAAAGTGTCACCTTGATTTGTGAAAGCAGTTGTTTTTGGTGGTTCTTGTGTGGCAACAACAGGTTCACCTTGTCCTGTAGAAGCAATTGTTGTTGGTGGTCCTTGTGTTACATTAAAAGTACTTGTCTGTCCTGTGGAAGCTGTTGTTATTAGTTGTTCTTCTGTAGGAATAAAAGTGTCACCTTGGTCAGTGAAAACCGTTGTTATTTCTGTCGTTTTCATACTGGCTTGGTCTTGACTTGTTACAGTACTTCTTTGTGTAAAATTAGTCGTTTGTTGAGTAGAAACAGTAGTTTTTTCAGTAGTAATCTTAACTGTTTGTGTGGAACTCGATGTTCTGGTTGAAGGTGGCGTCATTCGAGCCATGATTGTTGTTGAGAACAGGATAATTTTAGAGAGCAATGAAACCACAAGTTCAGCTTTTCATATATTGCAGCACATGTTTTTTCACAGACTGACTTTTTCTTAAAACAAAACATAAAACAATAACAGTCAAAAAGAAGAAATATAAAATTATTAAAAAGTTTGGTAGCTGGTCGCCAACATGGCCCCCGACGGTGTGAAGCACCAATTTACTGGCCGGCGACCAACAATACCACCTTTCGAGTGGGTCGTCGCAGCACGCCCCCCTTCGTGGTGACGTCCACAACTCTGACGATGCCGTCTTTCCCCGGGTGCACTGCCGCGATTCGCCCTCGGGGCCATTGGTTCCTGGGTAGCGTGCCATCTGCAATGAGGACTAGATCGCCCACCCTTAACGGACGAGTCTCCTGCAACCGCCTTCTAGGTGTGAGCGTGGGTAGGTACTCGAGCACGAAGCGCTGCCAGAAGTGGTCTGCCAGCCTCTGCGCTTTCCTCCAGTTAGCACGTCGAAACAAGTCGGCGTCGTCGAAGACATTAATTTCTGGCTCGCTGCTTGGGCTTCCGATCAAAAAAGTGAATGGAGTCAGGCCTACTCTGCGTCTGCATCCACAGAGACGTGCGTCAGTGGTCTTGAGTTGATAGTGCACTCGGCCTCTAAGAGCAGGGTGTTTAACACATCTTCCTTTGGAGTCCGCTGCTTCAATGTGACTGCGATAGCATTTTTCACCGAGCGGACTAGCCGCTCCCAACAGCCCCCCAATAAAAGGCGCGGACGGGGGTATGAATCGCCATTCGATTCTTTTATTGGCGCAGAAGTTGAACAGCTCTGGCAGCATTTTTGCTGCGCCAATGAATGACGTTCCGTTATCAGAGTATATCCTAGTCGGGCATCCCCTTCTCGCAATAAACCGCCTGAGTGCCATCAGGGCGGAGTCCGACGATAATGTCTCCACAATCTCTAAATGCAGAGCTCGCACTGTCAAACATGTAAAAAGGGCAATCCATCTCTTGGCAGTGCGTCTGCCGATAGCAACGTTTAGAGGGCCAAAATAATCCAGCCCTACGTATGTGAAGGGGCGCTGGTGATGTGCTAATCTGGCTTTTGGCAAGTCTCCCTCTGGTGGTGATTCCGGCTTAGCCTTCCGGTTGCGGCAAAACTGGCATCTTTGTGAAGTTCCTCTGACGGCTGGTCTGAGGCTTAGAACGTAGAACCTCTGGCGCAGTTCATTAACCACTAGCTCGTTATGTCCGTGGGCGTATCTGGCATGATAGGAGTGTATCAGTAGCTTGACGATAGGATGTCGGCCATCCAGGACAATCGGGCGTGGCTCTACATACTCTGCGACGGCAGTGCGGCCAGAAAGGCGTAGGAGCCCATCTTCACCGAACAAAAGCGACAGGTTCCGAAGCCTACTATCATTCGAAACGGGACGTGCTGTTTGAACGTGCATCAAATCTTCGTGAAAAGAATCTATTTGGACTTTACGAAATAAGTGAACCTCCGCAACGTTGAGGTCTACAACGGAAAGGGCAAAAAGGTTACGAGCATCTCGAAGTGCTTCTTGAGTGAATTTGGAATTTGGGTGCAAAATTGATCGAAACTTGTCAATACACTGATGGGTTCGCGCTGTGGCACGAAGTAACCGGGTCCAACTGCTAAAGCGTTGGTGATCCGCTACTACCGGTGAAGGTAGTTGTCGCGGTGAGGCAACTATCAGTCCCACAGATTCCGAAGCTCGTTTAAGTTCTTCGGTTACCGGAGGGATAGCACACGTCGGTTCACATGGCCATTCAGAGAGTGGAGACAAGAGAAATGCGGGTCCTGTGAACCAACGTGAAGAAGTCGTGAAATTGTGAATGTCTCGCGTAGCGTCGTCTGCGACATTTAAAGCCGTGGGGACGTATCTCCAACTGTGGATGTTTGTTGTTTCGGCTATCTCTCCCAATCGAAACGAAACAAAGGCTTTAAACGTGCAAACGTCGCTACGAAGCCACTTTAGAACGGTTAGAGAATCCGTCCAAAAATGAACTTCGTTTGGTGGTCGTCTGTGAGCTTCAGTGATGTACGTGCTGAAACGCGAAGCGATTAGGGCAGCCTGGAGCTCCAATTTTGGGATTGAAACGGGTTTTAGTGGCGCCAGCCTACCGGGATCCCAGACGTGACCATCAAACTCAGTTATATTACAAACCTTTATTGTCTTCTTCCCTGTGTCTCTAATTGCGTCGACCAGCTGATTAAATGATGTACTTAGATCTTGGCAATGATTTTTATTTTTGTAGCAACAATTTTCATCATTAGTAAGTGTGCCTAAACCTAGTGCATGTTGTGTATGTTCAGCTGGCTCAACTGATGAGTACGCGCCCACAGGGAGCGTACAGACACAGGGAAACGGGTGCGTCAACGTGCCGGCTGGGGCCGGATGCGATGGCGGGTGAGCGGGGGCCTGACGAGGTGGCGCGCAGGTGAGGACAGGGCGTGTCTCGTGGGTACGGTCCAGTACATCAAAGGGAGGATGTGTCACTGTCACTGGACCATTTCCGTAGGCTGTGGCGGGCGTCGAACGCGGACGGTCCTGCGGTACAACGTTAGAAAACTTCGGCTTGTCTGTCCTGTCAACAAATGAATGCGCTTTGTTACCTCGCTTCGGAAACATAGAAAGTGATTCAGCTAACCAATCTTCGACTCTGCGCTGTGGTCTCGTGTAGTGGGACTTGTCGGAATGGCGGGATCCTGCACTTATAGAGTTGGCCTGGATAACGGCCAGCTTCGCCTGCAATTCCAACTCCGCAACGGCGGTTTCACGTGACCGCAGCCAAGCGGATGTTGAGAACAGGATAATTTTAGAGAGCAATGAAACCACAAGTTCAGCTTTTCATATATTGCAGCACATGTTTTTTCACAGACTGACTTTTTCTTAAAACAAAACATAAAACAATGACAGTCAAAAAGAAGAAATATAAAATTATTAAAAAGTTTGGTAGCTGGTCGCCAACATGGCCCCCGACGGTGTGAAGCACCAATTTACTGGCCGGCGACCAACAATACCACCTTTCGAGTGGGTCGTCGCAGCACGCCCCCCTTCGTGGTGACGTCCACAACTCTGACGATGCCGTCTTTCCCCGGGTGCACTGCCGCGATTCGCCCTCGGGGCCATTGGTTCCTGGGTAGCGTGCCATCTGCAATGAGGACTAGATCGCCCACCCTTAACGGACGAGTCTCCTGCAACCGCCTTCTAGGTGTGAGCGTGGGCAGGTACTCGAGCACGAAGCGCTGCCAGAAGTGGTCTGCCAGCCTCTGCGCTTTCCTCCAGTTAGCACGTCGAAACAAGTCGGCGTCGTCGAAGACATTAATGTCTGGCTCGCTGCTTGGGCTTCCGATCAAAAAAGTGAATGGAGTCAGGGCGTACTCTGCGTCTGCATCCACAGAGACGTGCGTCAGTGGTCTTGAGTTGATAGTGCACTCGGCCTCTAAGAGCAGGGTGTTTAACACATCTTCCTTTGGAGTCCGCTGCTTCAATGTGACTGCGATAGCATTTTTCACCGAGCGGACTAGCCGCTCCCAACAGCCCCCCATAAAAGGCGCGGACGGGGGTATGAATCGCCATTCGATTCTTTTATTGGCGCAGAGTTTGAACAGCTCTGGCAGCATTTTTTCTGCGCCAATGAATGACGTTCCGTTGTCAGAGTATATCCTAGTTGGGCATCCTCTTCTCGCAATAAACCGCCTGAGTGCCATCAGGGCGGAGTCCGACGATAATGTCTCCACAATCTCTAAATGCAGAGCTCGCACTGTCAAACATGTAAAAAGGGCAATCCATCTCTTGGCAGTGCGTCTGCCAATAGCAACGTTCAGAGGGCCAAAATAATCCAGCCCTACGTATGTGAAGGGGCGCTGGTGATGTGCTAATCTGGCTTTTGGCAAGTCTCCCTCTGGTGGTGATTCCGGCTTAGCCTTCCGGTTGCGGCAAAACTGGCATCTTTGTGAAGTTCCTCTGACGGCTGGTCTGAGGCTTAGAACGTAGAACCTCTGGCGCAGTTCATTAACCACTAGCTCGTTATGTCCGTGGGCGTATCTGGCATGATAGGAGTGTATCAGTAGCTTGACGATAGGATGTCGGCCATCCAGGACAATCGGGCGTGGCTCTACATACTCTGCGACGGCAGTGCGGCCAGAAAGGCGTAGGAGCCCATCTTCACCGAACAAAAGCGACAGGTTCCGAAGCCTACTATCATTCGAAACGGGACGTGCTGTTTGAACGTGCATCAAATCTTCGTGAAAAGAATCTATTTGGACTTTACGAAATAAGTGAACCTCCGCAACGTTGAGGTCTACAACGGAAAGGGCAAAAAGGTTACGAGCATCTCGAAGTGCTTCTTGAGTGAATTTGGAATTTGGGTGCAAAATTGATCGAAACTTGTCAATACACTGATGGGTTCGCGCTGTGGCACGAAGTAACCGGGTCCAACTGCTAAAGCGTTGGTGATCCGCTACTACCGGTGAAGGTAGTTGTCGCGGTGAGGCAACTATCAGTCCCACAGATTCCGAAGCTCGTTTAAGTTCTTCGGTTACCGGAGGGATAGCACACGTCGGTTCACATGGCCATTCAGAGAGTGGAGACAAGAGAAATGCGGGTCCTGTGAACCAACGTGAAGAAGTCGTGAAATTGTGAATGTCTCGCGTAGCGTCGTCTGCGACATTTAAAGCCGTGGGGACGTATCTCCAACTGTGGATGTTTGTTGTTTCGGCTATCTCTCCCAATCGAATGTTGAGAACAGGATAATTTTAGAGAGCAATGAAACCACAAGTTCAGCTTTTCATATATTGCAGCACATGTTTTTTCACAGACTGACTTTTTCTTAAAACAAAACATAAAACAATAACAGTCAAAAAGAAGAAATATAAAATTATTAAAAAGTTTGGTAGCTGGTCGCCAACAATTGTTGACGGCAGTCGGGTAAATAAAAAATCAATTATAGAGTTAGGTCTGATAATCTGACCGTCTGTTACTGATAAGAACGCTATCGAACACAAGAGAATCTGTAACAAAAAGATATAGTCATCTCATCATGCTTGTTAACTCCTAAGTGTTAGACTGCGATGTACCTTATAGTACACCCACAAATTGGTTGAGTCTTAATGTGGCGTGCCTACTGCCAATCGGGCGTGAATCCTCCGCAGCATATTATATTGAGAACTTCTTTATGAAAATACCTTATAACAGTTTGCCCCAGGAATCGAAACCAGGACCTCATACCGCCGCATAGCGGCACCCATAAACCAATGTGAATGTGTGTGAGATATTATTGTATTTAAAGCTCAAAATGACAGATAGATTCAAGAAGTTTTCCTCTTGTTGCGAGCATCTTGACTTTACTATCACTTTATCATCATCATCACTCTGATGTCTTTTTTTGCGGATGAGAAATCATCAAATATCATCCTCCGCTCTTGGCGGAGCGAGGGTGAAGTGTTAGAATTTTACTGACCTAAACCCATCCATGTTCCTTATTTTGCCCTTTCAGTTCCGGGGCCGCGGTATCGCTTTCTAACAACCCTCAACCCCGGCAGGCAATGAACCTGACAGACCTAGCTGCTTTACTGACATTTGTACTTGCTAGCGACAGCAATGTTTACAAATCATAATTATCTTCTTAAGGCGAAATTGTAATTCAAATTTATATTTTGCGTTAAGAAAATTTTATATTTATAGGAATACAATAAACTTTTTTATGTACACCATACAAATAACATAATCACAGAAAAAAACACATAGGTGTGTCATACACAACGCGGTCTTATCAAGACAACCTTCGGACACAAACCTCACAACCTACATTCATTTATTCGCGTATTATGTGGAGCTTATATTTTAAAAGGGGTGCAAGATGCCTTCATAATAGCACAAGCATGACAATGTATGTTAAAAAACGACTTATCAAACTAAACTATATATTTCAGCATAATCTGTCCTCGTTTTGTATGATATTCGCGTACAATGAGAGATCAGCTTATGCTAGTTTTGGTCGTGGCGCGTACCCGTGCCAAGGAATCGTAAATCACTTATTTACAATAAAATGTTCTACTTACAATTTCTTTAGCCTTCATATTAATAAGCAAAATTGGTATGTTGTTTGTACTCGAACTGTCAAATTTATATTTGAACTGTGAAATAAAATAGTAACGCTTACTTTTTATGCGTCAAATATAGATAAAACTAATTATTGCTATCTATTAGTAACAATAAATTATAAAAGTGTTCTACTATTGAATGTTACTAGATATCAGAATACGCGTTAGGCTCAAGTTTTCGCTCAAGTATAAATAGATTATAAGTTAGAAATAAATTATCTGAAGAAGTTCTACGCTTCAGCATAACGGAGATTTGAGAGATCAATTATACAGGGTGGCCAGTTGATAGGCGTTCAAAGAAAAAAATTAGATGCCTTATGCTAAGGGGTACCCGAATTACCCCCAAGTATGTTCCGCGATTATTTGTAGTTTAGGAGCTAGAATTTTTTTAAGTACTATTTTCAAAATTTTCACCTAACATTGGTTTTTATGTCTTTATTCCTATCATTTTTAGATATTCTTTTTTGTGAAATCTATTAGCGATAGCAATAGCTAACATACAAAAAATATCCGTTTGCCTAGGCATTGAAGAACTTACCACAAAATTAGTCCAAAGTTCAAAATTACCACTAGAGTTCGATAATCAAAAATGTTCAGAGCTTAAAAAAAATAAGTTAGGGGTGCCAGAGGTTTCTAAATGATCTTAAAAACTTTTATGGACCTTCAACAGACAAAATCAGTAAAAAAATATAGAGCTTGATCGGGGATTATTTCCTGTAATTAGCGTTGATAGCAATAATGGTATTTTTACAGTTATTGTTATAATTTGGGATTTCTTTATTTTTGCCACTTTTATGATAAAAAAAAATACGGTAGGTAGTTCACAAATTTTATTAAAACACGTTACAAAAGGTTTTCAAAGTGCCGCCCTACCACAGAAATACACAATCTGCATCTACGCAGGAAATTTTCTTTTACTTGTCTAAAGCCTTCTCTGTTACTTCTTACAACATTTCCCGGTTCTTCAATTTTCCGTCTCAGCTCTATTTCATTGTTAGTTGCCCGTGCGGACCATCGAGCCTGGATGGCAGCTCGAATGGGCCAATTAGTTCACCGTTGAGAATACCATAGTCCGCTATCGAGAATCCTCATTCCGTAAGACCATCAAATTTTCAACACCGCTTCAGTGTGAACATGTGGTCCGGCGTTCTCAACGGTGAACTACCAATTAGTTTACCACCACCATTCGAGCTGCCGTCCAGGCTCGTGATGGTACGCACGGGACACTAACAATGAGGAAGAGCTAAAACGGAAAATTGAAGAAGCGGGAAATGTTGTAAGAAGTAACAGAGAAGCCTTTAGACAATTAAAAGACAATTTCCTCCGTAGATGTAGATTGTGCATTTCTGTGGTAAGGCGGCGCTTTGAAAACCTTTTGTAACGTGTTTTAATAGAATTTGTGAACTATCTACCGTATTTTTTTATCATAAAAGTGGCAAAAATAAAGAAATCCCAAATTATAACAATAACTGTAAAAATACCTTTATTGCTATCAACGCTAATTACAGGAAATAATCCCCGCTCAAGCTCTATATTTTTTTACTGATTTTGTCTGTTGAAGGTCCATAGAAGTTTTTAAGATCATTTAGAAACCTCTGGCACCCCTAACTTATTTTTTTTTAAGCTCTGAACATTTTTGATTATCGAACTCTAGTGGTAATTTTGAACTTTGGATTAATTTTGTGGTAAGTTTTATAATGCCTAGACAAACGGATATTTTTTGTATGGTAGTTATTGCTATCGCTAATAGATTTCACAAAAAAGAATATCTAAAAATGATAAGAATAAAGACATAAAAAATAAAAACCAATGTTAGGTGAAAATTTTAAAAATAGTACTTAAAAAAATTCTAGCTCCTAAACTACAAATAATCGCGGAACATACATGGGGGTAATTCGGGTACCCCTTAGCATAAGGCATCTAATTTTTTCTTTGGACGCCTATCAACTGGCCACCCTGTATATAGAACGTCTCATTTAGTGCGTACTGTTTCGTTGTTGCTGGTGCGTAAATTCAAGAAGGCTCAAGCAACGGTTATTAGTTGAAGTCCCTCTGAGGGATTGAAACCGAAACAAGGTACAGCTCTCAGAAGCAAGCAGAAGTAGCAACGCGCTGGCCATATTAGCCGTAGACGCGTTTTTGACTGGAAACTGCAAATCGACAAGCGTCACGTGGGACACTCTCAGGCTTGGTGGAATGACGTTCTTCGCAGAGTTGCTGGTAGCAGTTGAGTATAAATTGCCAAGAATCAAGCTGAGGGGCCACGCAACCTGCCAGGGTTGCGGGTTGTTCGAAAGAGATACCGCGGCCCCGAAACGTAAAGGGCAATAGCAGGAACATGGGTGGGTTTTAGTCAGTACAAGTCCGAAACTCAAATAATTTATTTAATTACTTAATTCCCCCGCTCTGGGCGGAGCGGGGCGGAGCGGAATTAAGTTATTTGAAGATATCCCACCCCAAAAAAAAAGGGGCACGCAACTCTCATGGTAGCATCGAGAGAGCAACTGTCGCAACCCCGTGCAGGGCACGCCACAATAGTGGCGGTAAGTCCCCTCTCTGTAAGTACTTACCGCTGGACGCAGGTCCTCAACGGACACGGAAGTTTTGGGAAGTTCCTGCACATAATCGGGCGAGAGGAAACGCCCGGGGGTCACCATTGTGACGAAATAGATACCGCGGCCCCGGAACGTAAAGGGCAATAGTAAGAATATGGGTGGGTTTTATTCAGTACAAGTCTGACACTCCTCCCCGCTCCGCCCAGAGCGGGGGCAAGTGATGTGATGATTTCCCACCCCAAAAAAAACCATCATTCCAGTTGTTATAACCGTGGATCCTTTATATCCTACCCATAGTCTTTTAATACATCTTTTATAAATACTTCATTTTATTGACGATGTATTTTCGTTATTTTTTTACAATTATTTACAAACGGGTGGATGTTGCTTTGGGCTTGATACTGATGCAAATTGGCAACATAGCTGTTGATAAGTACAGTAAAGGTTAATTTAGCGTAATATGTTATTCATTTCCCCGAAAACTGGCTCTATTTGTACTCATTTCCCCAAAAACTGGTTCTATTTGTACTACTTTAGGTTCAACATGTAATGTATGTATTTCACACTATTGGATGTTTCACTATGTGGATTTTTTTCGTTCATTTCTTTCAGCGTGTTATTTCTACAGAAAACGATTTTTAAATTTTTGTCCTAAATTCAAAACACATTTTAGGGTACAATGAATAAAAATAAAACCGGTGAATTTGACTTCGCACGAGGAACAAAATTTTTATCAAAGTTTCAGAAAAAAAGTATCCTATGTGTTATTACAGACCATAATCTACTTCTGTTCCAAATTTCATTAAGATCCGTTCATCCGTTTTGACATGAAAGAGTAACAAACATCCATACATCCATCCATCCTCACAGACATTTGAATTTATAATATTAGTAGGAAATACTTTTCGTTCACGTAGGCTTTTGGAACTGCAGTTCTTGCCTCCATAACACCACTTTGAATACAATGGCAAAGTTTTTCCGCTCGTATAAAAGTGTACTTTTGTGTTCAAATTTAAACGACTTCAAAAAAGGAGGAAGTGCTCAATTTACTAGTTTTTTTTTGGATCTTTGTTTCGTGATCTCTCTATCAATTTTGGATCGATTTTCAAATTCTTTTTATAATCGATAAGTAGATGTTGTGGTTTCCCGAAGTGAAATACCATATCTATTTTATATGAATAATAATATTACTTGAGTAATTAATGATTTATCTTCTAAAATACATATTTTTCTTCTACTATTAGTAGAAATGGAAAATTAAATATCTTGGGGCAACTCACACACGCACGGCTATCTGATCCCAAGCTAAGCAGAGCTTGTGTTATGGTAACCAGACAAATGATATAATTAATACTCGATAAATTAATACTCGATAAGATTTTTTGTGGAAACAATCCAAACTATAGATACAAAAGTGAAATAAAAAACCATTCTGGAAAAAGGCGACATCCAAAAAAAAATGTGAGTAGAAGCAAACCGTTTCGTAAGTCGCGGAGGTACTACACCGAAGGGAATCTCCGCTGACGTGACAAATCGCCGCTCAGCGGACAGACCTGCATTGCGATCTCGTGGCCCCGGATCACAAAAGGCAAAAGAAGGAACATAGACGGGTTTTGGTCAGTAAAATTCTGACAAACTTCCCGCTTCGCCAATAGTGGGGGAAGTTATTCAAAGATTTCAAATACGAAAACATAAATTATAATATTAAAAAAATGGCCTTAAGATTTTTTTTGTTCAATTTAATTTGTTTTTTTTTTTAAGTGATTTCGTACATTAGACTGTTATTGTATGAAATTATGACGGTCAAAGTTTGTACAAATTATGGATGCACCTCCGGATAGCAAATTCTGACTGATAATGACTGATGCATACATCAGAACCTCTTGTCCGGAGCTCCTCCTTAGCTAAGTTCTACTAGATTTATCCGTGGTCCTTGGTGGTTTAGAGCTGGTCCCAGTGATAAAGTCGACCTCAGCAGTAGTTGACGTGCGATGATGCATGCGATATGCTTCAATCAGTGGCACCGCAAACAATCCAGCGAGGAGAACCTGCTGAAGAAGGTTTTAATCAAAAACTTGTAGAAAAATACAATGTGTTCGGTCATGGACAAGCGATATTCTAGATACTTATGTAACGAGTGTTTTAATATACTATTACGCTACACACTTGGGTCTAATTCGCGTCCCTGCTTTTTGGCAGCCATTTTGAGATAATATAGTCTATGCGTGTGCAAAAAATAATCATATCTACTATATGAGACGACAATATTCAATTATTCAGAGGGCATCAATATTGGCTATCGTTTAAATTGAGAAATGATGAGCTTACATTTTCGTAACTTTAGAAAACAGAATTACAGTCCAGAAAAATATGCAAACAAACGAAAGTTTCGTTTGTAAACTCTTTTGTATAAAAAAATGGTAGCATTATTTTTAAACAATAAATTTGAGTACTAGAATGTTTGTTATATAAGTACATATAATATTGCTAGTCCGTGACCAGCCACCTTCTATAATCGTTATATCTAATCGTTGTCAGGCAATGACCTCATTTAGAGGAGACGTTTGCATTCCAGTGGCTTTAATCACCTCCCTTGCTGAAAGTGGTTTAAAGAGTCCAGACTTATCTTTACTGTATTTAAGGTCAAATTCTCTCGCGGCCTTTCCCTGACAAAAATATATAGAATATTTTTTTTTGTTTTATTTGTTACATGAATAGTTTTACTGTTCTATGCGAGTCAAATAAATACTTTTTCTTTCTTTCAAAGATCTATTAGTAATAACAGAGACCAACGGCTTTCTGAGAAACGGAGGAAGGTCGGTCGGTCACAATAGCGCTAATATAGCATCCTCTTTTGATTGAAAAAAAAAACTAAATTTATAGAAACAATGGTTTTTTTTCGTCTGTATGATGGAACACAGGCAGTAAGACGATGATAATGAAAGACTAATGAACAACTGTGCTGATCAGGCCCTATAGCCAAACAGCAGACGACAATCGTTATCGCTCAGCCATTTTCAACTTTATACCCTAGCGCATATAGTTGAAAATCTATTAAAGACTACTGAGCGATAACGAACGCAAGAAACAAAAACGATATGTAAACGTCAATAGATTTCAACTATAAAGTTGAAAACGTAGTAGTGACTGTTGAGCGATAATGATTGTCGTCTGCTGCCGACTGCTGTTTGGCTAAAGGGCCAGATCATCCAAGTGGCAATTATTATACAATTTCGTTCAAGAATTAATTTATACCAAAAAATAAAAAAAAATTAAGAAAAAAAGGCGTTATCTTACCCATAAGAATAAGAACTTCATAGTTTCAACTTTTGAATACCGAATAATGAACGAAATGGAACATGACTCGTTTTATAGAAAGTCTATCGCGAATATCTTCGATCATTATTGAACCGAATTTGCATAATTCGGTAGTAAATGAAATATATTTTATTGATAATGCAACATTTTTACTACTACTATACTATCAAAGCAGGTCATTTATGTTTACATTTTCAGCTGCAATAATGCTAGTTTTAACTATGAAGAAACTGAAATGTGTATGTATTTCGCCAGTTATTTTCAAAGGTGCAATTAACTATGTCGTTTGCCGATGTTCGAGTTTTCAAATGAGACGAGATTGTCCGTAAAGAAATAGATTTATTTTCGTTGGATCTCAGTTTTTGATCCCATTTTTTAGGTATTAACGATGGGTCCTATTTGATATTACCATTGAATCCCATTTTATGACAACATGTGTACATTTCAGAAGAAAAGTGATTTACTTTTATTAAATATTTCAAAAACACCGTGTGTGTATTTTGGATTTTTTAGGATTGTTACCACTGGGGAATAAATGAGACAAATGATGTACTGTAAATAGTACTAGACTGGCATGAGTTAAAAATTATCAGGTTTATTTGTGATGTTTCAAAACAAGCGCCTCTTAGCTCAAAAAAAATACTGCCGTCATAATTTTTTCCATATATTTTTTTTAAATAATGTGGCCGTTTCTGGCACACAGGTCACAGTTTTAACCTGACCTTTTTTTGTAAATAAGTAATTATCCTAATCTAAATAGTTCAGTTCCAGGTAACCAACTAAAAACAATCTCTTTTTTCTATAAATGCAGCTCGTTTCTGGCAGGAGGACGTAGGAGGTCTCAGTTTTAACCTAACCTAACCTAGTTGCCGGTTTCTATAATTTGTTTGGGTGATGGAATTTTGACAATTTTTTTCGGAAAAAACGGCAGGCACCCTTTATTCTATCCACATTCCCAAATTTAATCCAAATCAGTCTGGAAGTTTGAGCGTGTTGGAACAACAAACATACACTTAAAATATTATTGTGATTTTGTTGTTGGATGCACCCGCATTCAGATGTTTTTAAACATTTGGGATCCAACGGAAATAGTTTTTGGGATTCAATCGCAATAAAACGTATTTTTTTAGTATTTTTCAAATTTGGGATTCAACGGAAATATAATTATAATAATGTTTTGTGGGATCCAACACCAAAAATATTAAAGTGGGATCAAAAACTGGGATCCAACGAAAATAAACCAAGAAATAAACGGTTAACTGTTATTAAATCACTCTGTTGTCCGTCTTTCTGTCTATCAAGACTATATATCTCGGGAACGCGTTGAGGTATCGAGTTGAAATCAAAACCATAAACTCAACTCGGTGCTGGGAAATCAACCCTCTAAGTCTACGCAGTTAAAAGATATGGCTGGCTATGTCACAAGTTTGTACGGAACTCTCCATATACTTAACTATGTGGTCCCTTTTTTATTTTTATAAATGTAGCTATTCGTTTTGTAATATGAAACACCACAGACTACCTCCAGTACTGTATCTCCTCATTTAAATCCATCCAAAGGTTGCCTTGAAAAGATCGCTTTAAGCGATAAGACTGCCCATTGTGTCACCCTATTTATAAGTTGTATACTTTTATTCTTGTCATTTGTATGGTGTACATAATAAAGAATATTCTATCTATCTACTCTTAGTGCTGTGAAAATGTGAAAAAAAACTACCATCTCAGTCTGCACAGTCAAAAGATATGGCTGTTTATGTTGCAATTTTCACTGAGTCGCTCTTGGCCAGATTTTTTCTACTGACTAACCAAAATAAGAGGTTTCAAAGAAACGTAATTATCTCAAACAAAACTTAGTTAAATACAGATCTAAACTGCTTCTCAGGTAAACACATCAGTGTAACTTGTATGTTAGCTTAAGTTAACTATTATCTCCATCATCATATTTAACTTGGAATAACTTCGAAATTTCTAGATTGTACAGTTTAAGTGAGTACTCAACTATTTTAGAAGCGTTCAATTACTGGGTCAGACATGAAACAAAGTTTAAACGGATGCTGTAAGTAATCTATAGCTTGTTTTGTGTGGGAAGGTTAACCGAGGTTAAACTTGCACCTTGTCCTTATTACGTTAAGGTCCGGGGTTGTAGGTTGATCGAAAGAGATACCGCGGCCTTGAAACATAAAGGGCAAAGGAAGGAATATGGGTGGGTTTAAGACAGTAAAATTCTCAGCATTAGAACGCAGTGTAGATGAGTACGTAGCCAATCAGCTTGACCCTTAGAATACTGCGTGCCATTGCTCTAACTCTTTGAAACTAAGCTAATGCTAATGTAATGAAATAACCAATCTAACTGTATCAATAACAGCTTTACGGTTTATCGTCTGCCTCAACAATGAGTTACATTTTAATAGCCCTCACTTAATTAACTAAATTGCGAGCATCTAGGTAGATTTATAATTCCATTTCATCATGTTTTGAAAGGTCAATTTAAAATTCCTGAGAATATTCTTTTAGTAGTAACATTGTTTGAAATTACAAAAAAAGGAAACTTTGTCATTGCATTCAAGGCGGAATTCACACAGGAGCCGTTAGTCGAGGGTGTTATGGAGCCGAGGACAGCAGTGACAAATTCCCACTTGAATCAAACGACGTATTTCAATATACTTACCGTAACTCAGAAACTATGATTTAATTTGTTATTTTCCCATAAAGTACTACACTAACGTACTCATATAAGCCTTTATAGCATTTGCCAGACTCACAAACAGGCATTTTTGTTGTCTATTTAAACATTATATACATACAAGGGTATGCAATATATTACATCGTTCGAATCAAATAATTTAAAGTCGTAGGTATCGGCTTACAAAATAATAATTAACAACAAGAAAAAATATATCTAGAACATTTACTTACAATATTTATAATTATTAAAATAGGACCTTGTGATCACCAATCGTGATTTATAAAAGTTACTGAAAAAATAAAACTATAATCTAAAAGTCTATGCAAGAAATACAAAACGCTTTATAAAGTGAATTTCCATTTTTATAGTATCATAAAACGCGTGAGAAATGATATTTAACAGCATTTAGCATGAACAGCGATAACTATCTTTTACAATAGCAAATTTTTTGGTACAAGTCGATATTTAATTGTTTCCCAAAACGATTCTTCTACAGAGCCTCTAGTTCGTAAAAACCAACACTAATCTAACCCTAAACCTACAGCTATGCCCATTAAAATAATTCCAGTGTACCTTTGCTCTATTTAGAAAGCCGTTAAACCGACAAAATTTACGAAAGGTCTTTACTTAATTGCGGTCAAATCTAGTCTAGGTAGCTAGTTTAAGGTTAGACCTGGATTCACGTGAGGTGTTAAATATTCACAGAAAATTCGCTAAAGTAATTTTATTAATACTTTGAAAAGCCTAGTGGTTCTCTAGAATTTTCGTTTTGACCTTTTTTAAAAGAGAGTATTTCTTTTTCACCGTGAATTTTAAAAAAGCGAACGGATTTGTGTTTTGATTCGTTTAGTTACTAATTCGTTTGATAACTAAGGTGAATTTGGCTACATCCCTTTTGGTAACTGTTCTGGTTCACATTCTAAACAAAATACGTGCAAAACAAATGATATCAATTACCCAGTTTTCGAATTTTAAAAGTCTTTTAATAGTATCTTCAATGAACAAAAAAGATTCTATCAATCCTTATAGTATATATTATATCTAATATATAAAATTCTCGTGTCACAATTTTCGTTCCCATACTCCTCCGAAACGGTTGGACCGATTTCAATGAAATTTTGTGTGCATATCGGGTAGATCTGAGAATGGGCCAACATCTATTTTTCATACCCCTAAGTAAGCAACGGGTGAAACCGCAGCTAGTGTATATATATATGTATTATATTATTTATCCTTACTAATATTATAAAAGAGAAAGTTTGTTTGTTACCTCTCCACGATTTAATGGCTGAACCGATTTGGATGAATTTTGGTACAGAAATAGTAGGGAACCAGGAGACGGACATAGGCTATTTAAAAAAAAAAGAGTGGGATATGAGGAAGAAATACGGAAGAAACGGGAAATCTTAGCGTTGCTATTACAAATCAATAAGGCGCTGGTGCAAAAACTGCAGGTTGCAGGTACTGTATTATACCGAATTTAACGCGAGCGAAGCCGCGGGCAAATGCTAGTATTATATTATATATAATTATAAAAGCGAAAGTGTCATCAACCATTAACTATGAAATAAAATATGTAGGGAACCTCACAATCGATATTTTAAGTGCAATCTATTGACACCCCACATAGTTATTTATTAAGTAATGATCGACTTCTTACTAATATTATAATTTAAGCGAATGTTTGTGAGGATGGATGGATGTTTGATACTCTTTCAAGTCAAAACGGCTGAACGGATCTTAATGAAATTTGACACAGTGATAGATTATGACCTGGAATAACACATAAGATACTTTTATTCTAGATATCACGCAGACAAAGACGCTGGCACCAGCTAGTCCATAATTCAATCCTACAAAAATAATCCGTTATCGTATATATTTATTATATATTAGTAATTTGCCTGCTATCTAGATGCCACTGAGGAGCTTTTAAACAAACTTGAGCGTTTGCAAAACATTTGCATCCGCTTTTTTTTTGGACTAAATAAATACGACCATGTCTCTCAATTCCGCAAGGAACTAAAGTGGCTCCCTATTCGCCTTCGCAGGAACACTCGAATATTATGCCTTCTTTTCAACATCCTCTATAACCCTGCATATCCCATTTACCTACGAGACCGTTTTTCTTTTACCCGTCCTCCTGACGCTTTATGTAGATCGCACTTACGTCACCATCTCAATTTCCCTTCCCATAAAACCGACTTTTATTCTTACTCCTTCTCTGTCCATGCAGTACGTTTGTGGAACTCACTTCCGGCTAACATTTGTGGCGCTAAAACTATCTCTGTATTTAAAAAAACTGGTCAAAGAACACTACCTCTCCTCTATACTTTGATATTTTGTATATATTTTAGATATGTATTAATTATTTTGGATTGTATATATGTAAACATATATTTATTATTTTTATTGTAAGTTTTCTTTAGGTATTGATAACGTATATTTATTATTTTTATTAGTAAGTATGTCTATATTGATATCGTTTTGTTTATTTAAGTCAGTGCTTAGTTGTTATTTTTACACACTGTGTCTACGTGTTTATTTTATTCCATCTGTCCTATCGCAGGTCTGCTGGAAGAGATTTCTTTATGAAATAAGCAGTACCTTTGTGCTCTTTTTTCCTTATATACTTTTTATATAATGTTTTGTGTGTACATAAATAAATAAATAAATAATTTGAGTACATACCCACCCGTCCCTTGCAAGAGCCAGCCCGCGCTGCTGAGCCAGTAAGTTCAAATCAGTTCATAAATAATATCACTCAGATCCAGCCTGTCCTTTGCTCTCCTCCCTCAGCGACGCCCTAAACCGAGGCTCGTACCCCACAGGGGTCGCCCTTAGCGTGTAGTCGCTTAGTTTGTAAATTTTTACCCTGACTGAAAATTAATTAATTTCTTTAAGGCATCCACAGGATTCGCCTGGTTAAGCAGACGACAACCTCCTTGGTTGAACAGCGAGATGCAATTCATAAAAAAATGAGTACCTACATAATTTCGAACATTTGACAATGACAATCTTCTATAATGTTAAACACCAGTACAAACCGTAAGGCTTCCATAAATATTGAACCAGCTACTTAAGTTCATCCTTTTACTGAATTATTTCAGAGGCATTCGTTTGCGCAACCTACTTTTGTTTGTTGTGGCAAAATCAATCTCTCTAAAACATTTTGTATGATTGAATTTTGTGGAGTCCATTCAATTAAGTTAGACGTAGTTTTTAGAGTTCCTCAAAAGGAAAAGCGGAACCTTTGTTGGATCACTTTGTTGTCCGTCTGCCTGTCTGTCAAGACCCTTTATCTCAGGAACGCGTAAAAGTATCGAGTTGAAATTAAAACCATACACTCAAGTTTCTAGTCCCTTGAAGTTGTGGAAAAATCATATTTCTAAGTCAACGCAGTCAGAAAATATGGCTGTTTATATCGCAAGTTTGGACGGAACCCACGGTGCGCGCGTCAGACTCGCTTTTGGCCGGGTTTAAATTTATATTGTATAGAACACTGACAGAGCAATTGTTGTCAATGAATCTGAACGCAATTAACGCAGGTTAAAGACTTATCTATAATAAGCCAAACACTAAGATAATTAAACTACATAATCGTCACTTAATTAATGATGAAGACAATCAGATAATCAATCTATTATAGTGCTCAATATTGCAATTAGTGATTAATTGACTCATTGTTATGCGACTAATCACAATTGATTCACCTGATTATGTAAGACAATTGACCCGCCCAGGCGCCCATGCTTCGCACGTAAGCATTTCATCTAAATTTGTTATGAATAAACCTCCCAGATTTTTTTTAACGAGGCGGTGATTGTGAATTTCGTGTTAAAATTCTATGTTAAAAAAAAATAGGTACAGACAGATAGTTTCATTTAGTTGAAGAATAATTTGGTAAATCACGTAGGTATAGTAAGTATAATATGCTTGCATATTTAGCATTTATTTTCTACAGAAACTTTCTGATTTTTTATGAAACATAGATTAGAAACCACAGTATTATAAAAACACACCTTATGTATAAAGTAAAGAAAAACTAATATCAGTTGTATGTTCTCTCAGTCGTTTTTCTATGAAGCGTTCCAATATAATTTTATCGGAATGATATTGTTCTAAAGCATACAATAGTTTGTTGTTTTGTGCTAACTTGCTATGTAATAAAATTTTATCTTCTAGAGTTATCTCTGTTACGAAGTTAATCGCAGAAGTTGTTATTTGTGCAGATTTTTTAACAGACATAAAAATACAGAAGGTTCTTAATTCATTGGAATCTTTTTTTTATGTATTTTCATCGATTAAGTACTCAAAGACGCCTGGACCGATTTGCGAAATTCTGTTTTTGTTTGGTAGGGTATACTTTACAGGTCCAGGTTCCAGGTCCCATATCGATTATATTTAAGTTGCCTAAATTTTATGAGCTTTTATGAGCGTCTATAATACAAATTTTGGAAGTCAGTTTTATTTTCGGCTAGGTCTATATGGATGTTCTACTAATCTTTTAGAAAGAATGACATATTCGTCAACTCGCTACCGATAAAATGCTACCGCGAATGCGCGCGAGTTAGCACCTTCCGATTTTGCCTATTTTTGTTGTAGTCAACTTGCAACCGAGCGAAAACTGGCATGGTCATCTACAAAAAGTGTTTTATTAAATTTAAAATAGGAACCTACTTTGTTTGTGTAGTGCGCTGTACGGTTTGAGTTGAAAAAAGTTTTTTTATTTCAGAATTTTTTGACCGATAATGGTTTTATTGTCTATGAAAATTGATACAGATACCATACACTATTTGATCTCTTCCTTATAAGATAACATCACGGTTGTAATCCCCGAAGGGTAGGGCAGAGGTATATCTAATACTACCCACATTTTACCAGTTATATTTAAGTCCCAAGTTGCAGGGGTCTACCAATTCCCACCAGCCGAGTACAAATTCAGATTCCGTGGCTGCTACTAATTATTCGAAAGGTACTTACTGCTTATTTCATTTATAAATATCTTTCAGCAGACTGCGATAGCACAGATCGACAATCTATTTCAAAAATCCATTTACTGTTCCACCACAAACTAAAAACCTACATACATGAACCTCATTTCTTCAATCTCCTTTCATGCAGCAGAATCACACCCCTCCTCATTACCTCTGTGCATTCAAAGGAACGCAACTACGAAAACGCTTTCAATTCGTAAAAATACAAATCTATTGGAAATTTAGTTTCCTTCGATAAAGTTCGTCGGTGTTAGAAAGTTTGTGGGAACACTTAAAGGTTCCGTATTTGGACTTGAAATGTGTGGTTTATGTGTAACTCGCTTTTGCCCGCGGCTTCGCTCGCGTTTAATTCGGGGTAACACAGTCCCCTTTACCTGCTACCTGTCAGTAGTTTTGCCCTTAGTGTTTCCTTTTTTTTAAATGTTTTCGTCTCCAACTTTATCAAAATCGGTTTAGCCATTTAGGCGTGAAGACGTAACAAGGAAACAAATAAACTCACTTTCGCTTTTATAATATTAGTAAGGACAGTAAGGACTGCTGACATTTTTTTTAAGTTGCCCCTCACTAGGAAACCATACCTGCAAGTATCTGAAGGCCATACAAGCATTTGTTCCGTGCGAGGTTCGAAATCCGCGACACGCAGGGCAGCAGTCGATCTCTTAGCCACTGCGCCAACCGTGTGGTCCTTTGACATCATTCATTTACATTGTATTACTATAAGTTTAAATATGTATACCTATAACTTAAAACCTTGCTTTTGAAAGGAAAGGCAAGCAGGCTTATCATCATCAACTGCATGAGTAATTTCATGATTTTCCATATAAACTTTAATTAAAATGCCGAAACAACTCCCATCTCGAATATCACTCATCGCGTCATTTTGTTGACACGATACAAATGAGATCGAAAGACATTTCTGATGCAGGCTTAAAACTATCCGGGGTTGCGGGTAGTTCGAAAGAAATACTGCGGCTCCGGAACATAAACGGCAATAGAAGGAATATGGGTGGGTTTAGTCACCTATCAAACTATCCATTTACAATTTCAACTAGGGAACTCTAAACACATGTTCGCCCTCATTCGTCTGCTGTGGCAAACTCTTTTACGCCAACGGAGGTAACCCAACTATTTCTCATTGGCTAAACGTTTGTTTCCGTTTCCTGTTTGTATGGCTTTGGCTTAAACGAAACTTAAAGCTAGTTCAATTTATTAAATTTTTGTCGGAACTAAATCGAATATTGTTTGGTCGTATACCGAGTAATGGAAGTTTTTGGTGTATTTGGTGGGTTTAATGCTTTGCATAGTTTTAGTATACGTTTGGTCATGTAGGATGGCACCCCTTGTACCATGTTTTTAAATTACACAAATAAATGATATCCTTACTTTTACTTATATATTATATAATATTATATATTATATTATATTTATTATAATAATATTATAATAAATATAATATAAACAAACAAACTCACTTTCGCTTTTATAATATTATTATAAAAGCGAAAGTGAGTTTGTTTGTTTATTTGTTTGTTTGTTTGTTTGTTTGTTTGTTACTGAAGAGTCTCTGGATACTGGGAACCCCGGGAGATCGGCTGCAGTAAAACCATGTCAATCGCGTAACAGATTTATTAAGAGACTGGCTCCCACATACAATGTTGTACTGCATACCCACTTATTGCTATTATATATAAATGTTGTATTACCTACATCACACCTCCACACTTAAACTTCTAGTATATAACTAAAATATAAAGCTATAAATCTAAACGTTAACATTAACTAACACACTAACTTAACCTAATTATAACTAGACTTGTACTCTATGTACTAATAAGAATAACAATACATATTACAACTAACGTTAACATTAACTAACACACTAACTTAACCTAATTATAACTAGACTTGTACTCTATGTACTAATAAGAATAACAATACATAAAACTAACGTTAACATTAACTAACACACTAACTTAACCTAATTATAACTAAACTTGTACTCTATATACTATAATACTAACAATATATTCTTACATCTAATCGAACTCAAATCCATATCTAACCGGTTTCTTGCGAATACGGATGGGACGGTTCACGGAATCCGGAACGGTCGCGGCCGTCGGCGATGATTTACTGCCGACTGGTGGTGACGATGGTGCCCTACGGGTTGGTGAGGTCTTAGTGACCGCTGTATCCACCGCGTCACTCACTACTGGGCCGTCGCCCCCCACTTTGCCCCTACTCATCCTCTCACGAACCCTTGGCTCCGATATACTTGGAGACAGCTGTTGCTGTTGCGGTTCAACGACATCCCCACTCACTTGTCCCTCGGACATTACGTCTGGGTACCTTATACTTGAACGTCGAGTTCTATGCCTAATTTGATCGCTATGCCGTGTGAGGAGTCGACCATCATCGCTGTTTACTACATACCTACGTGAACCTTGTGGGTTACTACAGTTCCTTTTAACCACTTGTCTTTGCTACCGTAGTTCCTGGCCCATATCGTATCACCAACGGTGTGTTGCAATGGTTCAGTGCCCGAACTCGTCGACTGCTGACGCTGGACCCCTTCCACCCGGTCCTGACGCGCGCGGTCTGCGCGCAAAAGATCTAACCGGGAACGCAACGGCCTACGTTGCAACAGCATGGCGGGACTTTCCCCTGTAGTGCTTTGAATACTATTTCTATACGCTAGTAGGTACGTCTGTAACGCTGTGTCGATGTCTAATGCCTCTCGGACTGCCTTTTTTATTGTTCGCTTACATAATTTGACGGCATTTTCTGCTGCCCCGTTTGAAGCTGGATGATATACTGGGGAATACGACTGCTTAATACCGTTCAATTTTAAGAATTCTCCTAACTCCGTACTAGTAAATGGTGGGCCCTGGTCGGATACAACCTCCAAGGGCAAACCGAATCGCGCAAATAATGACCTCATAACCTTAATGACTGCCGAAGCATTTGTTTTATTCATTTCAAAAATTTCAATCCACTTTGTACTGGAATCTATAATTACGAAAAACGTTTTTCCCTGGTATGGGCCTAAAAAGTCTACATGTAATCTACTCCACGGCTGGCTTAAATACGGCCAACTACGTGGCGCAGCCTGCGGCGGCGCAGCTGCTTCCATCGCACATGTTTCGCAAGTGCGGCATGTCGATTCGATGTCTGCGTCTATATTGGGCCACCACACAAAACTTCGAGCCATCGACTTGGTCTTAACTATGCCCATGTGGCTAACATGAAGCTCTTTTAGTATTGTGTTCCGAAGAGTTGGTGGTACAACAATTCTATAGCCCCACATAATACAACCCCGTTCCACATATAATTCGTGTCGCCTAATAAAGTACGGTTTCATCAATTCGTCTGTGCAATGCGACGGCCACCCTGACTGTACGCTAACCATCACTCTACTAAGCACCTGATCCCGCGCTGTTGCTAGACGTACATCATCATTTGTCACCGGCAAAAAACTTTCTGCAAAATTTAAATAGGTATATTCACGCCCTATTTTATTCTTATCTGTTGGTTGCGGCAGTCGCGACAATGCGTCGGCACAGTTTTTAGCAGACGCAACATATTCTATATCATACGAATAACCTGTTAATATTATTGCCCACCTTTGCAACCTGGATGCTGCCATCACCGGAATGCCTACTTTATTTCCAAAAATGTATGTTAAGGGTTTGTGGTCCGTTCTTAAAGTAAATTTCCTACCATACAAGTACTGATGGAATTTTTTAACACCGTATATAATCGCTAATGCCTCCCTGTCTATTTGAGCATACGATCTCTCCGCGGAGTTAAGTGTGCGTGACGCGTATGCGATCGGGCGTTCGCCTTCCGGCGTGATGTGCGAGATGACGGCGCCTATTCCCGTGGCGCTAGCGTCCGTCGTCAGCACAAGCGGTAGCTCCAGGGAGTAATGCACAAGCACTTCACTCGTACTCAGTGCCAGCTTAACCCGAGCAAAGGCTACCTCACAAGCATCGCTCCATACGTACTTCACCCCGGCACGCAACAAATTATACAATGGTGTAAGGATCGAACTTACATTTTTTATAAATTTACCATAATACATGACCATCCCAATGAAAGCTTTCAACTCCGATACGTTCCTCGGTATCGGAGTTTTAACAATTGCTTCCACTTTATCTTTGCACGTGTGAACACCTTCCTTACTTATTACATACCCTAAATATTCGAGCGACTCCACAAAGAAAGAACATTTTTCTTTTTTTACTTTTAAGCCACTCGACTTTAGGCGTTCAAAAACTTTATGTAGACTACTTAAGTGTTGTGGTGTGTCCTTTCCTGTTATAATAATATCATCTAAAAACACTCCTACGTGGGGTATATCTGCAAACAATTGTTCTAAACATCGTTGAAATATTCCTGGGCTCGACGACAGCCCATAAACTAATCGTTTATACATGAAAAGCCCTTTATGTGTGTTAATTACCGCGTATCTCCTAGTATCATCCAGTTCAAACTGGGCGTAAGCCTGTGACAAATCGATTTTACTAAACCTTTCGCCTCCGTGTAACCGAGACAAAAGATCTTCTACCTTCGGTAATGGATAACGGTCGACTTCTAACACCTTATTTAAGGTTAGTTTAAAATCAGCGCAGACTCTAATGGTACCATCTTTCTTGACGACCGGCACGATTGGTGTTGCCCAGTCTGAGTGGTGGACGGGAGTGAGGATGTCGTCGCGCACGAGCTGTTCCAGTGCGCGCTCAACCGGCTCCCGCAGCGCGTACGCCAAAGGGCGCGCGCGCACGAAACTCGGGCGCGCTCCCTCGCGCACTTGGATGCTCACTTGTCCTCCCGTGAACCGCCCCAGGCCATCCGCAAACACCTCACCGTATCTGGAAATGAATTCCGAGCATTTGAAATCCAAATTTCGATTATTGTTGACTTTATTATAATGCATAGTCGACACTGATATATTTAGCTCCGTTAACCATTGTCTACCTATTAAAACGGTATTTCCATTGTCAATAACATATAAATCCAATACCTTTTCAGTATTATTATATTTAACGACGGGTTTAATAACACCTACAGGCCTAACTAGTTCACCCGTGTAATATCTTAAAACCAACTTAGTGGGTTTAATACTTAAACTGGAAAACATTTCCTGATATAACTGGTAATTAATGCACGAGATTGCACTCCCCGTGTCACATTCCATTCTTAAGTCACAACCGTGCACACTTACAGAAATCATAATAGGTTCACACTGTGCAAGTGATAAGCGATTAATAGGTACTATTACCTCGTCACTGTCGCTCCCCGTCGAGTAAGCGCCACACCTGTCGTCGCTGCCATGCCCGTCTTCTTGTATGTTATTTAAGAAATTATTCTTGGTCAACCTCGGACACATCCGTTTTAAATGTCCCTCCTGGGTACAAATTCTACAAACATACAGTTTGAATTTACACGTATTCGAATTGTGTTTGCCTCCACAGACTTTGCATTCCTCTGTTTTAGTGCCCGCTCGAAGTAAGTTGTAACCCGCTCCGCCTATGGTACTTGGACCGCCGCCGCCGGATTGTCGTGAGTCACGTGTCGAGCGAGTGTTTCGCCTCGCGGCCGGCCGATAGCCACCGCCGCCGCCGCCTCCCAACGCACCGCGCCTTCCTCCGCCGCCGTCATGCCCGATCTTATGAACGGGTATGGACTCCGCAACCGCTGCACTGCCGCCGGTCCTTCTTCTCGTACCGTCTTCCACTATTGCCGCGTTTGTCTCAGCCGCCTCCATCGATAAGGCCAGCTTATACGCCCGGTCGATACTGATGCTGTCGTCTTCAGTAAACAACTTCTGCCGAATGTCATCATTTACTAAGCCGCACACAAATTGATCTCTCATATTTTCTTTTAAACTGTCCGCCGTAAAAGAACAATCTTTACTTAGTCTTTTAAGCTCCGAAAAGTACGTCGCGATATTTTCACCAGGTTTTTGAATCCGTTGTCGAAATTTGAACCTCTCAGCGAGCATACACGGTTTGGGGTTTAAGTGTCCTTTCATTACCGCTATTAACTCCGAATAAGTCTTTGTGGATGGTTTAACGGGTGCGCATAAATTTACCATTAACTCGTATGCACTATTACCCACCACAGTAATTAAAGTTGCGACTTTTAATTCACTTTTTACACTGTTGGCAATAAAGTATTGATCTAATCGATCCACATACGTGTCCAATCGGGACACGTATGTGGATCGATTAGATCAATACTTTATCAATACTTTATTTCAATACTTGTCTTTCGTTAGGTCAAACGCACCGATCTTTCCAACCGCCATTTTAAGTCCGTTTTTTTTTTTTAACTTTGCACTGCACAGTTCGCACGAGAAAAAAAACAATCCACAACACCTTTAGAGTTTTCTGGTCGCAATATAACCTTTACACGCGTGAAATCACTTAATCGTCGCCACTGAAGGGTCTCTGGATACTGGGAACCCCGGGAGATCGGCTGCAGTAAAACCATGTCAATCGCGTAACAGATTTATTAAGAGACTGGCTCCCACATACAATGTTGTACTGCATACCCACTTATTGCTATTATATATAAATGTTGTATTACCTACATCACAGTTACCTCTTCACGCTTCTTCACGCTTTAATGGCTAAACCGATTTTGATGAATTTTGGTACAGAGATAGTTGTGAACCAGGAGACGGACATAGGCTAATTTTTATTTTTAAAAAGTGGGATGTGAGGGAGAAAGAGGGAAGAAAAGAGAAAACTAAGCGTTGCTATTACAAATCAATAAGGCGCAAGAGGAACTGTGTTACCCCAAATTGAACGCGGGCGAAAGCTAGTTCTATTATAAAAATAGGAAAATAACATAACATCACAGAGCAGAGACCTGCGAGCTTAGAACTGTGAAAAAGTCAACACTCTTAGTCTCCCCAGTCAAAAGATTTGGCCGTTTATGTCACAAACTTGTACGGAACTTTCGGTACGCGTGTCAGACTCGCAATTGCCCGGTTTTTTTAAAAAAGAAAACTACATTATGGAATAGATACTGGACATTACTATTTCAATTAAAATTATAACGACACGACACGGTTGGCGCAGTGGCTAAGCGATCGACTGCTACGCTTCGTGTCGCGGGTACGATCCCCGCACGGATCAAATATTTGTATGGCCTACAGATAGTTGTTCCGGGTCTGACCGTATAAGTATGTTCCGGGTGTGGCTGTTTGCGTATGTGAATTTAAATGTTTGCAAATGCACCCACGATACAGGATCAATTCCTTGTGTGGGGCAAAGTTTTTATAAAAATATAAATAGATCTTGGGTGTTTTTTAAGTTGGTTACCCCTGGTCTATGAAATAGCTAGAACAGCTGCATTTTAAAAGTCTCTTATTTTACAACATTTTATTACTTGAGACACTTTGCGCTATCTTTACTTCGCAGTGGTGATTATTATTTACTTCATTCAAGTTTCTCACCCATAGCGCTCTATTTTTCAATTTGCATTGTAATGTTCAATGGATTTCCAATACCTAGTCGGTTTTATGAGTCGCTAGTTTTTAAAAAGGATATTGTGATTGCGTAATAATGTTAGAATACCTTAGTGGTTGCGTAACAAAGTCGTGTTTTGAACCGCAAATATGGAGCTTGTATGAAATCAGACTAAATTGGTATTTGCTGTTAGAATACAGAACAAGGTTATAAGATAGACTTCATCTACACCCAAGAAACTATGGATGGACTATTTCCGAAAAAAAGTGAATGTGTTATTTCACACTATAATCTACCGCTGTGCCAAATTTCATCTAGATCTGTTCAGCCGATTTGACGTGAAAGAGTAACAAACATTCATACATCCGTACATAATTTATCCATCCTCACAAACATTCGCATTTATAATATATCACAGACTTGAGATTTAAATTTTATCACGAGATTAAGGGTCTTGACATACAGACAAAGTGATCCTTTGTGTCCAATCTATAAGATCAGCAGTTTCCTACAAAACTGCAGTCAAAATGTATTCTGGGGCTTCTGTGCGAGAAGTTTAAAATTGTGTACCATTAAAATGCGTCCCAGCAGCTCCAGAGATGAACAAAATTCCTATAAAACCTTCATTAAATTTGTTTATGAACTTCAAAATATACGACTGCAAGTACTGATAACCAACCAACACCAATATCTTGAAGATCAACCTTCCAGAAATTTATCGACAAAACTTATCGTAATTTATGTCCGACAATAAGTCAGGGGTTACCAACTTTTCGGGTTGCCACTTCATTATTTCGTTCGCTTTTAATTTATAGAAGTTTCTAATTTAAAGGCAAGCGTATACTACCTGAAGGGCTTGATTTATTTGTTGGTTTCGCGAATTTTATTATATCGCTGTTTTGTTTTTGGAATTGTACGTATTATTCGAAGGGTTTAGGTTGTTTGTTAATGTATGGGGGAAGAATTATTTGTCTGTGTTTATTTTGCGTGTGCTTACGAAGGTGGAGATTATTAAAGGTATTTAGTGGAAGAAGAGAGAGGTAGTCCTGCTTATTCAATTGGCAGCAGGAAAATACAATACGTCGACTCATATGTATTTATTTATTTACTTATGAAAATATGTATTTTAATGTATTTGTACTCAAAAAAGAGCTTAAATTTTGAAATTATTTTGGGTGTATAATCATTTGTTGCCCGCGACTTTGTTTGTCTTCGTGGAATTCAATAAAAGTACATATTTGTTTATTTTGAACTAGCTGGCGCCCGCGGTTTCGCCCGCATAATATAAAGAAAATCCTATGTATTATTCCAAACCATAACCTACCTCTGTGCTAAATTTCATCAAGATCCGTTTTGACGTTAAAGAGTAATTAACATCCATCCATCCTCACAGACATTCGCATTTATAATAATAGTAGGATCTACTTAATGGAGTATTCTATTAGATAACATTAGAATTTATCTGAAAGAGAAAAATCAAGACCCATCAAAATCGGTCCAGCCGTTTCGGAAATTACCCCGAATTAACACAAAATGAATAAAAAAAACATGTTATAATAGGTACTTTCTCGCCTTTAATTCGGGGTAACCCAGTTCCTCTTTCCTGATTTGGAAGTACCTAATACTTCTAGTTTTTGCCCAAGCGCCTTATGTATTGTAATAGCTATGCTAAGTTTTACCTTTTATTCCCTCTTTCTCCCTCATTTCTCACTTTTTTTTAAACAAAAGTTAGCCTATGTCCGTCTCCAGGGTGCCAACTATATCTGTACCAAAATTCATTAAAATCGGTTTAGCCATATAGGCGTGAAAACGTAACAAACAAACTCACTTTCGCTTTTATAATATTCGTAAGTATTTCTAAAGCGCTGGTTCTCTATTGTCTATCGACTAGTCGAATATGCTTTTATGCTGGCCCACATAAACTGTCAGCTGTCGAGTTCATTCGAGAATATGACGTCACAATTTCATCGGTCCTGGAAAATTCGATAGCAGAAAAGTGTAGTTTTAACAAGTTAGGAAAATGGTTTGGGAAGATTTTTGATCGGGTTTCTGGTGGTAAAATGTGGTTGTTTTTTTTTTAAGAAAACGTTGCCCTACTCTAGGAATTTTTCCTGTATCGTGGGTGCGTTTACAAACATTTTAAATTCACAACACAAACAGCCAGACCCTGAACAACTACCTGTACGTCATACAAATATTTGTTAGGTGCGGGGATCAAACCCGCGACAAGTAGCGCAGCAGTCAATCGCTCAGCCACTGCGCCAACAGTGCCGTCTAATACTTAAATACCTAGTTTTTTTTTTTCGACATAGATATTATTTCATATTTTTTATATCGTTTTGCAACACTGTCTTTTTCTCAATACTGAGTTTAATTCCAGGACCGCATCCTAACTAAAACAATCAGCATGTACGCGAGCACATCACCGTCCCCCTTTCAGTTTTCTACAGAAACAAGTGACAATATTATAAATATATGCAGCACTAGCTGTGCCCCGGCATGCGTTGCTATGCTACCTTTTCTTTGCTATAAACCTCACGGAGCCCGAGACCTTTCCAACGAATGCAAAACCGCGGAAATCGGTTCGTGCGTTCTGGAGTTATAGCGTCAGGAAGGAAAACCCGACTTATTTGTATATAGTAGACTAGCTTTTGCCCGCGGCTTCGCTCGCGTTAAATTCGGTATAACACACCAAGCAGACCTGCAGTTTTTTCTCTTGCGCCTGATGGATTTGTAATAGCAACGCTAAGTTTTCCCTTTTCTTCCCTCGTTCTCCCACATATCCCACTTTTCTTTAATGAAAATTAGCCTATGTCCGTCTCCTGGTTTCCAACTATCTCTGTACCAAAATTCATCAAAATCGGTTTAGCCATTAAAGCGTGAAGAGGTAACAAACAAACTCACTTTCGCTTTTCCTTACTAATATTATAAAAGCGAAAGTGAGTTTGTTTGTTTGTTTGTTTGTTACCTCTTCACGCTTTAATGGCTTAACCGATTTCGATGAATTTTGGTACAGAGATAGTTGGGAACCAGGAGAAGGACATAGACTAATATTTTTTTGAAAAAAGTGTGATGTGAGGGAGAAAGAGGGAAGAAACGGAAAAACTTAGCGTTGCTATTACAAATCAATAAGGCGCTACCGAATTTAACGCGAGCGAAGCCGCGGGCAAAAGCTAGTATAATATAAGTAAGGAAGTAAGGATTAACATTAAAAATAATTTCAACTAACTTGATTACTAATAAATCAAAAATAAATCTTCCCATTTTATGTCCTCATTTTCTGACAACGCCAACCTTAAGTTTTATTTCCGTCGCTGACAAGTCAGTATGAAAATGACGATTAAGTTAATTGTTTAATCAAGTAGAAAGTGATCTGTCATCCCAACTTCTGCCGTAAATGAACTCTTGCTGACCTAAGTATTAGGGTCGGGCGCTGTTATAGGCGATAGCGATTTTACTTATATTAAAGAATAAAACTCGATTGCCTTTTTATCGTTGGTTTCGTTGACATTATTGCCACCGACTTCCAGAAGTAAACTTATTATCCACTTTTTATTTATTTTTTTGGATTTCGGTTTTATTTTTTACAAAATAGATTTTTATTTCAGCATTTTTAGTTATAGTATATCACATAATAATTTTTAAGGAGTATTCATTTTCCATTGCTGTTATAAGATTAGCAGATCATCCATTTAAACATAGATAAAAACATAAAATGTATTAAAGACAAAAAAAATGTGTGTATCAGCTCCGACGCACGATTGGAGTTTACTCCTTAAGTACGAGTACCTAACCATACGCAAAAAGAGTTAATTCAACTAAAAAAAGATGAATATCATATGAAAGGGTAAATTCACAAATTAATGAAAAACATTTATAGTATATAGGTATAGTCGCCTATACAGCATACCATATGTACGTCTTAATACACTCACAGCCAAATTAGAAAGTTGCGCACTAAAGGTGCGCACCAAAAACGTGACACGATTTTCGTTACTTGTTAGTAGGTTTTACCCCTCGGATTTTTCTCATACCGTGCGCCTTATATATGAAAATCGATTCTTAAGGAGTAAACTCCAATAAACTCCAATAACTAAACCTAACCTAAGCAATAAAACAACCTGGAAAGTCTTCCCTTACAAACAAAAAAAGAATTTTGCAAATCGGTCCAGGCGTCTTTGGGTAATCGGTCAATGTACCCAAAAAATAAGATTCCGACGAATTCGGTTAAAAAGACTTATCATTTATGTTATCATTTTTGTTTTGATAGCAGGAAAGACTGTGCAGTAATGTGAATAGGACCCTTACGCCGTTTCAGCTAAATCATTACATGCAGATTTCACCACAGAAAATAAGACTATAGTTTTGCCCGCGTAAGTTACCCGCTTATTCTGAAACCAAACGCAATTTCAGCATCACGTCAGGACAAAGTTACGACAGAGATTGCCCACCGCTAACTGTCGAACGAGATAATACCGACAGTTTTACTTGTACTTAACCTATTAACCTTTGACCTGTCTGCTGGGGTAGATTGTGGTCTTCTCATTTAGGTTGGGCAGCTATCTAGGGGTTATGAGGTAATCGGTGGAGATTTTCGAGTTTTACGATAGGCTGGGATGTTTTGCAGATATTTTTGGAGTTAGGTTTCGAAAATGCTGTGTTAAATAGATACTTACGTAAATTAAATAACAAATGAACTACTTAAAAATAATACCGAAATATGTAAAAGTAAAACAAAAAATTAAACAAATGGAAAGGGCACATGACAACAGATCCAACTAATATTGCAGTAGAACAGTTGAGTTATTACAGTGTTGAATATTCTAAATTACAGAAGGAAGGCTGATCGGGTCTGTCGATTTTCAAGAGTTACAATCATACCGATTAAAATCCCCTGTTGGGGCATATACTACGTATGGTTGGGATACACGATGAGAATTGAAACTTGTGAGGTTGTCTATTCAACGATTACAAGATAGGATACATAAATGCCTTATACTAGTCACGAGAACATGATTGTATTCTAGTCGCGGCGTCGGGCAATCGACTGACCGCCGAACCGACTGCGTGGAGCACATTGTCTTTTGCATCATCGGCACTTTTGCTACCACATCCCCTGATAACGCATCCCCAAACTTTTGTCAGGTCCCAAAGGAAACAGAAGCTGGCTCCCCGAACACTCCAAATCAAGCAATACGTGCTACTGAAACAATCATACACTACCCGTCATATTAAAGTACCAACAGAACTTACTAACAGAACTCAGTGGACATTCCTCCAGGGAATTAATTTCAAATACTGGTGCAACGGAACTCAAAGTACAGTTTAAGCTACATAGAATGGGACTAAGTTTAAACTTAGCAACATTGCAGTAGTTGTGACAGTGCGCTTAACTAACTCAGTGATTTGTGTTTGAGCTGATTATTTTGGCATTTTTTGTGAGTTTGTTAGTTCTGTGGTGGTAACATTTTGGCTCACAACATAGGGATGTGTTTCGATAGATTTATTGCCTTGTTGGTCTATTTGTTGTAATCGGGACTTTTGAGCTTGAAGTCTTGAGATTGATTCCAAGGTTAGGTAAATTATTGACAAGTTTCACGGTTTGGGTTGGTCGTTTCCTATAGAGAAGAACCGGCAAGTTTGTTGCAGCGTTAGTACTTAAGCATGAGAGGACAGCGTTTGTTCGACAATAAGTCATTGCTTACTCAACAAAACGTAAAAAGAAGTTAACAAGCGTCTAGATATCTACAAGGCCCACAATGTAGACACGACGGCACATCAACCTACACAAAACCATTTTAATCTGATCTTTATACTACGGTGTGTGATCCAAAATAGAGACATCAGGTTATAATAGTTAAGAATATGTTGACCTGCCGTCGTGTGTAAGCTCATACATAAAAAGTGGTAAACAAAGAATCTATACAAAAAATAATAATAATACTATAATGTGTTTAATGTTATATCAAATGAGTCTATGTTACTTGAAATAAATGAATAATAATAATAATTATAAAAACGGTAAATCCTTATTTCCTTACTATAATATTATAAAAGAGAAAGTGAGTTTGTTTGTTTGTTTGTTACCTCTTCACGCTTTAATGGCTAAACCGATTTTCATGGATTTTGGTACAGAGATAGTTGGGAACCTAGAGACGGACACAGGCTAGGTTTTTTTTTAAAGCGTGGGATATGAGGGAGAAAGAGGGAAGAAACGGAAAAACTTAGCGTTGCTATTACAAATCAATAAGGCGCTACCGAATATAACGCGAGCGAAGCCGCGGGCAAAAGCTAGTAACTCATATTTGTTGTATAGGAGCCCTCTTAAATATTTATTTTATTTGTTTTTTTAGTTTCTATTGATCTATATCAATAGAAATACATCATCTGTAGAAATGTCAACTGTCTAACTATCACGGTTCATGAGATACTATGCAAGCCTGGTGACAGACGGACGGACAGCGGAGTCTTAATAATAGGGTCCCGTTTCAACCTTTAGGTATGTACGACTAAAAATGGAATGGAATGTAGCATCATCTAAACCCTGTTCCGTAAACGACAAAACAGCTATAACACCCAAAAAAAACTACGTCATATCCTCCGTGCATCTTTCTTAAATTCATCCCCATTCCAAAGGGGTGGTCGCCCCCTCGCCCTAAATAGCCTCGTCATAACTCGGGGTGGAATAAATTTAACTATAACCGGGCTAACGACTTTAGGCGCAACTGTTTTTATGAAGTTTATCAGGGCAACTTTAATAGATGTTGTCAGCTGTTGATAGTGGCACAAGACTTATATTTGTGAAGCTATTTGAAGTGGTTTTTTAATATTTGAAGTTTAAGCTTGGTTGGTAAAGTTGGTTTTATGACTTTATTGGCTGTTATGAGATTCGTTTATAAGAGTTTTGTATCTTAAAGGAAAAATACGGTACCCTTCTTTTTTTTCGGGTGGGACCCGAAAAAAAAGAAGGGTATCATTAAATGACTTATTCCGCTCTGGGCGGACCGGGGGGACCTCTTTCGAACAACCCGCAACCCCGGCAGGGTCCGCAACCCCAACAGGGACCGCAACCCCGGCAGGGCCCGCAACCCCGGCAGGAAATACGGTACCCTTTTTTTTTTTTTTTTTTTTTCCGGGTGGGAAATCATCCAATGACTTCCCCCGCTCTGGGTGGAGCGGGGGGCATGTCAGACTTGTACTGACTAAAACCCACCCATGTTTCTTCTATTGCCCTTTACGTTCCGAGGCCGCGGTATCTCTTTCGAACAACCCGCAACCCCGGCAGGCAGAGGCTCTGGCAAGCCCCTCTGCTTTGCTGACTCTCTTTGAGGCGCGCGTGAAACACGAACGCGCCGTCGACACGGCCTGTCGTCAATCGACGGACGGACGGTGAACTACCCATTGCTCACCGCCCACAGGCCCGCATCTACGGTGGCCGGAAGTCGTCTCGCGGCGCCCGGCGCCATGGGCGTCTCCCGCGGCGGCTGGGTTGGGCAGATGTTCTCTCCCTCAAACGCCCGGCCACCTCCTTCGCTAGCATTACTGCTTCGCAGAAGGTGGAATACGGTACCCTTGCAAGATCACTTTGTTGTCTGTCTGTCTGTCAAGACTCTGTATCTCGGTAACACCTGGAGGTATCGACCTGAAATTTAAATAATATCTTAAATCTGTGGTCCCTTGAAGCTGCGAACTTTGTTGTTTGTCAGTCTGTCTGTCTGTCAATACCCTTTATCTAAAGAACGCGTGGTGGTATCAATTTAAATTAAACCCCATATAATTGGTTTTCCGTCTTTTAACTCTGCGTAATCAAAAAAACGTGCATTTTGGTCACACTTATTTTTTTTTTTTCGTCTTAATTTAGGTATAACCCCAAAAGGTACAAATTAAAATTTTCCACTTTCTGGTACACACGACAAATCATCAATGTTCAAAAAAACTGTTCATGGTGATTTCTCAACTACAATCGTACACCGTAAATTTTCCATACGACGAAAGATCCACATAAACTGGTTTATATGGGTTGATGTGTCGTCGAGTGTACAGGTACACACAAATAAAACTTGAACCTACTAGATAGAAAAAAATTATGTGACCCTAATGCTGTAAGGCCTTTTCAATGGCACGTCATTCACCTAGAACTCAGTGTTCACTTTCCGAATTATTCCCAATAGTCCCCTCTCGGCCTGTCCTCCGGGGTGACACCTGGGAATTGTCTTCCCAGTTGTCTCTGGGGTGACAATTTGTGCCGAGTGTTCCCTTTGAAAACTGACTAGAGGGGACAAATGGGAAGTCTGTTTCTCAGTTGTCACGGGGGGGGGGGGGGGTGACAATTGCTACGATTCCTTCCTTTCCAGAAAAAAAATATAATTACCATAGATTACAGCTTTTTTATTTCTTATGCTACATAGAATCAAATAAAAAAATTAACACAATGTCAACACGCTACAACAATAGAAAAATATTAACTAATCAGTAAGTAAATAAAAATGTCATAAAAGTTATATAGAATAAAAAAAAAAACAACATTATGTTTCCTATAATAGGTACAATCAGAGATTAATAACTTATATTAACACCAATCGTATCATCACAGATAATCACTAAGGGTATAAGTTACACGTGCTTTTTAGTCGCATGCTTATTTGAAATCTTGCTCATTGATTTTGTGCCTTGCAAGATGTCATGACACAAAATAGAAAATCGGTCGATCTCATTTGTACTTGCTTATTTCAAGAGTGCTTCGTCAGTCGTTCGATTTTGTATCATGCTACCTTCGGCACAAGGCACAAAATCAATGAGCAAGTTTACAAACAAGCATGCTACTAAATTAGCACGTGTAACTTAACCCTAATATTTACAATATTGTTTTTTTGGAATTTCTGCATGGGAATATGTCCAACAGACATATTCCCATGCAGAAATTCCATCTGCATTTCTTGGATGAATTCGTCCTTGAGTACATATTTCTTCAGCCTTTCTTTAAAAAAATATAATTTGTTTTTTATCATCGTGTGTCGGACTGTGACCAATGATGCATCCTTGTGTATAATATTAAGAAAATGTATGATATTGGGCTTCTTTTTCCCTACTTCCCGATTCAATTTGTTGTGCCAGCCTTCCAAACAGTTAGTGGTGCGATGCTGACTTCCGAATACATTCCAAATTTGTATAAAATCTTCTTTTAACCATTGCTTTGCCATATAGGCTCGAAACTTTATCATGTTCTCGTCTTCTGTTTGCTTCCGTGTGATATATGACCAACCGTTCATAACTTCGGATGGTGGTACTAAAGGGAGTACAGCGCTCAATGCCACTTCCCTGATTTTTGCTGGATTGCTCGATTTCGTGATTTCGAGCTCGCGCCCTTTACGCCAAATTGCCTTGTTAAAATGATAGTAACATCCGCTCACTATTACAGATGGAAAAACTTTAGCGATAGCGCTCATAGCTGGTTTTTCATAATCAGTTTTGTATTTTGTGGGATTCCATCCAGGTACTTGGGATTTTATTAAAGAAAATAAAGCCACGTAGGACGATTGTTGTCTATCACTCATTAGAGCGTACACAAGTGGCACGATGTTTGTACTGTTCACAGTACTTCCAATATCACCATGTATAGTGTATAGTTGATCAAACGATCTTGGACAAATTTTAAAGGTTCCATCGCTGTAATAATCCTCAACTGTCAGTAATAACTCTCTTGCTCTTTGTGAACAGAAGATAATGATTCGTTTATTATCGTAGTAATAATCTGCCATTAAGAAACCTTCATATCCGGGAATTTGCACTTCTTCTATTTTGTCGCATTGGATTTTATCAACTCCTGCTACCTTATTTCTATATCTATACAACGATGATTTGACAGATTTGAAACTTGGCATTTGAGCAATAAGTTGGAGTCCTCTATTTTCGTACGAAGCTACCATAGCATTATAAGTTTGAGGAACTGCTGGGTAATTTTGTGTAGTCAAATCTTGCTTGCATCGGTAGAGGTAATCGTCGATTTGGTTTTTGTCAAAGTTGGGTGTGCATGTGTGAGCAGTTTCTTCTACAATATTTCCGTCCTGAAAATTAAAATTCTTTCCATAGCATCTTATATAAATAACTAGCTGTTGGCCGCGACATCGACCGCGTGGTCCCTACATAAAATGTAAATCCTGTCTTTTTCCTAGTTCTAAGCTACCTCCTCACCAATTTTCAGCCAAATCAGTTCAGCCGTTCTTGAGTTATAAATAGTGTATCTAACACAACTTTCTTTTATATATATATAAGAAGAAGAAGAAGATTATCCTCTAATTATCGTATACTTATCTACTAATAAACGTTGACCCCATACCAATCAACCTAATTAACAAGTAATTAGTACTTTCTAATACCTTCTTTATATCCCAAAACTTTATTGACATGTCATGTATATAGTAAGTAGGTAGTTACAGAAATCTATACTTAAATACTCACTTTTATCCTAATACGCCCTTTACACATTTTCCTTCTCTGACTACACTCCCATATTGAAAGACCAGTATTGTACTGTTTTTTCTTATAAAATTGATGTCCTGCTCGAAGCAGAATGTTTCCAACTCCTCTTTGTATTATCACAAAAGTCGATTCACCCGAACTGGAACATGCACTATTCCCAGACATTATTTATAAGTAGTATTTTAATAACAGTGAGTAACACAACGGGCGGAACTAACGAAGTTTATGGTAGGAAATGTATCGTCAGTTTAAAAAATATGTTTCTACCTACATTTATTTATATTTATAACCTTTTGATATTTTTATTTACTTAATAGATAATATTTTTCTAACCTTTTTTTTTGTAAGCGTGTTGACATTTTGTTAATTTTTTATTTGATATAATCAAATAAAAAAATAACAAAATGTCAACACGCTTACGTAGCATAAGCATAAGAAACAAAAAAGCTGAAACCTATGGTAATTAATTTTTTTTTTCTGAAAAGGAAGGAATCGTAGCAACTGAGAAACAGACTTCCCATTTGTCCCCTCTAGTCAGTTTTCAAAGGGAACACTCGGCACAAATTGTCACCACAGTGACAACTGGGAAGACAATTCCCAGCTGTCACCCCGGAGGACAGGGCTAGAGGGGACTATTGGGAATAATTCCACTTTCCATCCTATGAAAATCGTCTCTAGATCCTAGGCTTTATCACACACTTAATATACAGGCAAAAGTTTATATGTGTGTGTATGTTTGATACTCCTTCACGCTTAAAAAGCTTAACGTATTTCGATGAAATTTGGTATGTACCTAGCCTATACCCAGGATGAACACAATTTTTTTTCTATCCCAGTCTTTGGAAGCGAAACTACAGGGCGCACCCAGTATCCTATATTCTTATCTTGTAGAACAAAAAAAACAAAGACTTTTACGTACTTGTACGAAAATGACAATGCGGAGTAAATAAAAACGCTACAATGAGCAAACAATGTAGTTTTGTAGGTAGTTGAACAAATTTTCCGTTTGTAAAACTCATAAACCTAGTTTATGACGCTGCACTTTAAATTGTCCCATTAAATAAAGATGGCACAGCCTGCTACAGTCTTATATTTTTTATCTAGCTCGTTTTTATGCGATGTGTTAATAAAAGAATTTCGTACAAAAATATTTTCTTGGAACGCGAGTTTATTCAAGTTATGTTTTCATAATCCTTACTAATATTATAAAAGCGAAACTGAGTTCGTTTGTTAGTGGCTAAACCGATTTTGATTAATTTTGGTACAGAAATAGTTGTGACCCTGGAGATGAACATAGGTAAATTTATTTTTTAAACAAGAGTGGGAAATGAGGGAGAAAGAGGGAAGAAAAGGGAAAACATAGCTTTGCTATTATAATCAAATAAGGCGCAAGTGCAAAAACTACTGGTAGCAGGTAAAAGGGGAACTGTGTTAACCCGAATTTAACGCAAACGAAGCCGTGGGCAAAAACTAGTGTAATAATATGATTATCTCAATCGTTAGGCTCAAGTTTCTTTTATGGGAATTGGAATTCTTTTACGTGGATTGGTAGAGGAAGACCAAAGAAACGATGGATGGACGCTGTGAAGGTTAATATGGCAAGAAATTATGTGTCTGATGAGTTATCGAGTAAAAGGGAAGTATGGAAGGAGAAGACATGCTAAACCATCATCATTTTCCTGCTCTTGTCCCATTCTATTTGGGGTCGGAACAACATGTTTTCTTCTTCCATTCTCCCCAATCAAACGTCACGGCACGCGGCATCATTTACTCCATTCTCCTTCATATCATTCGTTACACAATCCATCCATGTTTTCTTTGGATTTCCTCTCGTTCTCCTTCCATCAACCTAAATAATTTGGGATAAGGCAGTAGAATAATGATGAGACTCATGGTTTATTTATATTATCACCTTTCTAGCTTTTTTTCCCTTTTTTTTGGCGTAGTAGTTGAGCGTTTGACTGCTACGCTACGTGTCGCGGAGTCGATTCCCGCACGGAACAAATATTTGTATGACCTACAGGTAGTTGTTCCGGGTCTGGCTGTTCGTGTACGTGGGTTTAAATGTTCTAAACGCACCTACGATACGGGAGACATTCCTAATGAAGGCAAAGTTTTTTTTTAAATCCACTATCCACTAATTTTATAAATGCGAATGTTTGTGAGGATGGATGTATGGATGTTTGTTACTCTATCACGTCAAAACGGCTGAAGGGATCTTGATAAAATTTGGCACAGAGGTACATTATAGTCTGAAATAACACATAGAATTATAGGACACTTTTTTCCGTTTTCACAGGAGCAAAGCCGCGGGGGCCAGCTAGTAAAACATACGTATGTTAAGGTCGTCTTACGCTACAAGTGAACGATGACGCTCCAAGCTAAATACCAGTATAGGACCGTTTTTAAGAACAACCAATTTGGTCAGTTTACACAAGTTCCTTTTCTACTACGTCGTAATACATTATGGAGGCCTTTTTGGTTAATCGCCTTTCACGCACGCCGTTTCCACATGACCGAGCTCCTGTAGCCAACCTTCCTCGACCCTTGTCACTCATATTTACCGGTGCCATCTCCTGTCACGGAGTTTTTTAATCTGTTATTTAAAGTTATGGTGTAAACTGCATTTTATTTTAGACTAGCTTCCGCCCGTGACTTTGTCCGTGTGGCCTATTGACCTTGGGGTAACGCTAAATTTAACCCGCGTGATGATCGAAAAAAAAAAACTTTTTTTCCCTTTTTCTTCCATCTTTCTCCCCCTTTTTTAAATAGCCTGTTTCCGTCTCCAGGGTCCCAACTATCTCTGTACCAAAATTTATCAAAATTGGTTTAGCCATTTAGGCGTGAAGACGTATCGAACAACAAACTCACTTTCGTTTTAATAATATTAGTAAAGATAATAAAACTCTTTTGAGATGTCTCGGACACAAGAAACCGGACACACGTGTGTCCAGTTGGTGAAACTCAAAGTTAGTATCACTTATTATTTCGTCACCTTATGTTATGTTTTCGCCTACTGGACACAAGTTCGCATTTTACCCGAATTCAAGATAAAGTACAGTCAAGCACATTAATGTTTTGTGTCAAACATGTGGCCACTGAACGTCCCACCACTGAGAATGGGTAATTAAGTATGTAATTTTAAAATTATTCACAATTTGTGAATTTAGAAAGAATGTATTTTTGCTAAACTAAATTAACTTAAAAAATACAATATTGAATCTAAAACTGAGTAGGTACTTACCTATATTAAAATCCACGTCACTTTTAAATGGCACAAATACTGCACTTAATGCACACGTGAAACGAAGTAAACTGATAACGAATTATGACCAAAGGGTTACCGGGTTGGGATTTTTGACCTTTTTTTTTTTTCGTATGGAAATCCTCAATGGATGTCCTCCGGCTTTGCGGAGGGGTCTGTCAGACTCCTACTGACTAAAACCACACGGTGTTCCTTCTCGTCACTTCTGGCTGGGGTGCGGGGACACATTTGCATTCTACACAATCACCCCAGCAGTGACGGTTTGCTTGCGGCAAACCCCTTCTCAGGAAAAGGGGAGGAGTGGACTACTCCTCTCCCTGTCATTCTTTACAAGAGGCACGCGGAAACACCACGCGACGCCAACTCAGGTCTATATGCTAGGACAACAGACTTTCTCAAGTCCATTGTTAGCAGGCCATTTTATGGGGGGCGGAAGAGGGCATTGTCGGCCCTCCTCCTGCGCCCAGATCTTCGGGTGCGGGAGGGTACGTTGGAAGTTTTCTCCCTCTCCCTTTCTGCTGCCTCTTTTGCTGCCATAACTTCTTCGGCGAACCAATCAGAGCAAACTATGTCATTGTTAGTCGCCGGCCGCCGGGAATACAGAAAATGTAATAAAACTGGTCACATGTTGAAGATTATAAAACAAGGATAGAGATAGTGACTGTCAGTGTCAAAAATACATTCTTTATAAATTCACAAATTGTAAATAATTTTAAAATTACGTACTTAATTACCCATTCTCAGTAGTGGGACGTTCAGTGGCCGATGATGTTTGATACAAAACATGAATGTGCTTGACCGTACTTTATCTTGAATTCGGGTACAATGCGAACTTGTGTCCAGTTGGCGAAAACATAAAATGATATAATTTAAGTTTCACTAAGAACTTAAATTATATCACTGAATGAAAATCTTGGCGTGTCCAGATGACGAAATAATATGTGATACTAACTTTGAGTTTCACCAACTGGACACACGTGTGTCCGGTTTCTGGTGTCCAGTTGGTGAATAACCCGTCAAGACAAGATCTCGGAACGCGTGGAGGTGAAATTAAAACCATATACTCAAATTAAATCTTGAAGTCTACGTAGACTTCAAGATTTAATTTCAGTCAAAAGATACGGCCGCTTATGTCGCAACTGTGTATGGAACCCTCTGTGACTCCCGTCTGGCTCGCACTTGCTTTTAAATGATGTTTATATCAAAGATAAAAACCAACCACGACATCAGCACTCGTTTTTGTAACAAAGAAAATTTTTAACCTCTAGTCTTAAAGTCATCATTATCATTTTCCTGCTCTTGTCCCATTCTATTTGGGGTCAACACGTTTTCTTCTTCCATTCTCCTCTATCAGACGTGACGGCATCATTTACTCCTTTCTCCTTCATGTCATACCTTACATAATCCATCCATGGCGTTCCTCTCGCTCTCCGTCCTTCAACATTCAGATCCATCACTTTAGTCTCAAAGTAAAAACTTCAAAAACCTCACAACTCTACTAAGTCGAATCTAAACTGGGTCCAAATCCCACAATGTTTAAAAAAAGAAGCGTTACGTTTCGCATTCCAAGCACTTGTTTCCAGCTTGGCACTAACATAGGCTTATTTACAGTTGAAACCGAGTGCATGACGGACACTTTGAAGCTGCATAACAGTTCGCTCAAATGTTTTCGTTTGCAACTGTGTTAAAATTCAAGAGGTTCTGAATAAGTTTCAACGAAGCAGAGCGATATTGTTGGATATTTTTAGGTGGAGTGGAAATGAATGTCGTTTCATTGGCTTGCATACCATTATAATATTGACCTCCTGCCCTTTTTTACGGTATGGGAAATCATCAAAAACTTTCCCCACTCTGAGCGGAACGGTAGGAGTGTTAGATTTTTACTGACTAAAACCCATCCATGTTCCTTGTTTTGCCCTTTATGTTCATTGGCCACAGTATCTCTTTCGTATAACCCGCAACCCCGCAGGCAGGCCTCTCTGCTTTGCTGGCAACTCTTTGAAGCGCGCATGAAACACAAACGCGTCGTCCACAGGGCCTGTCGTCCACCAGCAATCAGTCACTCAGCCACTGCGCCAACCGTGCCGTCAAGTTTATTTGGCCTGTTTTACATAATATGTCATCTTTTTAATGTACCTATTACTAAGAACAGCTGCAGAATTATATAGATATGAACTTCTTTTAGTGTATAAAAGTTCATTCAGTCATCCGGAAAAGAGCGCTTTAGAGAAGTTTTTACTGCGCTCTGAATACTTCAAGCAGCTGTGCGCGCAAAAACATGTTTGTTCAACCTAACCACATTTATTTACCGTAGGAGTGTAGTTCACTTCAAATACTAAGTGATTATGTTCCTGTTGAATTAGATGAGTGACTATCTGGTTCTTTACATCCTTTTTTGCCAAGACTTTCCCTCTTTGTTGGGTTCGACGTCCAGTCTAATCGGATGCAGCTAGGCAGGAGTCAGAAATCCCCGCGGAAACTTCGACTATCTCCCGAGATAGACGGGGTAGTGCCGGGCTCGAACCGACTAAAAACCACTCCTGCATTCCAAGTGCCTCATTGACATGTGGATCAGAGTCTTTAACATCTGACTTTTTTCTTCATTAAGTACTTTAATGGCGAGAGTTATTATATATATTATTATTTATATATTATCATATTGGTTGATTTTTACTGTCTTAAAAAAACGCTTGTGTTATTTCATATAATGTGTTACTTTTACTGTTTTACGCTTGACCACAATCCAGTTAGTAATGGGTATTACGATATCCCTCGGTAAGACTGGTTGTCAGACTTTCAGGATACTGACAACCTATAACGACTGCCAACGATTTACAAATGATAGCTGGGACCAACAGCTTTACGTGCTTTCCGAGGCACGGGAGAAACTTGGTATGCAACCCTTTACACCCATCCACAGACCATCCTAGGCAAGCGCGGCTTAGCTTAAATATCGACCGAGTGGCTGCTGCTATTTAGCTACGAGTCTTTACTTAAAGTACTACTTGTATTAATATATTAACACCCTCTTTTGTTCCATTAGGTTAGACAGAACTGCAGACGGCTACGGCACTGTCCACGTTCAAACATCTATGAAAATAACTGATATCTATCTATGGTAAAGAAACTTAACCTTTGTGGTCACTAAAAATATTTCTAGCACGCTGTAAAGAAAAAATAAATAAACAATAACTTTGAAATTAGAACAAAAAAGTTTTGACAGCTTAAGGGTCCGTCAAAGTATGACAATGGTATTAAGTATGTCAAAGTATCACAAAAACTTTGTTTATTCCTCTCAAACGACGTTTCTTATTCTGAAATTATTGATTAGTGACATTGTAGTTAGACGGCATCCTATTTTAATATTAATTTTATAAACGCAAAAGTTTGTAAGGATGTATGGATGTTTATTACTCTTTCACGCAAAAACTAATAAAAGAATATTAAAATTCTTTTATTAGTTTTTGCGTGAAAGAGTAATAAAAAACTTTACAATAATATAGCTTACATTTCAAAATAACACATAGATTACAATTTTATTCGTAAAGATATATTTTATATTCTATCATCACGCGAATGAAACCACGGGGCGCAGCTAGTTAAATAGTTCAGTGACTCAACTGAAAGAAAATCGTAATCTCACTATTTCAGAAATTGACGTTATTCACCAAAAATAGTGGTTGTCATGCGAAATCGGTCTATCTTTAATCGCGACCAAAACGGTGTGGAATAAAATAAGATGTGATTAAGTATATCACTTTTATCTTACTCTAGTTTGATCCTGTGTTTCATCAGAATCAGCACCATTTATGATTTCTATTTCAATAATTATCTGATTTCTTCGTCTAAAAGTAAAATTCTCCATCTACTAACGGATCAAACCTTACCAACACTGATAAATAATAAATGAGAATTTAAGATGAGCCATTAATCTCACAATCTAACAATAACACGAACTGAATATTTAAATATCAAATCAAGCAAATCCAAATAGAATATTAATTTTCAATTTTATATTACAGAAAACAGAAATCACGTTTTAGGCCGGAAATTAAAAGCCAATAGCCTGAAAAGGCGTACCACGGACAATCGCACTCAGCCGCTAAAAAAATCTTTGGTTTGTGCGTGAAAGGGCATGTATGGAGAAGGGTTCTGTAGAGTATTTTTTTTTATATAAAGTACGACAAACACGTGTATCTTTTGTGCGTCGGCAAAAAGGTATGGTGAATGGACTGATCATTCAGTAAATGTTATTATTTGTAAAATTTGACAGTCATCTGCTAAGCCTTTTCCCAACTATGTTGGGGTCGGCTTCCAGTCTTACCGGATGCAGCTGAATACTAGTAATTTACATGGAGCGACCTCTATAATCCAGTTAATTCTGGACAATACGATATCCCTTGGTAAGACTGGTTGTCAGACTTTCGGAACACTGACTAGCTGTAAAGACTGTCAAAAATCTACAAATGACAGCCGGGACCAACAGCTAAACGTGCTTTCCGAGGCACGGAAGATCCTCGGTATGTAACAGGTGGTCACCCACCCATAGACCAACCTAGGCAAGCGCAGCTTAACCTAAAGATCAACCTGAGCGGCAGCTATTATTTAGCCACGAGCTCCTCATTTGTAGAACTTTGACAATCGTTGGCATATAATTAGACTGTTTTCGCTGTAGCATCGTGCAAGTGACATTAAATGACAAGACATTTTAGTGATCTATTAATACGGTAGATAGTCATATTTTTTGTAGAAAAAAAAAATCCTACTATGTAATATTATAAATGCGAATGTTTGTGAGGATGGATGAATGTATGGATGTGTGGATATTTGTTACTCTTTCACGTTAAAACGGCTCAACGTATCTTGATGAAATTTGGCACTGAGGATTATAACATATAGGATACTTTTTTTTCGAAATCACGTGGGCGAAGTCGCGGGCGGAAGCTAGTTTAACAAAATTTAGAACACAAAAGATTCACAACGGGTCGTGCGGTGCGATATCGTAGTATCCAGTAAAAGGTTTATGGAGCCTGGCATCGGGAGACAAACAAAGGTTTTTGATATAAGAAATTGCGTTATGCAATTTAAATGGCAGCTGTGACCGACTGGCGTCTTAGGACTAGAAAGAGAATTGTTGGTTATACGTAATTTTTTCCATGGCTGGTATACTGAAACAAGCTGTGCTGACGCAAAGGTGAAAGGTCGTGAAAGTAAACTTGGGAATTACCAAATATATTACCGGTAAACATTGCCGGTACAAGAAATCATTAAATAACTGCCACCGCTCTGGTCGTACCAGGGGGCAATGTCAGACTTGTACTGACTAAAACTCACCCATGTTCCTTCTTTTGCTTTTTGTGTCCCGAGGCCGCGGTATTTCTTTCGAACAACCCGCAACCCCGGCAGGCCGGTATACAGCCTCTCTTCAGGATATGTTTACCTGCCTATCCTGCTGAACCTCCTGTCTGCACATTTTAGAATTTAATTATGCCAACTATTTTCGTTCCTATAATTTGAGTCTATCGAAATTCGAATTTTGAATACGAATACTGCTGGAAAATCATTGATTTTGTATAACCTCAACATGAACGATGTAAATACGATTTTGTAATGATATTATAATTTAAAAGAGTGTTCGTGAGTTTTTTGTCCATTCTTCTCCATAGAGATCAATGCTTTGGAATGGGCAACTTCAGAGCTTCCATAATTTATTATGTCTTGTGACCGGGACATAAAAAACCAACAACAAACACAATTTATTATCATATTGTTTACTGACATTCAAAAGTGCACTTTGAGTTTGAGTTTTTAGTTCGAAATAAAATTCTATTTCTACAAAAGAAGTCTTCTTACTACTATACGGTATTAAGGAACCCAAAAAATCTGATGTTAGCAGGGGACATCACAGGAAATGAAATGGTCTGGTCGACCGAGGCAGACATGTTAGAATCAATATGGCTGAAGGCGTATGAATTATTCTGAAAATACGGTATGTTTTCTCTTTTTATGTACTCTTGTTCGACTGGCTTTTGACTAGGTACGGTATGTGTTTTTGACATAGACGGATGAAGGTAATTTTTTGTCGATTTTTTCTACTCAAAATCTTCCAAACACGTCATTCAAAAGGCTACTGCTCGGTAGGTATATTTTTGTTGTATCTCAACAAAGTATTGGAATATAAATTCTGTGTTGGAATTCTAATCTGCCAAGGAAATTGCTCTGCGCCCATACTTTGTTAACCCTGGAGCCAAGAGCATCGGAAAATTATGTATTGTATTCTCTATCATTAGTAACTCCTTTTTCATTTTATTTTAATAGTGGACTAGTTGTAGATACATATATTTTAAAATCTACTAGATTTTGAGGTTATAATCGAACCATAACAACGAATATTAGGTACGATTTTTCATAACACTGACTGATTTTTAAGAAACTAATAAATGTTATCACCATACTTTTAGCTATTTTTAACCTAGACAATTTTATTAGAAGGCACCTATGCATTTTTTTCTAACATCTAAGTGGATGTAAGTGCAACAATAAAATGCATAGAAACTGATCATATCTATAAGTATATTTAACATAGGTAGGTACCTGTATCCTTAATATTATTCGTAGATGGCGGATATTATTAGTTGCGTAAAATACCTACTATTAAAAGTTCAATTTGGCATACAGCTAGTCGGTGTTACAGAAGCAATTTGTAACTTACCTAATAAAAAACAATTAATTATCTATATTACATAGTACATTTTTGAACATTGTCCATTTACAACTTGTCATTAACAAATGTCTCGTAGTGTTAGTGAAAATGGTTTAAAACTCATCTTAAGATGTCGAAAACCAAACTAACAAAAGCACAATGACTTCCATAATTTAAAACCAAAACATTCGAAAACCAACCTTCTCGAATAATATACTCGTAAAATTCAATAACTCAATTATACACTAATAAATCACGACCATTGACCCTTCTACCACACACGTTCGACCTTTGCAATATTCAGCACAAACAAAAACCGGGTTCATTCGATAATATTTGTGCAAGAAATCGTTCACATCAATGACTGGTTCAAAGGTGGCTATTGTACGAGAGAACGATCGACAGCAGTTTCATTACAACCCGCAGTCTAGCCCTTGTATAATTAATCAGAGAATAGTGTTGGTAGGTACACGGTCGGTCGAATAGAAGTTCGATGAGATTATTTTGTTGATGACATCAAACAAACTTGCGACTGACTACCTGCTGACAGTGCGCGGCAGCGAGAAATACTTACAACTCTCTGTTGCTTTTTTTGCGGATGGGAAATTATTAAATAACTGACCCCGCTCTGGTTTTTTTCTACTGACTAAAACCCACCCATGTTCCTTCTTTTGCCCTTAATGTTTGGGGGCCGCGGTATCACTTTCGAACAACTATCAACCCCGGAACCCTTTCTTGTTTGGTCCTTTTTCCTTTTCATTCCTATTGGTCGAAAAAGAATGAACAAACATACTCTACTCGTATGTAATCATTAGCAGACCCTGAGATTAGTTTTAGACAAAATATAAATAGAGTAAAAAGATCGGATATTTTCTTTGTTTCTTTATTATAGTTTTACAACTAGGTATAAGTTTCTAAATATAGAAACTTATACCTAGTTGACCTACTCTTTGGAGCATCATATAATAATACGATGCTCCTAAGAGTAGGTCCCATTGTACATGGGTCCCCGCCATCCTTCTTTCTCTTATATAAGTTTTGTACCCTATCACAATGTTGTCGTATTTTACCCAAAGGTTGACTGGTAGAGAATGCCTTATGGCATTAAGTCCGCCTATGTACCAGTGTACATGAAGTTTAAATAAATAAAAACGATACAGGCGTAATGTTATGTTTTAAAAAACCTTGTCCCTTATCGATATCCCAACCCACCTTCCCGACCTAGTCCCATCCCTACTGCGGTCGTGTGAGTGGTTTCGGCACGTGTTAACTATGAACAAAAGATTGGGATAACCCCATTTATCTCGAACGAGGTTTGTGCCGTGAGCTCCTACAAATTAAACACACATCAAAACCTTGTTATGGCATGGAGGGTTAAATTAGATTTTCGTCACTATCTCCTCAAAGATCTTGAGTCAGGAGTCATCTTTTATGTCTTGAGCCTAGTGTTTTACGAGCCTGTATTTTAAGTCTTCGGTAACGTCCTAGGGTATAAGCCTAATGCTTTGACTGTACTTAGGCGAAGCTCTTAATTAGTACAAAGTGATACACGGTTCTTACATCTCCCTGAGCTAGACGACAATGTATATTTACCTAAAATATTCGTACATTTACAGTTCATAGTATGTACCTGATGTTGGATCTAGGTAAATTTAATTAGCAACTTGACACGAAACTGAGCTGCTTTGTTTTAGGTGCCCCATTTGTTATTTCTGAGAACATAATTAAATCAATTATTTATTACTAGCTTTTGGCCGCGGCTCCGCTCGCGTTCAATTCGGGGTTTAGTTCCCTTTTCCTGATTTGCAGGTATCTGCTGCGCCTTATTTATTGTAATAGCAAAACTAAGTTTTCTCTTTTCTTCCCTCTTTCTTCCTCATTTCTCATTAAAAAATAGCCTTCGTCCGTCTTCATCATCTCAAGTATCTCTGTACCAAAAATCATCAAAATCGGTTTGGCGCTTTAGGCGTGAAGACGTAACAAACAAAGAAACAAACTCACTTTTGCTTTTATAATATTAGTAAAGATACTTTAACGTATTGACCTTCTATTTTTAACTTCAGAGAAAGACGCGTTTTTATTCGTCATTATCATATCAATAAGTTTCAAGAAATACCTAAACAAATTACTACAACATATCAAAATTGAAAAATCTAATAAATTACCTATGATAAGGCTTTTTTTGTTAATTAGCCTAATTTTACCTACTCCTGGCTAGAAGTTTCACATTCAGCCGCGCCCTTAGTTGCGTGCTTAGCCATCATAAGATCTTTCTTAGGAATCCGTACCTCAAAACGCGTGTAGATATCGAGTTGAAATTAAAAACGTATACTTAAGTCTAACGTCTCTTATAGCTGTGAAAAAGTCAACCCTCAAGTCTACGCAGTCAAAAGATATGGCCGTTTATGTTGTCTTCGGTACGCGAGGCCGATTGGCCCTTGGCCAGTTGGTTTTACGTTTTACTCAGTATCATTATACAGTATAGATTTTAAATAAGGTTTAATGATATTCTGATGTTGAAACTTCAATAAAGATTTTCTACTGTATTTTGGACGCGTTCGCAAAGATGAACATAAATCCAAGCCAGACCTAGTTCAGTGCCTAGTTTTAAGTCTAATGCTATCCATGTAGTTGCGGGTTGTTCGAAGGAGATACCGCGGCCCCGGAACGTAAAGGTCAACAGAAGGAACATGGGTGGGTTATAGTCAGTAAAAGTCTGACACGCCCCCCCACTCCGCCCAGAGCGGGGAAAGTTATTTGATAATTTCCCACCCCCAAAAAAAAGGTATCCATGTATCCATCATCACTAACTTTCGTATTTAAAATTCCAACAAGAAATAGGTACCATTAAAGCACTAAAAATTTAAACGTTATTGCAAAAAACTCCATATTGTATTTCACTCCGATAAGTACTAGCAAAGTTCAAAGACTTCTTACACACAAATAGACGAGATCGATGAACTAGAAAAATATAAATGTGGGTAGTTTATTTATCTTAGGGGCCCAGAGTGAGGGTATTTCGGGACTATTAATAGCTCAGTATCACCAGGTGACACCTGGTCCAGATGTTTGTTGTATACATAAGTACATCTTGTCGTTTTAGAAGATTGAGAAGAAGACAGCTGCATCCTTAGGATTTTTGCAATTCAGCAGATTTTTACATCGTCAAGAGGTTTTAAAAAAACAATATTCCTTTTACAATACCACTACCTGATTATATTCGTTGTGGAAATATAAAAAAAAAAAAAAAAATGTTTTTTGGCAGGGGCCACTGCCAAAAAACATTAATTTAACCCAAAAAAGATTAAATATTAAATCACACCGAATGAGTAAAGATTTTTATTCAGATTTTTTACCGATTTAGGTAAGTAGCAAGTATATAACTAGTTTAATCCAGTTGATATAGAACATTTTACTGTTTTTCATTTTATTTGCGATCAGCGCCATCTTTCAAATGGATGAGTAACTTTCACAGCCTTTGGAAAGTCAGAGACGCGTGATGACGTTGGTCGTTACTTCAAGCGTATCCATGCTGTTCAGTAACGTTGTTCTCTTGTAAGTTCGTCAGGTGCTTACTAGATGGCGCTGCTAGAAGTTTTGTTTAAGAAAACTTGGGAGTCATGAAAAACGAAATATTTTGATAAATTTAAAATATTACAGAATGTCTAAAATTTGCCTTTAAATATTAATGATGCAATACTAACTATTATTTTATTTTTGTTTCAGATTGCCATCGACCAACGAACGAATAATTCCTCCAAAATTAGTCAGATCAAGTTCCTAGTAGTTTAGTGTAGTATAAAATGTACAATTCCAATGAATTCCTGCATAGCGCTGGCGTCAGCCGGCACATGCAAGCGACTGGGGAGACACCATCGCAAAAGACTAGCATGAAACGTCGGTCATGCGAAGTTCCCTTAGGCGATATTTCCTCAAACAATTTTAAAGTCTCTCTTGGTGATCTTAGTTCAAGTGAGGGTCCAAGTTACGACTGTCGGTCTCTACATTCGATAAAATCCGAAGATACCCGATCAGTCCGAAGCTATCGGCCCATAGATAGTCGTAGTTACAAAAATTTTCGATCGTCATTGGCTGATATTTCGGGGTACTCATTGTCTAGGCCTCCTAGCTATGACCAGCTGTCACGAAGGTCTTTGGTCGAAGGGCCTGATGGGCAAGGCATTACGTCGAGTATCGAAGGAGTGCTGTGGTCGGATGAAGAGGAAACGGAGTATTTCTACCATGAAAATATTACCTCGGCGTGGAATGAAGGTGAGTGGCATTGCTTGAAACCCATAAATAAAGGATTAATTAAAACTTTTTTTAACCTCCCTACTGGAAGCATGAACGCATTCGCTCATAATGGCACAGATTCGGTTTAAATTCTTTATTTCTCAAAGATCACAATTCTCTTACACGGAGACAGAACAGAAGCCCTACCATGATCTAATTAAAAACGATTCAAAAGTAAGACATTTCAGTTTAGGTTCCTAAACTGCATTGTTTAAATTCATACCATGACATGCAATTTTCATATCGGCAACTGAATCGCTTGAAGTGAATGAAAGACCGATGTTTCGGGCTGATCCACTTTTGAAACGCTTTTGGTGAAAAAGAGATAACGCTATTAATATCTAATAGGTGCGTTTCGGTCACACTTTAGTGTCAGACATGTTCAGAAACATGTATTTTTGTTTAAAATACAGTTTTTTATTATTTTATTTTATTAAATTTAAGTAAAAAAGGTAATTAACAGGTGTATTTAAATAAATTTACAGTAATTCTGTAACTATTGTAAAAATAATTCTTAGCTTGTATTTATTTGGCTTTTTGTTATTTATTGTACGATTTTTTTTCGACCGCCATTTTGTTGTGTTTCGAACGCATGAGTATGTGAAGTTGTCATTGTCGCTGTCAGTTTTGTGGTGGGAAACTTAAAAAGAAAATCAAGATATTAAAGGAAAGTAGTACCAATATTATTTTTATTAACTTTTAGTTTGATATTTTATTACCAATACACGTGTTATTGGCAAAATTGTGGTATCTCTTGTCCACGAAAGCCATTAATGAAGAGTTGAAGTTGAAGATATTAAAGTTAAAAAGCTTAATTTTTTAACAAGGAATGTCGTAAGTAATAAACATTGTATAATTTATCTAGGTGTTGAAACTAGATAATTCCTTTCATAAACCTAGTAAGTGAATTATGATCTGTCTGTGTGTGAATAAATGTGTGTATCAGGCTCCGAGAAGCCACTTGAGTTTTGGTGACAAGAATTAGGAATTTCAAGTGCTGTTCTTTTTTGTGGCATTCTAGTCGAAGGAGAGTAACTTTAATCCAGCTCGAGGCCCTGTGGGAAATTTTAAATAAAAATAGGGCTCTCGCAACTGGCTACAATAAGTCGTGTCAGGCCAGAGAATACTCAAAAAGAATGTGGCAGATCGCGGCCGAAACATTGAACTCCCAGGGTGAAGGTGCAGAAAAGGATTGGAAGGGCTGGTGCAAGGTAACTAAATTTCATATTATGTATTACACAAGTGGAGCTCTGTCTGCGTGTCTGTTGCATTAACGCCGAAACGGCTGGACAGATTGTTGACTTATATTAGAGATTATTGTCCTGTGAGGGCAACATCCAGTTGATAATACATTTACTAAATTATGTACCTTATCTTTTCAGTACTGGAATGATTACAAATGCAAGATCAAAAGTAAAGTCGCCAGTGCACGTGCCTCCCTACACAGGACTGGAGGTGGGCCTTCTAGTGAAGGAAGACTGTCCGATCTCGAAAACAAATATTTACAGATTTTGGGTGAGGATTTTGGGTCGGGTCTTCGTGGAATTAGAGTGGAACCATTCTATAATGTAAGTATGTGTGAAAAACTAAGAAAAAAAATATTTTAAAATTCAAGTCATTTATTCAAATTAGGCTGATAATCAGCAGTTTTCGAACGTCAAATTTACAAAAGTAGTCCCCATAAACATCCGTCCTGAATAGAATACTGCATATCTGGCCTGTAAGTACACACAATACAGTACCTACCCGATAGACATTGTTTTACATCTTTCAATCGTTAACAGCAAACAGGAGATCGGACTGAGGCAGAGACTACTCCACAATTATCTGCTCAAAGTGAGGAGTCAGAGAGCATACTCGCTCATCATTCGGAGGTAGATAATCTTATAGTGGTTCCTGCTGAGCCGATAGTGACAGCGCCTGCACCGCTCAGGCCCGAACTAGCGACGACCCCGCCCCCGCCACCATCGGCACCACGTGCCTTATCTACTCCGCGCCGTACCCCGCGACGGCGGCAGCGGCAGCGCCGTGTTTTACCTTTGTCTGCAGATACAGCAAGGCGCCAATTGATTACTATATCTGAGGAGAGAGTTGAACTAGAGCGACAAAGAAACCGAATTTTAGAAAATTTAACTCTCGAACTTAGAGAAATAAAAACTATATTACTAACGAGGTAAAGATATAAGTTTTTCTTTTATAATACAGTGAAACACCACTGCGTAATAGAATACTAATCTATTAACCTGCTAACTGTTGATAACATTCCCAAAAATGCTAAGCACAAACCTTAGTGTAGACACTTTAATTGATATTTAAATAAATAACTAAAACTTATAATAGTAATATGTATTCAAAATGAAACAATTAAATACATTATAATTATTTATTTTCAGGCTTCCCGCGCCGCCCACAGCCTATGAACAAGCCTAGCTCTTGTGGACATGCCTTGCTGTAATGTATGTTGGTTCCCATCAGCAACAGCAACATAGTTGTTTTGCATTTGCGCTTCTTGCTGAACCTCTGCATCTGTCAGTTCTGGCACTGGAAGTTGAGCCTGATTGCAAATGTTGTGTAAAATTACACAGGCATTTACAATAGAAGCCGCTATTTCTGGCTTATAATGCAAAACTCGATGCACTAACAGACAGCGAAAACGTGCTTTAAGAAGCCCAATTGTCCTCTCTATAATGTTCCTGGCCCTTATGTGCATTTCTGTATAATGCCTCTCAGGTGTGTCTGGTGCAGCATCTAATATTGGTGTCATCATATTTGGTCTTAGTGGATAACCAGAGTCACCTGTAAAGAAAATTTTTACTTGTTAATAAAGTTAACAATTATAAAAATTTAAGTAAACAAATTAAATATTAGAATAAATATAGTTATTTTCAAAAATATAGACCGTGCACAATTTTTGTTAGTACATTTAAATTAATAACTAGCTTTTGCCTGCCGCTTTGCCCGCGTAAAATTCGGGATAAGACAGTTCCTCTTTCCTGATTTGCAGGTACCTACCACCTGTAGTTTTTGCCCTAGCGCCTTATTTATTGTAATAGCAATGCTAGGTTTTCCCTTTTCTTCCCTATTTCTCCCTCATTTTTAACACTTTAAAAAAAATAGCCTATGTACGTCTCCAGAGTCCCAACTATCTCTGTACCAAAATTCATCAAAATCGGTTTATCCATTGAGGCATGAAGAGGTAACAAACAAATAAACTCACTTTTGCTTTTACTTTTTTACTAGCTTTTGTCCGCGGCTTCGCTCGCGTTAAATTCGGGGTAACAAAGTTCCCCTTGCGCCTTATTGATTACTAACAGCAACGCTAACTTTTCCCTTTTTTCCCTCTTTCTCCCTCACATCCCACTTTTTTAAATAAAAAATAGCCTATGTCCGTTTCCTGGTTTCCAACTATCTCTGTACCAAAATTCATCAGAATCGGTTTAGCCATTAAAGCGTGAAGAAGTAACAAACAAACTCACTGTCGCTTTTATGATATTATATAGTAAGGATAGTGAGGATTAGTAAGGATTATACATTACAATACAAGCGAATACAGGCTGCAATACAATAGAAATATCTTCTATCAATCCACACTATATTGGTTTGATGTAGACTGTAAACATGATCTTCTAATATTATTCCTATAATGTAAGTAATTTCTTACCAAGAAGCCAAGTTGGCTCATCAAGTGCCTCTAAATGAGCCTTTATTGGATGTTGATTCCAGATAAAAGAATCATGCGAAGCACCACCATAGCTGGCATCAACACTTGTGATGAACATATTAGCATCACATATCTAAAAAAAAGTAAAAGTTCAAAATTAATTTATGTACCTGAGTTTAAACTTGAACTTCACCTGAATAGTGAAGTAGTTAATTGATACAATATTTAATTAATGTGAATAATTATGGAACTTTTGTACCTAATTGATCTCTGTGGCTTTTTACAAATAATAAGTAATTACAGCCAAATATTGTAAGTGCCTGTTTGTATTTCAAAACACCAAATTTCGTAAATTTGAGCTGTAAGGTATATTTACATGATATGAAAAACCATTTGACTTGGTATTTTTGCAATTATTTTTTGCCCAGGTAAGTTACTTCTTTCTATTTCAGGTTAGTTAGCAATTCAAGGGAAGGCCTTGTGCCCCTGCGTTGGGGATGTCAAGTGGTAGTCTAATAAATTATTATTGGCATGTTCATTTTGTTTTACTTACTCTCGCCTTACTGTATTCCTTTCCCCTGATGTCCTTGGAAAAACAATGTGTTTATTTCTCATTTGAGGAGAATTTAACGCAATGGTTATTTGTGACAATACGGACGAAACAGTTTGTTGTGCCATGGAATGACAACCTATATCTCCAATTGGTCTTTGATAAGACCCCGTGGCATAAAAAGACAATGCAGTCAAAACCTTGAACAAATAATACAATCAACAATATACCTATTATGCTTAATAAAAATTGTAGTTGAAAAAATTAGATACAGTCAGTCTCAGATTTTGTTCTTCAAAACAGAGTTAGCTTACGTCCCAAACTATTAGGTAAACTCATTTTATAGGTACACTAGCTTTCGCCCGCGGCTTCGCCCGCGTTAAATTTGGGGTACCATATTTCCTATTGCGCCTTATTGATTTGTAATAGCAACGCTAAGTTTTCCTTTCTCTTCCCTCTTTCTCCCTCACATCCCACTTTTTTCAAAAAAATATTAGCCTATGTCCGTCTCCTGGTTCCCTACTATCTCTGTACCAAAATCATCCAAATCGGTTCAGCCATTAAAGCGTGAAGAGGTAACAAACAAACAAACACACAAACAAACTCACTTTCGCTTTTATAATATTATTAAGTAAGGATTTATTTATTAAAATAATGAATTTACTACATAAACATCAGCTAATATCTGTCCTGCCTAGGGTCATGGATAAAAAAAAATATGACTAAAATATCGAAGTAAGAGGCCGCAGCCCTTGGCCCACACAGCTGAAGGAAGTCAGTAAGACTGCCATGCCCCAGAAGTCATTGGATTGATTTCCCACACTCCAAAAAAAAAGCTAGCACCCATCACATGCAATCGTTTTCCATCCACCTTCTTTACAGCCCAGCATTCTGACCCATACAGTACAACAGGTCTAATCACGGACTTATATAATTTCTTCTTTAACTTGAGGGGCATCTGTGGGTCACAAGTTGTTCCAGTGACCTGTCGCCATTTCATCCATCCTGCGTTGATCCGGTGCGTTACGTCCCGGTCTACTTCGTCATCCCCTTGGACAAGCGACCCGAGGTACCGGAAGTTGGAGCAGATCGGTATAGGCTTTCCGGCAAGGGTTATGGGCACAGGACTGGAGAGACCGCCGAAATCGCAGGTCAAGTATTCTGTTTTAGTTCTGCTTAATACTAGGCCAACGTTCTCCAGTCTGTACCACCACACTTCCAATCTGCTCTGGATCTCTTGGCTGCTCTCGGCAACCAACACAATGTCATCCGCAAACAGCATACACCAGGATAACAATTCCTGGATGTCCGACGTGAGAGCGTCCATTATCACCAGGAAAAGGTAAGGGCTAAGAGTGGGCCCTTGGAATAATATCTAGGAACTGACATTTATTTCATTTAAGCTAACTTTAGTACATAAACAGTTATGTTAGGTTATTTACCTTGTTTTCGAGGGATAAATCCGTTGACTTCACAGTATTTTTAAACATTGGGCTCAACTCAGCGCACAAATTGAGCACTAATTCTTTAGATAGCCTGTAGCGTCTTATAAATTCGTCATCCTCATAATGGTTGAAGGGGTCCGACTGGCCGCGTAACTGGAGCCTCTTACGTTTTCTGGTATTGTGTGAGGCAGAATCTTCCTCAAAAAACTCAAATAATAGTAGTTCATCAGACATCTGATAGAGAAAAAGAAATGCGGTTACAAATGCATGTAAAATAGGTATTTAAGACTTAAAAGCATAGATTAAAGTACACTTACATTAGTTTTTGTTAATATCCACTAAAAATAGCACTAAAAAACTTTGTTTTCTTTAATAATTTTTTAAAACGTTTCGGTTTAAGGTATAGAAATAATAACTTCAACTTTTCATTAATGGCTTTTGTCGACAAGAGATAAGTACCACAATTTTGCCAATATCACGTGTAAACTGGAAATAAACTATAAAATGCTGGAGAATATTTAGCAATTAATAACAGTAATTTAAGAAATAAAGCAACAATAAAATTATTTCTTGGCAGATTTAGATTATCAATTCATGACAGAATGTCAGAAACAGAATAGAGATATAAAGTCAAAAAAAAAATAAGACCGATCCAAAAAGTTCCTACTAAATTTTATTAATTTATTATTCAGAGACTTTGGAGGCGTCAGTAAATATAGTAATCCAATTATTATAATCAGACGAAACTTTTTGTGCAGAAATCTTATTTGGTTCCAAGGTATTTTTGTTAATTTCAAAGTCCAAGATGACAACAGGTTGGAAAACCAACGCATTATAAGGTACTGTATATTAATATAAAATAGGGTTATGAAAAAGTGGGCTTGAAAGACGAGAGAATTGAAGGTAGGCACGAAGAAGACAAGGAAGTTCCATATTAGAACGTCGACAAGAGTCAAAGATGGAAAGTAATTGGTCGCGCTTACCAAGTTGCACCAGTTTAAAAATAAATCTATTTGCAAAAAAATGGCTACGAATCGAAAGGGGTGGTTCAACACACTCAACTTGCAAAGTATTAATAGGAGACGACTTCATCGCCCCAAGAATAATACGTAAACATTTTGATTGAATTTTATCAAGTTTTTGAAAGCCAGATTTATTAGAAGGATCTAATAAAAACATACCATAATCAAAGTGACTACGAACTATAGCATTGTAAATCAGTGTTTGTATATATAATATACACAAACACTGATTTACAATGCTATTATTATAATTCGGGCACCCAGCAAACTCCAGAAAGAGGGCGAATAACATTAATGCTTCTTTTATTTCGCATTTTTGAGCATCGTACTCTGTATGTACAATTCCTGTTAATTTAGAATCTAACCAAATTCCTAAGACTTTAACATTGTTCACCTGAAAAAGTCTAGAAATAGGAACTTTTCTTCGATCGCTTATTTTGACAGTTTAAGCGTTTCAGTTGAACTTCATTTAGGACGTCATGGTACCAAATTGAATGAATGAAACCAAAACTTGTGACTCAGTTTAGCAAAATCGCTATCGTCTTTACATAATCGTTAAACAGATGTCATAGTACGAATTTGACAAACAGTTCAGTTTAGGTCGTAAAATGGATCGCGATAAGAGCTCGTGGTAGCACTGCTGAACTGCAGATTCAGTTGTTTCTTTTAAAAATTGAATTGTTGCATCAAAGGCGAATGTTTGTTTTGGATGGTGTACCATCAAATGACTGCTGCGGCTCTGGGTGGAAAGGGGGGGAAATGTCAGACTTGTACCAAATAAAACCCATCCATGCATCCTTCTGTTGCCCTTTGTGTTACGGGGGCCCGGTGTCTCTATCGAACTACCCGCAACCTCGGCAGGATTTTCGAACGCTGGAGTGAGGATATTTCAATCTCTGTAGGTTTGAGAATCGATCGGTAATCCTTTTTTTATTCTAACTAGCGAACGGCGATGCTCAACTAGTATTAGTATAGATTTTGTAACACATACTTTAGAATGGTCATGCGGTTAGAAACATAAGAATATTATACTGCAAGAACAAAATCTAGTTAGGAACCACAGAATAAAAGCAGCTATCTTTCTTTTCTTCGTTTTAATCTCAACTGCCTGACTGATAAAATAAATACATTTTTTGAAATCCCTAGGTCCTAATATGATACGTTTTCAAATTTCTAGAACCATTTCTCACACCACATTCTTTCGTCCGCTTGTATATTCTATCAATAGAACGACAATTTAAACATTTAAATCAAGAATCGAATAACACACAACGCAAATTAGTACACAGTCAGATCTATAAGGAAGTCCCAAAAATAACCACAACCAAGATTCCCGATCGTACCTGCAAGTTCCCTGACCTTTCGAGATCGGTGATCAATGTCCTACATTACCATAATTACGGGCCAGTAATGCATCGATGTTATAGCATTGTATATAATATTGTAGCAATGTTAGTAAACTTTGTTGAAATGATTCTTGAGGCTGATTTGAAATATGGTACTGAGAAATCTGTAGAAGCAACAGTGATTATGCATAGCATCTCAGGGGAATATAAAGAAACTATAGTGATACCGATGACCGAAATGAGATAATATGGGTATGACTGTGATAAGGGAAGGCGGATTCTTAAAAAAAAAAACTGGACGTGTTTAATTCCGTAACTCTAGCTGATGCTCATACGATGGAAATTATTTTTAAAACTGTGTAAAGGTACAGTACTGTAGGAAACACACTAGAATCCTTACTAATATTATAAAAGCGAAAGTGAGTTTGTTTATTTGTTTGTTTGTTTATTACCTCTTCACGCTCTAATGGCTAAACAGATTTTGATGAATTTTGGTACAGAAAAAAAAATGTGGGATGTGAGGGAGAAAGAGGGAAGAAAAGGGAAAACTTAGCGTTGCTATTACAAATCAATGAAGCGCAAGGGGAACTGTGTTACCCCGAATTTAACGCGAGCGAAGCCGCGGGCGAAAGCTAGTACTACAATAAAAGCGCATATCATACTTCCAGATTATATTTGATATTGTATTTTAAAGATACATTTCACACTTTCTATTCCATTTTTTAGTCTCTGTGTTTTCTAGTTCTTTTTTTTTTAAACGACCTGAATATTGGAACGTCATGGCTAACTAGCCAGCATTGGTTGAGGTATAAAACCTCTTACAGTACACACGATACGGTATAAAAATACAAATATTTGTTCCGTACGATGATCGCTCAGCAACTGCGCCAACCGTGTCTCGTGGAATTAGATTTTGCTTCTGAAAAAATGTCTCCTAGCAATGATTTTTGTATAGAGTTACTTCGTTTGATGTATGGTATACATGGTTGACGATTTCGTGAAGGATTGGCCTACACACTGTATGTCTGTTAAAACCTGCATCTTTTCCACTAAGTAACGGATGCAGGCACTATAATTTAAAAGAAAGCTTCATCCTTTTTCCTTTGAAAATCATAAACGTAACGAGTAACGCTAGTTTTTATATTCGTCTCCTGATGATACTTTTTGTTTGACTTCCGACCATAATCATACTGACCACATTATTCGTGAGTACAGTATTTTGAAAGTGAGAGAGATTGCACTTGTATTGGAATATTTTGAGGAGCTCGTTTTTTATTTTTATCGTCCAATCTGGCAGGAGCAACTCCAAATCGTCACGCCAGCAATTTTAGAGCTTCGGTGACGACGACCATTTTGTGACAATTCTGGTCTATCTCTCCTGACCCATCTTAGAAATGTTCCCCGCCCAGTCCGCAGCACGCCATTCTTTTGAATTCTCGGCAACTCTCACCTAAACTGGTCCTGGGATGGTTCGAAAGATATACAAAACAAAGAATATTCATTTTGTATTACCAATGTAATACCTGTTGCCCGCGGCTTCACCCGCGTGGATGTCGAAGTTTATCCGTACGGAACCTAGTATTGGGTTTAAAACTAGCCAATGTCTTAATTCAGGAGTGAGAATTTTCGCCTTTAATATAAGCAGGATCTACAAGTCTGAAAGTTCATTTACACGACATACTCTCATTGTTTGATTTTATAACTTTGGTATAAAACACAGAAAAACAAGGCCTGTTAGGATCGCTAATCTACCAATAACACGTATTATCCATATCAAAACTTAAAAATAAAATAACGAGGATGACGATAATATGGGTTCCCACCAAAACACGTCTCCAAACCGACTCCTGCGCATCGGGCGATCATTTTGCGATTCTGCATGGTGTTTTAACCAAATTATACCGGCTTCGACCACGTTTCGGCTCTCCCGAATAAAGCACGAGTTTCTTTCGGCATGTTTAAGTGGTCCCGATTATAAAACCTGTTTTGTTTATTTATATTCAAGTTTGTGGGTAGATAGAATTTAGTGGTTTAATCCATGGTCACAAGGACTAAATTGCAATAAGAAATATTGATGAGATGAGAGATGTTTCTTTTAGTCCAAAATCTATGTAAACTTTTCACACAATGGTTCGAACAGTGGTCGTGAGTATATTAGAGGAAATTTGAAAGTGGCACCCATTACGGAAATAAATGTAAGGACGAAGGTATTGGGAGAGAAATGATACCACAGGCTGCTCGAATAATACTGTCTATATTTTATAATAACACGTCATGATTATATAGGATTGACATTACTCACACATACACACTACACCTCCCAAGGTGGTGTAAAAATAAAATAAAATTACAATTTTGTTTTATTTTATCATACCTAGATAATTAAAAGACTTAAAATACAATACATCTTAATTTAATACAAAATTGATGCATAGATACTTTTAATGTAAACAATTTGCATATTAAAACCAAAATTAGAATATAATAATTATTGATTGTACAATTTAGTCCTATTTTTGTGAATGATATCTACTTTTCCATTCTTTAATATTTTAACATTTGGGGACTCATCAGAAATAACTCTGTATGGTCCATTATAAACAACATTTAATTTATTACTCATATTATTTTTAACTAAAACTAAATCATTAGGATGGTAAGTTGTAGGATTTACATTTTTATCATAACGTTCTTTTTGTTCTAATTTACTTTTGAGTAAGTTGTCTCGTGCCTCTTTTAATGACTTCTGTAGTCTAAATTTTAACTCAAATGGATAATAATCATAATTATATAGTGGATCAATATTCATATTTGTTAAATTACTAGGTAAACAGCACTTTTTACCATAAACTAACTCGTAAGGAGTATATTTAGTAGATGAATGAACCGAGGTATTATAGCAAAAAGACCAAAATGGGAGCCATGTACTCCATGTCTCAGGATGAATATCTGTTTGAATACGGAGATATGAATTTAAATGTTTATGTGTGTTTTCCAACGCACCTATACTCTGATGATGATAAGCAGTAGAGCTTAGCTGTTTTATATTTAAAAGATTACATACCTCCTTGAATGTCGATGAGAGAAACTCTGTCCCTCGATCCGTCGCTATCACCTTCGGTACTCCATACCTTAATATAAAATTATCAACTAATGTCTTCGCAACTTCTTCCGTTTTCTTAGTAACTAAAGGATATGCCTCAATGTATTTAGTAAGTTCACATTGTAACGTGAGAATATAGCTATAATTATCATTATCTCTGTCTAAAGGTCCTACTAAGTCAATATAAATTTTTTCAAACGCACTATGCGCTGTAGAAGTTATTTCCATTGGCTGTTTAATATTATGTACAGGATATTTTTGTTTTTGACATTTATCACATCGTTTGACAAATTCTTTGATATCATTTTCTAATCCTGTCCAATAATAATATTTTTTAATATTGTTGAACATTCGTCTCACACCCGCGTGGCCACTCGTAGGTAAGAGATGAAAATCGTTCAAAATTACTCGTTTATCGTCTTTATTTTCTATTCGATGTCCATCCTTTACTATATGTAATCGAGGACCAGTCCATTTCTTTATTTTATCTATCTCATTTAATAGTTTATCTATAAAAATATTATTTTTATTACTTTTTATCAAATATATTTCAGTAATATTTATACTTTTGCAAAAGTCTTGTAATTCTCTCACAAATTCGACTCGCGATCTTTGCGATGAAGAAGATACATATTTAACATAAATAGTCCTTTCATTAGAAACGTATATAAAAGTCTTACTTTCTTTATTTATTACTTCATTTTTTCTTAATTCTTCTAATTTGCACGTGTCTATAAAACGTAATTCTACCGATTCGTTCGAACTTATACGAGAGACGTTTGGTTGATCAGACCAAACTGTAGAAGTGCTACTCGTATCGTTATTAGAAGTATTTTCAGTCAATTTTCTTTTCTGAGCTCTAGTCATAACCGAGACACACAATTCATGCATGTGTTTTAAATCATTAGATGTTATGGAAATTCGAGACAATGCGTCTGCAGCCGCATTTTCCGAACCCTTAACATGTTCTATAGTAAAGTCATATTCTTCTAATAAAAGCCTAAATTTAAATAACCTACTTGATGGATCTTTCATGTTAAATAACGAAATTAAGGGTCTGTGATCTGTTAAAATTTTAAAATGTTTTCCATATAAATATGGCCGAAAATGTTTAATTGCCCATACTATAGCTAGCAATTCTTTATCGATGGTTGGATAATTTACTTCAGATTTATTAAGAGTTCTACTAGCAAAACATATTGGCCTACCATTTTTATTCGCCAAAATTGCACCGATTGCATAATTAGAAGCATCCGTCTGGACAATGAACTCGTTTTGTTCAGAAAAATCTGGATATTGTAAAATTGGTGGAGATAATATTTTTTCTTTTAGTTTTTTAAATGAGTATTGACACTTTTCATCCCATATAAAAGAAGCATTTTTACGACATAATTTATTAAGTGGGTAAGCTAACTCCGCAAAGTTCGGAATAAATTTTCTATAATAGTTAACAAATGCTACAAATCTCCTAGTTTCATCTACATTTGTCGGACACGGATAATTTTTCACGACTTTTATTTTATCCGGGTCGGGTAAAACCCCGTCACCAGATACTACATGGCCTAAATAAAGCAACTGCTTCTTTAAGAAATTACATTTTTGAGGATTGAGTTTTAAATTAACTTTTCGTAACCGCTCAAACACGTCTTGTAGGTTTTTATTATGGTCACTCAAATTTCTACCAAAAACCACTAAATCATCCAAATAAACTAGACATTTCTCATATGTTAAACCAGTCATGGCCATAGTCATCATTCTAGAAAAAGATCCTGGACTCGTTTTTAAACCCATTGGCATTCGAGTCATCTGATATTGTCCTGAACAAAAAGCAGTGTACTTTCGGCTATTTTGTTCAAGCTCAATATTGTAATAACCTTGATACATATCCAAATGCGAGAAATAAATTGAACCCGCTAGAGAATCAAGTACTTCAGCAATATTAGGAAGTGGAAACTTGTCGTCTTCGATACAATTATTTAATTTACGATAATCAATAACTAGTCGCCACTTTTTCTGACCTGTTCCATCAGTCTTTTTCGGAACTAGTAACACGGGACTAGACCATTCACTACGACAAGGTTCTATGACTCCTTCACTCAACATTTTATCAATTTGTTGCTTAATTTCTCCTTTTTGAGAATGTGGTAAACGATAGGGTTTAGTGAAGACAGAAGAAACATTTGATTTCAAAGTAATTGAATGTTTATAAATACTAGTGGTAGACAGTCTGTCTCCTGGCAAATAAAAAATATCCGAGTACTTAGCGCACAAATTCTCAATAGATATTTGTTCTTCCTTATTAAGATGTTTTAAGTTCAAAACTGAAAATAATTGTTTCACTCGGCTCGCATCATTTCCTGACTTATCAAAACTGCAAATATTATAGTCACTTAACTTTTCTATAAATGGATTAATGTTAGCTAATGTACAAGACTTATCCGTAGTATTTAATATCTTAATCGGTATTAAACCGTTTATTGGGTTTGCTATACAACTAGCCAAAAATATACCCTCACTAATTTCTTTAGAATGTACTACACATTCGTCAGTAAAGTCTGTCTGAAAATAATGTATAGATTCACATCTCGGTGAAATTTCAATTGAGTTATTATATCTAAGTAAAGGTAAAACTAATTTTAAATTATTATGAGTCACTAATGTAAAAGTATCATTACTAAAATCTAATATGGATCTATGTTTATTAATAAAATCTTGACCGATGATGCCATTTGCCCTACATGGCAGAGAATCAAAAACATAAAACTTGTTACATTTAAGGTGATGATCACCCGAAGTCAACATTAAATAAACATATCCGATTGCGTGGACTTTGCCACCAATTCCATTTATAATTATGTCCTCCTTTTGGACTGGAATGTTTTGTTCTAACACATACTTATGTTTCAACGCTGAAATGGTAGCGCCGGTATCAACTAACCAAGTACATGGTTTGTTATTTGACGTCAACCTTATATAATAATTCGTATCAGTAGCTAAAATAATCTTATTATTCACGAAAAAACTGATTTATAGTTTCGTTATTTTCCGATCCCGTTAAAACTTGAGCCGACCGATTATTTGAATCATTTTGGCTTATCCCTTGGTTACCGCGATTTCTATGATAAAATTTACCTCTACCACGTGACGATCCTCGACCACGATGCTGCGTGGCTCCGCGGCTCTGCTGCTGCGCCTGCGCACCCCCACGATGGTTGTGGTGTCCGCGACGAGCACTGGAATCATTTTTTCGACCTCTATTATAATATGATCTATTATAATAATTATTCCGAGAACCACGATAATTTTGCTGTCTCCCTCTCGGAGAATACATACCTAGGATCTCACCAGAACCCAAAGACGTACCAGCCGTGGATGTCTCCTCATCCTTCGCTCCTTGTATCGCGTCCTTCATCGACTCGTAGTTCCTAGCTGCAATGATAGTCGAAAGACGCCGGTTTCGCAAGCCATCGGAAAATCTTTTAATTACCAACTTTTCATTTAAAGGCTTAATTATTTTATATGTCTCTAAATTTCCTTTGGCTTGAGACACCGTAAGATCTACAAAAAGTTCCGAAAGCTGATTACCATAATCCTCAATAGATAAATCATTCTGTTTTAATTGCTGTATCTTATTTTGAATCGCAATAGGTGACTTTTGAGGCAATAGAACACTACGCATATCTGTAATTAAATCCTCAACCTTCGCATATTCAGGTTTCATTTGCAATTTGGCATGCTGAGACAACCTACTCTTTAATACAAACTGCATTAAATTCTTTTTACATTCGTCACTAGCTAACAGCGAGCTATAATATTCTATATTGTCAATCAGTTGTTTATAGGAACATTCATTGTCAGTTGTTAGCATAGGTAATAAACTAAGAGCTACTTTCAAATTAAAGGTCTCCATCTTTTTATCCTGATTGTTACTATTATCACTAATATTCTGATTGCTACTGTTACTAGTACTAGCCATTGAACACAACTCTACAATTCGATTATACAGTGACACAAAATCAACACAAAATTTATCAATTAATATTTTTTCGTTCTGGCCCACTTTACCTTTCTTTATATCTTCTGATATTATTTGTATTAAATCAGTATATTTTTCATAAACTTCTTTTGCTTCAGATAACTTCTTCTCTAATATAGCACCTTGTCTACGATTAGGGCCAATTTTTATCAAGTATGTTTTAATAACTTTAAGTTCTTCATATAAAGGTTCTAAGGAATATGCCATAATTTACCAACATTATTACTAATATAACATATTATTATTTAGTACATAAAGGAAGAGAGTACTTATAAACTACGATTCACTTCACTCATCACTTAGATATTCACTTTTTTTTTTTTTTTTTTTTTTTTATTTATTTATTTCTTTTTTTTTCACTTTAATTAGGGGTCGTAAATTGTAGCCGTTGTGGGTATACAGGGAACCGCTTTGTTATCTTTGTTTTTTTAGTCATACCATCTCAACCTTGCCCGGTTTTGGTAGCCCATGAACTCCTATTACAGGAGCATCGCCAATCCGCTTCGCCATCGATCTCCGAAATACTGCACTCCTATAAATCTCCTGGTTTATCCAGCGTACATGGCATCGTCGATACATCCATAAGTAGAATAAAATACAAAACGCCGATCCCCAGCACCAGCACCACTACAGTCAGCAGTATAGTGATGGTAGAAACATGGAATTTCACCTCCTCCAGATGTGCATTATTAGAACCGCCAGCTGCGTTTTGTACCACCAAAGTTTCCTCCTTAATTTGAGAACCCCCCATTGCAGAAATTAACACCAAAGAACTTTGTCACAGAGAACCGAACACGACGTATCGCAATAGCAAGTAGAGTTCTTAAAACAATCATTTTAAAACTTGCTCACCAAAGTCCAATTGTTTGAAGCACGGGCCATATACGGCATAGAGGTATCGGTAACGCGAGTAACGCGATCACTTACTTACGCCCGCCAGCGCCCGTAGGCAGGGTCGCCATGTAAGGACGAAGGTATTGGGAGAGAAATGATACCACAGGCTGCTCGAATAATACTGTCTATATTTTATAATAACACATGATTATATAGGATTGACATTACTCACACATACACACTACAGGGAGTCGTTTGTCTTCGCATGATATGTTATGAGGAGGAAGGAAGCGCATGTGACTAAAAGAGTAACCGATATGAATGTTGATGGATGGAGAGGGAGAGGAAGTCCAAAGAAAAGCTGGATGGATTATGTAAGAAATGATATGAAAGTAGTTAATGATAACGTAACGTCTGACAGGGGAGAATGGAAGAAGAAAACACTAAAAACGACAGGAAAATGATGATGGCGATAGTTCGGATTTTTCTGCTGTTTAGTTCAAATTCTGGCAACAGTAATTCTGTTAGAGAAAAAAGGCTCAACGTATCGTTAAATTCTCATTGAAAAATATTTTTTTAATCAAAATTATCACACTAATATTATAAAGGCAAAAGTTTTTATGTGTGTGTCAGTTACTCAAGCTTAAGCAGGTAAACGGTTCTGAATGAAATTTAGTATGAAGTTATGCTTAAAGCCAGGTCCTTTATCCTTTATCCCGGTCTACGACGGTGAAACCGCGGGGCTTTTTTTTTTGCTAATGGGAAATCATCAACATAACTTCCCCCGCTCTGGGCGGAACGAGGGGGAATGTCAGAGTTGTACTGACTAAAACTCACCGATTTTCCATTTATTGCCCTTTATGTTCCGGGGCCGCAGGGCTCAGGTAGTCTTCTAATAAAATTAAAGATACCAATAAAATATAAAGTGGTTCCTTACCTGATTTTACGATCAATTAAAAAACTACATGAATTCAGGAATGTTCCTTGCGACCTCACCACGTTAATGAAATTAAAAATTTAACACAGATACGGTTTTATGAAGCAATAATGAGATAAAATGAGCCATATTTTGCGAAAGGGATTTCAGGAAGTATTTTGTGTGAAGTACTCGGAATATTAATCTGTTAAGTCTTCGTGGATCATTATTATGATTTTATGAATGGTGATAAGATCTAACGAATATTATAAGCGGTATTTTTTTGCGGATTGGTAATCATCAAAACCCATCCATGTCCTTTATGTTTCGGAGGCGCGGTATCTGTTTCGAACAACTCGCAACCCCGGTATAAAAGACGGTACTGGCTCACCACGACCGCTTCCCGCGTAATTTTTAATCGATTCTGTTTTACAAATCCATTAATATGAGTAAAATAGATAGGTATTTATCTACTGGTAACTATGTAACGAAACTGGGCAAATGAAATTTGGTTGAAACCACAGATTGTTTTTATTTGTAATGCAAACTAGCCTATGCCTGCGGTTTCGCCACAAGTTCGGATGTTGTCGTACGGGTTCGAACTGTTAAGTACATATAGTAAGTTTGGGCTACATGGTTGGTGCAGTGACTGACTGATCGACTGCTGTGAAGCGTGTTGCGGGTTGGATCCCCGTTGTGTGACCTACATATAGTTGTTTCGGGTCTGGCTGTTTTTGTATGTGAGTCTAAATGTTTTGTGAATGCACCCACGATGCAGGGAAAATTCCTAGTTTAAAGCAACATTTTTTTTTTAAAGTATCAAAGACATTTAATCCAGGTTGTAAACTAACCGTGTACCAATTGTCATCTTAATCCATTCTGCAGTATTGCATGCAAAAGAAACAAACAAACATCCTCCATTACAATTTAGTAGCAAGATTCCTCATGAGTCATTGAAAACAATTGATCACAATAACACATGCCAGAAAAATAACGCATCCGTTCCTAAGCCAATAAAAGTTTTAAACAAAAACAATTAAATACGTAGAAAACCTGCTCCTCTCTGATAGCCTTTCTAGGCAACAAACATAAAGCTCTATAAACAGCCCAGCTTCCTGCAGATTGCATCTTGATCGATGAACGGAGTCGGGGGACAGGCACTAATTGAGGACTTAGTAATAAGACTACCATGCTGAATCAACTTTCTTGTTATCATAGCCATTTTTGTTTATATAAAAGTTGCTGTTTAATATTTTGAGGGATGTGGAAATGTTGAATGTTATTGGAGGAGGCTCATAAACAAAATTTGGGACCCCTTGGCCCAGAAGTGGGACAGTAAAGGAAAAAAAAACAATTGTAAAAAAACTGCACAAATATTTAATCGTGCTTCCTACCATATATCCTACTAATATTATAAATGCGAATGTTTGTGATGATGTATGGACGGTTTTACTCTTTCACGTCAAAACGGCTGAATGGATCATGATGAAATTTTGCACAGAGGTAGATTATAGTCTGGAATAACACAGAACTTTTTTTCGACGAAGCCGCGGGCGCCAGCTAGTCCACAATATTTTCGGTAACAATACTTCCTGGCTTGTTGTAGCGATTGCTTATTTGATCCCACAACCAAGATGGTACTACTTGTCAGACTTTTAGGCCCCTGACGACCTAAGGCATGTCAAAGATCTACAAATGAAAGCCGGGCCCAACGATGTAAGCTCATTTCGAGGCGCGAAGGAAACTCGCTATGTAATGGGTGTTCACTCATCCTAATCTAGGCAAGAGCGGTAATAATAACTGCTCAGATCGATCATAATCATACTCATCTGAATAAAACTTAAGCCACGAGCTTCTCCTTAGCTTGTTGATGGCAAAACTACAATAAGTTATTTCAGATTTTGGCAGAACGACTAACACTAGCAACAAAACAAACATCCAAAAAACAATATTAATGTGCCAGTTTAAAAAATATGGACATATACATATTAAGAAAATACTACTCTTCTGTTAATCGTTACTAAAATTATAAAAGCGAAAGTGAGTTTGTTTGTTTGTTACGTCTTCGCGCCTTAATGGCTTAACCGATTTTGATGAATTTTGGTACAGAGATAGTTGGGACCCTGGAGACAGACATAGGCTATGAAAACTAGCATTGCTATTACAATAAATAAGGCGTAAGGGCAAAAACTATAGGTAGTAGGTACCTGCAAATCAGGCAAGGGGAACTGTGTTACCCCAAATTTAACGCAAACGAAGCCGTGGGCGAAAGCTAGTCTATTATAACAATTAAGTCATCGTCATTATTTTCCTGCACTTTTTCTATTCGGGATCGGCGCAACACGTTTTCTTCTTCCAATCTCCCCTGTTAGAAGTCATCATTTACTGCTTCATATCATTCCTTACACAATCCATCTATCTTTTCTTTGGCCTTCCTCTCCCTTATACTAATCTCTATTATACCAATACAGTAGTTTACTAAAAGTACTCCATCCCGAAGTTTTCTTCCAGGCATTTCCCAAAACGATTTTAACAACCTATTTGGAGGTAATATGTCAATAACTCCCCCATCTACTCCCAATCCAAGCTAATTTGAAACAAATAGAAACCTCTTACAACAGCATAAAGTACCACTTACCATGGGTGGTCTCAATAAATATCTGATAAAAAGTTGCTCTACAAGTAATAGGACACTAAAAACTAACATATGAATTAACTGCTAGTTACTAGTTAAATGTGCAAGACTTAAACAGCAACGTGGAAAAAGTAATAGGCACATTGCCGCTACTATTTGTTCGGAAGAAAACTTTAATTTCTGGAATAAAAATAAGGAAAAAGTTCACGAGCATGACGCATGGATCAGCATCATTCACAACCATTTTGAAGAGGAATAATTGATCCGACACGCGCGCCTTCATCAGTGTCACATTTGAGTGAACATCACATTAAAGTCACGAAAAGACATAGGATTCCAGTGAATTATAGCTGTGTAGTACATAGTACTCACGTAATAATATAGTGCCCACGTAACACATACGGAGCAGCATGCATGCATGTATGCAGCATGCAGCATTCTTTCATATCGCTATGGGCCTTCTAATCCGTATTTAGACTCATCAATTTTCATCTTGATTAATATAAAAATATTTTGTACTTATAATTCAACTCATGGTATTCTTCCAAGAAATTCTTCCGAGAAATCTAATAACTTCCGCCTCTCTGGGCGGAGCAGGAGAAAACCTACCCATGATATTTCTTTTGCCCTTTAAACCTTCTTTGTTCTGGGGCCGAGGTAACTCTGTCAAAAAGCAAAGGTTATGAAGATAACAGCACATCAGGAATTGGTTCAGAATTTTGAAATAAGAAAGAAAAGTTATGATAAAACTTCATAAACGATTCTCGATACAGTAACACAAATCTAGTAGCTCATAGTAATCTCACAAACCACATCGATCTAATTGGCACAAGAGAGCACTCTCTAAGCCTAAGACTTGACAGATAAATCGGAATTAATACGATCATTGAGAGTTAATTGAACGTTGTTGGGTTTGCCCACTTAGTGGAGAAAATTACGCTGTAATTGTACCCATCGTTAATAAGGAGAGTGACCTGTTAGAGGGAAATTAGAGAAAACTTCGAGATTTTTTGCTTATGACTGTGAATGATAATATAAGTAGTGTGCTACTTAAAACGGGATAAGATGAAGACGCAGAAGAGCAAGGCTAATTTTATTATTTCTTCTTCTTCTTTTCAAAATACGTTGCCCCACACAAGAATTTTTTCTTGCACTGTAGATTCGTATACAGACATTAAACTCACATACACAAACAATGATCTGTAGGTCATACAAACATTTGTTCCGTGTGGGGGGGGTGTACTCACAATAGACCAGGGTTTAAAAAGATACAACAAAAAGTCATCATTAGCCTTTTTCCAAGATTGTTGGGGTCAAATTCTAGTCAATCCGCATGCAGTTGCTAAATAGGTACTAGTATTTTACGGAGACCTATTCCACATTATCTGACCCCAACCCAAGTTAGTACTAACAAATACTTATTGGTGAGACTGGTCGTCAGAGTTACGGATAGGAACACCACAATTTCCAAAAATCTACATTGTACAATAGAGAATACAAATCCCAAACCAATAAAAAAATACCTTTTCGTCATCTTAATCCTACATTTACTCCGTATCTATTATATGGATTCAGGAATGACATCCAATCTTTATCGTTTATTAACCGACTTGGAAAAAGGATGGTAATTCGACTGTATTTTTGTACCAGCTGTATTTTTCTACCAGATTTTTCGGTCGATTGTGGGCAGATTTTCATGAAGTCTTAGTTTATCTATATTTCTTGGGTAGTTCATAAGTCATCTTCTATAATAACAATTTTTTTTCTAATTTTACGGACGATATGCTAATATCTCTTGGTAGCAATGAAAACTCGATAAGAATTTGTGTGAGATGCCACCATACCAAAACTAAAAAGGCTGCAATCAAAACTTTGATGGTGACTTTTGTTTGATACATAGATTTCTTTGCCGCCAATTTCCGTAAGTAAAAAGTGTTTTATTCATGTTTCTTTCACCGCAATCCTTAACCCACCTTATAATATGGACAATTAATAAACCATTAATTTCCGCAAACAAAATAATGCTTTATCTTTGTTTTTAAGTACTTCAAACGTTTCAGTTAAGTGTGATTGATAAGCCTTATCAGTAAGGCGACTGATAGCCGTCTATTAAAGTAAAAGGAACTATAAAATGGTATCAGAAGTAAACCTGGGTGATAAATTTTATGGTAAATACTTTCCTGTGTTTAAACTGTTTTCTCTTGAGGGGTGTAGAAGCAGCTGGCTGATCTTAGTTCAATAGTTAAAACTGTATAGACATGATCTGTTTAAATATGTAAGTACTAGCTTTTGCCCACGGCTTTGCTCGCGATAAATTCGGGGTAACAACCTCTTTCCTGATTTGCAGGTACATGCTATCTGTAGTTTCTGCCCTTGCGCCTTATTTATTGTAATAGTAAAGTTTTCCATTTTCTTCCCTCTTTCTCCCTCATTTTTCACGTTAAAAAAAATAGCCTATGTCCGTCTCCATGGTCCCTACTATCTCTGTACCAAAATTCATCACAACCGGTTTAGCCATTTAGGCATGACGACGTAACAAACAAACTCACTTTCGCTTTTATAATATTACCTATATAGTAAGGATACAGGGATAGCCTAATATATTTCACCTCGACGACATGTGAAACCAAGACGTCAAGACGCCATGGTCGGTATAAAAACTCCTTTTTCCAACTTTGTTGGGGTCGGCTTCCAGTCTGATGATGCAGCTGAATACCAGTATATTACATGAAATAGCTGCCTATCTAACCTTCACCAATCAGTTAGTACTGGGCAATACAATACCCCTTGCTAAGACTGGTTGTCAGACTTTTGAGACACTACCTGTAAGGACTGTCAAAGATCTACAAATGACAGCCAGGACCGACAGTTAACGTGCTTTCCGAGACACGGAGGAAACTCGGTATGTAACGTCACCCATCAACAGACCAACCTAGGCAAGCGCGGCTTAACCTAAAGATCGAACGAGCGGTTGCCTTTTTTTAGATTAGTTATTAAAATACGTAACAAGTCAGATATAACGAAATATACTAAGTACTACCAGGCACACAAGTGTCACAGTCTAAGTTACAAATCATTTTGAAGCATACATTATTACTAATGTATATGCAGTATAGTAGAAGTTCTTGCATGTAAGCTGGTACATATATCATTATCATGTTTAGACGGTTACTGTTACTAGTATCAAGTCAGTAATGATAAGCGATAGCTAGGTGCTCCATCCATCCAATCTAACTAATAAAGGAAATTATGGCCAAATATAATAAATAGTCATTATCTAATTAAAAGAAAAACATAATAAACGTTACTTCACAATAGTAGAAGAAGAAATCAGAATACATAAAGAAGAATAAACAAAAGAAAATGTAAATGAAAGAGATTTTAATAATGAGCATGTTGACGATGATTATTGTGATATTAAGTTTACATAATTCTCTCGAACCACAAGTTGTACTAACATAGCTCATGAAATAAGTAAAATCGAAAATTTCCACCAGAGATTTCCACAGCAATCGCAACAAAATAATCAGCCAAACTAATTACACAAAACACATAACTTTACACAAATCCATATTTATTTAAGACACCTTATCCGTAAATTACCACATCCGAATTCGTATTTACAGCACATAATTTCGGATTCCATTTAAAGTGTTAATTAAGCCCAAAGAAATCTTTAAATCGGTGTAATAAAATACATTTTGCAATAGACTACAGGACATGCTAAAGATTGAACAAACAGTAATCCGAGATTGGTTTGCCAAAATAAGAAAACATGTCTGTATGATGTATATCTGGATTCGCTGGGATCTTGTGTTTTAAATTCTTATTTATGTGGTGCTGAAATTGTATCCCCTTCTTGTTGAAAGGTCAAGCGGCAGTCAGTTTGAGTGAATTAATGATTGTTTAAACCACCAGCTGGGCTTTTAACTTTCTTCAATGTGTTGAATGCTGGTCTCGACATTTTCATGTGACTAAATTGGTACTTATTTGTCATTCACATCAAAGTAATTTGTAGCAGTCTGTTTAATATTATAATTTACTAGCTTTTGCTCGCAGTTTCGCTCGCGTTATATTCGGGGCAACACAGTTCCCCTTGCCTCACAACTAGGAATTTCTCCTGTATCGTGGGTGCGTTTACAAACATTTAAACTCATATACACAAACAGTCAGACTCGGAACAAATACTTGTATGCGCAGCAGTCAACCGCACAGCCACTGTGTCGCAGTTGTTGTGCTTATCCATTCTTTACTTCGTCTAACATTTTCTCCTCTTTTCAATCCGACAGCTTTTTCTTAAGTTTTTTTGTCACTTAATAAAAAAAAAGTCCTGACAAGACTGGTCGAATCAAATTATGCTGCAAAGCAGCTTCCATGGGAATATTTAAAATTAAATCGAAGTTTAGCCATAAGAAAGTAAACTGCTCCACATATAAGCTTTCACATCCCCGCTAAAATCGATGCATCCAATCATCCAGAATGGATACTTGAACCATCCAGTTAATATAACCACACACGGCACTATATATGCAAATCAGGAGAAAATGATGCCGCTAATAGCGCAGTTTACCCTTTGATTAAGTGCACTAGCTGTAACCGTTGCGACCTGAATATGCTTACATTAGTTTTGCTTATCTTCAGTGTCTCATTGACCTAGTGGACGACGCTCTAAAATGTTTGGTTCAATATGATAAGCTTGGAAGAGGTGCGAATGTAGGGTTGTTTGGAAATTTTTCATTGAAAAGACGCTTGCAGATTAGAACTTTGAATTTTGCATCTTGAAACAAGATTTTCAATAATCTATAGTTTTCTAATGAAGATAGGCAGAAACTGAATAATGCAAACTGCTACCATCCTTACATGCTTTATTCGTTTTGTCAACAAATTGATCATTCTGAAAAGCTTTGAATGAAAATTTCAATTTGTCACCGATCGGCTAGAAAATAATATGGTCAGAAAAATGCTTCATTCGAAATCAAAATAATGAAAATAGCAAGACCCTATCAAAATCGTGAATCGCGAAAGCTTATCCTATTTCTATACTGAGATTTATGTGTGTTATATCTTATTCACTTGTATGAGTCAGTCATCAATAATAGCCCTTATCTACCTGGCGCTTAATATTGTATGCCTGCCTCTGAGTAGGTAATTTCACGAGATCCACTCCTCAATAAGAAAAATACTTATGTAGATCACTTTGTTGTACATCTGTCTGACTGTCTATCAAGGCCCTTTATCTCGGGAACGCATGGAGCTACATAGTGAAATTAAAACCAAATACTCAATCTCTCTTTATGGTCCCTTCGAGCTGTAAAAATGAACTCTCCAAGTCTGGGCAAATAATAGATATGGCCTTTTGAGTCGCAAGTTTATACGGAACCCCCTGTGCGCCAGTCCGACTTGCACTTGGTAGGTTTTTTTTACTTATTTTCTCAATTATCTGCAACCACGTTTATTATATTATATTTATTATTTATTTATTAAGTTTAAAGCTATACGGACTCGTTTCAATAGAAATCTTATTTTGAATCAAGTAAGATTTCAAATTCTTAACGAACAGTTTTACTCAACAAGAGTTACTAACAAATCTTAAAAATGCTATTTCGTTGTCATGCTACTCAAGCAAACATTGTGCCTATTTAACAAACTTAACGATTTCATGCCAATTTTCGTCCAAAGGAAAACTTTGTATTCAACAAATAGCAATGTTGTTAAGAAGGTCAAAAGTCAAGTAAAAATAATAGATTCTCTTGTTTACAAGCTTCCGGCCCTAACAAATGATGTTAACAAAGCTTTAGCCAACGAGGTGGTTAGCATATGAAAGGACCTTTACTTCGACGTTGGAGTTTGCAATATTATATTAACATACGCCAAAGCTGATAAAGCTAATCACGATTTTCACACAGCTGTACGTGTCGCTTTCCACTCTATACAAGTGCTGGCAAACATCAATTTGCATGGGATCTTATGATATTATATGCAAAGCACCGCTTTTATGTCCAATTCTTACGCATTCTCAATAATAAAGCTCTGGAACGCGCTACCCTTTGGTAATTAAAAAGCTGAAAGAAATTACTTTTTAAAAGAGTTCGTAACCATCTATATCCTACTTCCTTATTAATGCAAATGTTTGTGAGTATGGATGTATGTTTGATCGTCTTTCACAAAAAAACTACTGAACGGATCTTGATGAAATTTGGCACATAGGTAGATTACAGTCTGGATTAACACATAGGATACTTTTTTTTATAAACACGTGGGTGAAGTAGGTATAAATGGCTCCCAATATAAGTCATAGTTATTACTGTTAAGCTATTTTTGATGTAGGTATTACCTTGTTTTATTAATAATAAGTACATATATAAGTTCTAGAAAACAAAAAGTAGTTATTTTTTTTGTAAACTATCACAATGTTGTCGTATTTAACCCAAAAGTTGACTAGTAGCTGTAATGCCTATTATGGCATTACATCCACCTATGAGCCACTATTGTACATGAAGTCTAAATTAATAAATAAATGACAATATCGCGTTTAATACAACTATAGTAATAAACTTACATAAATTTTGTTCGTTAATGGGCCTGCGATAAAATTAATTAATAATAATTTGAGTATGTATCTCGAATAACACATAATACTTTTACTACGTCCAGATTACCGCCTAAACGTTTCACGGCCTACATTTTCATCATCATCTGCCTAGCCACTTTATCGAAGTCATCTTCCAGTCTTACCGTATTTAGGTAAATACTAGTATTTTACATAAAGTAACTGAATATCTGACGTCCACAACCCAGGCAGTACTGGGTAATTCGATTTCCCCTGGTAGGATTGGTTGTCAGAATTTCAGGCCACTGATTACCTGTAACAACTGTTTAAGATCGATAAATGACAGCCGGGATTAACGGCTTACTTTAGATTCCAAGGAACGAAATACACTTGATATGTACCCATCCACTGAGCAACCTATGCAAGCGTGGCCTAACTTGAAGATCGATCTGCCTGGTTTTTTAACCACAAGCTCCTCAATTCTTGATAATTTACCCTTATTTCCTTTTCCTTCAGCAATATACTTTAGTACAATGTAATAGCATCGACTTGATCTCAAGCACCGTCGTCGCCGCCAGAAGCTTTCGTGTCCGCTTTCCAACGACCACAGCTATAAATAATAACATTCACACGGTACACGTATTTAAATAAATACGTATCAACTTTCCCGGGCACAACACTAGGGATTGGGTTGAATCGATTTTGAATCGATTCCGGCTGTAATTCGTTTTGGGAAGGTTTCATTTGAATGTCAACTACCACTGATAGAAGCGATGGTATTTTAAATTGATTTAAGAAGTATAAGTATACAGATTTTAAATATTTTAGTACCAATAAGTTATTCTAAAGATGATTTTAGTAACAAAAGCGGTAGACTCAGGCGAAAGGCGGATTTCAAAAGTAGAGCAGGATAACAATGTTACGAAAATAAGTTGACTGATTTCTGCTTTCCCTGTCAGATGTATAGTTATTTCGTAAACTACGCCTTTGCGTAAGTGAAATCCATTATTAAATGCAAGTAATCTGTAAAACCCCATAAATATCGACTTGTTTATTTTCGAAATCGGATGAAACTGCTTTGCATTCAGCCTATATTTTCCCGACCCACTTGCACACTTCAAAAACGTTTTCTACACAACATTTTCTGATCAATCACGGCAATCATTGATAGCTATATATAACACGGTGTGCCATATCGAGAAAATTGAAATCGACTTAATCGCTAGCTAATCATCGATCACGGGTAACGACTCTATCGATGCATTTTATCGATTATGACAGACTCGATTTATCACTACGAGAATCTTGTGTCCCTTCACTAGTTGTGTGCAGAAATTACAGAAGTATTTACGGCCTACTCTCTCATGTAAACAAGTTTGATGACATTAGAAACATAGTTATCTTGACGTCATGTATTTATTACTTGAAGTTATTCCTAATTACTGCTAGACATTATAGGAATGGGGCATTTGTAATTAAGTTTTCTCGCAGTTTATTTGCTAGTTCTTGTAAGGAATGGACACTGGCTGCTGGTTCCGTGTCTGTAATGAAGCAGCTCTTTCTTTGTGTAGGTAATTATGTGAAACTATATAGCCGTGGCCTGCGACTTTGTCTACAGGCTCTCGTTTCGCGTTTTCAGCTCAGAGACTGAGTTTAATAGTGTGAAAGTGAAAATGAAGAAATATATTTTTAGTGTGCCTATCATAATATGGGTGTTAAGTATTGATCACCACAAAAATTACTCTCATTTTGACTCTTAGCTTGTCGTCCAGTATCATAGGGATTCTCCATTAAGAATTTATAAGTAGTAGCCACTGAGTCTAGATTCGTGCCCGAATGAAGGCATTGGGCTCGCTCCTATTACATGGGATCTAAAATATAACTGACGTAATGTGGGTGTACTTACTATTAGGTACACCTATGATAAAAACTTCGGGGATTACAGCGTGACGTTGTTATTTCAACAAAAATAAAAATATTATTTGTACAAAAAAAAAATTGGCGTTCGAAAACTTAACTAGGAACACGATTACGATCAAATTTAAATTAACCAACATTTCAGTTCAAAAACAGGAATGAAGTATAAAAAGAAATAATTTAATACAATTTATTACTTTCAAAAATCTTAAAAAAACATGATTTACATTCAAGGGAGCTGTCTGAGCAGGTACACAAATTAACAAACAAAGACATTAATATATCAAGCAATAAGACAAGGAAGTTACAAAAAATTACTACCGTTATACAAGAAAAATAAGCTGATTCAATCTGAGTGACTGCAATTAGGGTGAGAGGGACTGTTATCTTCTTCATATTTTATTTTTATTTTGAATGAATTGATTGTTGATAAAGGGAAAAGTTGTTATTGGATTTTTCCTCTTGATTTAGTAGGAGCCTTAGACTCTGGATTTTATCCGGTTGATGGCAATATACAAGGACCATATTAAATTGTGAAAAGTGCAAACTACTAGGTATGTGATTACTGCTGTAAAAATTTAAACTTTGGTATTTATGCCTAAATAATTTTATTTTCATTATAGGGCGGAAAATATAAGAATGTTCAACCCACACTCAATACCAATAATAGTATGCAAGAGAATGTCACAAACCAAGTGCAAGTCTATTCAAATTTTGAATGAGAGTGGCTTTTGACAATACCTAGCAGTTTTTGCGAAACTTGACTAAACAATAGTATGGCTGGCCACATGCCTTTGCATATTATTGCGCATAACTCCACACATTGTTGTATTGAACTGAAGAAGTTAGTCTATTGGTATGCATACATAGAAATAAGCAATCTTAAACTATAAAGTTGACGCAAACTCTTACAGACGGTGTTATTAAAATCACGCTGTCCATTACAAATCCGCAGTGTCACATACTATATCATCAAGAATGTATTTTATGTTTTAAAATCTTAAGTAAAGAATATAATTATACTTGTATTCTATAAAATATTTAAAAATAACAGCGTAGAAATCAAAATAATAAAATAAACTGTAACGTCTGCCAACTGGCACATCCACCTCACAAAAAAACAACCACAGTTATTATCAGACTCAAAGTTTAATCAAGTGACTTTCGCATTGCTTTCACTTGCGAATCAATTATCTGCTGCATTACTTAATCTTAGAACGTATTTAAGCAATAATTTATAACTTAAATGCTTAGTGCGGAAAGTTTTCAGTAGGAATGGGGATAGCTATATAAAAGGGAGGGTAGACAAATACTGTGACGGATGATATGGCTATAAAAGTAGGTGAGACTTATGATGACAATTACTCAGTTCCAGCCTGTCCCTTTGCTGTCCTCCTTCAGCGACGCCCTTATCCAAAGCTCGTACCCACTGGTGCCCTTAGCGTGTAGTCGCTTAGTTTGTAAGTCTTTGCCCTGGCTGAGGGCTTAATTTCAAGGCATCTACAGGAATTGCCCGGTTAAGCAGACGACAACCTCTAAGGTTAAACTGCAAGATAGCATTAAAAAAACGATGACAACTAAAATAGAGAAGAAAACATGTTGAGCCGACCCCAAAGAAATTGGGATAAGAAAAGTAACGTCTTTGATTAAGTGAAGCTTTCAAGTTACTTTTGATATAACTTAAAGTAATGTTGTATTTACTCGGAGGCCTGCTGAGAAATTAATGTAATTGTACGTAATTATGTGGAAACAAAATACTTATGTTTAACTTATGTTTTTTAAGTTGCGTAAAGAGGCTTATTAAGCAAAGAGGCTTATTACACCCCCGTATGTATAATCGTCTTGTTATAAAATTATGTTAAAAACAGCTCAAAAAATGTCGTATTTTAATAAGTACCTAAATATGACATAATACTGTTTTGTCAAACTCAAACTCAAAGCATTTAAATTAGACCGTTTTTTGTCGGATAGGAAATTATCAAATAACTTCTCCCGCTCTGACCAAAACCCACCATGTTCCTTCTTTTGTCCTTTATGTTTCGAGGCCGCGGTAAAATAAGACCATTACAGGCACTTTTGAATGTCATTAAACAAATGGATGAAGCAATGGACAGTCCCAATCCACAGTGGCTACATATTTGGTAACGCCCTCTTTTTCTTAAGCTTTGGAGACAGCTGGTCCAGGTACCCATAAATATTCCTTACTAATATTATAAAAGTCGTAATATCCTAAACGTCCCATCTCTCCAACTATATTCATAGCAGTACCACAAAGAGTCATTGGACAATTACAATGGGAAAGAGTAGGCCTAAATATAAACAATAAATATATAAGTCATTTGAGATTCGCCGACGATATTGTGGTGCTGTCTGAGAGTAGAATCGAACTACAGTCAATGATAAATGCTCTTAGCGCCGCAAGTAAACAGGTAGGACTTAGCAAAACCAATATTATGACAAATTTCTTGAAGTCCCCTGTATGTGTACACAATGAGCCACTGGAGTATGTCGGTAACTATATATACTTCCAGGATAACATCCTGGAAGGGTCCATCAGGCACCAGAAAGAGAGGTAGACCAGCTGCCAGATGGACTGACGACATTATACAAGTGGCTGGCAAACAGTGGATGGAAACAGCGAAGAGCAGAAATCACCTTCGAGAAAAACGAGGGGTTCTTACAAAAATAGTAGCATAATTTTAATATTACATTTAAGAACAGATGTAAAAAATATATATATATATGTGAGTTTATCTTTTTTGTATTATTTTGTAAGAAATATAAGGCTTTTTTATTTTTATTTTATAATATTCTAAAAGGCTAAACCAATTGTGATGAATTTCTGTACACAGATAGTTGGGAATGGACATGGGCAATTTTTTTTTAAAGTGACTACTGAGGGAGAAAGAGGGAAGAAAAGGGAAAACTTGGCGTTGCTATAACAATAAATAAGGCGCAAGGGCAAAAACTACAGGTAGCAGGTACGTGCAAATCAGGGAAGGGGAACTGTGTCACCCCGAATTTAACGCAAGCGAAGCCGCGGGCAAAACCTAGTATTGCTATAAATCTATCAGTGTAATACTAAGATTGTACTTATTATTTGTTTAACTTAATACTATTATTTTGTGTTCATTAGTTGCGTACTAAGTTATACACCCATGAAAACAATTGCACAACTCCACACACCCATACCATTTAATTCTGACACAGTAATTGACAAACTTTCATTGTTTGCTCGTCTCTATTAATACTCGTAGGAATAGGATTGTGCAAGACAATTGCTTGGCTTAATATAAAATAATAAACACGTGCATTGACCGTGAATGACATGAATTGTTTAACGCCTTACGTGTCAGTGAGACTTGATCATCAATCTTCCAGCTCGTGTTTAATCTATTTTGGTCGACGCATAACGTTTTCTTCTTCCATACTCCCTTGTCACACGTCACGGCAGTATTCAGTCCTTTCTCCGTCATATCAATCCCTTCACAATCCATCCATCTTTTCTTTGGCCTTCCTCTCCCACTCTATCCATTAACATTCAGATATATAACTCTTTTAGCCACATGAGCTTTATCCTTCATCATTACATGTCCATACCAAGATAAACGACTCCCTTTACATTTTTATATAACAGGTAAGTACCACTTTCAGCTTCCTGTAATATCATTCCTTACTTTATCAATTCTTGTCACTCCAAACATCCATCTCTGCATTTTTTTCATCTCCGCTAGGTGTAATCGTTTTTCATGCGTCTCATAACAGCCCAGCATTATGACCCACACACTACGACAGGTCTAATCACTATCTTGATGTAGCCATCAAATTAATCTCTATTGAATACTATTTGCATTTCACGATCAACATTAAAAAAAAACTCACTTAATGAACAATTTCCCAAGATACCAAGAAATTAGCGCTTTAAATATTTTATTCAAACTTTTATAAGTGATTCAGGTGTCGACAAGGAGTTTGGATCTCGACGTAATCTGCTTTAAGTATTTACAATCTTTTTTTTTTAAGTAAAATCTTTGCCCCACACTAGGATTTTTCTTGTATCGTGGGTGCATTAACATTTAAACTCACATACACAAACAACCAGGGGGTCTACTCTAATTCTACGTAAAACGAAATTGCGGCCGAAACTTCAAACGTTTTCTACCACGGTTTCATTTCATTTCATTCATTTCGAAATTTCGGACGTCCGAAGTTTATTTGACATTAAAATTTTCTAAACCTACACTAATTCACGCAAAATGATCTAAAGTAGGGTTACAAACGTAACTACTTTTGACTTTCGTTCGTTAACGAAGTTACGTTTCGGAGAAAGAGAGTAGACCCCCAGACCCGAAACAACTACCAATAGGTCTTGCAAATGTTTTTCCGAGCGAGGATCGAACCCGCCACACGCAACGCCGCAGTCGGTCGCTCAGCTACTTTGTCAACCGCGCCGTCAAATTTGAAAGTTTGTTGATAAAATTTTACTGCCAACAAAGAAAGCAAAACAAACCTACCAACAAGATAACTTTAATTTTAACTTCATCTGTTAGCCGAATTTTGTTGTTGAATCAAAAACTATCATGCAATAACTACTATATGAAAACTTAACCTATTTTCAAAAACGTAAGATTGCTTTTAACTTAAACAATGACGCAACTCGCCGTACCTGGCTGCGAGTAAGCGAATCATACACACGTTTCATCAGGGGGCCAATTCTCGATTTTAGCCATTTATCTCGAGTTCGAGATTCAAAGTCTATCTCTATGTCTATCAAAAATATCTCTATCTCTACCAAAAAATGTCGAAATGAGCAAAATTCCGTATTCTCAGTCAAAATAGAAATAAATTTCACGAAAATGTCAAAATGTCGAGTCGAGTGAAGATAATGTTACCATTATATGATTTTGTTTTAAAACGCTGACCAAACTTAATTCTTTATGTAAAACGAAACGTTTAGTCTAAAAATAATCAGCTTGACAGTTGAAGAATTTTCAGTTCCTTCAAAACTTTTGAAAATAGTTTTTTGTTTTGTTTACATTTTTATTTAATCTGAAGTTTTTAATTATTTCTGTTTCGCCCAAGTCATAACTATCGACGGCGGAATAAATGCGCTGTTGTCACCGTGAATTAGCCTGTTGCTCGCTATTTTCACCAACTCCAAGATGAAGATGCTAATAAACTCGTCCATTTTTCAGGGGTTTCAAGTCCAATCGTGGATACACAAATTACAGAGTCCATTATTGTATGCGAAGGTCGTCGTTTCCAGAAAACACACAATGCATAAATCACAGAGCAAAATCGAATATCCAGTATGAGAAGCCAAGCCGTAGTTTATTTAAAAACCAAAGAAAACACAATGTAACGCAATAACAATCTAACAAAAATTCAACAAACTCACTCAGAAATTACATATCTCTACAATCGACATGACATCTCTACTGCTCAGAAGCACTCGGCATGAACTCGAACGTCAACCTTCGACAAATGTCGAATTCGAGATCCCCAGAATAGAAACTTTTAAAATTTGTCGAAAAAATTACGTCATTAGACATTTTTGTCGAGTTCGACACCATCTCTAAAGTCGAGAATTGACCCCCAGATCCAAACGGGAGTTCCATATAAAGAGACTACCTCGGGGGTTTGGTAGGGTAACTGTACTGAAACTATTAGAGACACTGGCTTTTTACTTTGGTCCTTCTAGATTTGTCCTTAGAAACTGCAATCAAAAGTTTTTAGCACCTTTTTAGAACCTTGTCTTGCCATCTGTTGCCAACATCACATCTGCAAATACCGAAGGTTTCGGCAGAGGTGGACTCACCCACATTTCGCTTGTAACGTTTAAATCCCATGTAAGGTGAATAAAAAATAAAGGTGAGCATAGTGCCACCAAACAGGCGCGATGAAAAAAACCAAACAACACTTGGTTAAAATTAAAGTTTTTATTTAAAGAAGAAATATCAAATATTATAATAGAAATAAAACTTAGAGGAGTCAAGGGACACCCGGATGGAACGAAGATATCATTTGTTATGAACAAAAAACCTGTATACACTCAACAAAAATAATCGTCGCGACACCACACTGTTCAATGTGAAATAGAAAAATGAAACGAAAGTAACTGGCTTGCTTCCTATGAGAGAGAGAGAGAGACAGACAGAGAAAAACGCGCACGCCGCCATTTCTTACAACTATAGCAAAAAGTGTCGTTACAACTTTTGATCATAACTTTTTCCGACTAGCCTCCTTTCACAACGCGCGATAAGTAACTTCGTTCCAATATGCTTTATTACACACAATAATTAAAACATAACTGTTTTACAGAAATTGCTAATTCTATGGTTGCAAAAGCGGTATTATTGCTGACAGCAATATTTTCCAGACAGCCTTTGGATGGACTGTGCGAATATAAAAATTTAACGGGGTAGTCAAGGGTTTACCTACTACTGATACGACAGAAATCATTAAAATAAAGTTGTTTATTCAAATATTTAAATAAATACATATATAATATGTGTATAAAACACCTATCCTATTTGTCTACCACAAGATATTGTAATACATATGTTAAATGTATGGTGGGTTTTACGATATTTTGTGGTAAACAAATAGGATAGGTGTTAAACATCGATTGGGAAAAGTCAATAACTTTATGGGAAAAAATAATGATTTGCAAATAAGGTTTTAAAAGCAAATATTCCTCTCACTCTTTCTCTCATGGTCACCATACAGTCACATCACAGTTATTGGAAAGGTAATGTTCAAGCCAGATGCGCACGCGTCTAACGGACGTAAATATTTACACTTTTTCTTCAGCTTCCGTAATATAATTAAAGTAAAAATAGTTTACTTTTAAGGTACGTTTGTTTAATATCTACCTTTATGAAGTTCTATGAGGAAATCTTTGAAATGGATAACTTGGGTCTTGTGGGGTGTAAGTTAAACCAAATGTCTTAAGTTAAATAAACTTGAGTTCGTAGTAATGTTTTTTAATCTGTGGTGTGTATTATTGAATGTTGTTTTTTTTATAGGTAAGCATCCTGTATATTATATGGCTTGTAATTGTAACACTGAACCAGGGTAAGTAAAGTAGTTAACAAGAGTTGAAGATGCATGGGTGGCCTCCAACATTCCAAGTTTCTTCCATGCTTCTTGATATCGACTGTCAATTATGTAACCTTTGACTGTCATTAGAGGCAGTTATACGAAAAGTCTGACAACCAGTCTTACCAAGAGGTATTGTATTACTTAGTACTAATTGGTCTGTGGATGTCAAATCGGCAGGTGCTCCATGTAAAATACTGGTATTCATCTGCATCCAGTTACATTTAAAGCCGATCTCAGCATTTTTGAGCAGATGATGAATGATAATGACCTATGGAACCTTAGAGTGTTTCGTCCTTGTGTCCTTGTTTTTGGTCTTGATAGCTTTTGATCTATTTCTTTACTTTATGAACTCTGTCTATCTCTAAATAAGTCACTACTTAAGCTCTTCATCTAAGAACTAACACCCCAGGAATGCCCTCATCATCACGGAGGCTACCATAACAAATTCTAGAACGGCGCATCTCTTGCCTGGTACACTTGATAAATTCAATGATTTACTACTAATCCTGCTTAGTACTTTATCATGCTTTCTAATCGTGGGTCTTAAATAGATTAAAACGTTCTATATCGATACCTCCTAAGTATACTGAGTCAACTAACAAATTTAGGTATTTTTATATTTTTATATAAACGCACATAATAAATGGTGATCTTAACATTTGTGTTAAAAAAAAAATTAAAAGAACAATAATTACCGAGATAATTTCACGCATACTAAATCAATTTCAACATCAGTTAAAATCGTACATTGTAAACTGATCTAAATAAAGTTGTAGGTACCAGTGTACGCGGGGCGCGCATCGATACAAGTTTATTGTGGCTCAGTATGTAGCGATGAATGGCAGCGAGTGCGCACGCAATTTTAGGTTATAATTCTGTTTCGTAAAGTTACTATTATTCGTATATAATATTATATCGTGGATGTATGTGTCTAACATAATTGTACATGTTAAATTACTATTAGTAACAGAATGCAGTGGCCTCAAAAAGACTTTAAATCAAAGCTAAAACTTATAAACGACTGGACAACTACCAACGATGGATCAAAAATGCCATTGGCATTTTTCTAGTTACAGCGGAATATCCATTAAAGCTGTTAAATAAAACGAGTTACCAAGATCATGCTTACAGGTGGATAGATTGTGTAAAGAAACCTAAAGCTACACGAAATCTTTGAGAAATGGCTAGATAGGCGCCGAACTTCCGTGTCCGGTGAGGATCTGCGTCAGGCGATAGCCTCCTCTCCTCCTCACCGGACACGGAAATTTCGGGAGGTTCCTACACATAATCAGGCGGGAGGAAACGCCCGGGTGTCACCATTGTGAGGACACGATGGAGCACACAGTGGCCCTCATAGAAGCGATCGGCGGCGGCGATCTCTCGCGTCCGGTTCATTCCATGGTCCGGAGCGAGACGGAATGGGAGGCAGTCACCTCCTTCTGCAAAACAGCAATGCTAGCGAAGGAGGTGGCCAGGCGTTTGAAGGAGAGAACCTCAAACCAACCCAGCCGCTGCGGGAGACGCCCCGAGCGACGGGCGTCGCGAGTTGACTCCCGGCCACCGTAGATGCGGGCCTGTAGACGGTGAGCAATGGGTAGCTCAGCGCCCGTCCGTCTATTGACGACAAGCCGTGTCGACGGCGCGTTCGTGTTTCACGCGCGCCTCAAAGAGATATCAGCAAAGCAGAGGGGCTTGCCAGGGCCTCCGCCTGCCGGGGTTGCGGGTTGTTCGAAAGAGATACCGCGGCCCCGGAACGTAAAGGGCAATAGAAGGAACATGACTGGATTTTAGTCAGAAAAAGTCTGACACCCAATCCTATTGACCAAAATAAGCACAAAGACTTGATGGATCTTTGTAAGACGTTGGTATTTCCTAAGGAATATCATTTATTTTTTAATAATTTGATTTCAACGAACTCTAATGCAGCTAACGACAGCGATTCTGACTGATCTCTTTGTTAATTGAGCATTAGAAATGCCTTGACTGTTGCGTTGTTAATTTCTATTAATATTGTTTAACGTAAGTTACCATTTTTAGTTCTTATTATTTTTATTGACCTACTATCAATGTTCCATCATTAGTTTCATAAAAAACAACAAACAATCAATCAAAATAAAAACTAAAACAGGTATTTCTTTGTGATTTGTTTTTAGTAAAGCTATTATGTTAAAAAGATATTCCTACTTAATTATGGCGAAAAATACATTGTGATCTTCAAAATGAGTTGTTTTTAGTTTATGATTCTTCTCGTTCTTCCTAGCTTTTATTATTCCCACAAATCGAAAGGTATTACAAAAAAAAATACTAATAAAAACCTCGGTAAATTACATTGGTCCAGTATACGTTGAGGTTTCAAATGTTAACATTGCTAAGTACTTTCCTAGTATAATGAGTCAAGTGATATAATTTCAACATTTTATTATAAAGTGAGACAGAAAACCCCGAAAACAAACAAAAGTAAAATTATATTAATAAAATGATAATCATATTTCATGTGATTTTGGTGTAAACGATGGATTTTGATGGACAACGTACATGAGTATAACTGGTAGTTAAACCATTTTACTATTGATTCCCGCCGGCGTATACCCAGTCATGTACATAAAATGTCATTTAAAAACAAAAATCGGCAAAATCATGTTATACCAAAGGAAGAGCTTACAATTTATATTAAAAAAACATTTACTTTATTTCGAATTAATTTGATTTCATTAAAATATAAACGATTTGCCTTCAAATCACTCTCCTATAAAATAACTATAATGTCAGTTGACTCATTATACTTAGGAGGTATCGATATATAAATGGCGAGGTAGAAGTAAGATTTCACTGTTATGGAAAAGTATTTGGGATGTCCATGTTTTAAGAAATTATTATTTATTGGGTATTTTCCAGGTTCAAAGTAAGGGACACATTTTTTTTATTTGTTAATTAGACCAAAAATTACAAAGATACCTATATAAAGTGACGTGTTATGTCACTCCTTGCGAAAAAATGGAGCAACGCGTGACGTCACACGTAACTTTAATGGGCTATCTAAACTAATATCTAAACTTCTAAATCTAAATCTAAACTCTAAACTAATATTATAAATGCGAAAGTAACTCTGTCGGTCTGTCTCTTCTTCACGCCTAAACCACTGAACCGATTTTAATTAAATTTGGTACAGATATACTCTGGGACCCGAGAAAGTACATAGGATAGTTTCATCCCGGAAATCCCCTGGGAACGGGAACTAGTAATCCACGCGTACGAAGTCGCGGGCAAAAGCTAGTTTCTAATATATTTTTTAGAAGCTAGTCCAGCATCACTTAAGGTATAAGGTTGATTTTCTTTCAATTCAATAAACCTTGAATAACTTGTACACTTATTTATTTATTTATAAAGGTTTCAACTTGTCATCGGTTTTCTTAAGTAAACAAAATAATGGCAAAAGTAATTCTACAATTCACACACGTAAACAACTAGCAATAAAGTTAACAGTTACAAAGTGGTTCCAGATTCCGAGCAGAAACCTAAATCGATAAATAAAATTACAAGGAAAAAGATATCAAATGACACCCTCTCAAAAAACCATATTTTAGGCTCTCTCTATTCAAAAAAACATCCCAAATCATCAGTCAAGTATAAACAAAAAACGGAGTACAGTAATAAATTAAAAGTATTTTCACAACCAGTCTATCAATCAAGCAAATTATTCAAGACACTTGCTTTCATAAAACTTACTTACACCAAGCAATGTTCAGTCAATGTATGCAAAAACTTGATTAGGTTAAAGCAGTCTATTGATTCAATTTGAAAGCTTGTAGATCAATAAATGGTGATTGAATATCTCAATGACGGATTATATTGACATGTTGCTTGTCTGACCTACTGGACTTTGGCAATGGACTGGGTGGTTTGAGTATGATGAATTTCTTTATTAATTTATTTCTCAAGTCAATCGGCATTGATTTTAAACACTTGAGATCTTTAAAAGTGACTATTTTAAGATGATTGTAATCAACATTGTTGTCCCATACACTATGGATTCAAACAGAAAACTGCGATGCGACGTCGTATCGTTAAAATCTTTGAGCTCGCCTGACGCATCGCAAGACTTTTTTTGCGGTTGGGAAATCATCAAATAACTTTATGATATAGGAAAATGAATATGAGAATAAGGGATGCAACTTCAGAGGGGCCTACCAGGGCCTTCACCTGCCGGGGTTGCGCGTTGTTAGAAAGAGATAACAGCCCCGGAGCATAAATAGTAGACAGACTGACAGATAGAGTGTCAGTCTTGTACTGACTAAAACCCACCCATGTTCCTTCTACTGCTCTTTATGTTCCGGGGCTGCGGTATCTCTTTCTGTTACCTAAAAATTTCTCCTGTATCGTGGGTGCATTTACAAACATTTAAACTCACTTACACAAACAGCCAGACCTGGAACAACTTCCTGTATATCATAAAAATATTAGTTGTGAATTTGGTTAATGGTTTATTTCTACGTTGTATTAACATTAATTGATTACCTGCAGTAAACTTTTTTAGCAATAACCTGCTCAAAAACTAGCTGGCACCCGCAGCTTCGATCGGGTGATATTGGAAATAAAATCTTCCAGAATAAGAATATTTCAGACCATAATCTACCTTTGTGCCAAATTTCATCAAGATCCGCTCAGTTTTGACGTGACAGAGTACGTTTGACGTAACAGACATCCTCACGAACATTCGCATTTATAATATTAATAGGATAAATCATCATCATCATCATCATTGAGTCATTTTGTTCAATCTACTTTTTTAAGCAGCTAATATACACAAAGTTAATATAAATGAAGACTTTAAACTCTTCACAATAATTACTATTTTGTTCACACAACCCAGACTCCCTGAAAAATATATTTAGCACAGTCCTTATGGGAAAAGCACACAAGCTCATGAGTGATTCATTCAAACATAGCTACTGAACTTGTCTGAGGGTGCAACATAACAATGGAACAGGTTGCCGCCATTTATAGCAAACAATTTACTTATTAGAAGAGAGAAAAATTGAGCCGCTAAGATGTGTTGAGTTGATCAGTTTTGGATTCTTGGAAGGCTTTCGTTGGAGATTTTAGTTCAGAAGAAACTTAAAAACACAATATTTAATCATTTATTGCATTTCGTAATGATTAGGTGGTAAATAAACATTTTTTGTAACAATAGGGGGGCACAGCAAGAAAAATTGGAAAAGAACTTATTTAAACATGCAACCTCATTTATTCTAATTATGCAACATACTAAAAACCATCATTTCAACCTAAAATTTACATTTTCTCTTTTACAAATAAAACTTTTATATACATGAAAATATTAACTCAACGGTATCGGGAACAGGGTTCAAGCTACCGGCGGTAAGGGCACGGAACTTCTTAACAATAAAAGCCCTGTCTAAGAAAACCAATTTTGAATCAACCTCAAGCTTTCAGGTGTAGTCAATAAGCATACCTACTTTTTCTAGAAGGTTGTGCAACTCATAAGACATATTTTTATCTTGTAGGGCTCATTTTAGGTAAAAAGTTCTTAATCAATCCAGGCTTAGTCACATATTTAAATATAGTGCTCCAGCATAATTTAAAAGATAAAATTCCTCTTGACAACAATAATACCTGTGAACATTTTAGGTACCCGCGAGCAAGTTTTTGCGCTCAGCCGATGAGTCACAGAGTCAACGTACGGGACCCAACCGCGCGCCTTTGATGGTACTTTTTACTTTAAACCTTTTTTGCAAACCTTATCGACTCGAGATGAATTCTATATTATTTACATTGATACATTCTTCGCGTTTTATTTCTGTGTGGATAGGTCTGAATCAGTTACTTAAAAGGTGGTGTTTTGGTTGTAGGGGTGAATTGGGTCATTTATTGAGTGGTATTTGACTCATTATTTGGTGCTCATCAGAATGCTCATAATATGCTTTAAACTTGAACCTGTAAGAAGTTAGATCATCTCAATAGTATTTGTTGTATTTCCATTCATAATTTCTCATCCTCTTTTTGTTACCTCACGCCTTGAACTGAACAAATTCGATAATATTGGCATATGAAGTACACAATGACCTATGTACAAGATATATGATATATATTTTCTACGTAATCGAGCATTGATTACGTAGAAAATATATAATAAATATATAATATAAATCCAGTATTTGAAAAGTTATTACGGAATTAATTAATAAAGCAAGGAGGACAGGTACAGCTTAAAAACAAACTAAATATAAAAAAAAAAACCATATCAACAGCAAGCCAATTATTTTCCATTTTCATTATCCATATAATAAGTACGGGATGCAAACAGTTTTGGTTATAATAAAAAAAATGTACATAAAACGTGATGTACTGAATAAGGGTTAATCATTGTCATGTCGGTGTCCCTTCGCCCTGCATTATTAACGTATCCAACCAAATAAATTTATACATAGACGCATACAGGTCACTGTATGCGTCTATATATAAATCCAGCGTCCAGTACAATAAATATGGATTTATCTGAAACAAATTATTTGAATTTGAAAAATACAAGTTAACCAAATCAAGATGACGTTATGTAAATGAAAGGAGTATAGATAACTAACTGAATACAATATCAAACACGAAGTGGAGAAACTGTTAGTAAGTATCCTAAGTTTAATCGCGGTGAGATTTTAATTACGGTTAATTGAATAAATAGAAAGTAATTTAGTGCCGTTTCAAGTTTGTTCTATGTGTTTGTTCGTATTGAGATAGAGTTAAGATTGAGTTGGTAACCGGGCTTTCACTAACACTAGGCGACATCTAAATGTAATGCCTAAGTAAAAGTTTTCAGCTTTCTGCCACTGGATTTTTGAGGTCGGCTACGGCTTGCAATATCCGTTCATTTTTACTATCCGGAAAATACGGATATTAAGATTTTACTATGTAATCTATCAGCTAAATGAAAGCCATATTACTACTGACAAGTAATCCAATAAATAACACCTATTTTTGAGATCTTAGAATGTGGAAAAAAGTATTGTCGAACATAAATTAGAAATGTAAAAGCCAATTGACGACAAACTAAAAACATTTTAAAACTTAACATTTTCCCTCAAAAACTCAATTTCTATTCAACACACGAACACGCTCTACATTTTATTTACTCACATGCATTTAAAAAAACCCTTTTTAGGTTATAAAGTTAACAGTTTGAACTGATCTAGTTTTTACATGTGTAACAATGAGATTATTTTTTAAACTATAAACACGACATCAGGACAGAGTTATTTTAAAGATGGTCCTATTTACCATGTAAAATTAAAATAATACATATTACGAAATATGAAGACATCCCAGGCTTTTAAAGGCATAGAAAATATAGTAACAATATATTGTTTAAATGCAAGATCCCTGTCCGAAGAAATCATTAAAACATATAAAATTACAACCTGAGACCATTTTTTGTCCAGAAAAAGCCGCAGCACAGACAGTTTTAGTGATAATAATAATATTTAAAAGGTCTATATTAAAGCTGATGAAGATAACATAAAAAAAGTTGAAATGATTGATTTAATATATGTCTCGTTTAGGAAACTTGATGAAACGCTTGTTAGCATTTGCATAATTAATGAACACATTCTCAAACATAACTTTGTTTGTGATGTATATGGCAATGATCTTAAATTGATTCGTTATTTGGCGACAGGATCTTAATGAATACAAGTAAGAATCGAATTTCTAAAATCAACAAAATAACGGTGAAAACGCACACAAATCATAATCAATTCTGGTTACAAATAAACTACAAAAAGTATTAATACAGTCGATAAAACATAAATAGCCCCACAAAAGCTCCGAAAACGGAATAATAGCAACGTTAATAATGAACCCGAACAAAGTCTTAACTTAGAAGTTCGTCGCGTAAATCCAACAAAAAAAAAACAACAAAAGGAACTTTTTGTTATCGAAAAAAAGCTATGGGAAAGAAGCGGTGCCCAAACGTGAACGCCTAAAAATGTTAGGAGCGCGTCCTACCCGGTACGGGAGCGGAATTTAAACAGGGACTCCTTAAAGGGAACGTCGGGGATGCCTAAGGCTCTGATGAAAAACATCCAGACGGTGAATCAGAATGTCTGGGCTTTCAAATTGCTGGAATTATTGTTTTCGATATAAATAAAGATGGGCATGATGATATGAAGGGGAGATGTGTAGATGTAGAAGATATTGAGGTGATTTAGAAGCAGGTGGACAAGTGATTTAAAGAGGTTTTTATTATCTTAACACAAATAAGTCAACATTAATATCGACCGTGCTTTAGATTTCGAAAAGTACCACCATTTTAGAAACAGTAAATAAATTCGAACAAAACACCTGATCAAATATATCTGCTCAAGCCAGAAGAATAATAAGCGCGGCTGTACATTCACTTGGTTTAAATACAAATAATAAATAGAGAAAATACAAACTCTATTGCATTGCATTCAGGCAGAACAGATAAATTGCTAGATACGGCAGCCAGATACAACTCAGGTACAGATAGTCTCAAACAAAATTTAATTCGGGCGTAATTTTTTGCCGAAATGAATGTGTATTAAAAAGTAGCGGTCAAAGCACCTGCTAACAAGCTAATTAAAAACGCATATAATAATTTGTAACTTAATATTTATCTTGTTAACACAAATACCGTTCAGAATCCTACAAAGATTTATATCTTTAATTTGCGGTCTACTTACTGATACAATTTGGACTTGTAGAACTGGATCAATTTCTGTTGCATTTATTTTATAAAATTAACATTTTCACTTGTAATTTTCATAAAAGTGCTATCTGATCTTGCACAATTTTCTTAACCATGAAGACATAATTATGTAAAAAAACACCAAACGAGAGATTCCCTTGAAAGACAACGTTTTTAAACACGCATAATGCTCAGGTAATTCGCGCCTACTTACATTTTAAATCATGTGCAACTTTTATAAATTGTTCAGGTTTCCAACATCAATTTTATTACGTAGTATATACGCCCAGCATCTGTATAAGAATGGGTCATTATGTAAATGATGTATAATGACAAGTTTTTGTGACCATTAAAATAAAAATGCACTTTAACGATCGATCTTGATCGATATAGTACTGATTGTACTGAAGTGTCTGCCGATCTCTTTAATGAAGTAAAAATAAATATCAATACAGATTCCTTTTCAAATCATAAATTTTGCTGTGGTATTAATTTAAAAGTTATGTAAGCTGACATTACGAACAATGGTAAAACTGTCAACGAAAGTGGGCCGATATTAATACACACTTGCGATTTTACTTACGAACTTTGTCGAAGACAGTATTAAAAGTACAACATTAACACATAAAGGCATACAGATTACGTCCGATCCATTTCAATTGTATTTTGAAATTTTTGACCAGTATTATTTGTTTAATGTCTTCTAGTACCGACAACTTTTTAGTCGTATATTAAACAATATTAAAGACGTGTTTGACAATTTAATCATAAACATTATTAATCAAGCCTATATTACTGTCAGTCAATTGATCACTTTTTTAAATTTCTTTAACAAAAAATTTGGCAAATTCAATCGTATCACTTCTAATGATAATATTTACTGTGCGGTTATTCAAATTTTTAACGTCTAAAACTATATTGGTGTTTAAATATGTTTACGTTTCATCGAAATAACTTTTACCACTATTCACTTGTCGAATACGTTCAAAAATCCAAAAGCAAATACCCAAAATTGCTGTTTACCTGTTTTATACTTTCACTGTCGGGTCTCAGTTTGTCATTCTTGAATCACTCTTGATGATTAATGGTGCACAAAATTATATAGTGGTCGCCTCTGACGAAATTGGTCGGGGAATCATAGGGCCTTGGACCATAAAAATAAAAAAGATGGTGTGGGAACATCCTTTTATATATTACGTGATTTTTGCCCTTTTTTCAATCGGTCGGCGTAAGGAAGCACGCTCGACCAGATTCTGATCAAGGTTTTATAACCCACTCACCAATTTTATGGTTTTAATTTCAATCAGGATAGCTGATAAAATTATGAGTTTAGATACAGTTTAAAAGAAATTTGAAACGGACAGAACACCCGCTTGGTTTAATTTGAATACAAAAACTGTATTGTTAATTTTAACAGCAGAGGGTGATATTATTACTATAGTTTTGGCGCATGCGAACAGAACAATGCCAGATCTCGAGGGAGGGGCTTTCGACCCCTTTTGCAATAATTCGTGTAGGTACACCATTATCACACAGATTGTTTGAATGTTGGTTTTATTTTATAAAACAAATTGGAATGCATAATTAATTACGCTTTTAACTTCAAACCAGTCTTTAAAACTAAGAAATATGGGGTACTCAATGTCAATAAAAGATAAGGCTATATAAGGAACAAAAATATACAAAACAATATAGAGTATGTATAATCAGATTATCATGCAGGTCAGTCCGTTCAACATGAATCTAGGCGCACATGTCTGCACCGCGCGCGGCGTCATTCGCGTCAGTGAGGCGACGAGCGACGGACGTAAGCGCGTGCGCCGTGATCGTTAAAATTCAAATTTCAACTGTTAACAGACCAAAGTCGTGACATTTTTGAAAAAAATATTACAAACCAAGTGTGTGATAAACATAATACTTTTAATCATTTTGTGAGTGAATTCAGTGAAATATAATTTGTTAGTTGATCCCGTACTGGTGTGCATGTAGAGACAAGTGGTTGTGACCTTCTGTGTTGTAAAAAAGGAGTTTGTTCTCAAACTTGTATGCAAAAGTGATGGGAATATGAATTCGAAGAAATTGGAATGTTTTGACGACGATGATTCCGTGGATGATAAGCCAAGTCTCAGCTTTTTAGGTAAGTACAAGATAAAGAAAGACAAAAGTATATTTATATATACAGAAATAGTTTCATTGATAGCTCCTGATATTTATGAGGTTGAATATTGATATGAATATCATGAAAATTGTGTGCGAGGGATAAAGTGTGGGGTTAGGAATGCTATTAGTAAACGTCGTATCTAGTGAACTTTACTGCAGAAATCATGACTTCGTAATATACATTATTATCTTTAGATTAGATTTCCACATCAGTAATTTGAAAACCCATTTATGAATGCCATAATTGGGTGTTGTCTGGTTCTAATTTGAATTTAAACGAGTTGAATCAAGGGGGAATGCTAAATAAAGTCCCTTCGTCAACATTTGGCAATATGATATTTTTGTTTAAAGTCCTTTCCTTCTATTTCAAAGTACAGCTTAATGTCGATAACGGTTTCAGTTTTTATGAGTTTAAAAAACTTCATATTAATTTGCACGAGTGATATTGTACTAAAAAGATCGTGTCTCGCAATTAACCTTCGCTGTGTCCAACGACTACAGTAATTATTCCCCACCATTGCAAGCTCTAGGTATGTACAAGTTTTGTGTATTTTAAAATAAGTTTTTATTTACCAAGACTGCAGAGGTTTGAGGAAACGTCCCAGTTTTTGCTGAGATCCATTATGTATCATTCATTAGGTTTTTTCATCAACATAGATTTGTATAACTGTTTTATGATGGATTTTTATGGTAATCTTCTAGTACGGCATTCAAATCACGATATTGATTTCTAATGAATCTGATTCGTCATCATGGAGATCTCCTTAAAAGAAATTGCTCAATAATTTCCAAACATTTCACAATGTCATCTAAATCTGGATTTTGTGGGGGTGTATTGACTCATAGACAAATGAAGCCATGTATCCTGGTATGAGTCAGGTCTACTGAAGGTTCATAACCCACGCCCATAAAGATGCCTGTCGGCAGACTGAGGGGTTTATGTAGGTAGCGTAAGTGAAATCCAATATTCCTTGCCCACAAGAAATTGTGGCAGCATCAACACAGAAAGTACTTAAAGAAAAAACAGCACAACTATATTGTTTTATGAGCTTAAATTAATACGGTTAAAAGAAATGGTCAAGCAAAATGAGGTTTACAATTTCAAAGTGAAATCATGGCTGTGTAGATTTTGATTGCTTTTTAAGTAGCCTGACTGTCTGCTCTTTACTATAGTGTTTCAGTTTGTTTTTTCATGTAGAATGTGACATTTTATTAGATTTGGATTTTATTAAGTTTCTGAACGAATTTAGTATCTTTTCTATCGGGATAATCATTTCAAGAAAAAGAGAACGTAATAAAACCCGGTCCGACCCCTTAATTATTACCCTTAAGGCATCTGTTGCGTCACTACCTGGATTTAACTATATAACTTTGTTGTTGAAGGATAAAACAATGTCATAGACTACAAAAACTGAATCAAGAGAAGACTAAAATTTTTCGAAAGATTCACTTTCAAAACCACCGTCCTGTCTTTCGAAATCTATTCCATAAAAAGTAAATAAGCACTAATTTTAATCTGTACTAATGTGTTCATCTTTGAAGATGCCAATAAATAAATAAAAAAAACTCTCCATTAAAACATCGCTAAGTGGTAATAAAATATGCATTATGCAGTATTATTGCCTATTTTGATGACTATTTCCTGGCGTACAACTTTAAATGCTGGATCGCTTTTTCTATATATTCAAGGTTTATTAAATAGATTACGTTTATCAATTCATAGAAGCTTGTATATAGTATCAGCTTTATCAGATTTTTAATAGAATCAAAAATTATCTTTATTACGAATTTTATGTTTATTCGTTTCAAGTTAAAATGTAAACAAGAATTGTTTTTGTGTCTGTAGATAAGAATTTACGTGATTCCAATATATTCGGGTTCGACTAAAGTTTTCTTATTCACTACTCTATTATACGTAATCTCACTGCTGACTGCTGAATGATGGATGAAAAAGCTGAAGACTCCTTTCTTTCCAGCCATATCTTTTTCACGTTTAACATAAACGTTTATTTTAAAGAAATTGTAATCACTAAGCTTTCATTAAACACAGTTATTTCTGTTTCAAGTTTATCCATTCGCAATCTATTAATTAACTAACATACAAGTTACTCTTTTATATCTTAAAAACAAGTAATTTCGTCTAGTGTCAACTACGGTCAAGTGGTCCAATTTGTCCTATAACATGGGACCAATTAAAATAAAACTGGATATTCTTGTTTTATAGACAATTTAACTGGTTTAGCTAATGGCGATTAATTTTATTAAACTTATAGTCATGGATTCATACCGATTAACCTAACTGTAATTATAATTATCAATGACGTGGTAATAAAATGTTATTTACAGTTCCTCGTTGGTCCTCAGGTGACTCTTTGTATCATACCGTCAGTATGCAAATGAATCAAATTGCTTTTATTGTTCATATTAATAGCTACGATGAAATATATGAGACTGTTGACTAATGGAAACATGTTTGTATAGATTTCTCCGTGTGTGATCTGATTAAGAGAGCAAATAAAAAAATCAACAGGTGCAACGTAATATTATTAAATGGGAGGTCAAATGCTAATGAATAATCATGTTTCGAAATCAAATGATAATAATAAAAGAATAAAAAGGATAATAATAATCTAGAACAATCCCATAAAATACGAGGTCAATATTCAAATTTAAAACAATTGAAAATCTGTTAATATGCGTCAAAACATTTTGTTTTGTTCAAAATGACCCCGTTTTATATGCAAGCTTACAAAGTTAACGTATATTGTCACCTATTAGGCTAATGATTTAACCGATTTAGATAAAAACGATATCATGGGTTTACCTTATCGTCTGGTGTCAGACTAGTTAAGATATATGAGGTATTTTTCCCTGCTCTGTAGGAATGGTCCTACAAAACTGTTGGTCGAGTGCATTTCATTAGCGCTATGCAAATCAAGACCTATATTGGCTGCTGGCTCGTTGATTCTAGCATGTGGTTCTTAAAGTATCTGTTCCAACCATTACTTTCATTTTCTAACTTAAATATTCCAAAATAAGTTTCGAATTCTATTGTGCTGTCAAGCATTTATGCCGGTGCCCCATTTTTTGCCAAGCATCTAAAGGTTTTGCTGAAACACCTGTACATGTTTTTTCATATGAAAAACAGTTACAATAGATTTTGAAGATCGATACATCTTAAAGTAATTTGTCATGATCAGTCTGAGACGGTCGCGATCACGCCGGCAAAATCCGTTGCGTCATCGTGTATATCAGCCAAAGAAAGTAAGAAAAAACTGTTGCAGCTGAAAGCCGCTGAACAAAAAGCTGCTATTCAAATGGCGCTCATTGATCAAAACCTGGATGCGCAATTGGCAGTACTCGACGCCGAGGAAGAACAGTTGGAATACAGTTCACTAATCGATGGGAAAGAACTTCCTCGTACCGACCTGGAGGATTGGGTGCTTCATCAAAGCAGCCACAAAGAACCCCCACTGGAGCAGCAAGCCTCCGAGAATGGCATTAAAACGGGTGAGCTGCACGCACGAGTGTCGTCGCTATGCGCCGAGCACGTGGCCGGCCGGCCGCAACGTCGCTGCGTCCCCGCCGCCGCCGCCGCCCGGCGACTCCTCGACCATGCTTAACAATGTGGTTCAATTGTTGGCAAGTGCTTTAAAAGATATTTCCACAAATTGTGCAAACCACGTGCCTCAATCCAGTTTGCTCAGTCGCATGAGCACACCAAGAGATTTACCCGAATTCTCTGGTAACCAGATGGAATGGCTTCAATTCAAACAAGTTTACGATGAGTACGGCGTTATGTAAATATACGTCAAAAGAAAACCTATGGAGACTACGTAAATGTCTACGAGGGCAAGTGAAAGATGCAGTCACCGCGTTGTTCATAAGCGCCACGTCGCCTGACAAAGTGATGTCGACACTGGGGCTACGGTTTGGTAACCCCGACTGCATTATTTCGCATATTATACAAGACATTAAGAAACTTCAGTCCCTGTAACAGGAATATCATAAAGACATAGTCACGTTTTCCGTAAAAGTGCAAAACATAGTGGAAACAGTACGAGCAGTCGGGCGCGAGGAGTACCTATATGGTGTCAACATCGTCTCAATGATTCTGTCCAAGCTTCCCGCAGTGCTTATCTCCAAGTGGTCTGACTACAGCTTTACAACTATCAGCGAAGGGACGAAACCAAGGTTGGTACTGTTATCTGATTTTTTATATAAAGAAGCTGTAAAGATTTCTACCACTGCAAGTATTTTTACTGCCCCTAAAAGTGATCATCATCTGAAGAATAAGACAAATACTTCCACTCGCACACAGACCGTGTTAGTTCAAAACGAAGAACGTAACGCTAATTGTTTGTTTTGCCGCGCGGCGGTACATAATCTCGGCGACTGCAAACAATTTAAGAAAGCACTACGTAAAGTACGGTGGCAATTTGTAAAGAAATACAGACAGTCAAAAAAAAATAAAAAATACGGGCAGACAGTCCTCTAATGTGGGCGCTAACTAATCGCACTCGATCTCTTCTAGTTATTAAGTACTAACATAGGCTAAGTCATATTTTTACTAACATACTGGACCACCTTGTAGTCTGTAAATAAATGAATAATAATAATAAATAGTCTGCCGGATATCGTACCCCTTATTGACTGATCCAACCTAATATCACGCTTTACATTATTACTTGATCTAAAGAGGGAAGGTTAGTGTTAATAAAGAATACATTTACCTACATTTTATATTACAACAAAATAAACACGTAGACCGGTTGATTTGTTGTATTTGATCTGCAAAAACCTTAACATGAAGCGTGGAAAGAGACTATCTGTGAGTTTGGAAGAACAAAAAAGTGTTTTTATTCAATGTCACGAACATTTTAAATGTAAATCTGAGCTACCGTCTTCGTGCAGCATGGTTACAAGAACTTGCCGCTGGAAATATAAATGAAGAAAGAAACCAGAAGAAATAGACAGTGAGCATTCTAATATTGCTGATATACCCAGGTTCATTCTATTGCCTTTATGTTCCGGGCTGCGGTATCTCTTTCGAACAACCTGCAACCCCGCCAGGCGGTGGCCCTAGCAGGCCCCTCTGCTTTCAGTGACGCTAGTAATGACAACGACAAAGACTTTTATTCTTTTGAAATAAGTTCAGAAGAATGGGAACACATTAAAACACAATCTTAATGTTATGCTCGAAACAATAAAAATAAATCAAACGTTAAATATCGTAATATGAAACGAATGCCGATAAATAAATGGACGGATTATATGAGAGAGTATATTTAGAAGTATACGTCAAATTCACTGGTTATTGCAAACAATGCGAAGGAAAACTTACAGTTGGTACTGAAAGACTATTGTTATCTCTCATTGCTTAATAATGAATGTAAATCCTCGATTGCAACACGACCCTATAAAAGTTCGAATAACAAATATCAATAAACTAAAATTTGCATCTGAACTAGAAAATCAATATCCTGTTGTTGTCAGAAATAAATTGATAAAAAGTACACTTACAGATGAGGATAAAATAGAACCTACATTTATTCCCAGTTAAAAAAATTCCAAAATATAAGAAATGGGACTTCCACATATTTTAACAAAATAGTAGTTCTTGCTTTGAGGTATTCCTCGTAGCGCTCCCGTTTTGAAACGCTCCCATCTAAGCACTCCCGTTTTGTTCCTCCAAGCGCTCCCAAGTCAAGTTCCTGTCGACAATAGTTGGGTAGTACCATATTCGCCTGTCCTATTACAAACTTTCAACGCCCATATAAATGTAGAAGCATGCGGTTCGCTCGCGGGAGCGGGGGCCAGCTGAGCGGGTCATAAGGGTAAAAGCGAGGATGAGTGTGTGCGGGCACCGCGGTTTAGGCAATTGAAATACGTGCACTATTTTCTGTTTTATGTGTGCACTATTTTCTGTTTTAGGTGTATGGCATTTTTTGTAGTGTGCGTAATTGTAAAGCTAGGAGAGCAGATCGTCCGAGTGTAGTGTACACTTACCGATTTCCGAAAATACGACAAAGTAAAAAAAAATACCTACATATTTTATTATCGATCCGGGTCAAGAATCATTAGCATAGTTACGTCCTTGCATCACTTTGCAATGACCTTGGGTAAACAATGTGCGGAAGTGTTCAAACGAAGTTCAACAACTTTTATTAATTTGTGATCAATTATGTTTTAGATAAGAAAAAAACTGAGATTTTCTGGCGTAATTGTGTCTGTCTACTTACATGTTGTATCAGGTTCACAGCCGCAGATAGCAACAACACTACAATTTTCATTATAGCTTTAAACCCAGAGTAGAATTCTCAACCATCATCAGATATTTTTAATGCATTTTCTGAATAGATTACAAGAATTACAGACATTTACAAATGGAAACTCTTTCTCAAAAGTTTCATAAGTTCTTCTTGAAACTCTTGATCAAATTTAAGTATATTCTTAACTGGAGCTAAGATAGAGCCTGTCGGCAGTCCTCAAAGCTAGTAACAGACTAACAGCTAGTGTAGATAGTAGTGGCTAGTTTTAATACCACGATACTTGGACATCCACTCTCTCTGCATATCTCTGTCATGGTTTGACGTGCCGAGATATGCATGTAGAGGGTGAAAGTTTCCTCCATTGAGGGGTGAGTGAACGACCAGAGGAAATAAATCTACAGTTTTAATTGCTGCATTGCGTAGGACTTTGGTCCAATTGAATTTACTTTTGATATCTGCTGAGATTTCACATTCATTGGAAAGGGCTATAATTGGTTTATCGATTGGTTGGACCGAACTTGTCTGTACTTAATTATAGTCTTTTGGATTTATGGGCACCTTCCTAAATGCACTCTTATTCTGCGTGTGTAATTTGGAACAAGGACGTGTACAGACCCATTTAAACAGGCTGTTCTGTTTTATTACACAGCTCAAGTGTAATAAAATCTTGTGCATCAAAAGTGAACGACTATCTTATTTGATTGAATTATTATTCCATTATATTACTATGTGTTAAAAGCCTTTATCTTTTCGCACTAGTTGCAAAAAATACCTTTACAAAATTGACTTTCGAAGAGCTGATAAGAAGTTTATTGTTACTCTCATACATAATAACATATAATACATTAACGTAAATAGTTTAGCTTTAAATCCTGTCCTATAAAAGAAAATAGTCAAGATAAATTTTACATAAATCAAATTCAATTTCATTTCAGCCTCCATAAAAATATTACGTTTACGCACTGTTTAAATTCTCACCATGAATTTAAAACTACAAAAATCGATTACAAAATCATATTTCCTATAATCGATTCATTCGAATCGAATAACATTTCTTTAGAACCGAAACGTCTATCGTTTTATAATAAGCTCTTTAATTCCCTTACATTTGAAAGATTCTTTACAAGATTATCTAATGTAATACTTTTGGTGTAATCGCTGGAAACGGCTTTACCCACGGTACTAAATTTGTGGGCAGTTATTACTTCTATTTATGTATTTATGTGAGTATAATTGGCATAATAGTATAAATTGTTGTATTTTTATCGTCTTTTGTTTAAATTGAGAATGAATAAAAAACGGTTAAGCTTTTGTTGAGGGCTACTCTAGTAGTTTTATTGTGCATCAATTTCGATTTCATTGACTACAACGTGACCATCTGGGCTTTTAAGTAGTCCAGTGCCATTATTTCTTCTAAAGCCTTTTTTGGCAGATTTGACTGCTCGGCAGCTATAGAATTTACAATGAAAAATCTTTATTGCTTTCTAGTTTTTGCAAAACCAATTTAAACCTTATTACCTACATCCGTGAAAGCCCTAGTTGCTTTCGCAACTTTCTCATTGATTAACAAAAAGCTTTTTAATAAACGCAGATAAATTATCAGTGTTGCTGCTAAGTTTGTTCAGAGAAACTTATACACCAATATATTCATTGTCTTTGGCTTGCAGTAGTGTGGATACTTGTATAAGCTATTCCTCATTCTGTAGAATGTAACAGCCAACTGATGAAATGAGCTACTGTGTTGCTCCGTTAACTTACAAACTAAAGTGGGTACTTATAAGATATTCATGAAAGGTCTTTAGTTACTTGAGGGATTAGCGTTGAGGCTGGTATTGTTCTATTCTGCGTTGAGTTTGTCAAGGAAATGTTTTCTTGGAATGCTAAATTTTAGCCTTTTATAGTTTCCAATCTCAAAATTGTAATGGAAACTGTCGACACGCTTAAATTTCATAGATAGGTTTTACATTTAATTAACGGTTTGTTTCATCCGTATAAGATTAGCCTGATTAAAAAATTTATACGGTGTATTAAAGTGGATTTGAAAGAAAAGCTGATAATCCCACGGATTGCTATAAAAGTTGCAGTGTGAGAGAATAGTAAAAATTAAAGTAATCTCACAAAGCTCTCAAAATAGGACGTCGACTTTCTAATTTAGCTATTCTACTTCCATTGCAGCATTGAAACTTCTGTATCCCAAAAATCTTTTACTACTACAAATGCCATGTCATGTCATTCATAGGAATGATAGTCAATTTTTCCCCATGTTTAACCCCTACATCCCTTTAAGTCTCCTTAATCTTCCATAATCCATGAACACGTAAAGGCAGCAACACGTTGGAGAGTGAACATCCAGTGTGGTCCATTGGGTTATCAACAAAGGGAGCGTGTTGGGACGTGTACTCGCTCCTATGGGACCCTTTAAGATTTTTTTCACGCCCTTAATGAAGTGGCGTTAACTTGAATTTTTCTACCTGGATGTAGTTTTAATAGATTAGTATTTTGTTATTTTAAGGTAGTGATTAATGTACCAAAAATGTTAGATAATGGTGATCCCAATCAAACTTAAGTTTTAAGTAATATGTTCGAAAGCATTTTTTATTTGTTCGAATCATGAAGCTAGTCAAAACGCGTAAGGATTCTAATGTTGAACCTTTTATACAAACCTATTATAAAATAATTCTATGTCAGATGAGATTATTGCCTAAACAACGATTAGCAATTTTAAAATTCATTAAGGATGTGGGAATCCTGTTCCAGATAAAGCCTCCGGCCAAACCATAGATTTATCACAACCATAGATTTACACTTCTTAATTTAACTCATTAAAATGCAAACATCTTCAGCCTTAATCAAATATTTAAATTGGAATACAAAACTGAACGTTTGAATGTTTGTCTAAATCCATGTCAGTATTTAAATAATTGCTTTACTATGGATATAAAAGCATTTAAATAAATAAAAAATGATTCGATGCCTAATTTGATTTTCTGTTTCAAAACAAACTAATTTCTTTAACACGTTTCGCTTTCGCGTGGCTTCGTAGTAAATCTGGTCTCATTTTAAACATTTCATTTATTTTCATTATTAAGAGGAAGCTAAACTACATCATTATTGCCTAACTTATTTTCAGCTACACCACTATCATTCTAGAAATCTTCTCATAAATTCCCATTTGCACTAAAAGCCCTTTCAAAGTTACCATTAATTGGCCCAACGATATTTGTAATGCTAATACGTTTCAGAGCTATATTGTTAACATTAACTGTGTAATGTCAACATTGCACTAGACTTACCTAACCTACTATTACGATAATGCAAATATACTGCTCCTCTTACTTTTTGTTCTCAACAATAGTAAAACTCAGTGTCATTATATTCTAAAGCAACTTATCCATCTTTTGACACTCGAAGAATTACGCAGAGGTGTATGTATAGTTAGATAACATTTTACCAGTTATTTTTAACCCTCTGTATCATTGTGTATGGAGACATTAATGCAACATACATTTCTATTGTAATATAAATGAAAACCCAGAAACATGTGTATGTTTTGTAATTTATTTATTTATTAAACTTTATGCACATGTAAAACACTGTACAAAGGCGGGCTTAATGCCTTAGGCATTTTCTACCTTAGGGGTGATGCAGAGAGAAAGCATAGTAGGTGTAGGGTGCAGAACAGAGAGAATTAGAAAAATAATAATACTTACAATTAAAATATAATGATAAATACTTAATAAATACATACAAAAAAATAGCAACAATGAAATAAGAGTTAAAAATACAAAGGTACATGAAAAACAAAAATTACAACCATTTAATTAGGAGACGAATCCGCCAGCTTCTTGAGCAAATGTTCCCGAGCTTTTCCAATCCAAAAATTCATATTAATCCCAGTTAATAAAGAGAGTGATAAAGAGGTAAGACTGCATGATTAGGCAGTGAGCTTACAATTGCCAATATAAAACCAGACTCCGCGCTACCGTGCTTTGTCAAGGTGTTCCAAAATCAAAATGAAACAGGAGCATTTTTTTATTCATGTCTTGAACGGTTTGCTCAAATTACTTATTCTACTTTGTGACCAAAATTGAATTTGTCACTACTGGATTATTATTTGGGAAATCGGCCGTTACATTTTGTAATAGCATACTTAAATGCAGTGCGAAAATGCACGCTTATCGTATTCATTTCTTAAAAGCACTTCCTTTCATGACCACGATAATTAATTCAGTGATAATTTCTTTTACGGTCAATAAAACTATAGTAGACTACAATGTTATTAATACCCTTAGGGATATTCTGTTTTTAATTCGTATTTTACTGGATCTACATGTAAAAGCTGTCAAACCAGTCCGTAAAATGGCTTCTCTGGACGCCGTAGAACCTGATGTTAATATTCCATCAATTCTGATAGCTGAACTAACAGATGGGGGTAAAACAAAAGAGGGTATCGTGCCTAAACACATAGTGGCGGGTCCCTCTAATTTGTTCGGTTAATATTTGCCCAACTTTACTTTTACGCTTCCTAAAATAGATAATGGGTTTTAGAAAGGCTGTTTTTGGGGGAAAAAACGTAACGGTAAACAGTTGGTGAAGTTTTCGAGGTTATCAATAAAAAAACACAAATTAATCAAAGAACGACAACTTTTATTAAAACAGAAAGAAATATAATATTTTTATTGATTATTCAAATGATAGAATTCATCAAGAAAAACATCCTTTTAAAAAAGTTGACACTATCATAAATATTGGAAAAAATAACGTGATTAGATCAAAACTATTCAATATCATGTCCTAGATCATAAACTGGTGCCGATAACCTAGCCATTTTCAACGTTTCAGATCTAAACGACTAAACAATAATTAAACTATAAAATTAATCTAATGAAAAGGAAGTCAATTAAATAGCTAGTAGTGATAATAATTTCTACAGCGAAGTAACTGATAAAGACGCCGTACAAGGCACAAATATAAGGACAGGTAGTCATGTTGGGGTCCCGCGCTGACCTTAGCAAATGCAAATAGAAAGTTCAATTGAAGGCTGACAGTAAATCTATGGTACATATTAGAAATATGGTATATTCTGCTACGGGAGTTATGTTGCTAATTAGGCAATAATATATCCCTCTCTTTTGGGTTGTCCCTTTTCACATCGTTATTCTTATAATTAACACTTGAAATGGGATGGATTTACCATATTTGTTATTTGTATCGAGCTTCCGAAATTTCAGCGATGCTGCAAACGCCATAATCACGGATGAAATTATGATGATAATATCCCGTTACAAGTGTTAATTATAATGTTAGTAACCATGTCAGTTTAAAGACTTGTATCAAGATTCTTTTTTGTTGTAATATTTTAACCACGTTATCATTGTGAGCTTCATTTATGTTATACAATTCAATTAAATGTGTGTGAAATTATTATTTGAACATGAAGTCTGAAGACATTTATGTATGTCATGTACGATTCACAGTATCTAGACAGTTGATAGAAGTCTTCTCCAAAAGCCTTTCCGTTGTTATGTTAAGTGCTTGTTGCATAAATAGTGACATATGACGCTATACCAAAGTTATATCATCGATTACTAGTACAGTAATAATCAATTTTGATTGATTCTGTTATCCTTACTAATATTATAAAAGCGGAAGTGCGTTTGTTTGTTACGTCTTCACGGCTAAACCGATTTTGATGAATTTTGGTACAGAGATAGTTGGGAACCAGGAAACGGACATAGGCAAATTTTTATTTTAAAAAAGATGGGATATGAGGGAGAACGAGGGAAGAAAAGGGAAAACTTATTGTTTATTACAAATCCATTAGGCGCAAGAGCAAAAACTGCACGTCTGCTTGGTGTGTTACACCGAATTTAACGCGAGCGAAGCCGCGGACGAAAGCTAGTTTACAATAAAGTGTTTCCTCGACCTTGTAGCGAATTATCACTCTTTTTCTTTTATTTCTTTTCTGCTATGAAATATACTGTTATAAAATTATATTTAGAAACGTTTTTATAATTTAGCATCATTATATTGATTTCTGCTACAGTTATATTATTAGCTGTGGTTTATTTAAGTTTATGTTTAGATCCGGATCTTTGTTTTAATGTGAGTCGTTTATATTAATTAATTCAGCTTTGTTTAATTCAGTAGGCGATATACTGATGCACTTATGCGTCTACAAACAGTTTAAATGTTTAGTTTTTCCATTGATATCTTTTTTTAAAGTGTTGCCTAGCTAAAGAGCTAGTCTTTGTTTAAAACGAATGCGTAGATTTATTTAAAAAAAATTAGACAAGTTCATTGCTTTTGATATACATATTTTTTACTAGAGCTAGTAAGTCATGTAAATCTATCTCATCAAGTGTAAATCTTTAACACAAAAACTACCTAGCAAACCTTATTTATTGGTCTTATACCCAACAAATTCCAAGCCTGAGGGAAGTCATGGCGCTACTGAACTGACACAAATAAAACTGTAAATAATCATAAAAAAACAAAGTAACACATTTCGGAATTCAAACATCTCTTTTGGTCAACTAACCCAAATACAGATGGTACATCATGCAACAGACACCTATACAAACATGGCTACGTGACGCTTTAAGGTCCCAAAAACGAAATAAATACCCACCTTGCTTTGAACATCGTTTGCTTTTTATATTAGCATTTGTATAGAGCAATGCACCACACTTAAAACTTATAAAAGCTATGAAATTCTCTAGTGTATGCTCCATCACGTTTCTCGTTGAAAGCCTTCAATTGAAATTTTCTATTTATTGTCCAATGAGGCAACCTAAAGCGACTTGTTGGAAAGTTACGATTTCAATCAATGTTTCCTTTTTACTTGCAGATGTGTCTTTACAGCGTGTATCAATTTGTAAACATTTTCAAGGGTCTGGGACTACAAATCATCTTACTTTTACTTTTCGGATTAATTGCTTATTGTATTATTTTATTAATGATTACTTGTTTCTGTGAAAGAAAAACATCGTGAGAGAAACAGCATACTAGAGAGATGTTTCTCGACGACATGTAAAATCAAGTCGGAGTCCTATAGGCGGCCGGGGTTGCGGGTTGTTCGAAAAACTCTGACACCAGTTTAGAACTTAAAAGGAGTAGTATGGAATCAAACGTATAAGGTTCAATCTATCCGGGGTTGCGGGTTGTTCGAAAGAGATGATGCCTTTTTTTGGTTCCGGGGCCGCGGCCCGGAACCTAAAGGCAACAGAAGGAACATGGTGGGTTTTAGTCAGTAAAAGTCTGACACGCCCCCCCCCCCGCTCCGCCCAGAGCGGGGGAAGTTATTTGAAGATTTCCCAACCCAAAAAAAAAGGTCAATCTATCTCTTGGTTTTCTCGAGGCGTTACATACTTGACTACTAATTAGCATTTTTGGAGTTTCCCTGAAAAGTTCCTAAAATTCCCCAACACACACCTTTCTGGTACATGCTGTACATGGTGAAGTAACCTGTTTTCCGAGAGGTTTCTTGGTTCAAGTTTAACTTTATTACCATGCTGGTCTAAGATTGAAAAACCTCGAGTATTACTTATCATTGTGCGAAAGTTATGAGTCATAAGATGCCAGACTATGGAGTGCTAACCCGTCTCGAGTTTAATTGAAATATTTTATTCAGATTAGCTTTATCATAGCTTTCTTCAGTGTCAATACTTTGCGACTGCTTCTTAAAGTGGTTTTGCTTGACTAGAATTTCTATTTCAAGATATTGTTGATGTAAATTATAGCACTTCAAAGAACTTTTTTTGAAGCTCTTGTTTTATTTTTCAAACATCTAGAGAATAACAGTTTTTACAACTACTTCTTGCAGTTTTCAACTTCTCTTCTAACTTCTTCTTCTTTTTACTTCAAACTTTTCATGGCGTAAGCCTGTTTTTCCTGAGACAAAGTGAGCCTTTGTCACCTGTTCCTAATGAAAAAGCTTAAAAAAAAAACAAAAATAAAATCTCTAGTGTCTGCACTAACTAAACAAATTAAACAAAAAACTAAAGGAACGCTGTTTATTTAAGTCTAGTCAAAGACTTTATTAAAATATAGCTTAAAAGGATAGTGTTGTAGTTAAAAGCTTGGTAAATAGAGGCCTACATTAAACGACAAGTCATTGACTGCGACCAAATATACAGAACTGCTCAATCTGTACTAATATTATAAATATAAAAGTAAATTAAAATATGTAACAAAATCTCTATAATCTATACTAATATTATAAAGCTGAAGAGTTTGTTTGTTTGTTTCTTTGAACGCGCTAATCTCAGGAAGTACTGGTTCGAATTGAAAAATTCTTTTAGTGTTCGATAGTCCATTTTTTAAGGAAGGCTATAGGCCATATAACATCACGCTACGACCAACAGGTGCTGAGCAGCGTGGGTGAAACCGCGAAGAACAGCTAGTTAATAAATAAAAATAACCTCAGGAAACACACTTATAAAGTTATAAATTAACTAAAAATTGCGTCTCAAAATTGACGCGATCGTTGTATGGCAACGATCTATGTAAGCAAGTATGTACGTCCGTTCTTCTTAACACTTGGGTTACGTGAAGTGTCAACTAGACGTTTAAAAATTACTTTATCTACCTTTTCAAAATTAGCTAAATACATCATAAGGTTAGGTATTCTAGGATAGAGGATACTTTTGTCTTGATAATACGAATCAGTGGGATCATTTTCGACCTCGTGGTTGTTTTTCAATGTCTCGTCTAAATTTACAATGTCTTGTCGAAATTCAAAGCCATTTTAAAATAGTATTGACTTATTAATATATTTAAAAAAACAAAAAAGTTAAGTACCAAAATTATAAATTCACCATTAAAATCCATAATCAACATTTCCAATCAATACGAAATCACAAATAGTTGTACAATTACAAATAAAGTTTAAGAGTTAACATCGATGCCTTAGTTCACAATTGCACTAACTACAAAATTTTCAATTTTTACTTTTTTAATGCCAAATACACTAAATTTCATGCTCTTTCGTTTCCGCGCATCGAAATACCGTTATTCCGTCTCTTTCTACCAAAAACGTGGGCCACAGTTGTATTAAATGAGTTCGTTTAATGTTCCATGAATGTGGTATTATACTAATGATCTTTATTTTTGTAAAACCAATCAAGATATACTTTAACTGATTTTAAGTTTCTCAACTGCAGGAAATTTCAAAACACAAACGTATTATATACATTTACAATATCTGCTCATACTTTTTAGCAGTGCTCCAAGAGTGTATCATGTGTTGGTAGTACAAAAGGATCAAGAAAGTTTGATGCACAAGTGTGCTAAGTACTTTTACTGGAAGGGATTTGACAATTTTTTAAGTGCACAAATGCATTTTAATCCTTTTGAGACATATTCCCAGTGTACATGTGAAATAAATGGAAAATTAAATATTAATATTTTTTTTATTTTTGGGTTCCTTTCTGGGTTTTTTGATTAGTCCGTCTGTAGGATCGATCGCGTGGAGCGTTTGATTGCGATGTTTGTGCTCACGACTTGTGACGACGTTGGTAATTCACGTACTTTTGCGGTACGTTGTAGTTAAAATTATTTATTATTTATGTCTTATTCTGAAATAATTATTGTAGCTAACCAAATTATTAAGATCTTTTGTACCTTATTTTTGTATAATTATTTATATGCGTAGTTTATTAACACTACAATTCTATTATTAGCAATTACCAATTAGTAAAAATGGATAATAATTACTTGAAACTGAAGACTGACTTTATTAATTTTCTTATAAAAAATCTTATTTTAATGATTCAGAAACTAATTGTTTTGTGAAATAGCTAAAGATTGGCCTATAATTGGGCTTCAGTCCTTTTAATTTTTTTGTTGTGATTTTGAAATTTATTTTATTTGTTTGTGGATAAAAACTGTTTGTATTTTATAATAAAAATAAACATTATGAATATGGATCACTGGTTTATTATTTTGTCTATTTAATGCAATATCCATAACTATTATTATCCTTTTTCTTGGACCTTAAACCAGCCTGGTAAAGCTGTTAAATATTTTTGAGTTTTTTACTTAATGCCGGTCAGCATAATCAATCTTAGTGCACAAATGTATTAAATGGGGGGTTTTATGTTTATTTGGCTATTTTGAAAAGGTTACATTTAAACTAATATTACAATATTGAGATAATGATGAAGTAAAAGGACTAGTCTTATGAATAGATGCATATTTTTTTGTTATTTTACTTGGATTTTCTACTTGTTCTCGTCTAAACTTTAAAAAACTTTAAAGCTCTCTCCTCAAAAATGTAAATTTCGTAGTTAGTGCAATTGTGAACTAAGGCATCGACATAGCATTAACAGCAAAGCTAATTGAATCGAGATCTTTGGAGCCACGGGAGTCCCGTGGGCGTTTGGAATTGATCTTCTATCTCGTTCACTCGTGTATTGTGTAAATGAGAAGGCAATAGGGTCTATTATTGTTGAGGGACGGCAGCAGGTTTGAATAAGGGTAGCCATGTTTTTGTATGGTACTATAAAATTGAAGTGTTTTAGGGTACCCAATAACTTCCTGCAAAGACTCACCTTAAATGATAATAACTTTTGATTGAATTTAAAGTTAGCAGTGATGCCACTATAAATTTATTCACCCGAGTCATAAGCTTTATTGCTTTTGTGATAGTTATTTCATAAATTATTTGTACCACCTTTACTTATTTTAGGTAAATCGAGAAATTGTCTAAAATATCATCAGTATGTTTGTCGTAATTTAGTAAGACGATATTATCAATGTCGCATTTTGTCATTTTTAGATCATTGCGTTTTCTCGACATCCGTGTATTACTAGCGGGATTCAGGAGAAGGCCAGTGTCAAGTATTCTAGCTGGACTCCTATTTGGTGCAACCGTGAGATACCGCCCAGTAGTGTGCGACCGTTATATATATGACGTGTCTAATTGTCTATGGGCCAATCTACTTTTTATGTTTTTTTTTCTTAGCTTGATATTTTTTGTGTTGATGCAAGTGATTTATATATCTATCAATACAGCCAATTCTACATTTACCAACAACCCGTGCAATTATAATGAAAATAATTGTTTTTTTCTTTCTTCTCTTTATCTCCTGTCCCAACAATTGTTTCCTCATACATGGTAACCTCGATTAGGATGCCTTACACCCGCCTGTTTACTGGTCGTAGCGACAGAAGTAAGGGCCGGTAAGGTTCTTTTGTCGCCATGTTTTATGGGACATATTTATTGCTACTTTCATTACGTTTGGCGTTTACGACTAGAATTTGAAGGAGCTTGATAGGTTACAAAAATATTTGAGCTATTTGGGACATATTTTTCCAAATTCATGTTTTCTGGGAAATTTATTTCAATTTTTATATCTTTATTTTTTATTCCATAATATGTGAAACCTCACAATGGGTTTTAAGCTAAGGTACAATTATTATTATTGCCATAGACAGATGCATTTGATGGTTAATTCAATTATAGTAATTATTCCGAATCTTTAAGTACCCATATCTTTACAGACTTTAAAAATATTTAATGCTCCAACTTCTCAAAAATGAATTCGTTGGTTTCGTTTAGTTTTTGAAAACTCATCTGTATTTCCAACTCAACTTTTGTTACCAAAAAACGAATAGTCTTGCATTACCTGTCGATGAATACTTAAAAAAGTAAAATAAAAAAGGGATCGAAACATACCATCTGCCTCACTTTTGTGTTTCAGATACCGCTAATTGAAAAGGGTCTTTTGAATTTGAGAAACTGTAATTATCACTTTGATTGTGAGTTTTATGTCCACAAAATTGTGTTTTGGTGTTGGTTTGTCAATTTTATTATTTCTGCTTTATAGGCTAGTGTCATTTATTTTAATAGTATGAAGTAAACACACATTTCATATGATATCGTTCAAATCACTTAGCTTTTTGGACATGATTGCATTAACACTAGATCGTTTGATTTCTTAACGCGTCCTCGATTTCCAAATTATTATTTATACACTTTGTTTTTACTATCGAAATCGACTGCTCTAACCGATGTACCTCCTCATAAAAGCAAAGTTCATAAAACTAATGAGCCAGAAAAGGGCGTGTGCGATGAAGAAAGTGAACACATGAACAAAGAAATTGAAATAATATTCCATAAAGTTAGTTATTTATACGTAGTTTCCGACAAGCTTAACCACTGGCCACCACAGTGTCTGCTGACCCAAATTAAACCATCAGATACATGCACCTTTCATTACCATGGGAGAATATAATATAGAAAGCATTAAAATCTACAGATTAAGGCTTGTAAACCAACGCAATGAAAACAATCAAAAACCAACCATAGAATGGGAAGCACAAGGTAGATTTCCAGTTTGATTTCTCAAGCAATTTGTCTCATCGAAGTCCTGTAGTAACGAAATTTATTACTTAGAATTAACTATTGATTACCAGGAATGGTTTGCGTTTAAACTAACAATTTATAATGAACAATCTCAGTTTTGTATGACTGCTCTATTAACGGAGATATTTTTAATAATAGGCTTTAGTTATAAGAATGTTTTTTGATATAGTGTTGTGATGGTATTATGTATTGAGATTTGAAGTGAAGTACTTACTTCTACATTTTGTTTGTTTGTTTTCTTTGTATACTACATTAGTTAGAGTTTTACTATGTTAGTATTCGGTGTATAGTTTAAATTAAAGGATTTTTTGGCTTCAGAAAAATCTGCCCTGCTACACAATTCTCTTGTTTCGTGGGTACGTTTTCATCTTATAATCTAATATATAAAATTCTCGTGTCACAGTTTTATTTCCCATACTCCTCCGAAACGGCTGGACCGATTTAAACGAAATTTTGTGTACATATCGGGTAAGTCTGAGAATCGGCCAACATCTATTTTTCATACCCCTAAGTGAGCAGCGGGTGAAACCACTGGGCACAGCTAGTCTAATATATAAAATTCTCGTGCCACAATTTTCGTTCCCATACTCCTCCAAAACGGCTGGACCGATTTGAACGAAATATTGTGTGCATATCGGGTAGGTCTGAGAATCGGCTAACATCTATTTTTCATGCCCCTAACTGAGCAGCGGGTACAACCGCTGGGCACAACTAGTACTTTTATAAAAACTCACATTCACAAACTCATAACAATTACTTGCCTTACAAACATTTGCTCCGAGCGGGAATCGAACTCGCGACACGCAAATCGGTCAGCCACTGCACCAATCATAATAATTACATTTGGTCTGAATGATTTTTCTTACCAAATTCAATGATAATTGTAAAACAATAATTTAATGCTTTTAGTTGATCTGAAATATATCATCAGAACTAATTTGATATACATTGCCCGAAGTTTTGGATTGCTTTTATTTGCATTAGTAATGTCTTCAACATTTACTATGCATTAAAATTGAACATAATTGTGTGATAAAACATAATTACTAATTAACCAAATAATTGTTTCATTAACTGTTGATGGCGTTGCAACATTTTTTTCTGCATTGACCACTCTATTACGTTCTCGAAGGCTGTCGATGTTTTTTAATGGCATTATTGTTTGAAAAACAACTAATTGCCTTGAGTAACTCTCTCAAATAATTAAGACTCATTTTGTTGTTTATTAAAATGTTACGAAACATGTAAACTGGAGTACTTATAAATTTGACCGTCTAGTTTATGATTGCCTAATTTATATTTGTCTAATCCTTACTTACTAATATTATAAAAGCGAAAGTGAGTATGTTTGTTACGTCTTCACGCCTAAATGGCAGAACCGATTTTGATGAATTTTGGTACAGAGATAGTTGGGTCCACATAGGCTGAGGGAAAAAAAAGTGAGAAAAGGCGGAGAAAGATGGAAGAAAAGAGGAGAGAAAGAATATTTTTTTTTCGATCATCACGCGGGTTAAAGTTAGCGTGAGCCCAAAGTAAGTACGCCACGTGGACGAAGTCACAGGCATTCCTGATGGTCAAGATAACAGATTGCCTGACCCTGGAAATTTAACAGTGCAGCAAGCCAAAATTTAAAGGCAACATATGTAAGTAGAACGATGTGTGTATTTGTTTTTTTTTGGGACGGGAACACATCAAATAACTTGTGTCAGACTTACTGACTAAAACTCACTCATGTTTCTTCTATTGCCCTTTACGTTCCGGGGCCGCAGTATCTCTTTCGAACAACCCGCAACCTCGGAACCTGTATTTGTTTAGCACAGAATAGTACACATGTCAAAGCAAAAAGCTTCTAAAATCAATGCAAATAATAACCTGTTAATCATAACCCTCATTTAACTGTATGACAATCATTGTGAGTAAAAAGCTATAAAAATGGAAGACATACAACGTGGAAAGAATCCGCAAAATGCATAAAAAAACTTACCAAGGTATCCAAGTTGATTGCAAATATGTTAATCAAAACATAAAAACGTACTTTTCAAGCCGAGATCTCCAAGAAAGCAGGTTCATGCCGCCCCCGCACAAAATAAGTTGTGACCTCACCATAGTCACCATTGATTTTTGATTAACCGTTAATCCTTCTCTACCATAATTTCATTCACATTATTGAATGACCAAGATACTCTTTAATAAAAAATCTGCAAATCATCTAAATGCCAAAATGATGATTGTGTGCGCAAATTCTTAATTTTCTAAGCTCTTGCCGAATAAGACAGAATAAAAAATACAATGATACCAGCCATTTTGACCGTGGTTCCGCTTTCGTTGAAAATTCTAAAGCTTATGAAATAAAAGGGTTCAATGAAATAAAGTATTTTTACTTAACAGGATTTGTCTGTTTAAGTCAAATCTTGCATGTGAATTTTAAAAAAGTTATCTCAAAACTATTGAGTTTAAAATTTTCAAAAACGGTTAGGTTAAATGCCAATAGTAATCTAAGTGAAGTAGTTCCAAATAAAATATGTCGGTCGCCCAATGATATCGTACTAATTATTTTATACAACCCCAAGATATGGTTATCAAAAGAGTCTATACGCTTATTTGTTCATTAATAAATACTTGATTATAAAAACAAAAGTTAAAAGAAATCTAGAAAAACAAAATTTTGCAAATAGATTACGGTACGTAAGATTAGTAATGACAGGTTAACACAAAGACAATACTAAATCTTGAAATGTGTATGGTGTCAATTTGAATTAAACTTCACCAGTTATAGATGAAGGCGCTAGCCAAGACACAACTTCAAAACAAATAAAAAAACAGAAACAAAATAAGCAGATAAAAGAGCTGTATTACTTAACCAAGTCAGAGCAATAAATTAAGCTAAAGGCAGAATTTCTCACAACCTGATATTACTCTGCGCATGTGTACGCACTTCATCATATTCTACACCCTCGGGCTGCGCAAACGTAAAGAGGTCGATCGTGCTCCAATAAATATTATTATAAAGATTTATTTTTATTTTTTCTGCGTATTTACTATCATATAGGTTCAATGGCCCTTGTAGAGCAAGTAGCGGCGTAAAAATGAAATTATAATCGATTTCATTGTATGGATTTCGAATTCAGTTCCTCTATCATCGTCATCATTAGACGAAGAACGTCCACTGCTGGAAATAGTCCTCCCTCAAACGCTGAATCCTGACCCTTTGCTTGATACGTGGTATTTGCTAGGTCATCAGCCCACCCTGTATTTTAGCCAGTGTTTTATAATGGACGACTGCATATCGGACCTTCACAACCCTTTGTAATACTGATTGTCGGACTTTCGGCTCACTGACTACCTGTATCAACTGTCAAAGGTTCTATGTGATTTGAGACCGAAGGATTTACGACTTTACAAGCCACGATGGAATCTCAGTGTGTAAAGGGTGATGATTCATCCATGGACCTAACTTGGCTTAACCTAAAGGTCGTTGCAGGTTCTCCTTCCATTATTTTTTTTTTGATTGAATGTTTTTTGAAATTGTTTGGAAGAGCGCCACATAGAGAGGAATGGAAATAGAAATTAAATTGAATTTAGGAAGTCTACACCAAACTTGTCGGAAAAGGCGAAAAAAAGGGAACGTTCTCGAACCAAGTAAACAAAAACAGCCTTTCTTTAGAAATCCTCACCATGACACTATTGTAGAACTTAACCAATCCCTCTTTATTGGTTAACACATAATTGATTTAAGTATCTTGTAAGGTTCTGACACACAGAGTATTTATACAACTTTGAGGTCAGTTTACCATAAAAGGGAAGGATGCATGTTCAAGAAACACATGTATGACCTTTGTACAATTACCTCAAAACATTTTGTCGGAATGAATGTTTTCTTGTTTAGTTTCCAATGCAGTATACGTTGGATGATAGTGGGTGTGGGACTGTATTTAGTAAAAGTGGGAAGTTGCATATAAAGTCCAAATTAGGTTCGTTTTAAAATTGATTGATTTGTGATGCTTATCTTGGTCGGATTGATTGATGTTTCCTAGTTAGGTTTGTTACCTAATAACAACTTTGTGTTTTATTGCTCCATTCTTTTTTATTTAGACTTCACTTGTTTCTTTCAATTGCTTTTATCCCACTTTATTCGTAGCTGGCGCAGCATGTTTTCTGGTTCCATACTTCTTCTTAAATATTTTTCGTCACCTCATCTGATACCTTTTTTCATGCGATATCATGTTTCACAAAGTCTATCCATTTCTTTTTGGTCTTCTTCTGCTCTCATAAAAAAAGTAGTTTCAAAAGTATCTCAGCTTGAACAATAAAATAAGATTGGAGAAATGTTAATGCATTTCAAAGCAATAATTTAATAAGCTTTAATACTCGTAAACTACATGTTTTGGGAAATGTTGAAAATTTTACTAGCAAAAGTTTAGCAGCTAAACGTTCGTAAAATTCTTTGAATAGAAATTTTGTATGGAAATGTGTCATCCTCAATATTTCGCTTTAAGTTGCTAATTTCAGAAACTTAACGTGCCGTAAAGGTGAACACTGGCTGCAATTTTCAAAAGCTTTCAAGTATATGAAATGCCAATGATTGGATATGACTTTGTGAGTCCCATATAAAACTAGTCATGCCCCGCAGTACCCCCCGGCGATTCTGCCTTAGCTATTTTTCAATCTGATCCTAAGAAATAATCTATTAAACATCACTCAATGTTCAATCAAACTAAGCTAGCTATTGAAAATAAGATTTCTTTTTCATTCCGATTTCAAAATTCGACTTTTGAACAAAAAAAAGGTCCGCAGCTGAACTGTATTAGTATCGATTTTATAAGTTGTATGTCTTGTAAGAATATTATGCAATATTTTGACTTAAACTTACTCTTTTGTAAGTCTATATTGCTTTTCTATAAATCGTATTTAAATTCATGGTGTACATTATCAAAGGCTCTAATGATTTTGTCTCCAATCTTTCAACCAGATACTATATTAGCAACGCTGTCTCCAAGAGCTCTTAGACCTGCATAATGGTAGCATCGCATTCAACAAAAGCTTTCTACAAATTACTGTATTCAATTGAGATGCAACAAACTCGTAAGTTTCAGCAATCGTGCCAATGAGTAATATTTCATTTCAACGGCTTAAAGTATTAATGTTACATTATTGTTAATAAATTTCTCTGTAACAAGTCTGCGTAAAGTTTATTAATGTTTATAACAAGCGTTACTTGCTTTCCTTTCTTGGATGAAGGAACTACAAGCGGTTCAATACAAAGTGAAACTTTATTAATTATTTTGTATTTACTACCAATATTGTTTTAGATAGGCAGTTTCATGGTTTCATATTGCTTTAGCAGTTTTCTGTTTGGTCTTATGGTCGATAATGCGAATACATAGGTCCTAACGATGTTCTGGGTTCATTACCGGGTCGGAGATAGTGTTACTGGTTTTTTTTTTACTGGAATGTCTTAGGAACTGCGCTGAGTGTCGATTTGAGCTTGTACGAAGACAAAATCTTCATTCTCATAACATGGCACTTAAACCAAACTAACGTTAACGTGTCTACTTTCCTTTAGTTGATACGGGATCTCTTATTATTATCGTTTATCAAACTCCGACCGGCAATATTGCCACACTTGCACTTTGTAAATCCTTACTAATATTATAAAAGCGAAAGTGAGTTTGTTTGTTTGTTACCTCTTCACGTTTTAATGGCTACACCGATTTTGATGAATTCTGGTACAGAGATAGTTGGGAACCAGGAGACGGACATAGGCTATAATTTATTTTAAAAAGTGGGATGTGATGAAAGAGGGAAGAAAAGGGAAAACTTGCTATTACAAATCAGTCAAGCGCAAGAGCAAAAACTGCAGGTCTGCTTGGTGTGTTATACCGAATTTAACGCGAGCGAAGCCGCGGTCGAAAGCTAGTATTTGATAAAATAACTTTTTTTTAACTGTTTGTCGTAATAGTAGAGATAGAAAAGTATTTCTCCTGTATCGTGAGTGCGTTTACGAACATTTTAACTCACATCCACAAACAGCTAGACCCGGAACATTTACGCGAACTCCGTACAATATTTTTTTTATAAATTGTTGGCTAAATGAAACTGATACTTGTAACAACAGTGCCCAGTAGCTTCCCTTACTGACATTTTTTTTATGCTCTTTAAGAATATGGGTTAATTTGGTGGTCATTCATCACCACGTTGACATTTACGATTTAAACGGGAAGAAACTGATGGTGTTCTATTTTTATTTTCTCTAGACGTAATTGATAATAAAAATTTCAAAGCATGATGGGGTTAGTACCTTGTTAAAAAGTTTTAAGTTTCTCTAGCTAATTTTGATGTAGACCTAAGCTTTCGTCATAATGTTATGATTTGTTCTATCTCTCAACTCAGTTCAACCACTACTTCAAAAGGTAATTTTATCGTCCTTGCCAACGCTAGTAAGATATGCTTTGTGTTCATTTTATGCGATTGTATTACTCGATCATATTTTAAAATTTTGCCATAGATACCTGATAATTCCATTGGTTTAAGTTTCAACGCAGCAGGAGGTGGTTCCAAGGTTTCTAATAGGCTATATGGTTTTAACACTATTGGTGTGAGCGTGGGGTAGCATCTCTTGCAGTTGTGAATGTCTGTTATAATGAAGATGTTAAAGTAGAAAACTACATTACGCTCAAGCTTACTTAGTAGTGCCTCGAAAGTATCTACAAGGAAATATACAAAGTAATGAAAATCTTTATAGTAATGTTTAAACAGCAACTTGTCCAGAATGAAACAACACTACTTGAAGTGCAAAACTATTGTGATTTAAATAACCAACACACCGCTATGTATGGCTTTGGCTATTACTCTGGAAGTAACTCAAACACTATTAGTAACTTTTGCAATGATGCAGTTTTATGTTAACTAAAATAATGTAGTACATACTTCAACTCCTCGAGTTCTATTTCTTCCTTCTCCAGAGCAACCACCGCAATTTCTCCAACATCACATCTTACAGTCTATGATAGACAATCAAACACATGTTTTCCAACATTAAAAACAACTCGATTCCCATCATGCAAATTCTCTGTCAACCATTAAGTCAGTCCAGCGTCCGTTATTTGAAATAATTTCTCATTGTAACAAAGTCGTGTCTTCCAGTACTATCAATACATCCCAGATGGAACGATACGCAGCGTAATAAATTGGCTGCTGACTATCTGAATGCATACCGTTAACGAGTTATAGATAAAGTTGCTTTCACACGAGCGGATCGTCGCAGCGATAGTTGTAATTAATTTTCAAATTGCTGTTTTAGAGGACTAATTGGGTGAGGTTTATTTAAATAGAGCTGTAGTTGAGGAATGATTAATACGTTTTTGTTAATTAGTACGTCAGAGTGTGGCTGTAGTATTGTGTGATTATGTCGGTTACGTTAGATGAAGATGTTGGATGTGGTAATCAATCTATCTTCATCAACAACGTTTTGAGGTACGATCAATGCTTCAGCGGTATTAAGAATCTTTAACGATCATTAACAACCATTAAAGAAAAATACTCATTGCAAGTTTTATATTTTTTATTTTCCTTTCGTGTAACGTGCATTTACCATATTTCTCACAACTTTACTGTTTTCTAATAATCGCTGCTACATTAAAACCAATGTGTAAACCATCTAACGCAATATCGAAATATAAATTATATTCTAAGACCTTTAGTGGAGAAATCCAGCAATATAAAATAAAGCTTCCATACATTCTACCCTTCAATTTCACTGACTTTCACTATCATATTGCTAGCTATAGCTAAATACCTATTTCTGCCTGTTTCTTGTTATAGACCTTGTTATAGATATATTGGTTGTTAAATTATTTTGTGGAATTGTTAACTTCCAAGTTGTTCTCAGAATAATGGATATAACTTGGTAAAGGGCTGTATGTTATGATTTTTAAGATATTTTGCATTCATTTTAGTTGTTTTGATAGCATCTCTGGTTATTGTTGCTTCAATATAAAAGTTGTATTTCACCATCTTCAGTGCAATAATTATGTATTTCTTTGTTTCCGTATTTCGAGCTGTTTTGTTTAGCTTTGCACTAACAAATATGGCTTTGCTATCACAGTAGTATTTTATAGTCAATTGTCAGTTAGACAGTCTGACATCAAATTCACCATAGTTCTCCATTAACAGATTGTCAACATATATCAGTTACAAAGTTACAAAATCAGTAATGCAACAGATAGTCGTTTAATCTCTATTGATCAAGCTTACATGCAGTTAAAAGTCGATTTCGTAATATCTACAAATAGAAACGTTACGTGCCTACTAGACTCTTTATCAGTAAGTACTTTGATGTTTTATTTCCTGCGCTTATCTGCTTTCGGAATGTATTTAGGACTTGTAAGAACATTTTCGTGTTTCTTCTCAGTAGTTTTGTTCATATTTATAGAAAGATAGATTAATAATTTTCATTCAACAAAAGACACAATACAAGAACCAAAACAAAAGTTTTTTTTTTTAATAACCTTTGGAACTGGATATTTGCTATTATTATTTATTGTGAGTTCCTGATATGTTGATTCTGTTGCAAATACCATAATCACGGATAAACTAAAGCTATTGCGAGGAGCCTTTGCACCATCCCCGATATATCAGGAACTTAGAATGAATATAAAACATGGTAAATGTTATTGATAATGATCGGAACAATGTCAGTTTAAAAAGTTTTCATCTTTATTCAATTTTGCAGCATTATATGAATTAGATTTATGTTTATCTTTAAGCAAGCTTTTAATCAATATTAGTTGCAATAAATTAAAGTTAGGCAGACACACTATATGCCACGAAATTAGCCAATTTTATCACCGTCAGTAAAGGTTCAGAATCAGAAATTCGCTAAATAAACTAACCTTTAAGTAGGTAATTCATTAAAACAAGAATGTTGATTTTATTATAAGTGCAATACATAAAACAGCTGTAAAATGAGCCAATTTTAACATTATTGTTATAGGACTGGTACATTTCAATGGTCATTCAAATTGTTGGGCTATTTTAGGCAAGGACAAGTCGTTATTCCCTAACAGGCGTTTTCACATTTCAATAGAAGATAATCCAATGCCGGACATACTTAACCCTCTTTTGATGTTCCTGCTGTTACTAGACTTATGTGCATTCTGTGTTCATTCAATATAAACAGGACTATTTCAAGGCGTGTTAATAAATATTAAAGTCACGTAGAACAGCGGTTCAACTTAAACAAACATTCGTTAAAATGATTGATAACAATCGATTTAGTGACTAATAGGAATAATTGTATATTTCTACAATCAATAGCGGTCAATGTCTAGAATTGCAGTCAATAAATACGGAATTATGAATTTATGACCAAAGAAATCGGGACAGAGCGAAAAAATGTTGTTTACGAGTTGAATCTAAGAACATAGTGAGCGGATTCAAAACCTACATCGCAATACAAGAATAAAAGTAAAGATGAAAGAGTAGAAAGTCAATTCATTATTGACTCAACTTTTAATACTAATAGGCTTACCAAATACGTAGACATTTTACCTGTAGATAATTCGTGTAATTGTGAAGCCTTTACAAAAACTTGTGCACATAATACTGACAATTTCACTTTACAAAAACTGTCATTATAATCAATTAAAGTGAAACGTTTAACGGTCAGAGTAATCTTCTTCATCCCAGACTTTCTAGGCACCAATTAACATTGCCTAGTTGTGTCTAGATTGTAAGTGAAGATAGGTAAGATGAGCTATCGCGAAATTGAAATATCAGGTGGGTAGTACCTGAATGTTCGAAGCCTGTTTTCGCTTCGATTGAAGTATGAGAAGCGATAGCAATATTCGCTTGTGTTTAAGGTAGGCGAGGCCTAGGAGTACCTAGTTAGATATTTGTGCTGTTCGACTTTCTTGAAGGCATTTCAAACAGGAAACTGACCAAATATGCAGAAACAGGCGTTCGTTTAAAAATTACTAACTTCTGATATCTGCAGAATTCGTCACCGCAGGGTACGATCGTAGGAATTCGTTATTTACTTGATCATTTTGAATCTATCTAGTATATAGTGCTTGTAGCAAAATTTATATTTCATTCTGTGTTAAACTAAGAAACGTAATAAACACAATCGTTGTCATTATCATTTTTCTTTTGCAGTAACCTAATTTAATTGAGGTCTTTTTTCAAAAGTCTGAATTCATTTTAATCTTAGTCGTTCTCATTTGAGTTACAATAAATATGATGAAGATTAACATCCCTTTTGATAAACCGATAAAACTATGTAAATTGTCACAAATTATACAACTTCCATACCTCATGAAGACTTAACGTAGGCTTTAAATTTAGCTCCCATCAAGGTCCTTAAAACGAATAACAATGAACCAACTAATTTCTATAATAAAGTGACTCAAGTGTTTTATTTTTAAAATGTCTTGATGACCTTACGTGACCATGTTGATACAGCAATTTGTTTTTCTTAAAATAAACAAATTGGTATTCAATTATCCGGAGACTGTTCAACATTTGTATTTGGATATCGATCTTGATTTATGTGTTTGGATCTTAATGTACATAACTTAACGCTTCTGGTAGTGTGTTAAATTTCAAATTTTAACTTTATCATCGTCATTTCATCTAATTTCGTTTGGTCTTATTTTATTCTATCTTATTAAAACACATTTTAAGCTCGTTCATTTTGGTGCTCAAGCACTTTCATCACAAAGCATTCAGAAACTAGCAAGTAACATGGAGAGAAATAAAACTCATTGTTTAGTGCAAATCAGGTCAAGCATTGAGTTATTTATGTCTCTCAATTGAAATACTCTGTGACACTTTTCAAATATTTATTATGAAAAAGCGTAAATATTTATGTAAACATTTTCATGATTTACGAGAGAGCAAACTAGATTGCCAGCAAGCATTAGGTACGGCCTGATTGATTGAATTGGCATGCTATACTAGTCCTTAATAAAATACATTTGAAATGGAAAAGTCACCTCCACATGTTCTTGTTGGAAACAATATTACAAAGTTTTGTCACTGCTTTCCATTTCATGCCATGAGGGATTCGACAAAATTTATCAGAAGATGAGCTGCAAAAACATAATTTCTCTAAAGATTGCAAAAAGCTAACAGCAATATCTAAGGTTACCACCGGTACCAAACATTTAAATACTTATAGGGGAACAAAACAGTCCCTTTAAACAAATTACCGTTGACATAAAACGTTCAATAGATAACTTTAGTAGAAATCGTTGAAAGAATTTTAGATAATAAAGAAGTAATTTGGTACATTATCCGTAGATTTATCTCATCTGCTTCACTTCCTACGCAAGATGTCGAAGTGAAGTAAGGGTAATGTATTGCCGCCATGCCAGTGGGCGGTGGGTCAGTTACCTTTTTTACATGCTCCGCTTTGACCTCTAACCCAGCACTATCTACAACGTCGCTTTGACTGGAATCAATACTCTTTTGTGCGTCCACATCGGTTAAATCTGGCAAACCGTTATTACCGTTTTCAAAACATCATCTCATTTAAAAATATGCTTAAGTGAAGTAAGTCTGTCTGTTTTCTTGTTGTTTTGAATACTATTTAGGCCGCCATCGAACATTATGAACTGCATATACGTATCTACCTTTTTTTGCAAAATTTTTATCTCCGATAAAAAAAGGCTTTAGTGTAAAATAATTTCTGTCTATGTCTTTCAGCCGCTAGATTAAATCGAAAGCTTATTTTCTAATCGCAAAGACGTTAGACCCACGAACCATTGAATCTCGAGAATCTAGATTTAATTGAGCAAGCTAATTATATTGAATGCTGTGGTCCAGATAAAATCTTTCGTGGGAATGAAGTCGTCTTGCATAGATGGTTGAGATTAGCCTAGAAGGATTTAAACTAATAAATTCTGCTTGAATGGATACAGGAGTTTAAAGATCACAAAATGTATTATCATCACGATTACCAGTATTTCACTGGATACTAACTTTGATGACAGAACTTTAAAGTTTGTAGTAGCCACCCTAGTACCTTTTTTTACTAAAATGTCTTTACATTATAGTAATGATTTCATGACTCACAATATTTTGATTTTCAATCTATATGAACACTACAGTCATAATAATTTCAAAGAAGTTGCCATATAATCGACAATGAAAATGATAATTCGACACCGTCATTAAATTCATTTTAAAGTTATTACGATAATAATTCTTATAAAGAAAATGAGGATTGTATACATGATTACACACACAGAGATAATACTGTTATCCTTACTATAATATTATAAGAGCGAAAGTGCGTTTGTTTGTTACGTCTTCACGCCTTAATGTCCAAACCGATTTTGATGAATTTTAGAGAAAGTTGGGACCCTGGAGACGGACATAGGCTAACTTTTTTTTTAAAGTGAGAAATGAGGGAGAAAGAAGGAAGAAAAGGAAAAACTTAGCATTGTTATTACAATAAATAAGGTGCAAAGGCAAAAACTTCAGGTAGCAGGTACCTGCAAATCAGGAAAGGGGAACTGTGTTACCCCGAATTTAACGCGAGCAAAGCCGCGAGCAAAAGCTAGTAAAGAAATAGATTAAAACATACATTCAGCACGAGCTTGTTTTCTTAGAACCCTTCAAACTATTTCTTGTTTCTAAACATCTGATGGCACTGTAGATTTGATGTGTATCACTGCTTTCCCACGATTGTCTACACGTCAGGTAAGTTTCAATTCACAAGAATTATTACACACGTATAACATTATGACCTTTGCAAGTCGTTATTGCGTAAAACTTAATTTTCTTTTATATTTTTGACTTCAAATTGCAAACTGGCTTCGCAATTGTCAGTAGATTTCTCAGGGATAGGCTGATAAAGATAGATAAGAGTGTATATGATACTTGTATGTGCTGTCACAATAGTGGTGACATTAGCGTTCGTCATAGCAATTTCACTTTTTAAAGTAAATAGTGTTTGAAGTTTGTGTTATGTGATAATAGCCAATAAGGCATGAAATTTAAAAAGTGAAGACACCGCGCCAAAATCTTCTCTTAGTCATTGCTGTTAAAACTTTACGCTTTTCTGTATTTTCCAATATTTTACGTTATCTCAATTGTTAGAAATATCAACTTGAATAAAACATTTGACAACAAAAATTCCTTTTTCGTTTTCTTTTGTTTCCGAACTATTTAACAGGCAAAGAACAATGTATTTAACCACTTGTGTGTGTCCACTTTGTGGGATGTATTCACAGTGAATCCTTGTTACTGGATTCACTGTGAATACATCCCACAAAGTGACACGCGTAGAGAACGTTGCAACAGAATAAATGATGACATCAGCCCTAAAAATAAAAATAAAAGCTTCGCCATCGCTATTATAATAGCAATAAGACAGAAAAGCTTGAATAGCATACCAACCAGTTCCTTAAAGAAATTGGCTACTTCAAGCATTGTGGTTTAAAAATTCAAAAGCAAATTACCATTGGGGATAATTCATGAGGCATTCTTACCCATAAATGGTTTGCAGAAAGTGATACCAAACGGTTCAATCCAAATATGGTATTACGATCCAGTTTCTAAAGCAAAATGCGAATGAATGTGAACAGATAGTTGGACAAAACTGAAGATGGCTGTTGGGTAACATGTTGCAATATTGTTAGTTTTGGAGTGGGCTTGCATTGTTTTGTAATTTTACCTTCTTTGTTACCGTGATGATGGCCATCCTTTAAATATTTACTAAAACTACTGTTTTTTTCGATAACAACTTTAATAGATAGATACATATATAGTATTATATGTCACTACTATATTTTGTTTCCTTTCAATATTACCACCACTCATAACTCTCCTAACGTAACACAATGGGGTATGCTCATCTTCATAACCAACATTATCTCTCTCATCAAATTTAATGTGATTTACAATACCCACTCCAACCCCGGCAACTCTATAGACTCCACATTTTTCTTAGCCATCCATCACTATCTCACATATTACTCTCTTATCAGTTATCTCTACCGGATCAAACTGTGTCAATGTCTATGACTATATGTTGTGGTTACGGTTCGTGATCTCAAGCGGCACGAAGTTACTAATCATATTAGTGTTTAAAAATAGATTGTTCCAATGTTAATATTGATAATTTGTTTCATTTGTGTTTGTTTGCTTCATTTCCTTCTTTTCCATTTATCCGGCAAAAGGCCGTGTCGCCCGTGCGCCTTACAGAGATGTCAGCAAAGCAGATGGGCCTACCATGACCACTTTCTGCTGGGGTTGCCGGTTGTTCAAAAGAGATACCGCGGCCCCAAGGGCAAAAGAAGGAACATGGATGGGTTTTAGTCAATAAAACTGACACTCCCCCCCCTCGCTCCGTCCAGAGCCGGGGAAGTTATTTGATGAAAGCATATGTATAGTTGGTGTTCTTTCTTTTACAACATATTTTAGTTAATTATAATACTGCAATCGTAATTATTTAGTGGCAAAGACAGACGGGCACACATTCTATATATTCTGTTTTATAAAGTCAAATTGAAACTCAGCATAAGTTAACTTTAAATTTAAAATTATCCTTCATCTACCATTTAATTGATCATGAATCAAAAGGTTTCGTTAGATCCAATTAGTACACACCAAACAATGCCTTGCATATCTTAAGAAGACACCGACTGTATATTTTAAGTGCAACTTTAACATAGTCGGTGTATCATTAATATTAATGTGGACAATTATTATTACGTAAAACTGACCACCTGGTGTTTGCTTCACTGTAATTGTTCAATTGATTGATACAGCCATTACTGGGTCTAAATTTTATGAGCTACATGATCTGTTGGGTTCGGTTTCTACTCGTTAGTATATTATGTTTGTTTAATAGTTTTAATATGTTATTTGTGTATCGTTTGACAACGAACTTGATCCCACTTTCTATCAAACATTGATATTCATATCTTTATTTCATTCCATAATGTCTAAAGATCTTAAAATAGGCTTAAAGCCAAGGTACGATTACGGACCCTGTAGGGCGCAGCAAACAAATTCCTAATATTAACTACCAAATTATAAATCAATTATTTATATTGAAATCAACAAAATTATTAAATTATACTTATTCTAATAAAATATAAAAAAACTTAATTATAAAAAATAAATAAAAATAGAGATCAGTTATAGGAACATTATTAATTGTTAGGACTAAAATTAAATTTATTCGTATTTTTCAAATTACAATAATAGTATCTATCTATCGACTAATAATGTTTAGTGTCTGTTTGTGTATTATATTTGTTTGTCATTTATGTATTCAATGATACTCAATTGCATCTGTTGTGTGTGTCTAAATTGGCGCATCTTGGTCCTAACCTCATAAAAAAACCGCCTAAATTCGAGTCGGGCTCGCACACCGGGAGCTCCGTGCATACTTGCGATATAAACGGCCATATTTTTTGACTGAGTAGACTTAGATGCTTGATTTTAACACAGCTCCAAGGGACACACAAATTTGAGTATACACAATTTTATTTCAACTTGATATCTCCACGCTTTCTTGAGATAAAGGGTCTTGATAGATAGATAGACGAACAACAAAGTGATCCAATAAGGGTATTTTTCTTTTGGGGTACGGAATCCTAAAAATTACCACGATCTGTTTTGGTTATATATACAAAGTAGAAGTTTTATCTGTACGTGTGTTCAAGCAAGCTTAGATTCCGCACCAAGTACAGAAAGTCACTCATAATTCAACTATTACTTAAAAAAACAAATGAAAGCCATTTGATTGGTTGAAGCTAGTGCTAACGATTGAGTGACGGTTATTTATTTAAACTTCATGTACAATAGTGATACATAAGCGGAGTTAATGCCATAATGCATTCTCTACCAGTCAACCTTTGGGTTAAATACGACAACATTGTGATATGGTACACAAATTTTGACTTTCATAATACGTGTTTTGCACTTCTAAATATGAAGAAATTATCGATCAATCTGGGGGACAAAGAGGTTTAGGGGAGGATCTACCGTAGAAAATCGTCGGAATGAGTCATATACGTAACTACCAGAACTAAATCTCTTAATTTAGAAAGTATTCATTTAAAATGGCTACGTATACTAGAAAATCACCGAACAGAAGTCCTTGAATTAATAATCTTACATTGTATCAAACAGCACAAAGCGCCGACCGCTTAACTTGAACTTGAATAACTAGTAAAATTGGATACTTGAAAGCTTTATCAAGTTTAATACTACCAAAGATAGTTAACCACTAGATACTTTAACACGATTTATTTGAAAACTAGCTTTTGCCCGCGGCTTCGTTCGCGTTAAATTCGGGGTAACACAGTTCCCCTTGCGCCTATTGATTTGTAATAGCAACGCTAAGTTTTCCCCTTTCTTCCCTCTTTCTCCCTCACATCCCAATTTTCTTAAAAAAAATAGCCTATTTCCGTCTCCTGGTTCCCAACTATCTCTGTACCAAAATTCATCAAAATCGGTGTAGCCATTAAAGCGTGAAGAGGTAACAAACAAACTCACTTTCGCTTTTATAATATTAGTAAGGATAAGGATAACGGCTTCCTGCATACAGCTTTTGACTTACAAAAGACTTTGCAGGTGATTAAAGATTATGCATCGACATTGCTCAAAACTCCTTGTGCATATTAAAGAGATACATTACGTTGTAATGAAGAAACTGAGTCGCGATAATGTTGCTCAATATGATTAAATTTTCAATTGAAATATGAATTATTTAATACCAGTGGTATTTCTAGTAATTTACTAGAGACAGCTAGTGCGCCAATTTTCTGTTGCGTTCTTGTGATTGGTTGATTGATTGATTTGACAGGATAATATTATAGTGACATTTGTGTTACTTAGGTATTTTAAAGAATGCCTTGTTTTCTTAGAGTCAATATCATATTTTTATATTTTTGAAGGACTTTGTAAAGATTCGTAAGGACAGTGTCCGCATATATATAATATTTTTTTCACTGACAATTTTTTATACTAAGCGAAATAACTATTTTGCACAATCAATAACAATTATCTAGAGAGGAATTTGAAAAAACAGTTTTTAATAGGAATTGTACAAAAGCAGTCGTTTTTAATAAATACTTTTGGTTAAGTTTTTTTTCCACATAATTACCTATTTTAAAACTATTTATCTGACTGTACTAAACAGTTCAAATCGTTTAGTGGTGTCTAACATGTCAATAAAAAGAATATTTAAATAAAAATATGTAAATTCGGATATTGTGTCATATTGTGTATGAACCGCCGGAAAGCTTCTTAAAAACTAGTCAACTAATATGGCAGCCAAAAAAAACAGCAAACTCAAACTATTCATTTGTCAAGGAGTCCATCTAAAAAAGGTAAAGCTAAAATGCTTGTTCTATAAGCGTGGAAAATAACTGACACTAAACTTTATGAACGCTCATTTAAATCAACAATGCAAAAAAAAACATAAAACCACCAATCTTTAACTTCCACTAAGTCATGAATATACAGCCAATTTAAAGAAAGTGGACAATGACTTAGGCTTATTGAAAAAACACAACAACAAAAAACTGATTGCTCAATCCGATAATGAACTCAAATATCTGCCTTCAGGTCAACAGGTTAAGGAACTAAAAAATAATAATATAAATGTGATATCGACTAAAATCGTTAATTTCCTACCATCTGCTGGCAAAGACGCGTTAACCGATTACGTCAGTACCTAAGCTTGTAACAAGATAAACTTTATCGCTTGAAATTGCTGTTCTCGCATAATTATGTATCATTGAATTATTCCATTGCGCATATATTGTAATAGAATTGATAATATGATAAAGAAACATAACGAGATTTGTGTGAACTGTCTGAAGGATCTTTGAAAAAAATTAATACCAATAATAAATTTGCTTGTGTTCTGATATTGTCTTATTTCACTGTTTTTTTTTAATTAGGGCTGTCTAATGGTCTTCTGCATTTAAATGAAATTGGTTCTAGAAGACAAAGCTTATGGATAAGCTTCATCTTGAAAAACATCAAATCACAAAAAATCCTTTCTTTTCGACGCCCACTGCTGGACTTGCACCACAAGCACATCGATTTTTCCTGAAATATCTACTCATTAATTTCACCCTAGAAATTATTTTTTAAAATTTTCTCTTCCTAGAAACAGACTTATATTAACCTGTTAATAGTTAATTTAAAACTGCTTACTGAAAAGTTTATTAACTTCTAACCCTGACTTCAACACGTGGATAGCAAAACTATTACGATACCATATTGTTCATAGCTTATGTTTTACTAGAAATAAAAATAAACAAGTGCAACTTATTTTTCCACGTTTCAAGCGAAACAATAACATAGGAACAGCTGTTTGATATAAAGCCTGTTGTTATGTAAGACGTTTGCAGCTAAGTATAAGAATATAGGTTTTCACACAAGTGTGTAAGACAAAGTTTATGATCCCTACAGGGCTTAGACAAAGTGAAACCGTATCAGTATTTCCCATAATGGAGAAGACTAAAATGCTTTATAATACCAGCTAACGAATACGCTGTCCTCTCATACTTAAGTACTAATAATAATAGCTGTAACAACAACATTGTAAAACCAAATAATTTTAAAAGAGTAACCATGGAGTTTCTTGCCGGATTTTTTCCATAGGAAACGACCAACCCGAACCACATCTTTTCTCGACGTTTTATAAGTGCGTGTGTAGGCCTATGTGAAATAAAAATATTTTAATTTTTAAAGCTTGCGTTGCGTTAGTAGTGCGTAGCGTTGTAATAGTGTATAGGAAGCTGAATTAAATTTGGCACACAATTCCAAGTACCAACAACATGATCTTTAAAATACGATACGACATTGACTTCATAAATGTACATGAAGGTTTTACCAACGTACAATATTCATTCAACGTTTCCAAATATGGGTCAAATGGCCAACGCAATTTTTTTTTATTTCAATATAAATATCGAAACCGTTAACCGCACCCAAAACATATTGGCACTATAAAAAAAAACATGAATGAATATGTCATTGACAAGTTCTCAATAAAAAAAACGATTCGGTCTCTCGTTCATTCATTCATTAACTGCTTTTGCGCCTACGCAAGAATATTTTGTTTTATATACAGGCTGTATTTATTCTGTAATCTGTAAATATTGGACTTGTTCTATTGATTTTAAGTTAAATGTTGGAATGTTCATGCCTCATTGATCAAAGATTGGTATATTTATTTGTAATAGTCAAGGTTTAAAAAAAATAATGATAATAAAAATAAATTTCAAGAAAACAATGCTTCATTCCATGGTCTAGTCATACATAATCTTCTACTGAGATATACCACAAGACTTGGCCCTAAGTTTTCTGCTAGTGCCCTAACCGACAACGTTTCTAAAAAATGATTTACCGCTTGCCTCTAAAAATACACCATGTAGAAACACTGATGTCAGCGAATAAATATTTCTTTGTTGACGTAATAATTTGTTCTCGTTTAGCATTGCTATCACATATTGTATGATAATGTGGCCTTTGTTTAATATACCCTTTATTTTCGTTACAGGTAATTACTTTACGGGATTCGAATTAAGAGGTATCATAACTTCGCAGTTGAGTATTGCCACTTTGTTATGTTTATTTTTGTAATCAATTCCTGTTAAATTAACGGTGCGGTTGGCGCAAGTTTGGTCGCGGAACAAAACATTGTATGGCCTACGTAGTTGTTTCGAGTCTGGATGTTAACAGGAGAAATCCCACGCCCTGTACGCACTGTAGTCAAGATTTTTTCATCCCATGAAAAAACTTGACTACAGTCATTTCACTGTGCTCTGACTGCATAACTTTTAAAATAACCATTCAGATCCTTGTTAGAATTTTACTGACTAAAACCCAATCATGTTCCGCGGTATCTCTTTCGAACAACCCGCATGCCCGGCAGGGTCACCCTGCCGGGCATGCGGGTTGTTAACATAAATACTATAGCAAAATATGAATTCGACTATACGAAGAACTTTATTACGAATTTTAAGCTCCATTTTACCCAACCTGTTAAAGGAGTACTCACTGATTATAAATGTTACTGGTCAGCTCTTTTGTGCAGACAGATTGATAGGCTATTGTGTTCGAGACCAGCAATAAGGAACCTGTTTCAGATAGTTGCCTTTAGTTGGCTTTTGCACAATGTACGTCAGCAAATTTTCTACACCCATTTTTGTAGGGCAGATGTTATTTGTAGATATTTTTCTGCACTTAAATAGATTCGTTTATTTTATCTTTATATTTGTATCAGTATCTGTATAAGTAAATTAGTTCTCGAAAACAAATAGATCTACAAATATTTGTATTTAATATAATTTTTATACCCTATCACAATGTCGTCGTATTAACCCTAAGGATGACTGGTAGAACATATATCATATATTGTATATGAAGTATAAATAAATAAATTTCTTAATTATTAAAGAAAACCAAACAAAGAAGAAGACTCCGTAAACATTAAAAACTAAAAAGAAATAAGCAAAATTAGAAGATCTAACTTACAATAATATAGTTGCTCACTATCTCATAAACGCTATAGAAGTCAAACAAGGAAATGGGTTATCAGATACCAATAAAAGATGGGCTATTATGTCAATACTTACGCACGATTATGACCTTTGAGCTCCATGCGTGGTTTCTAATGGTGCCAACGCTTTGAGACTTCATACCACATAAAGATTTGCTTACGCTGTAAAAGGAAACTGACATAGGTACGATGACAGGAGATACTAAGCCTTCTATATGTCTTAAAGATATCAACAGCACACTTAATCCAATATGGCAAGATTTATTATTTATTATTACATTAGTAATAGGAAACGAATGTACAATTTCCTACCTTTCTTCTTCTCCTTCTTCAGATGGACCCCGCTTCTTGGGGGGGTCAGGTTCCCTTCAGTGGACCATTGTGCGTTTTGCCTATATTTATATAATATTCCTATATTTTCTACCTTTAAAATTTGTATTGTCGGCGTGAACATTAATAACATCATTAGTTTTTGAACATTAAAAGTGACATGCAGTTATGATTATAATAAAGAATCTTTTCTATCCATGTTTTTTGTATTGCATTAAGTAAAACTACTCTAGAAAAGTTCTGTACTACATTCAACAATTTTCGCTTTACTAGAGCATTTCGGGGCTTACTTAGTTGAACGTGTCTATCGGCTAATTTTGCGTCATGAATGGGGAAAGGAAGTTTACTCAAGCGATTATGTTTTTCCAAGGAACTGTCTTTTGACCTGTGCAATCTTAATTGACATCCGCCGCTATCTTTCATTTGTCAGTAGAACGATTATTATGGAATTTCGTACTCCTAATAGAGTAATTACTTATATTAACGATATTTAGGACACAAAACACGGAAGGTTATCGCGACAGACAGATTTGTCAATGAACCGACCATACGATAATAATTCATTCATGAGTTTCACAACCGATATTAAGTTTTAACGCCTTTACGTGACTCGCTAATAGATATAATGTTAATAAAACACGAACTATAAAGAGAACTATTATAATAATTGAATTATTATACAGGAACCGATTGCACACGTGTTAAATAATTAATTCTATTATTAGTTTCGCAATGAGTATTGATTTTGATGGTTTTCTCTCCATAATCGTAAGGCACTAAAGCAACCACTTTCTTGCAATAATGTTTTGTTTAATAAAAGCTTGCTTCGATGATAGAATAACGATAGTATGTTCAGTGTTCACTTTCTCTTAAGACAACAGCAACTTCTTCTCACATTGATTCTCTTTTAAATTCCTCTATTACCTTTAGATCAGCATGAAAATTTTAGCTCCGGGCAATTAAAGATTGCAATAACAATTCCATTAAACTTTAACTCTCTCCACATCACAATAGTCGATCCCATTAAAGAGTTGCTATCAACAATACATTGCTTGGAGCTCGTTCGAAAACACACAATACACCTTACAATTTTAGCGTCAATCTAGTCGACAAGCAATCTACTGCATTCTTTATAAGAAAAAGTTATCATGATCCAAACGGACGTATGTCAGACGATCAGAACGGTACTGACTGACTCTCTATTGTTGAATATCTTCGAGTACCTTAGGTACTTTGGGTGTAACGAAGCGGAACGAATTTTCAATGTTTGGTTTGAGGTTGATTGCGAAATTGGGAGTTTGATGAGTTGTGTCTGTTTCTTTGTAGATTGAATAGGTTTAAAATATTCTGTTTTAGCTGTTCCATCTTATTAATAACGAGATGGGTAATCAAAATCTTAAAACGTGCTCAAAAAGAATACAAAAACGTGGTCTTTCATTTAGATTCGCTCAAACTTGTTTAAATCTAGACATACTTTCTTTGGTTTATTTTCCTTTAAATGGTACTTTATGTTCGTCTTCTCTTTCTTGTTATACGTGTCGATGATGATCTTAATTGAGTCTGCCCAAAAATGCATTGTCTTTGAAAACCATTGTACATTCTTTTGGTTAACCTCGTTCTCCTTCGTAATCTTACCTCAGCCATTTCCATGATAACTCTTTCTTTATTTCTTTAAACCTTTCTTCCAACTCGATTTCCATTAGTGCTACTTAACTACAATTTCACAACAAACCTTACGTATCTGTGTTCTCGAAGGAAAGTCTCAAAACATTTCGCTTTTGCCTGCGAAGTGATTAACACTGCAAGTGGTTCATTTGATCGGAGTCAATGATTAGGAAACAAGTGGTGTTGGTTTAACTCGTTCTATGCTAGTGGAATATTCGAGCGGAGCGAAGTAGTCGAATTGATTTTGATGCAGTTTTTTTGTATGCACTTGTACAGTAAATAGGTTTTCTTGAAATGAGATTCAAAAGAAGTAGTACTTTAAAATTTGATCATTAAGCAGCTATTTGTCATAAACTATTTGCAATATTATTATACATAACACTAATAATATTACAAAAGCGAAAGTTTGTATGTCAAACGATTAAATAGGTTTAAATGAAATTCGGAGATAGCATGTAGGTATTTCAATTAAATTTTGGATGTAGATAGCTTATACCCTGGAATAAGACATATGCTATCCTGGTATACGCGGGCGAATGTGGGGCTAGTATTAATATAAAATATAAAGAAATCCTACCCTTATCTAAAAAAAATAAAAACTACTCAATAACCGTATGATATAGGTATGTATGTACTTAATTATAATTTAAAAACAATGCAATTCATTGCAATGACTATTTCTATTGTATTTATAAATGTTAATTAGAATGACATGATATTTGTTATTGATGATAAAGTATTGATTGATGTATTAGCTTCTGTAAATTTGCATGCCGTAAGTTAGAATGTAGCGGAAACCTTCAACCATGTATCAACATGGTGAACCTACATTGTTGCAAATAAATATATCTGAATCTGATTTGCATGCATTCATCTGAACTCCATACCAAACAAAATATGTTAATTAATTTCAATAATATTATGTAGGTAATATTAAGTAGGAACTTCTAATTAAGGTTTTCTATCCTTGCCTTTCGCTTACCCTTCTAAACTTGTACCAGCCCAACCAAGGTTATAAGGGTTTGACAAGATTTTAGAATTTAATTGAAATTTTAATTGGTAGCCGTGAAAGTAACGGCCACGGGGAGTTCAACGGTGCACACTCTGTTTATACACAGTAAATTAGCCTGTATACCAGACTGGCTAGAAAACTGAATATTGAGATAGTGAGGAAACCTTTATTTAGTACTTGTTACTATGTTTCTCTTTTCACTATCTCAAGTACGGTGGAACCGGCTGCGAATAATGGCATATTGAGGCTTTTTTCTAATCTTTGTAAATGACTTAAAAGAGTGAATGATACCGTGACGTATGACAACAGAGAATGAAAGAAGAAAACGTGTTGCGCCGACCCCAAATAGAATGGGACAAGGACAGGAAGATAATAATGATGTAACTGTCACTTATAGTTCTCTCGCTTGTACTCTATTTCTAAGCACATGATTGGGATTTCCCACGATTGGGATACAGGCATCCGCCATGAAGGGAATACGTTATAATAGTATATGTGGAGGCTTGTTATTTGCAACTTTGTAATTTACTGTTTTTACTTTTTATTCTGTAATTCTTCTTATCAGTAATAAATATACATATATAATCAACCAAACAGCCCCCCGCCCCAGTGCGGGTTTATAAAGTTCGATGCGTTTCAATGTCTTATTTGCTACCACTTACTGAAAGATCACTAACATTAAGTGAACGAAATCAGCTGTATCTTTATCGTAATATCAATTCATCGGGGATAAAGTAAAATATTCCAAAATTAATTTCTTTGGTCGTAAATACCACACATAGTGACAACACTCGATACTTTATTTACCAACACTACTTCATTGACTTTGAGTCAAATAAAGTCACTTTCGATACAACTTTTATTCAAACAATACATTAAATAAAACCTAGTATTGAACCAATCACCAATACCAATCATTATTAATAATGTTTCAAACGGGATATTTACCATGTTTGTTCATGATCATAGTGTTTGCAACAGCTTTTGTAACATCAACTCATTTTAAATACAAATATGGTAAATATCCCGTCTCAAAAGTTATTAATAATGTTAGTGACCATGTCAGTTTAAAAAGTTAAAAATACCAATCAATGTAATAGTTACAATAATTTTATTGGTGTATATATTGCTTTAAATTTATATTGCTTTTAATATAGGGAACATAATTATATGTCTGGCCATTTCATACTCTATGTCAATTTGCCGTGTTACAAGCATTTTGTACAACTGTCAAAGTATTACACTGAATGACTTAAAATGGCAGTGACTGTCAAAGTGACAGTTTTGATTTGAATATACAGAATATCCAAGTTGGTAGTTACTTAAAATCGGCATTCCAAATTCCTAATAAAAAGCTGTCATTATGCTTATAAAACAATAACACGGAAATACACAGTTATTATGGTCAATAAATTCCATGACACGACACCAAAAACAATAAAAGTGACAAGACAAAACGGCATAACGCACAGTGGCCGGAAACTAGCACCCACTCGCCAAAACATTTATTTTGGCTACAAATAAATTTATTTTAGCCAACGGTCAGTAACTAGAGCAAGCTAGTAGTTTCAATGCCAGCCTTTCGCAACACAATGTTTGCAGACAAGCTGGCGTATTTCTACACAAGTATTCATTGATAACGGGCGTGGGCGAACGTGGTCCACTCCATTCATGAATTGGGCAACACTGGCCCACGCAGCTAACGGTCGCCATTAAAGACGTCGATGCATACAAGTAAATTATGAACTTTAATTAATATGAATTTGTGTTTTACAGTATATTTTACGGAACACGGGAAGCGGTTAATCAATTTTGTAAACGCAAAGGGAAATTCAATCTTTGAATAGAAGTTTTAGGAGCTGGTTTTAGTATGTATTTGGATGTTTTATAAGCAGTAAGTTATGAGGTAGTTAACAAGTGCGGAGTTAGTAACAATTTGAATACAAATTGGTTTGCTGCGCAACAACCAGAAAAATACCGCGGACATAAAAAATCTAATTATAATTCTTAAAGTCTGCCGCTGTTCTTAATAATACTATAATTAGATACGCTATTGCTGACTCTGCTTTACCTTCTACAGATATTTTTTTTAAAGAGTAACCATGATGTTTTTGCCGGTTCCTTTCGTTAGGAAACGACCAATCCGAACCATGCCCATTTTTTCTCGACGATTCATTAGTATCCATGTAGTCCTATATGAAATAAAACATTTTGATTTTGAAGTTATGAGAATAATCATTATACTAACCAGCCTATAATGTATCCACAGCTAGATACATAGACTTTGGGATACTGTTTTCACCGTACGAAGAACTGGCACTCTGATTTTTTTTAAAAAAAACATACTACGGATATCATTTACTCAAATCATAAAAGTTCACTGTTTCGAATGCACCTAATTATTTTTAATTACATCAGGTTTCCGTTTAATCATAGACACGAAATCTCAAATCAAACCTTTTTTGTCCCGAAACTTGACACGTTCATCGCCCACGCGTTTTAAAACGACAGTTGACAGTATTACAGCTGTCTATGGCGATGTTAGAAGTAATGTTTGATTGAATGGTTACACCTCTTTAGTGGTAAACGTTTTCTGGACAAATATTTAAATGTTAAGAAAGATAACTAACTATGAACTATACTATCTTGAAGGAAGTTGAAGTGATTAAATCTCAAAGCTAAAACTACTGTTAAACGAATGGAAGTCTATTTAAATATTTTTCAAGACGTTACAATGTGTACCTAGCTAATGTCTTTACCATAACCTGAAATATCCTACTTAGTGGCATTTCGTATTTGTTGTTAAATTGCCTAAGGTTAGAAACAAATTGTAATGAATCAATTAATAATCAAATAACAAAGTGTAAAAAAAGCGGCATATGAATGATCAATATTTTTTCTAGACATGTTTAATTTGTCACACTGTGCCCTCTGGACATTTGTGATTTATTTGATTTAGTTCAATAATATTGATTGAATGGTGTTTCTTTATTTTTTTAAATAAAATACCGAATACATTATTCTTAAAAACCCCCGAAGGTATCAAGAAAGTTGGTCGAAAAGAACCCGAACATTTCGCCAGTTGTATGAGATGGAAACTCACACTTATTTCTAAAGAAAAAGCTTTCTTTTTGGCTTGGCACCAACGTGCCGATATACTTCAGCAACAAAGTGACATTTCTAGTATTCTAAGTGCCTTCTTCACCGGAAGGCGGACACGTAGTCGCGTAACCTGACGTGATTTAGAAGTAAACTGCAACTGTCATAAAATTACTCACATGACCTCACAATACCGTTTATAGGGTTGCCAATGCGGTAGAATTATTTCCTGCTACTTGGTAAGAAACTTTTTTAGATAAATAAGCTATGAGAATACGGTGGAATATTTAAGTGTAATTTAGGATATAATCCTTACTAATAATATAAAAACGAAAGAGAGTTTGTTTGTTACGTCTTCACGCCTTAATGGCTAAAACGATTTTGATGAATTTTGGTACAGAGATAGTTAGGACCCTGGAGACGGACATAGGCTTTTTTGTAATAAAAAGTGGGAAATGGTGGAAAAAAACGAAAACTTACCTTTGATATTACAATCAATATCGCGAAGGGGCCAAAACTACAGGTACCTGCAAAAGGGGAACTGCGTTACCCCGAATTTACGCAGTGTTAAATATTTATTTTATACAAAATCACTAGCACTTTTGTTATTATACTTAATTTTAAAACACCGGCCAAGAGCGAGTTAGACTCGCGTACCAAGGGTTCCGTACTAATTATGATGTTAGGTAATTTAAGAAGAATACCAGCGGACCTGATAAAGTTTGCGCGCTGCGTGTCGCGGCTTCGATCCCCGCACGGAACAAATATTTGTATGACCTACAGATACTTGTTCCGGGTCTGTCTGTTTGTGTATATGAGCTTAAACGTTTGTAAACGCACCCACGATACAGGAGAAATTCCTAGTATGAGGCAACATATTATAAAAAAAAAAAGGGATGTGTGTACTTATGTACACGCATTAGAAGTTATACTTCTTTGGTGTAAAGAAAAAAAACCTAGCCCCCTAGGGTAACCCATCCATTTCCAAACCTTGGCAACGGTTGCTTAACCTGGCCCCTGTGCTAACCCATGCATATCCAAACCTCGGCAAGGGTTGCTTAACCTGGCCCCCTGTGATAACCCATCCATTTCCAAACCTTGGCAAGAATTGCTTAACCTGGCCCCCGTGGTAACCCATCCATTTCCAAACCTCGGCAAGGGTTGCTTAACCTGCCCCCGTGTGGTAACCCATCCATTTCCAAACCTCGGCAAGAATTGCTTAACCTGGCCCCCTGTGGTAACCCATCCATTTCCAAACCTCGGCAAGGGTTGCTTAACCTGCCCCCGTGTGGTAACCCATCCATTTCCAAACCTTGGTGAGGTTGCTTAACCTGGTCCACTGTGGTAACCCATCCATTTCCAAACCTCGGCTATGCAATAGCTTAATAAAAACACCAAAAGAATTTTTATTATGAAACACGTATTTTAAATATAAAAATACTAGAATATACAACATGAACATAGTTACTAGAACACCTATAACTAACTTCACGATGTCGCTGTGCGCGCGCAAATCACTCTCATCATTTTTCTCCATCGCGCCAAAAGAAGTATTACTTCAAAAAGGTTATAAAAAATGACATTTTGAAAAATCCTGCTACTGGCTATTGTCATTATCCAATTCGGTCCGGTCAAGTTTCATCAACCCTAGCTACAAACCGTTGGTAAGTCAAGTCCATTGCCATGCAAGCTAACGTTTCCATTGGTGCCTCATTGTCTGCAGTCCCCACAGCCCATTGCAAACCAGTTCGGTAAATAGGCCATTGTTCTACGATATCTTAATCCTTTTCCATTGTGAACTTTTTTACGAGTTGGTGCCGTTTTTTGCGGGGGAATGTGTCTTGGATGCAGAGTTTCGTAATTTTTTATATAGTCGCAAGAAGGTTGGACAATTTTGACGAATTATTTTTTAAAGTACTTAGTGACTTGAAAATCCTGACTCATTGTTTGCGAAATATACTTCTAGTAAATACAAGTAATCTTAAAGTTGTCTCCAACTAAAAACATGTTTTGATCACAATTAATATTTTTTTCCCTATTGGGTACTATAGCATAGTTCATCGTATACAATGTGTCCCAGGGAAGAGTGACCACCCGGCGTTTTTTGAATATTTGTACAAAATTATTAATAATTACATGTATATTTGTGACTTAGCGGCTTAAGTTTTTTTTTTTTTGTAAAGACGCGTGGCGTGACGTGACGTGCCGTACATCTAAAAAAAGTATCTAATGGATATTAAGACTTCTAACAGTGTCAATAGCGGCTTTAGTTAGCTTTGAAGACTGCTCTTTTTTACTGAGTATGGGAGTCAAATTTCAACTGACTGTACTTTTGCTTTTGTTTGAAATTAGTAGCAAACATTGTTGTGAGCTATTGTAGGAAATATCATGTAGTTAATTAATAAATTTAAGAAATGTGATATTAAGGGAGCATTTTTTAGATTTATTTTGAAAAAACTGAAGAGTTATTTTTTCTTCTTTAATTTTGTTTTTTATTGAATAATTTTTTTACTACAATTTTAGTTATGTTTAATGATTTTAATTGATAAACTATGAAGTCGGCTAGTCAGTAAAAAAAAAATGGAAAAGGATGAACAAACTTATCGTAAAAAAAAACCGCAGCACGTTACGCGTCTTTACAAAAAAAAGAAAAAACCGGCCAAGAGCGTGTCGGGCCACGCTCAGTGTAGGGTTCCGTAGTTTCCCGTCCGTCACAATAAGTGTTCCCAGTTATGAGGCCAACCGAACAATTCGGTATTACCCGATCCAATGTAATAAGTACCTACAGCGCCATCTCTCGGGGAATCGAGTTACTAATTAATACAAAGACGTGCAATTTCGGTGGTAATTTTGGATTGCGAGAACCGATTTCAATAATTCTTTTTTTGTTTGAAAAAAGATACGTTCAGGATAATAAAATATGTAAACAAAGTTACAAAAAATGCTTGCATATACGATTATACTACAAACTTAGTCCAGAAATTATTTTGTACAACTTTTTGTCTTTTTTGTACAAAAACTGTTGTGTCAATCAAGTTCAAAATGATTTTCATAGAAAGTCCTTATAAAGTTCTACTTTTCAGATTTTTTTCATATTTTCTAAACTTATGGTTCAAAAGTTAGAGGGGGGGGGGGGGACACATTGTTTTTTACTTTTGGAGCGATTATTTCCGAAATTATTGACATTATCAAAAAATGATCTTAGTAAACCCCTATTCATTTTTAAATACCTTTCCAACAATATATCACACGTTAGGGTTAAAATTAAAAAAAAGACACTTCCCACTTTACATATAGGGTGGCTACCCTAATAAACCATTTTTTGAAATTTTTATTTTACCACTTTGTCGGCGTGATTGATATACATATTGGTACCAAATTTCAGCTTTCTAGTGCTAACGGTCACAGAGATTAAGCGAGGACGGACGGACGGACGGACGGACAGACAGACATGGCGAAACTTCCTTCATGGCGAAACTTCATGGCGAAGGTTCCTAGTTGACTACGGAACCCTAAAAACATAAAAAAATAAAGCCGCTACTCACAAATATAAATGTAATTATTAATAATTTTGTACAAATATTCAAAAAACGCCGGGCGGTCACTTATCCCTGGGACACATTGTATAATATATATATTCCTTGTCCCATGTTACTGGGAGTGCCCCTGGTGGAAGGCTTAACTCTTCAGGCTTACCCACAAGACAGTCCGGTGGAGCAGCTAAACAACCCCATGGGTTGACAAGAGAGATGCCATTAAAAAAAAACTTGGTGTTGGCGCAATGCGTTACTTTTTTGTTCCATTCCCCTCTGCGAACCGTCACTTTTTCAACTACTCCTCTTTCTTCAATATAATTTCTCACACAATCGATCCATCGTTTCCTATTAAATATGACCAATACATGAATTATTTTAATTAACACACCTTAAATTGATTTAAAATAACGTTAATAGCTACCGAACATAACACGCAGCTTAAATATCATAATTTTACGAAAACACTTTACCGACATAGATTATATTAAATTATACAGGTTACCGAGTTACAACTACTTTCACTGCCGACACCATTCTGCAATCAGGTAACACGATAAGTCACAGTTATCAGTTACGTATTGAGACCGTTAACAGTTTTTGTCTTATGCAGGAGTATACCTTCTTAAGACCTTATGTTTTTGCGCATGGGAAATCATCAACTTTTAGTGATGAAAACCCACCCATGATCCTTCTTTTGCCTTTTATGTTCCCGGGCCGCGGTATCTCTTTTGAACAAGCCGCAACTTCTTTAAACCTTTGGATTTGAATAGATTATCCCCAATTTTATCAATACTACTTTGTCACTAGTAAGTAATTTCAGATACCATCTAAAAACTAATGAAGACTAAAAAAATAGTAAAACAATGGTGCCGATTGTAATGAACCACCGGATTAAACTAGACTAAGATTAAAATGACACACCAAATTTTATCAAGTTTTATTCCATACCATTTTAGACGTGATTAAAGATAGTCCGGGTTTGCGTGACAACCACTATTTTGGATGAAAAACGTAAGTTTCATAATAGTGAAATTGTGACTTCTCTAAATTGTGTAATTTAACTATCATTCATGCTTTCAAACTATGTGTGACAGGAGTAAACCAAATTTTAGTGATGACTAGAAGAGTATTTTTAGTTTTATCACATCCTTTCACTTATACCCTTCGTGATTTTCTATTATTATGAGCAGCCGGTATTTCGACGCTTATGCAAGCGCCGTCGTCGCGGGGGATGACTAGAAAAAGGTGGTCGATGGTAAAAAACATTCTTAGGTGCAGTCAAATCTGTCTACTCTCTTTCATTTTTCATTCTTTAAAAAATACTGAATTCATAATGTTTTCCTAGAAGGAAATTTTTTGCCTTAGTGTTATTTTTATAGTTCGATATAAAAAAAAAAATTAAACCTACCCATTTTTGGTTTGCCTTTTCCCTTGCAAACAATTCATTAAAAGTTTTATTTGTATGTTCCTGCAAATTGTATTTTTCATAAAAATATCTTTGAGATTCCTGACATAACCAATATCCAAGAAAACTTTAAAGTGCAAAGATTAAATAATAATTCTGCATCAATAAGTTTCAATAAAAACTCATACTTTCAAAATTTAATTCATGCACCGTACTCATAAAAGTCAATTTTTCACCACCATGCGCAAACGCACGTTAAATAACGATTGACATTTCGAACAAGTACTATGTCGTAACGTTACCGGTCGGGGTTCGAGTCTTGATTGGTGTAATAATGGGTTCGTTGTTCATTCAGTAACTTGTGGTACTTATATTGCTTCATTCGAGCTTTGTTGGCGAATAACACCTTCATGAAAACCTTTCTTCTACAATTAATGAAAACGTGTACTTTTTTGTAGAACTAGCAGCAGAAGACCAGTGGTAACAGTTAAAATTTACGTACTTATCTATTATTGTGTTGTTCAATTTCATGACACTAAAGATCTCCTTGAAATGCAGTGCAAATATGATGCTATTCAGCAGACTATGTTCTACCTGCTGGGCAGTCAATTTAGGGGACTAAAAACCGCCACAGAAACCGCGATCAGTTTGGCCACATAACTGGACTCAGAAATTTTTAAAAAGTGGTACCATCGACACGAATGACTCTCAAAATGATGAGGCGAACATTGTCAGGAAATCAGCGTGACCTGAAACACAACAAACAATAAAATAATGTTGTTAATTCTATAAGTACGTATCTTGTTTTTAGAAAATTAAGTAATGAATGTGAGTACCAAAACAAACCATTTATTGTTTTAATGGTATAAAATCAATTGTAAATAATAATTGTCAACAACGTATAAAAATAAAAAATAAATTAAAACATGTGACATCTATAAACCCGCACTGGGCTCTCGTTGTAGGGTCCCTCTCACTTCCATTCATAAGGAGGATGTCTTCTCTGACCCCAGTAGAAGGAAGAGTATAGGTTGATTATGCTTGAAAGTAGAAAAACTTAGGACAAAGAAGTAGTTCAAAAACACGGACGTCCTGCATAGATAAGTCATATGATGATAAAATTAATACGGCTTCTAAATGTACCATTAGCATAATAATCGTTTTAAATTATCACCGAATTTAAATGACTTCGGTCGAAAGGTCCGCATTATCTTTGTTTCTAGTAATAAATTTCAACACATTATTTAATAAAGATCTGCTAAATTCGGTGTGGGTGGTCTCGTAGTCAAAATAAATTTTGATTACGAAAAGCTATTACGCATTTAGTATTATGTAGAGTTGTAGACCACTATAAAATTCAGTAAAACAACAACTAACAAATGGAACTTAAGAAAGTCAAAACAGTTATAGATGATGATGGTGTGAAACATGCTATAGCCAGACATAGATCATGAGTAGCTTAAAAACGACTTAGCACACCAAGGTGACATAACAGAATCAAAATTTTAGGACAAGTTAAGAACAAGCTAGATGATAATATATATATATATTTTTTGATAAAAATGACAAATACCCAGATCTTGTGGAGATGGTAATTGTCACAAAAAAGCTGAAAAACTTAACTATAAAAATCTTTTAACAGTTTTATTCAAACTTAAACAAAATATTAAATGCACGTGTCTAGACGCTACGTAATCAGTAAATGAGTCCACAACCAACACGTGTGATTCACTTTATGCAACAATCTATGATTCATCAGACCTTGAGATTATGCTGATGTTGAATTGACACAAAGAAAGTGAAGGTCGCTTTGTAGATCAACTTCTACTCATTTAGTATTCATTTCGTGATTAACTTTGTTGATACATACATGCATATTAATAGAATTGAAAATGGTAACTGGTTTAGTAAGAAATATTTCAAGTTGTTAAAGATTTTTTATCTTTATTCTTTTTATTAGTATCGATTTAAATAGCTACTGCCTTAATAAACGTTAGATTAAATACCAATCCTATCCTACAGGACTATGTTCCATCGTATTTCTTATTAGATACTTGTCATTACAGCGGTCACATATCCTTTTTATATGGCGTATATTTAGCTTGAAATATAGACAACATAGCATTATCTCACCACATGCATTTCTATTCTTCAAACTATCTTAAATTCGGTACCCACAAATAAAAAAAAATCGTAACTTCTGTTTCCAAGTATTACGTCATATTATACCATTCTCAAACCGTTTGGTGATATAAAAAACGGTAGCCATCTGTGCAAACATACCACTTGAGTCCAAACTGACAAGTAAAGACCTGTACAAGCAATTTTTGGGCCAACGAACTTGTGTTTGAGAAAAAATATTCTTTATGTGCAGAAACTGTTCAAATAGTCGCCATAACAACTTGTACTTGGTAACTGTACTTTTCTTTAATAAATTATGGGAGTGGACACAAACTCCTGCCAAGAGTCTTTTCTCGTCATCATCTTCAGCATTATCATTCTCTTCCTTTAATCCCAATCCCATGCCTTAACCTCTCTACCTTTATTTAATACTGACCCCGACTGCACAATCTAACATTATAATCTCAAAACTCGTAAAATGTAACCGAGAGAAAAACAAAATGTAAAGGTTAATCGTTATGTGTAAAAAGATACAAGAAAATAAATCATCGGTTATGCAGTACCTACATAAGTATGCAGAAAATATTGTTTCCTGTAAGCTGTTATGAAATTAAAAGTAAATAAGGTAGACAGTACGGTGCTTGTAGACATTTAACTAAAACCTGTGTCTGCAATTTAGTACGCTAGTACACGCTTTGAGGTCCACAATATTATACCACCTCGTTAGTAGATTTTTTTTTAAATTCTAAATGTGATTCAGACTTGCAAAATGCAGCGATAATTCGGGCCAGTAGCAACAGCATTCTAGAAACAATAACCGAGAGTGCGTTTTAACCTTTTCTGAAGCATTTTGTGGAGAAGAGAACCGTTTGAGAAACTTGTTTCATCTTCTGTAGTCTCAAAGTGACTCAAACTTAAATTGTTTTTATTTAAGTATGTACTAACACTAGTTATAAGGCACGCTAACAATATCCATTTCTGTGATCTTTTTTATATAAATTCCGTTTATTCATGTTCAGACATATTTTTATATATTCCTTAATAAAAAAAAAAATAATCATATAAAAATACAAAAAAATATGTCCCACCGGTATCGGGAACAAGGTCCAAATTATCCGTTGTCAGGGCTCCAGAGAAAGTAACCTCGTAACAAATATGAGCTGTGTCCATGAGTATCCTTGATATAAATTATTACCTATCTATTATATAAAATTTCCGTGTTACAATGTTAGTTACCTTATTCCTCCGAAACGGCTCGACCGATTCTTATGAAATTTGGTACATATTGGGTAGGTCTGAGAATCGGCTAACATATATTTTTCATACCCCTAATTGGGCAGCGGGTGAAACCGCTTTGCACAGCTAGTTAAATATAAAATACCTCACACAAGTAATAAATAAGTCTGTTTATCCATATTTAAAGCTAGCAGACAAACAATTAAAAACTATTAAAGAAATGACTCCCAAAGCCAAATAAGAAAAAGACACTTCCATATGTTGAAGAGTATTAAATTATAACAGTCGAGAAAGAAAAAAAAGTGAACACAATTTCATAAGAATTCTAATAAAAAACCATGTGATAGTAGACATCCCTCTTGTGAACACGTGTCAGCACCGGAAGGAAGCGTTAATTTAGTCTGCTGTCAATGAATAGAACTCGGTTAAGTTTTTTTTTTGTCGGAAACAACGGCGTCCTTGTTAGTGATGATGTATTGGAAGATGGGCTAATGTGAAGTGTGTAGTTGAAGATGATAATTACTGGGTTGAATGAGAATCTAACTTTATCAATAGGTCATTGAACTTAATGAATTAGAAGTCAAATATGAAGTATTTGATGAATAACGGTCGAGTCTTTGTGAGTGAGTTAGGGTCTTATGCTATTCTGTAACTGTTTTATATTTTAATATGTCATAAAATACAGCTGCGCTTTATGAATAAGCAGTGAATTTAAAACTATTATTATAATCTTCAGCATTGAATGGCTGTATTAGTTGCTCGTCACGTCCTCTATCTTACAAAACATTTTTTTTAATGTATTCTAAATCTTAACTTACCCTACAATTTATTTAAAACAAAACGAATTCAAGACAACTGCAATAAATCTTCGAAAGGTCTCCATAGTATCTAGCGACAATAAACCCACGAGTGAGGCATTGACTGGCGGTCGAGAGGTCGTGAGTTCAAATCCTAGCCGTTGAACTATTGATGGGCCCACGTCTACTCTAAGCCACATAGTATTGTTGGGAAGTATACTTAGATTAGCTCCCAGGCTCAGTGGAGTGACGATCTGCGCAGAGTGGCTGGATGAGATTTGCCGAAAATCGTGTTTAGTGGCGTGTGGTTGGAGAGGCCGGTCTTCAGCAGTGGACTGCTGTGGGCTGATGATAATGATTCTTCGATTTGGCACAAGTACAAACTTTTACTGTTCAGTGGTTTTAGTATAAGCATAATACCTAGTGGTCCTAGTACTGGGATACTTGAGGAAGAGGGGACCATAATCCACTTTAAGCGCCTAGTAAATTTTGATAGTTAACACATGCCTGTCAATATTGTTTCTAGGACATACCGGATTCCTCACGATGATTTCATTCACAGCTACTAAAAGCACTTAATTATTCATACTTGTATTACCGTTAACAAATATATCAGCCACTATAGGCTTTAAATCCCCACATTAATCTCACATGCTATATTCTTGCGTACGCTTCGAACATTGACCACAAATCATAGTTATACTAGTACATGACTGGTAATGGCCAATGTGGGTATGAAACAAAGGAACTTCCATTTAACTCACCGTTTGTTACACCGTTACTGCAATTGATTTCTATTTTATGAACTTAGCATTGTTAGTCTAAACAAGAAATATGTATATTATTGACTGTATGAAAGTGTACTGTGATGAAATAGTCCATTCCATGCATGAATCTTAGCATTAAAGAAAATAATTTGCAAATAATCGTATTAGTTTAAGGTATGAAGTCGTATTTATTTAGCTAATACAAATTTATGGCGATTAAAATTATCATTGATGATGAAATATTTAAACCAACGAATGATGATGTAAAATGATGTTATGAAAATAAAGACAAAAACATATGTGATGTTTAAGCCTCTTTAAAAACTTGTTTAATAAATCAAGATTTTAATATCACTGCTAGTCATAATGTTATAGTTACTACTAAGATGAGGTGACGTTTGTGAGAAAACTAGAAGCAGCTGAAGACTTTTAATTGAATCAAAGATAATATTGATGCCTAAAAATATACTTATAGCATATTCACACAAACTTTACAAAAAGTCATGCAAAAATTTAGAAACGGTTCTTCCATTAGCAAACCCAGCATGTCCATTACAAGGCAGTGTAACTGGTTCCCATGGACCGTTTTATCACACTTCCTATGCAAGTTAGCGGACTGCGTTGCCCTCTGCCTGTACAATTGCTAGGTTGATGCCTTCAATGGTTTTAGAATCTCGCCATTGTTTTATTGTACTTCTGATGGTGTACGGGATTTATGGGCGTGTGCGTGTGGTTAAGGAAATTTTGTTTTTTATTATGGAAATGTTGGAAAACGCATGTGACTAAAAGAGTGATAGATATGTATTAATGTTCATGGATGGAGAGGCAGAGGAAGCCCAAAGAAAAAAAAACGAAAAAAAAACTAAGGAATTATTCCTTAAGCAATCTATCTTTTTTTTCTTTGAGATGGAGAAAGAAATGAATGATGCCGTGACGTCTGACACGAGAGAATGGAAGAAGAAAACGTGAGTGAGCCCAAATTGAATGGGACAAGGGCAATAAGAAAATGATGATTATGGAAATATGCGGAGTTCCTCAAGGCACTGTGTTGGGACCTGTTTTCTTTAAATAAATTCCATTGGATTTCTCAATGATAATACGGGAGGTGTAGTCGCGTAGCGAAATCAATTTCTAAACTACAATCCATCGATTTTAAGATTGTCCTGTAAAGTCTAAGTCGTGTTCGTTCGACAACGACACACCTTTTTCAAAACAGATTGGATCAAGAGATTTGATTGCAAAAGAGAGACTTGTATCCAAACTAAGAGTACAAAACTACAAACCACTACCTTAAAGAAAATATGTTAGTGAAATCAACAATAAATCCGAAGCTGTTGCACGTTGCACTGTGTTGACCCCCTGATGTTATCTTATCTATAGCGATAAAGAAACACACTTTACCTGCTGTTACTCACGGGAGTCTTGAACGGGGTATTGACTGAAATGTTATATTTAGCACAAGTAGTTAGATTGCTTTGGGATTGAAGGCTGCTGCTTTAGTTTGTACTAATGATCTTTTAGGCGGGAATGATGACGAAAACGTTATAAATGTATTAGATTTGCATAAGCAAATTTTGTAGAAAGTCAACGTACAATTAGGAAAAATTTTAAAGTGATTTGCACTTGTAAGACCGTCTAGTATGTATCTTGACATTCCTGGTAGAAGTTTTGATAATTAAGAGATGCAATTTTTCTGTCTGGAAAATAATCATAGATAAGAGGATTGTAGTGTCGTATCTAAAAACTAATAGTTTAAAACAAAAAACCTAAATACTACTACTTATTTTATCGTAACCGTTTTACTGACAACATACAAAAAGAACAATCCTCACAATAAAACCAATAAAATAACGTTTCATTCCAACGAAAAGACATCTAGGAAAGCCTCTTTTTATTATGTATTCAGAAGTTTTTATGAGTTTACTCAATCTTTATAACACAAAATCCCTTCATAAACTGAAAGAAACACAGGTATCAGACAGATGTACCCCCCATTGGCACAACAATCAATTTCAACGTCCTCAAAACTTCGAATATATTTGCTGATCATTATGCAAATTTTGACGCAGTTGCAATGAAAAATGAGCCTATAAGCGTTGTAATTCATCTTAATTTTGCTTGTTGCACCAAAAGGATGTATTGAAGAGAATGACGTAACTAAAACAATGAACTTTTGCGAAATGTGAAAAAGCCAATTTCTGTCAACAAATACTGGTACAATGTTAGTCTTGCATATAATAATGTTTCGTCTCTTCTGCATGGTTATGTAAAAGTTATTGCTCATACATAAGACAATGGATTCTTTAATTTATATAATAATAGTAGCAGAACAATGTGTGTCTAACTAAGAACAAAAAATGCCAGAAACTTTTTGGTGCCAATGTTAGACCTTTCCAGAATTTTGTTGGAGTTTACTTAAACAAGAGCGATTCAGACTCGCGTACCAGAATTTTAGTAATAATTTTACACAAAAGTATTAGCATCTGGGGCCAAACTAGGCATAGCCAGTATTTTAGCCCTAAATAACACGGAATAAGAAAGTGATTAAGAATCACATACTCCTAAATGCTTTATGTCCAAGTTTATAACCATCAGATGATGCCCACAATACCCCAGACAGAGCGTCATACGTGCCCAGTTTTAAATATCAATTCTCCAAACTGTATATTACACATTATTCTTCCGTATAAACTACTGCATTCTATGAGCAGTTTTGCAAATTCAAGATCGTATGGTCCTCATGTATTAAACGGATCACATAGCCATACTATGTCTTTGTCGTGACCACTACACTGTTAGGCGAGTTGCCTTCAGAATCAACAATAAGATTATCTGTTACTGAATCAGTATTAACACCTATGAGTTCAGAATATAATACGTTGTGTTTTCTGAATTATTTTGTTACGGAGAAGTCTTTTTGAAAATTTTAAAATCCTTATTTTTATGTGCGCATCTGAATTTACAATTTAATATCGTCGCAAATTCTTAAGTTTACACATGGAATCTTAGGATTGATTGTCAGTCTCATCAAGAAACTTGGAATCAGGAATAGTGTCCCTTTGATGGCAAAAAGCTCGTCCCTATTACTTGGGACTTAAACAGAACTAGCGTAGTATGATTGTCCTGATATATCTCATGACTCTGCCTACCTCTTCAGGAATAAAAGTTTTCTTTTTTTATTCGGATAAGAACTTATCTAATACCTTTACCCTCTCTGGGCGGAACAGGGAAAAGTCAGACTTTCACCGACTAAAACCCACCCATGTTGTTTTTTTTGCCCTTTGTCTTCCGGGGCTCTTTCGAATAACCCGCAACCCCGCCATGACGGTCTTGATGTGATGGTTACTTATCTAGCTAGCAATTCATGCAGAAGGTTGACAAAATCTTTGCATATATTTGCAGTGGCATATTTGCAAAGGTATCAACTGTTGAAACTGCGAAAGTTATTCAAAGAATTTGTGACGTAGGCACGTATTATTCAGAATTTATTCAGTCCTAAACAAAAACCAAACCCCATCAGACTTGAATTCTAAATTATGATTATCGACATCCTAAATGGATGATCCAATTTACTTTGGGCCAACTCCGGACCTGCTATGGGTGGTCGAAATTTAAAAATCCGAATTGCAACCGATAAAAGTTAAATTATTGTTCAAATCCAGAGATAATCATAAAAGGGGCAGATGTGCCATTGTTCGTGGGCTTAAGTGGATGTTGCTAAAAAGGCAAGAAGATTGGTCATGTGATTAGTATTTATGTGTATTGAGCGAAATCTTAGCGGATTTGCTGATATACTAAATAAGAAAAAAAATGGTCACAAGAGTTAGTGCGGAACATGAGCCTATGAGTTCAATTTTTAGGTCATGCATGCATAGTATTAATAGGATTTTTCACCAGGAATTGGAAGATTTCTGCCTTAAGCGCCATTTACATGATGCAAGTTTGTTGCCAGTTGCATGCAATAAAATTGAAGCAATAAATTACTTGCATGGTCTAAACAGAACGTACGATTTTGATCTATTGCGCAAGTTTTGCTTGACAAAACTTTCTTAGTGTAAACAGCACATACAATAATTTCTTAGGCGATTCTTGCATTCAATTGGTTTTCACTTCATTTGCCAACATGAGTGCAGTAAGTGAAGGTATGTTAATCGTTGCTGCTCTTCTGAGACAAGAAATATTAAGAATCGTCGTAAAAAGAGGTGTTGGATCAGAAAATCGATAGCAAGAAGAGGAGTTCTCGGAGCGTCTAACAACCTTTGTGTAGAATTACAAATAGAAAAGGTAGTAGGGGAGACCTTTTGCGTAGCAGTAAGCTGTCTGCCTATTAAAAACAGAGCGGCCAAATGCGAGTCGGACTCACGCACAAACTGACGTCATAAATGGTCATATTTTTTCTCTACGTAGACTTAGAGGGTTGATTAAATATTTGGGTTGTTATTTATTATGAGGTACGGAACCCTAAAAGTATTTTTAAGTAGTGTCTCTCTTTTCCTCAACAGATTTAGTGTAGGCCTCCTTTAAATTCCGCCATTTATATCGGTCTTGCACCACTTGGCTGGGAAATCATCAAATATTCGCTCCGGTCTGGGCGGAGCGGGTGTGTCAATCTTTTAAGAAAAACCTTTATGCTTTGCTGACATCTCCTTGAGACGCGCGTGGAACACGAACGTGCCATCGCATCGGCATGTCGTCACCAGACGGATGGATGGTGAGCTACCCATTGCTCACCGACCCTCTTGCCCTCTACGGTGGCCAGGTGCGCGAAACTTCGATTTTATATTTCAAAATGTATCATTTCCACTGCTAATTTAAATTCAATTTCAAATGATTTCTTCACGTAATAAAAAGACCCGTTAATCATGCCCAATAATGTGCAGTTTATAATATGTCCGAAAACCACTTTGTTTCTGATTTTTAGCGTCGACCTACCCTGCCATCAAAATGGCGATGATCGTAATTTACGCATTTGGATTTTATAAGAATTAATTAAGAAACTTGCTCAATAATTGAAGAACTTCTAATGACGTTTACATATGAGATTTTTTATTCTACTATCTTAATGACTGCACACCCATATTATTTTTAACCAGAAAAAAAAATATTTATAAAAGGTCATTACCTTCCAACACTTGAATGAAAAATTTGACATCGCAAATACGTGCAATACTTGAAGCAACCCGCCAATGAATTGTACAAGCACATACAACTCTCTGTTTAGACAAGTCAAAACTTGAAAGCAATAATCGCCATAACATAATTGTATTGGTCTAAACAAAAGACATTTGCAACTATTTCTTGTCAAGACTTGCATTCAATAATTGCGTTCAATTTTTTTACTCGTATCCTCGTGTAAACAGATGCGTACAATTCTTGTAGGGCAATTATTGCACTTCATTTATTGCATTCAATAATGGCACTTGAATGTTCAAGAAAATTGCATCGTCTAAATGAGGCTTTAGTCTTGTGGACAAATGATAACTGCGGCTCAGATCGATCTTAAGGTAGAGCTGCGCTTGCCTAGGTTGTTCTGTGGATATAGAACAGCAATACGGTTCTCTTCGTGCCACGGCAATCACGTTAAGCTGTTTTCTGCTGTAATTTCAAAATTTGAACAACCAGTATCACAATGGAGTTTCGTTTTAACCAGTATTAACTGAATAATGGCGGTTAGATAGACAGTCGCTCCGTGTACAAGTATATGATATTCAACTGCATCTGGAAAGACTACAAACCGACGCCAACATAGACTTGGTAGATGATGAAGAATTTTGCTAAAAAAGTGCTCAACTGCATTATTTTCAACAATAACAAAAATATAAGCCCATAACCTCAAAATAATACTTAAAGTTATAAATTTTGCACAAACGTCCTTATCTTTTCAATAAGAAGAGTTATTCACCAAACACATAACGTACATTTTCCATAACATAGAACCTCAAAACATGAAACATGATTCCATTACCACCACACCATAAAACTCAAAAGACCATTGTTTGCAATAAATTCGCGAACATGACATTTATTTTCTACCATCATTGTGTTAGCACAAAATGAAACTATTAACCTTGTGTCCGCAGTTCTACAGGATGCGTTGACAATGGAAATCGGATGTTCGCTTGTTTGATCTCGTGTTGTTAAGGTATGAGTCATTAAAACTTATCATAGCATTTTTTCAAGTGATATCATTGCTGACTGTGGTATGTTAAAATCATCATCATTTAGCTGCCCTTGTCCCATTCTATTTGGGGTCTGCGGAACACGTTTTCTTCTTCCATTCTCCCCCATCAGACGCCACGGCATCATTTACTTCTTTCTCCTTCATATCATTCCTTACACAATCCATTCATTTTTTCTTTGGCCTTCTTCTCGCTCTCCGTTCATCAACATTCAGATCCATCACTCTTTTAGTACTTATGTAAAAATATGTGACTAATAATATCAAGCATACTGAGCATAGCTGTATTGAATGGTACAACAACGTTTCTTCAGTTATAATTTAAGTGCCATGGAATAGGGGTGAGCCTATTGCCATCAACAAATCCTAATTCTGCAGCTGCTACTCAAAAATTCCTGATGAAAAATTCCAACAACGCTTTTCCCGGCCTAAGAATCGAACCCAATACCTCGTGGTCAGTAGTCGTGTATGTAACTCCTACACCAACAAGGTACTCAGGATATTAAGATACAACGACATATACACACGTAAAACGTACTGAAAAAAATAATTCCTTTCTATTCCACACAAGATTTATATTTCCGCATCGACTCTAAACTCTACAGATTACCTAACCCACTAAATGTCACGTCAAAACAAACAAACACAATGAGCTATACCATAAACTACTTCCATTAAACTATTCTTCGATGGAAACACATACACCACGAAAATCAACCTTATATCTGGGACACAAGGTGTGATGAACTCAACAATACCACCACTGACGTATGGTTTAATATACCTCACGATATATCTGTTTTACACCTTAGGCTATATAGTCCTCGATATTAACTTGTCACAAGTAATAATTCTAATCTTAAATAAACAGAAAATGACAAAGATAATATTATTGAACATCTTCATTGACAATAGGTCACTTACAACAAATAGGAATTGAGGAAAGCATAATAAACAATAGGAATTTACTCTTAGGCTGGCTACACACACATCTCTATTCTTATTTTAAATATTAAATTGACGGGCCTGTTGGTCCAGTGGTTAGTGGCCCTGACTGCTGAGCCGGAGGTCGATTCCCACCCAGGACAAACTTTGTGTGATGAGCATGATTGTTTGTACTGTGTCTGGGTGTGATTTATCTATAATATGTATGTATTTATAAATTATATAAGTATTAATAGGTTTTGCTATGAAAGAGATAGGTTTTGTTTTTTTCCTTTTAATGTACGGAATCTTAAAAAGCATCTCGTATTCTAATACAATAAATTCTAAATGTTTAAAAGGAATAAATAAATAAATATCTTGGGACAGCTCACACACGGCTTTCTGATCCCAAGCTAAGCAGAGCTTGTGTTATGGTAACCAGACAACTGATATACATACTTATATAATTTATAAATACATACATATTATAGATAAATCACACCCATTGACATCACTGTTCCACAAACGGCTGAGTATTGCTTCTGCTCTTCTATGCAATGAAAACTTCTGTGAGAGACACCCAGGTTTTTAGAGGTTCCTCGTAAAAGTGATCGGCGGTGACGATATCACGCGTCCAGCCCTGTATCAGTTCATGGTCAGTAGTGAGAGGGAATGGCACAACCTGCCAGGTTTGCATTGTAAAACCAAATGATTTTAAAAGAGTAACCATGGAGTTTCTTGCCGGTTCTTCTCCATAGGAAACGACCAACCCGAACCGTGCATCTTTTCTCGACGTTTTATAAGTGCCCATGTAGGCCTATGTGAAATAAAAATATTTTGATTTTGATTTTGATTTTGATTTTGCGGGTTGTTTGAAAGAGATACCGCGGCCCCGGAACATAGAGAGTAAAAGAAGGAACATGGATAGGTTGAACTTAGGAAATGTCTTACACTACCGGGGAAAGTTATTTGATGATATCGCATCGACAAAGAAAAAGATTTAGAGGTTCCCACCCATCCGGCTATTGGTCTTCGTTTCTTCTCTTCAATATTTCTATTTGCGTAAACGAGAAATACGAGTCAAAATCGCCATTGTGAAGCCAGTCTTACTAAAACTGAATGAGGACAATATACGAGTGAGTACACAAACATACTCATAACAAGGAATTCGCTATAATATCAGTCATTCACGATAGCACTTAAAACATAGATAGTAACGTTGGAATCAATGAAGTTAAGTGTTGGTTCATTGATGCACTAAGTGATAACGATGCTAGTTGTATGAAACCTAGTTAAGAGTTCACAGAATAATATAAAATAGAGGAGAAGAAAGAGGTGCTTTAATGTATTGGTTTGATCCTCGCGAAAACAGCCTATACAGGTTAAGTAGAAGTAGAACCAGGTCCAAAGTTTCGGGCATTCGACCAATTTTTGGTTCGATTCGAGGAATCTGAGGAATTTCTAATGGAGACACCCAAAGGACAAAAGCAAGACAAAGGCAATAGCAACAATTTAACATCGTTGCAAACGCTTAGTCCTACATAATATGTGTGTATGGATTCTTGGTATTGATTCCCAGTCTCATCAGAAACTCGGTAATAACCTGGAGTCAGGATTAGTGTCCCATTAACGGCAAAGTATTGAGACTGGCAGCCGTTTTTCCTACGTCTTTTATTCCCGTTTCGTATTATAACAGTCCTCTTCACATCCAGAATGCTGCGTTCATTGGTCTTTAGCAGACTCCAAGGTGGAACTTACGATTCATTGAGTGACCAAAGGCTATAATCCTACTTCCTATCCCACTTCTAATATTATAAATGCGAAAGTTTGTGAGTATGGATGTATGTTTGACCCTCTTTCACGAAAAAACTACCGAACAGATCTTGATGAAATTTGCCACAGAGTAGATTATAGTCTGGAATAGCATATTGTTTTTTTTTTCGATATTACGAAGGCGAAACCGCGAGCGCCAGCTAGTCAAAGATAATTTAAAGCAGCTGGCAAAGCTTCTTTTATATCTAAACATTTTTCCGCACTAACAAAAAGCTGGTTGAGAAGCCAAGTTGCGTAATCTCACAATCAGTATCGCTGACGGCCATAGCGATCTAGCGTTAAGATACCATTTTATCGAGCTTAGACACTAGTTCACGTAAACTTGAGCAATTTTTCCTGTTACGATGTAGAAAGCCCGTTTTAAACGGACGTGGTATATGTTTTTTGTGTTGCTTTTACCGTTTTTCTTGGTAAAGTTTAAATCTTGTGTAAAAATGTTGAAGATGCTGAATGAATGTAGTACTTAACTTTCGATACGTACTAATTGTAAGACGTAATTTTCTTCATCGAGAACCTACTTACCTACACTATTGCTAAACATAAATAAATATTAAGTACTTACTTATGGCATTAAAGATTGGTGCAGCGATTAACAAAACTTTTCAAGAGAGAAACAGCATTAATGACCAAAAGATAGCACTTATCCTTGATTGCAAATTATGGAGATGATAGTGGTCCGGGGATAATGATCTATTCGTAACCGGAGTTAGGTTATTGAAAAGCGACCGTAAGTCAAAACAGTCGTGCTATTCTGTAAGAATACAGCGTCGAGTTTAACGCTGTCACAGCGTCAACAGTCGTCTGGTACTCACTGCGCTTATGACTAAATTTTTCAATGGTTTTACATAATAATACTACTGTATCAGATTGACAGTGCTACCGAAAACCTCATCTATAACCTAATCCCGCGAAAGCACTTAAAATACGAAAAGTTTTAAAGTTTATTGGAAAACTGCCAGTTCTCGACAAACAAGTCAAAGACAATATAATAAAACAAATATCAGTACAAGTAAATACCAAATATCTCAAATAATATTTAGCTTCAAACCGAACATCTAAAACCAATCAATAATATTGATTCAGTTTCGATTAATTCACACTCTTATCTAGACGCCCGCACCGCTACGTTTTCTGTAAACATTGATCTTATTTACGAATCTTCAATTAAACTCATTAATATAAACAATTAGAATGACGTTTATCAACCGCATCACAGTATTATCAGTAAAACAACTGAGGCCTTTTTGTTAAATCAAACATTTTATTATGTTGCACACACAAAAAAATACGTTCCCTAAAACCTAAATACTTTGCTTGTGTATGTCATTGACCATTGGTTCCTAGTTGAAATACTGTATTTTATACTAATATGTCTACTGTAACTGCGCTATCAAAATATATCAAGAGACTCCTCCATATATGATTTTATCGGAAAACTAGTTATACATTATCTGTAATCTTCGATTGAACATGCAGCTGTTAATGCAAGAGCAGAAATGTACGTGAAGCAACGCGTTTTGATAAGATTAGCGGATGCATCGACGCCGATGCTGACACCTTGGTCACGAAGTTATGATTGCAATCGTAAAGTAACTTTATATTGAGAAACTTTCTTTGCTTGATCAAGGAAGGGTTTAATTTATAATTTTGTTGCATTTGTAGCAACGGGTCTATTTTATCTTAGAATTTTGCATAAAAGTTTATTGAAACTGTTTTAAACCTCATTGGTGTTCAAATGTAAAAGAAACATTTAAGACTTAAGTACACTACACTCAACTTTTATAAAACATTCTCAATGTTAGACACATCGACAATTCAAGTCCTTGACATCATGTCCCGCCTGTCTTGTTGTTTGCACATTACAGGAGCTTATGAACGATATTGAAAGTGCTAAACTGGTCGCCAATTTTTTGGTCGGACTCAATCTAAACTGTCATCTACAAGAAAAATTTTAGTTCTCAACTGAAGCATTTTAAGGTCTTAAATAAGAACTTGCAGACATTTCACATACAAGTTTTAATAATAAATTAACGCGTGTAACTCCACACAAAGTCAAAGAATTCAACAATTTGGCATAATGACCCAAAAGTAAACGGATAAGCCACGGAAGTAAATAATTTAATAGTCAAACAATATCCCAATCAGATTTCTTCATAAAACGTTTCTATTCTGAAGCAACGAATCGTTGAACCAATATTTAAAGAACACGCTCCAAGCGTAAGATCTTAAACAAAACCTATAAACAGCAATGTTAAACAACAGACGGACTAAGATAACAGAGCGAGGAAAAGGCTAAATCACGATAAAGTCAGAGAAACAAGTAATAATAAACCTTAAATCAATGCATTAAAGACCCCAACAGTAAATATAACAGTAAGAGGTGTAATTACAATCTGTTTTCTGTCGTATATCATCCATTCTGATGGCTTTCAGTGCTGATTAATTAAATGATAAGAAAATCAACATTGATTCATTAAATTGGTTTTTAAAACCTTTTTAAGTCAACCTTACTCATGTCAGAACAATTTGGACGAAGATATCTCGAGGAAGTTAAGCATTTCTTGTGTTAAAATGTTAATGCTGAATCCTTTGCTAAAAAAAGCACAGAATACCACAATCAAATGCATCTGACAGCTTTGCTTCCTTTAGAAAACCTTCTGGAACACAGCCATCAATGAAAATATTCTGTTAATAATAATAATAGCTTCGCTGAAAATGCTTCTCAGGAGTATGGTTTTGCAAATCATAATACAGGTTACTTATGGATTCGTAAACACTACGAATGTTGAGCCAGATTGAGACCACTTGACCAATCAGACGTGTAATCGTTACATGGCGCCAAAAGGCAACAATTTCTTAATACACTAAAGTGCTGATAATAACATATAAATTTAAAAAGATATCACATCAAAAATGGACTGATAAAAATCTATTAAGATAACTATCTTACATTATGAAAGCCAAAATTGATAGACGATAATGTACTGCACACCACCGAACGAATGTAAACAAATATAAATATTTGGAGCTCGACTCTAAAATTCCTGGTTCTAAAGAGCAACTTTATGAAAACAAGAAGCAACCAAATTATGAAAAAATATATAAATGCCAAGTAAGCTTAACTTTTAAACTATATTAAACTTTACACAAATAACAAAATCAAAACAGACTACTTGCGTGTTTTAATAACAAACTGCCAGACAAAACAGAAAAAAAACAAGAAGATAAAAGAAACTCGATAATCAAATTAAGCCCACTAGAAATCAAATTGACCCCAACCCTAATATTAAAAACGACCGAAACAATACGACCACGAGGCGTGAGAAAGCGAAGACATTAACACCTAATGGATCGATAATAATGATGAATTGTGATAAACTTGATAATGTTCTTTTTTAAGCCAATTATATTATTTTTCGGGATAGTAACTGGTTATAATTTAAAACAAAAGAATGATGAATGTTGTCAGAAAGAAATAATGGATTAATGAATTGGATTCGGTAAATTTCCCCTTTTTTTCGTGAATCAGTATTTACAAACACGACAAAGTAATGGAAACAAATTGCACCTAAGTCGATATCTATCGAGGCCACCACTATCTCTTCTATGAAGCAATAATATCAACTTTATCGGTACATGCACGATATGATGCCGTTTTATATGAAAACTTACGTAAAATGTTTGTGACAGTATCTTTATAATCCGATTGACTTGCCTTTGGAGTTAATACGAGGATTATCTTAAAAGAATTGAATTTTCAAAAGTTGGAGCGTTATGGTAGCTTTAGACTCGATTTCACACGTGAGAAGCTGACGATTAAGCAACGGATTAAACACAACTTTCATGTTGCCGACAGAAGTCCAAAATGCAGCAAGAAAGATACAACACAAATTTATAATAACAGAGAAGATAAGCGACTTCTTGACTCAACCTAGCACCCCTATTATGAAACACGCAGTCAAAAAATGATTTTGAAAGAAATAGCAAATCCATTACTGCTTAGGTTAGAAAAATCCATCTGCACGACAGCGATAACGCAATGAATATGATTGAATAGTCAAAGGCTATTGTAAATGTGTTGCTAAATAACTTCGAACATAGTACTGTAGCAATACTGTTCGGAGTAAAAATAATCAATTTAAGGTATAATCACTTGAGGCGGCCCCTTCCAAATCAGACAAAACGCACATAGCAAAACCAACCGTTTACAATTCCCTTCAAAAGCAATTGAAAACGCCGCTCATTCTCATTCTTCTGCTAATCCCACAACAGTAAAACTGCGTGATTGTTTACTTACGTCTATAACCGGAGTAGAATGATCGAGTTTGTTTAACGGTGTCCAATTGTGTGCAAGCGCAGCTTCCTGTGTAAGTAAGCGGTTACAGAGTGCGATTGTGACTTTGGTTAACTTTAATTTGTTGTGATTGTGACTTTAGTTAACTTCGTTAGTATCCCGATAAAGTGTGAAGACATTGTTAAATTGGGTTATACCTACTTCCTGTTGTCTAAGTGGCTCTCTGACCAGATCTGGCATAAGAAATCTTATTTTACTTCTGAAGAGTAAATCCTCAATGCAATTTGGCTAGAATTCAAAGGCAATCCTGATTTATTTAAACAAGGTTTTTCCTTAAACACTAGCAACTGACAATACTGCACTGCATTATGTAAATTCGTAACTAATAATCGTTCGATTCCAGATATGCATCAAATATCAACTTCTAGACGATTCAAACATAAAAAAACCACTTATCACTGTCATTAGAGATAAAAATATCGATATTCACAACATTATCGTTTCTTATCATACACAATTGGCGGTCAAAAGATGGCGCCAGTCTGTAAATAAAAGATATAAAAAGATTATTGATACGAAAGATAATCACTGCTTAGTTTTATCATGGTTTCCCTGACAGCTGTTTCTGCATTTGATAAAGGTGTTGTATTGAATGTATTAAAGCGACGGGTGGTCGACAGACCAGACATATTATTGATACTAGCCCTACTGGTGCAATTCACACGTATAGGCCAGGTTTTCAATCCTACGCTTGCTATAAAATTTCGATTAGAATTTGCTTATCCCTAGCGTATTTGAATATTTATTTGATTTAATTTGCTATTCCGAATTATGGGTGATGTGACACAGAATATGCTTAAATTTCAAATAATCCATTCGAATAGAATTATTCTGCTTTGTATTGACTTCTGCCATATCTTCAATTTGTTATACTACAAAAACTGTATATTTGTATAATTACGGGTCTTCCCTTGAAAAACTTTCTAGGTTGTAAAGTATTCCACCCTTTATACATTTGATATTAACAAAAAAGTGTTCGTTTGTAACTTGCATTACAAATCTTTTATTATTTCCAGTTGTTCCTCTCGTAACGTCTTTCCATTTTATTTGCTTTTGTGAGAGTTTCATCTTTTTATTCGCTGATCTCATTTAAATCATCATTCTGGTTTGATTAACTTTATAGTTTCTATGGTTGCATTGAAATTATTTTCATTGCACATATGCTAACCTACACATAGCCCGCTCATAATTATCACTGCTCGTAAAATGATATCCTGTAGCGCCCAATTAATTACATCAAAACAAACCAGCTACTATCAATAATATTTTTCCATATCGCACTTATTTACAAACTCGTAAGGTTCAAAATGAAGATGCATTAACTTTGCAGAATACCTATATAAGATTGTTAACTGTACATCAAATGCAGTGTGATGTAATCAGTTGTTTCTTATTACGTGTGCCATAAAGTCTAAATTTGGTTGGGTTTTGGTTTGAAAAATGTAAATGTTTTATTGTTTTTGTAATGAATGTTTTCTTAAGACATTCCTGTCCATAAATAGTATGAGCATAATGTAACAGGCGCCGGGCGCATGGACACCTACACACGAGTATATTATCTTTAAGGTAAAGTTTTTCAATAAATTAAAGAGACTTGCTAAGAATAATTGCTTCGGTGCTCCGGGTGATTAATTTTGTCATTTTAACGCAGATCGGAAAGTCGTTCAGATGTCCTTTCCTGACAAATTAAAACCAGAAATTGCATTATTTGTTCCGAACGTTAATGCTCACTGCATCCAATTAAAATAATTACCAAAAAGAGATTAATATTGACTTCAAATTGAGACAGATCAAATCAATCACGTAAAGCAAGATATATTGCATAATTATTGATAGGACCTGATGAAAGATAATTAATAAAGTCTCATTAAATATTTTGGCCTTGTTCCTACTAAGTGTGCCATTAAAAAACGAATGAAAGAGAATTAAATGATAGATATTTAATAAGGAAGTATGGAAGAAGAAGACAATGCTGATCGACCGCAAATAAATAAGGATAGAGGCAAGGAAATAGTAACTGCAGACTGCCAAATATAATATGAGGATATATACTTAAAATTGCAGTTAACAATATGATCGATGTCGATAATGATTCAAAGTTTTCTATAATATTCTTCTGTTATATAAAATTAATCGCAAAATGTGTTGGTAAGCGCATAACTCAACAACGCCTGGACCAATTTTACCAATTCTTTTTTTAAATATTCGTTGAAGTCCAAGGATAGTTTTTATGGCGAGAAAAAATCGATAGGGTAGGTAGGGTAAATAGAGTACGTAGAATAGAAAAAATGCATTGCAACGCATAGCACACGGCACATATTGGTTGATTTTGATAATTTTGGTACTCTACTACATACTAAACTTGTCAAAATCAGCCATTGTGCGATCAGTGATCGACCATTCTGACACTATTGTAATAGCAGACTTAGGCCCCAGATCTGAAGATTCTATAAATGAATAGATGTCCATTCATAGATAATTATAGTTTAAAAGGAAACAATTTCCTCGTGCCCAGTAGATGAGTTTAGTCGTTACGTGAAATCAAGTACTAAAGCTTAACGCTTGTGTTTCTTGGAAATCATTTTCTTGAGTTATTGGAAAATGCAAATTAAACTTTAATTGCTAGATTGAATCACCTATAAAGAACCGGTAAAGTCATCAGTTTGGAAAAAAGAGGATGTCATATATACTTTACCAGACTGATTAAAATATCATAAATTTATTTTGAAACTTGCAACGAAGAAATCATTAAAATTCATAACAAAAAGCGTGGTCATAAACATGAACAACTTCTGAATGAATAGCAACATAGATATACACAATTTGGATAGCAGTTCAGTTCATATTTTTAAAACAAACATTTTATAAGGCGGTATCCAAGGTTTACGTAAAGGTTACTTAAGAAATCAGTCATTAACTGATAAGGACCAAGTCAAGTCGTTAATTCATAATTTGATTGCACAGAAATATGTGTTACTATTGATAAAGAAAGGGAAACAGAAAAACATAAAATACGTGTGACTAAAACAAAGAACCTAGAAAACGTTATCAAAGATGGCGTAAGCACACAAGTTGAGCCTGTACACCTATTAGTACTTACACGCTTTGATTACACCGGTACCTTTGTATTACTTATCGATGACTACGAAATACATGAAAACGTTACGGATAAAAAATGGCGCCTGCTATTTCTAGGATTTTTTATGACTTCACTGTCTGACTGTCATTTTACTTTTAACTTACACTTTAAACCTGTGCGTTTTTTTTTCATATTTTAAGTATTTGCCATAGGTTGGTAGGTATTTCACAAGCGTTTTGGTGTTTGATTATTGCAAAAGAACTTTTACTTTCGACATCACTTATTTTCCTACCATATGAGTGGTTGGCTAATCAAGCTACCTTTTATAAAATAAATAAATTAAACTTAGATAGACGAATGAAAACTAAGTTTCACAACTTCATCATCTGATGATAGTGTGAAACCGAGCATAATCATCAGGTTATGAATGTTAAAATATAACACCTTTTACGAATAATCTTTTCACATCCCAAAAAGAGGCTCATAACACCATTAGTTGCCATAAAAAAACGCAGTAAAAATGTTACATCTTCCATAAGAATAAAACTTTCGCTTTATACATATTTACATATTTTGCAAATATTAGGAAACCATACATTTGTACTACCTTTTTCTGTATCTGCATAACCATATGTTTGTACTTCTGTTTAGAGTATTTGTTCGCGCGTTCTTGCGAAATCAGAACTCGGATATTTTTCTTCATTCACGCGACGGGGTTAACACCGGAAGCTTTCATTACTTTTGCAAATATACTTCTTATCGTTAGTTTGCCACTTGCTAAATAAGACTTTAAAGTTATTTTAAATTTTGCGGATCAGAGTTAAAACATGGCGAGTCAACAATACATGTTTGAGTAGTGAAAAATAAGATTTGCACAACTGTCGATAGCCCAAGTATAGATAAAAAAAAATACTAATAGAAATGAAGGCAATCAAAAAGTCAAGCCAGCCATTCAATGTCAATGAAACCCCAGAGTTTTCCAAGACATAATAAATTAAAACATCAGCTGCAGAGAAACATCAGACAAATACACCACCACTAATAAAAGTAAGAGAGAACATACTATTTTATGTCTAAGTAAATATTATAGGTCTATTAGCGACCACAGTAGTTTATTCACCAGCGTGACTAAAACGCTACCTATCGTCATGCCCTGTGCCTTAAACACGTCCATTTCGAAGCTAAACGTGCAAGTCTTCGGAAACAGTTTCTCAAGCACTATAGTGATTAATTGTACACATATTTGAAAGAGATTGGAACATGAACTCGTGACTTTATGATACTTAAACCTTTAAGGGTTTACACTGATTTAGTTTTATGTTCTACATCTTGGTCTGTATGTATAGTTTCGTTTTCGACACTACTGTTGCCGACTAATTTAAATTATACTGTGGCGTTGTTGGTGTAAACTCTCTAGTGACATTTACCCAACTTTGTTTTGGTTTATTACTTAAGTGCTCTGATCTTTTAGGTCTATCTTAGGCTTACTCTAAGTGGGTAGTTTAATGGCTCTTTTATTGGTTCCTTAGACATCTGAGCATAATTTATTAGGATAGTAAATCTGCTGATTAATAGTCAAATTTCTACATTGGTCCCTTACATTATTACCATTGCCACATAAAATCTCCATTATATTGTGTAAAACAGATCATATCTACAATCTCAATATTATAATTATGTAAGCACAGACAAACACATTCAGCTGGTTATGCAAAAATTTTTAACCGCAATGGCATGTTGTTTTCTAATGAAACCCTTGTTCTTTGTATTTTATTCTTATTGCAGCCGTGATCGTAATTCTTAATCAAAACTTCTTTGTTGGGAAGTTCGCGGTTCTGGCTGTAGATTGGAGGACTGTTATGTGGTTATTCGCAGCTGCAGGTTTTTTATGCTGATGGAGCAAAAGCAATAATAGTAGCCTTAACTCAGATAGGTCACCTGGTTTCAAAGGTGTTGAAAACTTTGATGTAAAAAGTGAATTAATAAAAGCAGATACTAAGTGTGGTTTTATAATTACATCATCAAACAAACAAATTTCAAAATTAAGATAGTATAGCTTAGGTGATAATTTAGTAAAAACAACTATATTATTAATATCTCCAAAGCTTTCTTCAAGAGAGTAAAAAAGAGTGCCATACCCACTATCTTGTACATCATTGTTGTAATTTTATAAAATCTGTCTAGACATTTCATTCATAAACAAATGGTCTCAGCAATTTCCTTTTTAATTCCATTATCAGCATACTTACCACTACAGCCACGAGCAATACTATTATTTCCAATGTTAATGTCTATTGTTTTTGTTCACAGGTATGTACTGCTGCTGGTGTATTTGCAACCTTTTTTGTAAGCAATATTAGACATATTTTTGTTTAAAGCAATGGAATGTTAATGCTGTTTCGTTGATAGGTAGCTGTGTGTATTAATTTTGTTACTGGTTGTGTTTATGACGGTAGTATATTATATTCTACACATGTATATAATTTATATAGTCTGTAGTATTTTTTTATATGTTAAGTTGTACTGTTTTAAAAGACTCATTTATTCCAAGAATATCATCTTAAACGATTAATAGTATTTTCGTATTTTATTCTTTTGAATTTCATTAACTATCATCATTTGCGTAGTCTTTTTCCAATTATGCTTAGAGTCAATTTTCAGTAGTTCCGGATTCAACTGAATACTTGTATTTTACATGGAGCGACTGACCTTCACAACCCAGTGAACAGCTGGATAATATGATTCTTTTACATCAGTTTAAGTATCATTAACTAGTGAAATCTGACAGCCTGTAACCACTGTCAAAGATCTACAAATCAAAACGAGACCAACGGCTTAACGTACTTATCTAGGCATGGAGGAAACTATGTATGTATAGGTACGGTATGTAGTGGGTGGTCACCCATCCAAGGATCAACCTAGGCAAGCGTGGCTTAACCTGAAGCTCGGCTCGCGTGGCAGTTATTATTTAGCCACAGGCTTTTGAATTTCTTTAATTATACCTATGGAAACTGATCTTGTGTTGGTGCATATAATTAAATAAAGGCACAAATATTTGCTTTTCAAAATCAAATGCTACTACTACTAGTGGTACTAGATTACTTAATTCCCAAAACATTACGAAACAGATTTAAACCATGAAATTAAAAGTTTCTAAAACATTAAACGCTTCATAGAAGCATATAAAAGCCCCCACTATTTACCCTAGAATCAGTCACCATGTAATCTCTAGTTTACTCTTCACTATCACCGACCTTAACCGCCATCGTTTAGCTGTTATTTTCAGAGCGGTAAGGTTTAAAATTAGATTTTCGTTCCAAGTGTATTTGACAGACAAGTTTATGTTATTTGCTGTTGATAATTTAATTCGGTTTACGGAGTCTTGCCCCCCAGACTGAAGTTTAAGGTGCCAGTATCGTAGCAAGTTGGATACTGTTAATAAGTTTATGTTATAAACGAATTTAGAGGTTCTCCTCCTTTCATTGTGCCTTGGCGAAAGGATAAACGTAAGTCTTTCTGTTAACATAAAAGGGAATACAAGTCTTTGTTGACTTAAAAGGAACAACTACAGGATTCCTTGTATCAGAGTTGTACGCAAATAGCTATTGCCAAACATTGCAAGATTTACATTTGGGTATCTTGAAATAGACGTGGTCGGGGGCAGTTGAGTAAATCAACGGCAGAATTGTTTCATTCTCAACCCTATTGAAAGATGCTATGTTCTTGTGACTAACATCTTATATGAGGCTACTTTCATTTGATTATGTTACCGATGTTTCATATTTTTGCGAAAGCAATTTATCATTATCAATTAATGTAAAACGAATATTATGACTTTTAATGGAAAAATTAGTAGCAATATAATTTATAACAATTTAATTTAATTATAGCAATTTGTACAATTAATATATAATTCATCTGTACGTGAGGTCCTTAACGGTTAACTCCTCTTAAACGGCTGTAACGATTTTGAAGCAATTTATTGTATTTTCAATGGGTTCCTGGATGATTTGAAAACACAATTTGACCGTCATGTCACCAAAATTTATTTGCTGTGCGAGGGGCAGGATTACTAGTTTTTTATATAGCTTTATTCTTGTAGAAACTATCTATTATAGTGATTGTTTAATTTGCTGGGAATTGTTGTTGATAATGGTACCTATATACGCACTTTTGGATTGTATAAAATATCGGTATTTTTTTTACCTTATTAAATACTGTTTTCTCAAACTATGTTGTGGTCTTCCTGTCTAACCAGATGCAGCTGAATACTAGGTTTTTCCAGTGGATAAAAATAAAGTATTATGCGAAAATAAATAATTCCTTCCTATATAATTGACAAGATCTGACAAGAATACTATCTTTACATTCTATATCTAGGTCTGCAAATCCGCTTTCCACTACTCCAGAATCGAATTAACATTTAATAATGAAGTGTGCGAACAGATCAGATCATAAATCTTCTCCGTTGGGGAGTCAGCACAGGTCGTGACTATAATGGCAACCACGTTCGTGTTCTCGATAATTTATTGTCCAACACTTTTACGCTGTAATTGTAAGTAAATGATTATTTGTGAACTTCACACTCCTTTGTTTTTGGTGCGAACGTAAAATCAATTCTTTCCTTTTTTATAACATTTACGATTAAAGATATTTATTTGTCAAAAGAATTACAAATTCACTTACAGAGAAAAACTTGATTACTAAATGGTTGCAAATAAATAATGAAGCAGTAAGCATAGCTTAAAATAAGAATACTGTGGCATATTTTGGTTTGTACATGTTTGACTAAAACTTAAAATTATCTTAATGTTTTAGCATAATAATATGACCAGGTAGTTCTAAAAAAAGTTTGCTAGTAGAGTTTTTTAGAGACGCGGTTTACGAATTCTAAATAAGGTTTTTTTTTTAAAAGCTACTGCTTAAGCTTGTTTATTAAGGAATACTTAATACTTATAGATCGATCGGCTGGATCCAATCACATGTCACCACATTCGTATTTAGTTCAGCGCGATGTCCAGTCATCTCGTTCGAAATCCGAAACGTGGAGGATTACGTTTTTTTAATTTTCTGCCATGGGCATAATGGTTGAACCCTGTGCTGCTAACCGCACTGCCGATGCTGCGATGTGTGATATAATTTCTCCTGTGTTTCATGGTCTAGCAGCGATAAAAAAGGACAGAAGCATGCAAAAGTGCGATTCTGTGTTGCCAGATAAAGTTCAACCCTAAAGTTCTTTCTGTACTGCTGAAAATCAAATCGGTATCTGAAAATTAATACGGTTATGTACTGTTATAAGGAAGAAGACGAATCTCACACCTGTATCAATTTTATTATGATTAATATCAAGGTGTGAAAGAGGAAATGCAAATGGTTATATAACCACCTTTACGAGCCATTCGCTAATCATGTGTGAGAAAAAACAAACTTTCAAAATAATAGCGTATATTATATGTTGTAAAACTAATAGCATTGTAAAACTTGATAGCGGAAATCGATCCAGTTTTGTATGTGAGGCATAAATCAAATGGTAAGTTTAAAAGCATTGTAAAGTAATTGACCTCTTTGTCTAAGTCGGATGGGACCTTTTATTGCTATTTTAGAACTTATCAATATGGAAATAAACATTATGGAAATTCTATTGGAATATTTACTCTTCTTTACAACTTTTAGACGATATTAACATAGGTACATTCGTTATTGAAAGTCATGGCTAAATAATAGTAGCCGCGCTTGCCTAGGTTAAAAACTAGACTAACGTCTGAATTTTCTTTTCCGAGTACTTGAGATTGAGACAGAGGCTTGGAAACACCGACTTGACCCAACTAATGTTAATCCTACTAATATTATAAATGCGAATGTTTGTGCGGGGATGTATGTATGTTACTGAACGGGTCGTGATGAAATTTGGCACAGAGTTAGGTTATAGTCTGGAATAACACATAGGATACTTTTCTTTCGATCATCACGCGGGTGCCAGCTAGTCTAAAATATTGACTAGCACTTACTTTTAATGAATTTACAAAATAAATAATTTTACCGCGAACATCGCTCCTAATACAATCGTCAACATTGAAATGTTTCTTATCATCTAAATCATCATCCTCATACACAATCATTCTATCATCTAGAAAGCTAATTACTTAGTCGACAGCCGATGACATTATCAACAATATTATTCAACTAAATACTTCTTCACGGTTCGCGGGTTCAAAACAATCGTATCTCAGATCTGGACCATTGGCTGAGTTTAGCGACCTAACGGAGATGTGGAATAAGTGTTTTTTATTGACTAGTGCATACATATATCATTTATTCTTAAACTTTTTTTTATAATGGTGGCCTTTAAGGTGAAGATTTCTTGAGAACGGCCAAAAATCAGGTTTTTTAACGCAGTGTATCTCTTAAACCACACATAATTTTAATCACTGAAAAAAATATGATATTTTTAAGGCTTTTTTGCATACATTGATGGAATTCAAATTATAATTAAATATACTAAAATGTGTAAAAAAATATTCAAACACACCTCTAAATTCTCTTTTAAAGCAGTTTATCTCTTCAATATTAATCGTAATTATAATCAAAAGTATACAATGAAATTTCCAACGCCAAACTGCGTTCAATGATGGATTGTTTTTGATTGAATAGTTAATATTTAATTTTATACAAATTTATTTGTATTTTTACGACAAACGTATGCAGTAAAGTCCAACGTCAAAATGTATGAACAAGGTCAACGACATAATACTGCGCCTTAAGCATAATTTATCTCTGTCACCACAGTATTTAATATGGTGACTACACACTTTCACCAAGAGACTCCTAGGCATAACGAGTGCGTAGTTCTATAGTAGGACATGTCTAGTCCTGAGAGAATGAATTCCGAAATTTCTTGCTTGCTTTTCCTTCTGTGTGGGTTTTTTGCGAAACGTTTCGGGAAAGGCATTAGATAGCTATCGGTCGAGAGTATACACCTACCAGAACAGTTAACATGGATGTCCCAGATATAAATTACATAGAAAGACTGGAATGTGAATATTATAGTGATATTCTTTGGCAAATAATTAAAGAAGTCGGTTAAACAATTCATTAAAAATTATGGATAGTAGTTGATGATACCAACACTTGAGAAACAAAAGCTGTTTTTCATCTCAACTGTTTACAAAATAAAATAACCACAGATTAAGCAAAGCTTCTGGATTATTCTAAACTACTACCCAAGACAATGCTTTATAAAATAAAATAAAGTGCTATTGTTACAAGAAACACTGCAGAGAGAAAGGTCACGGGTACAAATTCTATCCCAATTCAATCCATTTCTAAAACAATGCCATTTAGCTGATCGAGAATAATACGAGAAACACACATACCTTTAAAAGATTTCTAAGATACTTTGAGGGAGAGTTGAAAAGTCTCAAATCCTTAAAGGCAATATGTTATAAATTGTCACGAGTTTCTATTCCACATTCCACAAGCACAATAGTAGCCCTTTAACCTTTATATCTAGAAGCGATAAGCAGCTGACACCCTCAATTCTTATCATTTCTAGATCTGTTTATAGGTATACTGTAATATCAGCTTATATAAGCCCTTGGCTGAACATGGGTCCTGCAGGTAGCTTTAACAAACGATGTTAGTAAAATAATAATTCAAAAGGAGTGTTAAACGATTTATTAGTTATAAATAGAAGTGACAGAAAAATAATAAACATTTTATCAAGCTCAGACCAACCAAATATGGAACAAAATAACCATTAACTCGTGCTTCAAGAATCCGGATCGCCATCATCAAGAACATATCACAAGTTTCTATCTAAAAACGTCATAGTTCAAGTAAAAAACCAAACTCGTGCCGATCTCACATCATCTAGTCCACGTATTTAAATCGGCCATCTTAATAGGCCGTAGCTTTCACAAGCTCGACGATAAACAAAATCACAACAACTCAGACATGAATCCGCATAAATTCCCTTGCATTCAATACGAAATGTACATTATATCTGATCAGAGGTTGTCAATGCGAAAATGGCTGAGTACAAACAATATCGGTACTGGTAAATGCCATCGGACGCACTACGGGCGTGGTTACTGGACGGGGAGAAATCGAAAAACGTACAACCATTTTGTTATACACAATGTATAATTTAGATATCGTCTTAACGGTCAATGGTGGATTAGTCACGTTTTGCGATCGAGATGCTTCTGTGACCTCTACGTACTTATATGGAGCTGTAGACATGCAAATGGCTTTAGCGTTTCTAATAGTTTGGTTATTGTCAATGATCATCGTTTATTAAAATTTATAGTTCAATAAAGTTCCGAAATCAGCCTTTAGGTTTAAATTATTAAAGAAGTGTCTATTTCTGCTAATAAACATTGCCATATATTCTTGCCAATTGATTTGGCTCATCATTCTCGCGGTGTATATTATTATGTGAGTGGGTCTTATCGCTTTTCCCTTGTATATTGAATGAACTCAGGCAGTCAAGTTGATTTAATGCGCCTATAACCATAATAACACGAACAACAATGTCGTTGACTTTGAAAATGGCAATGTGAATGAATTGTGCAGGTTCCGCAACATAATTCTGTACCTAAATGGCTGTAGTTGGGAGTCTGGTATTTCTTAATTGAGTAGACCTTACTAGTATTGCACTAGGGGGTAATTACAAAAGCAGTTAAATCATTATTGTTGGCTCCTGTTGTCTTATTCGTATTCAGAGTTACCTGTCTATGAGAATATAATTTGTCAGCCCATTTGTTTGATTCAGCTTCCAATATTATCACAATTTAGTATGCATCAACGTAAAATAACTTTTTTTCTTTCTTTAATTACAAATTCTACAGACTCCAAACTAAAGCAAAATTAACTGTTTCAGTAGTTAAACTATAAGTGTAAGCTTACTGTTACTAGAATGATTTCTCCACAAATTACAGTCAATTTAGTTCATATATTTCGTGGAAATGAACATCACCCTACATCCTCGTTCTTCTCATTATACCGAGATTGCTATCAGAAAACCCAAATAAATAATAATAACTTTTTTGTACTGCTTGTCAAGCGTCACTTTTGATTTTAGTAAATTGATTCTCGTCTAGATAAGAGAGACGTGTTGGACATAAAGAAAGCGATCCATATCTTGCGCTTGCGCACAATATGTTAAAAAGTGGTGTCGTGTAGCCAGTTTTTTTTGTAGAACTCACGGGTACTTTGTAAACAAGATAGTTTTTTGGCTTGCTTCCTTTTTTGAATTTAAGTTTCTTATTTTTTTGAGAAAGAATTTTCAGTGTTCAAAGGAATTTGTAGGTCTTCTCTGTTTTACTTAAACAAGCAAATTTAAACTTGACTCGAAGGCCAAGATTTATAAATACTACTTAACATACTTCGTTTATCTCAGTTCCTGTTATTGTGATAGCTACCAGAGAAAGACGACACAAGACGGAATCATATCAAAGCAAACTTTCGAAGTCAAATCAAAATGCGAGTTATGTTTATAGTTTTCAGTCTTAGTACTAAACTTGGACCTGTCTAAATAGATCCTATTTTTATTACTTGCAGAATCCCAAAGACCTGGTTATCAATCAAATGATTGATAACCAGGTTATTAAGTTAACCTGGTTATCAATCAAATGATTGATAACTAGCTTGAAAAGTTCATGTCACTCAGTAGCCAAAATTCCGATCCTGATCTCCATTATTAAGTCTAGGAAAATCCGAATACCTGTGTGCACCATCGCATACCTTGGCACCTGAGACCGGGATGTGGATCTCCCAAAGCCCTGTTGGCATAATAATGGATTTAACGCTATTTGGCCCTTCGATTGAAATGCATTATTTAGACATTCGTTTTATGTAGGACACTACATAAAAATAAGTATTCATAATGTATCTACATGTCAACTTGACAAGGTCGCCACAAATAACATTGGTCTACAATATAGACCGACGATAATACAAGCTAATATTTTAAGACTGGCAGTTATCAAAAAAGAAAACAAAAGTTTTTATCTCTATGGAAAACTAAGTATCAAAACAAAGCAAAGTTTAAAAACAAGTGCTAGTCTGACGCGCACATCGAGGGTTCCATAGCAAACTTACCACATAAACTTAGAGGACTTACAGGATTAATTTTTCGCAGCACAAAGGAACCACAGAGTTGAGTAAATGGTTTAAATTTCAACTTCATACATCCACGCGTTCCCGAGATATAGGGCCTTCACAGATAGCGGAACAACAGTGATCCGATACGGGTTCCGTTTTACCCTTTTGAGGTGCGGAACCCTAAAATGAACTAAATTTATTCTAGCATTTGTGGCAGGAGGCTAGAATGTTATTTCGACTGTTGTTGGTTGTCTACAAAAGCGTATAAGGACATAAGTAGATCAAAATTATAATTACTACTGTTTATTAACCATTGTTTAGTATTAAGTGTGTGTTAACCTATTTTGATGAATTTTGGTACAGAGATAGTTAGGATCCTGGCGACGGCCATTAACTGTTTTTTTTTTTGAGTGAGTAATGAGAGAGAAAGGAAGAATAGGGAAAACTTAGCTAGCTATTACAATAAATAAGGCGCAAGGGCAAAAACTACAGGTAGCAGGTACCTGCAAAGCAGGAAAGGAGAACTGTGTTAAGAAGCTAGTGAAAAATAAATCCTTATAAACCAACATCACAATTTTAGAAAGAAACCATTACCACAGGAACAACAGCTTTCTCAAAACTTATCTGTCCATCAAAGTAACGGCTGCAATAAAACAAACCGGAATGTATTAAGATGACGAACTGCATTCAGTTTTGAGAGCAACACACAAGACACGGAGTCACGAAAGTATGAGCACGATTTATGATTCTCAAGTAGAATGTGACTTTTTGACAAACGTTGAACAGGAATTGATCTAGTCTATTATTAAATTGAAGTGTCAATGTAGTGACTGTCACGAGGCAATACTATACTGACAACGGTGTAGTGTTATCAAGTGCGACTAACAGACCAAAATCCTTACTAATATTATAAAAGTGAAAGTGAGTTTGTTTGTTTTTTTGTTACCTCTTCACGCTTTAATGGTTAAACCGTGTATGGTACAGAGATAGTTGGGAAACAGGAGACGGACATAGGCTATTTTTTTCTAAAAAGAATGGAATATGAGGGAGAAAGAGGGAGAAAACGGGAAAACTTAGCGTTGCTATTACAAATCAATAAGGCGCTACCAAATTTACGGCGAGCGAAACCGGGGGCAAAAGCTAGTCTAATATAATGGTTATAAGCTTACATAATTCTAAGTGGCGAAAGAAAATGATGATAAGTTTTCAAGTCTTGACCCCTTTAATACCACACGGAACTATCTTAAAAGAGATTATTAAAATCCTGGATCAAACGCGGAATCAGTAACGCCACTAGTGCCAGTTAGTCGTTAGTATATAGACATACACACATATATACACAGACACACTTCCAGACACCTACATACTACAGATACACACACGCACATACTATAAATTTTAATGGCAATCAAATCGATCATTCTCGGCTAATCTTTTTTTTTCAGATGAGAAATCATCAAATAACTTGGGGGGAGTAAGATTTGTTCTGATTAAAACCCACCCATGTTATTACTATTGCTCTGTATGTTCCGGGGACGCGGTATCTCTTTCGAACAACTCGCCACCCCGATGCGCTCTCGGCTAATCTTAATATTTTCCGTGTGTACTTTGTATGTGTGACCTGATGTTAAATTTAATAATTTTATGTTTAATGTCCTGTAAGCTGTGAAGCTACCTTTTGTAAATAAATTAAATCTCAAATTAATGGTCAAAAATTAAAACCAGCTTGTAAAACTAAGAATGTGATGAAAAAGACGACGAATTTCTCAATAAAACGTGAAGACTTAAGTGTTTTTAAGCATCACATCGTAAATTGAACAACAGCTATTTAACTGTGACTTCAGATGTCGCCGTCAACCTTTACCTTCATGACTATAAACGTTTCGAGAACATACTGATTAACTAAGCATTTCTAATCACAGTAGCAACAACTATCTATAGCCTCTAGCCGGTAAAGTTCAAAGCTTTGCAGCATAATGTGTTGCATTTAATGATAATGATCACGCATAAATAGTGTCGAGTCGCTAATTCATCGCCCACGGGGAACTTCACCATTTGTTAAGATGTGTTTTGTGAGTAAAACGGCCGAAGACTTCCAATAACTCACATAGGTAAATTCTAGCAGTTTTTTTTCTATAGATTATAACTATTACAAAATTTATTTGGAATTTTTGTAGTAGATATTTTGAATTGTTCAAAACATGTGATCATAATAAGGATTGGTTTGTCGTGATTACGAAGTGAAACGAATGAATAAACTTTATTTCGGTTTCGGTAAACTAACCTACAATATAATAACACACACAGACATACATTAAATAAAATTCAAAATGATTAAAATGTTAAATTAAATTATAGTAAGTAATTGAATTAAAAAAGCACAGTTAACTGAACGGTTGAAAAAAATCTGATAAGTATATAAAATTCTCGTGTCCCGGTGTTTGTTACCAAACTCTTCCGAATCGGCTTGACCGATTTGTATCAAATTATGTGTGCATATCGGGTATTGTCTGCAGCCGTGCCACATGTCATGCCTACATTTAAGTTTCAGAGAATGGTTCAAAAACTCAGGTAACCTAACTCAGGTAACTCAGGTACCTAAGAGTTATTATTTCAGTTCTTTTCACCACTTTCTGCGTCTGTATTGCTCAGATGAACAACATAGTTCTTCAACATAGCTATTTAATTTTCGGTGATATCTCTAGAATGCCAATGCATATATCTTACGTACCTCTAATATTCTCCATTTCCCAGCGCCAATATCAAACTCAACAGTTCATTGAAGAACCGTTTTTTCATCTTGTTTACACACTAGAAAATCTTCTACCTTCCTTGTAGAGAACTGGACCTACCAAATAAAGCGTGGTCTACATTGAAGTATTTGTGGACTAACGTTACTTAATGACTACTTAGCTTAGGAAAAGAATTCTCGTTTTACTAATATGGTAAAGGATTTAATATTATTGGTTCTTAAGGGTGAATTGTAGGGATCTTTTATTGTTTAATAGGCTGATGGTAGGAAGATGAATGGTCAATCTAACCTAGCTTCGCAGCAGGTGGTATGGTCTACGCTTTAGATTTATAGCTGATTAAGAGTCTTTTAGATGGTAATAGGCATAATAGTATATATACATTGTTAGCAAAGGTAGTTTTGTTTAAAATAATTGTGTCATTATGCGCATGCCTTGTGGCTAGTCTACGACGTTATATGCCGGTACAATGAGATTCTCGGTCAGTTAAAAAAAAAAAAAAAAAAAACAAATCACATACTTTAGCTACTGACAGTTTTCTAAAGATTTAAGTACATCCAGTTTTCCCTAATTTATTTTTCTACAAACTGACCTTTAAACTCACTTCCATACCATAAACCTTCTTTTACTATGCAAACAACCTAACGATGCCTTCTCCTATCTAACAATGCTTTCCAAGTAAACTTTACAGCCAACGTAACATTTATATACAAATTGCTATCTCAAATTCCATGACGCATAATTAGAACCTTGCTAATTACAATTTCCCATGTTCAAAGTCGACGCTCATTAGAGGTTCAATTAAGTACTGGCTACCGTTATGCGATAGTCGCTATCAGATGCTATATCCCAATGACATTGATTCACTTTGATTTATTTCTTGCTGCGAAGGAAGTTATGTGTTTTGATTTAGTTGCTAATTAAAAGGATTTTCTATATTCGGTATTGAGTTGAAAGTACCGTTTGAAATAAAATATCATTATCGTTAATTGCTATTCAAAATGTCGATAAATTTATTTATGTAGGATTGGGACTGATGACGTTCGTGTTAATGATTCGCGATGTTTTATTACAAAACTAGTCGTATCGACATAAAATTGAGACAGTCAAGGAAGATATCAAGACCTTCTTAAAACCAAAACAAAGCACATATTTCTGATTGATCACCAATGTCATTCAACATACTAAAAACTTATATAGAACATCCAAGGCAAACCCGACCATCTAAAGCATGTTTTTGTGTTCCTCTCGTCCCAAAAATAGCTCTCAGACAGACACACAAAAAGGTAAAAAACTTACGAACAAACATAGCAGCGGCCACAGGGACTGTTTGCATTGGATACGTGAACAAATCTGAATATAAATTTGACAGACTTGATGATATTTTCAAGGTGAAAGCAAACGGGGACGGTAATAATGGAGACGATGGTGACAGTATTTTTGTAAAAGATAAATAGTTATTAAAGTTGAAATTAAAAATGATTAGTGATAAAAAGAGAAATCCTTACTAATATTATAAAAGCGGAAGTGAGTTTGTTTGTTTCTTTGTTACCTCTTCACGCTTTAATGGCTAAACCGATTTTGATGAATTTTGGTAAGTACAGAGATAGTTTGGAACCAGAAGACTTTGAAAAAAAAATTGCCAGTGGCTATTTTTTTTTAAAGTGGGATGTGAGGGAAAGAGGGAAGAAAAGGGAAAACTTAGCGTTGCTATTACAACTCAATAAGGTGCAAGGGCAAAAGCTAGTAATAAAATAAAGCTAAGCTAAGTAAATTGAGACAAGACCAGCTAATGAAATCAAAGCAAAGACAATAATACGGTATTACACCTATTTTTAAAAAGTTCCTAGAGTCCTAGTAAACTACCAAAAAAATATTCAATCGATAAGTGCCATAAAACTGCATTTCAATTTTACGATTTCTATTTTCGCGCGTAAAATCACAAAAACGCTTGACGTCATGTTACTCTGTGGTCATGATGTCGGTTGGTCACGTAAACAAATGTGCTATTATTAGTCTTTCTGTTTAGTTGTATTTTTCACTATAGTTTAAAGTATTATTATATGGTAGTATTTATTTCTTCCATGGTAGTATTACTATTGTTTCAATAAAAATTAAAATGTAAAGTTTTATAATACAAAAATAGTAATAGTTGCTCAGTTGACAGTTGTCACTTTTTGTTTGCATGACCATATGACGTAATTATCATGGCGGACACTGTTTCGCTTAGTAAAACTACAGACTAAAAAAAGTGAAAACTTTGAAATCAATTTTAAAATTTATTTAGTTATTTTATTAACTAAATTTAACATTTTCCGACTGCTTGTTGCCTACGCTATCTGAATTGTATATTTTTAGAATTTCTTTCATATAGAGTAAAATATCCTATTGTGAAACAGCTGATGAAGACAATGAACATAAACTTTAAGCAGGTCTTGATTGACATACCTACAATATATGTATACTTAAAACTTCCACGTGTTTCATGATAGCCCAGAGGTTAAAGCACTCATGCATGAGGGTGTGGGATGAAATTCTGTCAAGTAGCAATGTGCTTTCTTTGATTTCTATGTTCAGTCTTAGACACCACAAATAACTGTGAAGGAAAACATTGTGAGAAAACTTGGAATTACAGATTCCAGACTTGTATAAGTTAAAAATCTGGAATCGCCAACCTGTCTTGAGCAAGCGTGGTGCTCAATGCTAGTGCCTTCTCTGTATGAGACGAGGCCTTTTCCCAGGATTGGGACAGTAACAGACTGGTATTATTATAATACTAAAGCTAAAAATGATTTCTAAAACTAATACTTTTTTGTAAGTATTATGCGCTCTTATGGATTTTTATCTAGTTGTGGTGAGAATTTGACGTCCCAGAGCGCACCTGTTGTTGTTCCCACCTTAATTGTATTCCGACCCATAAAATATAAAGATACGTTGAGTTCCGATTCACATTTATATCCTTAGGCTTAACTGGCAAATGTTAATTGTTGAATTATGTATTCGGTTCTGTGATTCTGTTCTACAGTTGTTGGGAAATAATAAAATTATTATGAACAGAAACAGTATTTGTATCCTTTAGTTAATTGTTGTTAGTAGGACTGTTCGCAGAATCTTGTGGAAATGGTTACAAATTTATGTAGCACTAGCTGTGCCACTAGCTTTTTAGTGTCGTAGTGTGGTGCTGTATAGTGTATAGTAGTATTAATTTCGTGAAAAAATGCTTTTGCTAAGTTTCAATTTAATCGGGCCCTCGAATTACGTTCTCCCATACAAAATTCACTATGTTAATGGTTTAATTTAGAAAAATCTCACCTTAGTGAGCATTTATGTCCTAAAAATCTCCGATGCAAGACTTGAGACTCTTAGTACTTGTAGTTTCTAAAATTTTGTCATGAGTGAGATAGAAATTTTCGCTTTTGTATATATAGATTTATGATTCACAGTAATTGGAGGTATTCCTCTTAGCGCTCCCGTTTTGAAGCGCTCCCATCTAAGCGCTCCCGTTTTGTTCCTCTAAGCGCTCCCAAAAGGAGCGCTTCGAGGAACGATTAAAAATAATAAAATTTATTTCCTCGAAGCGCTCCCACGTTTAAAAATAGGGAAAAGTAAGAAGTAAACGTCATGAATTATATCGATAATTTTTAAAAACTCATGTGTGAAGTTGCTTAACCAAATTACGAAATTGAGAGAATAATATCTTTTTGCTTTCGGCACTCTTATGTGTATACAAGGGCCAATGTTATTGTCATTTCTACCATTGACGTAAACGATAGATTTTTTTAGGAATGGCATCTCGCAGTTCAACCAAGGAGGTTATCGTCTGCTTAACCGGGCGAATCCTGTGGGTGCCTTAAAAATTAAGACCTCCAGCCAGGGTGAAAACTTACAAACTAAGCGACTACACGCTAAGGGCACCCCCTGTGGGGTACGAGCCTCGGCTTAGGGCGACGCTGAGGGAAAGCAAGGGACAGGCTGGATCTGAGTGATATTATTTATGGACTGGTTTAAACTTACTGGCTCAGCAGCGCGGGCTGGCTCTTGCAAAGGACGGGTGGGGCAGTTACCGGGACGTCGCGACGGGCCTCGTCGGCGAGGATGGAATGACGGCGCTTTGCGTCTCAATTTGCGCAGAGTGCTAGTCTCCCTGCTGCTCTCCTGGAGCAGGGTTATAGCATCGTCAGGAGTGACGAGAAAATGTCTAAGACGATGAATTTTACTTATTCGCGAGGGATCGTATTGAGCGGCCGATGCGATAAGGGAATTGCGATGTTTTAACGCGGAGTCAAAGAAGCGCATGGAAAGACGCTTCATGAATTGAACGACGGTGGGGATTCTTAAGTCAAAGTGAAGACTATCGTTACGGGCTCCCGATTTTACGAAGGAATCGGTTTTGCAAGGTCTACATCTTATGAAGGAAACGCGGGTTGGCGTAGGCGAACACGACACATGCGTATGTCACGATGGGACGGACGACCGCGGTGTATGAACGCAATTTGCACTTAAGTGACCATTTGCTTTCTGCCTGAAATAAAAAATAAAACCTAAACCCATAGCAATATGTGGCGCGAAGGACAAGTGGCTGTCGAGCATGACACCTAAGTATTTGGCTTGCTTCTCTCAGGGGATAGGCTTGCCGTACATAGTGATCAAACTGGGGATCAGTGGATTAAAGCGCGGTTTGGAGTAGATAACCGCCTGACTTTTACCGGGATTCATCTCGATTCTCCATTGCCTGAACCAAGCGCCTAGGATGTCGGCTGGGGTCTGAAGGGTACGAGCGATAGCGTTTGTACAGCGGCCAGTATAGTAAATGGCCGAGTCATCCGCGAACAGAGCTAACTGAGCTTTTTTGCTCTTGGGAATGTCGCTAGTGAACAGCGTGAAGACGAGGGGGGATAAGACGGAACCCTGAGGGACACCGGCCCTAAAAGGATGAGGGGAAGAGATTGAGGAAGTCCCGTAAGATGAGCGTAAACGATAGACACCTCATTGCCAGGTGTGCGGGGAGGGGGGTAGTAATGGTAAACATAATGAAGAGAAATCATAAGCTAAACAATAAAAAAATATGAATAGGTAAATATGTCGGCAGATTATATTCATCGATTTGGTGGACTAAAGGATTTACAATAAAACAAAAAAAAAAATACCAAACCCGTGCGAAGCCAGGACGGGCCGCTAGTTGTATATTATAGTATAACAATGTGTTCTACTTATTACCTAGTTATTATCGATAATTTCAGTTAGTATAGTCCCATCTCTATCCGAAAGTTAATCATGGGAGCGCTTTGAGGAAATAAATTTTAATATTTTTAATCGTTCCTCGAAGCGCTCCTTTTGGGAGCGCTTAGAGGAACAAAACGGGAGCGCTTAGATGGGAGCGCTTCAAAACGGGAGCGCTAAGAGGAATACCTCAGTAATTGGATTAAGTAAAAGGTAAACAACAACAACCTAGCTTTGAATGATATTTTTGTTTTATGCCTAAATAATTTTCATCACCTTTTAAATAAAATTTCCAAAGCAAGATCTGCTTCGATTTCATAAAAAAGATCGTAAACCTATAAGATTTATCTATGTAATCGTTTGTGGCGCTCTTTGTAGCTTCTTCACCTTTCCCACCTAGATCAAGTTTTCTGCCTTTTTTTTTCTCCTTAATTCCTCAAACCACTTACCATTTACTATAAACTCCATTACTTCGCCACTTAAATTCTTTCTCAACTTTTTCGCATCCAAACCGGGCCTATAATAATGTCACTCAACCATTTGCCCCTTTTGCTGAGCAATTACAAGTATCTCACTTTAAATATTTACACTATCACATACTAAATCCTTGCCTATGAGGGCACTAATGGAAATAACGTTAAGAAAATGTTATTAGCTGATAAAGTTAGTCGTAAATCTGTCCGTCTGTGCACTTATCTTGGTAACTAGAGTTTATCAAGCAGCATGTGAAAGCTTTGAGCTAAGTGAACCTATTGACCAACTGTCTGTAATATATTGGAATAATGTTTGTATCGGTAATGTGTTTGCTGCGGTTTTAGGCAGGTTCGTCGATATAAATATGTCCGTAGTGAGAGCAATTGAAATCTATGTAGGAGACAATTAATTTGCTTAATTATCATCAGCTTTTTTCCAATAGCGTCAACGTCGGTTTCCAGTCTTAACTAGTTGCCGCGGAATACCTGTAAATTAATTCTTGTTCAATTTAGTGACTAGAATTGGGTAGAATGGTACGTCTTTGCAAGACCCGTGGTTGGACTTTCGAGTCACTAACTACCTGTAACAACTATTAAATACAACTGTGTAATGTATTTTTAGAAGCATAGTGGAAACTTCGTATGTATATGGCCACCCACCGTTGTTATTTAGCCTCAACTTAGTCTAAAAATATACTTATGAAAGTAATAACTGAATATTTTTTCGCACCTCAGATGTTAGAATCAAAACCAAACATTGCCAGTACTAATAGTCGTTACAGTATTTATATCTGTTGTACATGGTACAATACAGATAAGTGTATTCTCGTGCCTGCGTGGTATGTTCTTCAAAACCACACAACGGATTTTGATGCGGTTTCCACTGTCATTTATAAACATAATTCCTGAAGGTTTCTGTGTATAATACATTTATATTTTACTTGGTTATATCCCACAAAACTCAATATTTTGACATGTCACCACATCAAAACAATTTGCGTCTTGAGAAGGAGTACAAGTACAAAATATGGCCCGGTAAAATAAAACTTTATATCAGTGCAGTGGAAGCGATAATTAGTTATTAACCTCTTTTTGGTTCAGATCACGCGACTCGACACCGCGTCAGACGATTCGCAGTTCACGGTCCTTGCTAGTGTATTGGTAGCAGCTTCATGAAAATAAATGTTACCTTTACCTGTCTTCCTGTCATAGGTGAAAACCTGGTCTATTTGTAGCAGACCTCACAGACAGCTCATTTAGATGTTAAGATTAGCTATTACCATATACGATCCGGGAACGATAGAAAACCAAATGTATCTTCACTAGCCAGTCGTGAGTGCGCTGAGAGAAATTTTAATAGCTTCGAGTTTTCTACACAAATAAAAACATCTCACAAAGTCTAGTTGATCTCCTTAAGAATCGGCTATAGAACTTGGTCCCTAAAACGGGATCTAAAAACATTGGGAAACTGTCAGTTCAATTTTAAATTCAAATAAATTACGAAGGCCTTGTAGATAATAACAGTATTTAAATTATAATTAAAAACAAAACAAAAGCACAAGGACCAGTGACTGTATTTCATAAAATGTGGTGTCTAAATCGTGTTATAATAACATAAGCCAGGCTATTGTCGCGGTGTATGGCTTCAAGCGGAACTCCCTTCATTATTTACGGTTGGGGTCATTTCTACCCTAAATATAACTAGAATGACCATTGGAACAGGTGTTACCAGGGGTCAAAGACTTGAGGAAACAGGTTATAAGTAATCATGTTTTTCTTTATGAACATCTGTGACACCTTATAGGTTTTGGTCATGATCCTTTATCCAGAAAGGTCAGTTATAAAGTACGCGCAAAGTAGCATGTAGATATGAACTTCCCAGGATCATAGCTGTTCTGGGTCGTGGGGGTTCTGCGTTCTGGCGGTTCTATAGTTTATGCCTACTTAATGTGAAAAATGACGATATTCCTCCAAATGGAAACTTTTAGTACCTACGTCAGTCAAATTAATTTTAATTATATGAAGGACAGCAAACTTCTATAATGTAATTCTCTAGATCTACAGGGAATGCTGGACTTACAGTTTTCGACTGAGAATCATGTTTCGTCCAACATACACCCGTTTTTGAATTTCGCGTGTCCATTTAGCGCTTCTCCTTTAAGATTTCTTTGTTGGATGTCGTTGTAGCAATAAGAAACGCATTGAAAGTGATATCCACTTTTTGATCCCCTCTTTTTATACATATTACTGTTGATAACATTATTTTTAGGCTCTAGATATTAAAATACAGCAACTGAATAGAACCACTATTCAGTTACTGTATTTCAATATGTCTGTCATCAATTTGTCCAAAACAAATCCTCGTCCTACATAAGTCGGTACCTTTCCTGCATGTTTACCATCGGAAGCTTCTTATCTGGGTTCCATAAAGTTCCTCAACTTGTTCCCAACATGCAAGGTACCGCTCCACTTCAAGATAAACAGTACAAATATTAATAATCGATGCGGTGACCGTGTAAGGTTAACCAAACGTTCGTTTTGGTTGTTTTAGGTTGCTCGTAAGTTTGTTGGTTTACCTTTATCGGTTTTTTTTTGTTATGAAGAAGGTAATCGATATAGGTAATCCGCTGTTTGTTCGTTTCTTATGTTTTTGTGTGTCTTATTTCTAACTTGTCCCACCCAATTTTCATCTTTAGGGAGGCGTTTTTCTCGGTATATGCGAAAAAGGAGGGACGAAGCGCATCTCACTTAAATAGGGATACGTTGATGAATGTGAAAAAGGAGAGCAAGGCCAAAAAAGATGAATGGATTGTGTAAGGAATGATCCGAGGGAGAAAGGACTAAAAGTTGCCGTGACGTCTGACAAGGGAGAATGGAAGAAGAAAACGTGTTAAATATACCTAATGTAATTTTTCTTCACATTGTGCAAAAAAGCTACCCTACTATGACCTCTTAAAGCAATTCTTATTCCGCTGAGGGAAAGAGACAGAGCTATACAGGGTGTCTAGCACCATCTCTTTCACTCAGTGGAATAAGAATTGCTATAAGATGTCATAGTAGCCCTTCTGGATTTTCATATAACTATGTCAGATCTCTAACATTTTCTATAATTCCTGCATTTGCATATTTTCCATCCTTACAATATCTAACAAGATGAAACCTAGATTTCAAACACAGCCATTTAACAAGATCATAATGAAAATAAAATATATGCAAATTTTATCGCAACTCGGACAGTCAGACATCAAAATCGTTATCACTAAACATTTATCACAATTCATCAAATTAATTGCTTTATTAACTACTATTAATCATAGCACCGTTATACGGTAGCTATATAGTTATTAGATTTTCTTAGTGAAGAAATAAATTATGTCCGTTAAGATTTGGATAACACTGGGAGGCGGGGAATAAGATTTTAAATATATTGTAATTCTTATTTACTGCCGTGAGTATCTTTATGATATCTTTTTTAATTTGGTGCTAATGGATACCGTTTAATTTGAAAAATAGTGTAAATGTATTTCAAAGAGCTAACTTCAGCAATCGCAGCTTAATCTAAATATCGGCCTGAGTGACAGCTATTTGTTAACCATGAGCTCTTCCACTTTATTGATAAACGCGAAGTTACAAACAGCATATACAACCTTCTGAATTAATATTTATTTCCCTATGTTTTATACTGGACCAAAGAGAGCTCGCATTTTGCGTGTGATGCCAATTGCTCTCAAAAAGCAAGTGTCAAGACTCTGTAATAAACGAATAACTTTACTTCAAAGGGGTTCACGTATTGTGTGTTAATGTCAATTCCTTAAAATGCAAGTGTCAAGATTTGTAAACTCTGTTATAGACAAACCTAATATATCATTGCACCTACAGTGTTAGTTACTTTTTCATTTATCCCTTTACATGATTCTTCAAGCAGTCAAACAGTTATTCTTCAGAACATTTATAGCTGCACATCATAAGATATTAATAATTTCCTTCCTGTGTCCATTACTGTTTAATATCTGAACCACCATTAAGTTTATCGATAAAAATAAATCCCTTTACATCCGAAACGAATGTCCAAAATTAAACACCGACATCGTTCACTCACTCATTCATTCGTCCGCTCCATTCGTACATCGGTCATATCGGAATGCAATTTTATTACGATATCGTTTCGATCGCTCATTGCGTCTGATTGATAGTGCCTTACGCACATGGCCTCTGGCACCGTGCCATTCAATTGGGCAAAAGTTTTTATTTATTTACCTCATAAACTGGTGGCGGAATAAATGGTAAACTGTTGGTCAATGTGGTATTACTGTGTGGTCTGTGGGAGCCACCCATGAGAAGAGTTGTATACTTAAAGGTTTTGTAAGACCAGGAAGTACAAATAACTGCTAAATAAAAGTAACTACTAGAACATGAAAAAGCGGAACAGCAATATTAGCTGCCATAAATTTAATAAAAGCATTGAAGATTTGAAGGCTTAGCTAGTAACGGTGAGCATTGAGTAGCTCACCGTTCGTCCGTCCAGTGGCGACAGGTCGTTTCGACGGCGCGTTAGTGTTCCATGCACGCCTCAAAAAGATCAGTAAAGCAGAAGGGCCAGCCAAGGCCACCGCCTTCCGGGGTTGGTCGAAAGAGATACCGCGGCCCCGAAACATAAAGAGCAAAAGAAGGAATATGGGTGGATTTTAATCAGTACAAGTCTGACATTCCCCCCGCTCCGCCTAGAGCGGGTTAAATTATTTGATGATTTCCGATCCGCAATTAAAAAGCTATTTAAAGAAACATAAGAGGTCCACATCTTAAAAACAACAGACGATAATCTACATCTGAACATGGTTAAAGAAAACTTAGAAAGTCTAGATAAATGTTGACATATTATAACATCTGTAATACCCGAAGAGTTCATTATAGTATACCCACTACTGCTACATGCACTATTGTGGGCGAGCCTATTGCCATCAACGGAGAAGATCGATCCCTAAAGGATGAAGCCAAATAATACATTTTCGGACCTAGGCGCCAAACCCAACACCTCGCATACAGTATTTGACCACTAAGTCAACGAGCCAGTCCCATCACCGAACAATGAATCATAACAAAGATCAATTTCTATAACACCATCTAGCTAGAAATGCGAACAACAAATCACTCAGAAACAATTAACAGTCCACGTCTACAATTCCAACACCGCATAACGACAAGATTCTTAGAAGTGATCCGCGATTGCAGAACATAATTGTCATAAGGAGACCTGTAAATGGATGATAATTGAGCCTATTGAAAATATACAATGTGGTGTGGAACATTGCGTTGATAAAATAGTCGGATTTTGATTAAATTCTATTCTCTTTAATGAGTTGTGAAAAGTTTCACTGTACAGGAATTTGTTAGATTTTGTATCATTGCTAGGCAGATAAGTCTAAAAATAAGTTTCAAAAGGGCATGCAAGTTCTGAGGCATTGCAGTGCCTCAGAATAAACTCTAAAGAAGGAAAAATAAAGACTACAAAAAACAATAATAAAAAAAAACATAGACACACTTGACAGACCAGCAAGACCCGTTAGATCACCAAAAGATAGCGAAGAGACTAGACAAACCACTGACGATCGTGAAAGCCATGCTTTTATAAAAAAAAAAACATCACTATTCCAAAGAAAATAAAGCAACATACACCACACCTGCCCCAAACTATTTTGTAAAGCAAACATCATCAAGGTGCAGTGTGAAATACAAAGAAGAGTACACATGAGTTCAAACAAGTAAGTTTGTGTCGTCACCGAGAATAACGGCTAAGGAGAAAGGGGCTTTAGTTCAGTAAAAACACATTAAAGTCTACTTTAAAAGACTATTTTATCTATCTATTGGTCACAAAAACAACGTAATTTGTTGGATACATATACATATATAATTTGTAAAAGGGTATTTTAAAGGTGATTTTAAGATCCGATATACTTAACGAATTTTGAACATCAATTAATAGTTTATGGTTGGTAGTTGTTTTAATTTAGGTCAACTTCTTTAAGAAAATAATGTTGCTCAGAAGGCTATCAAAATCCATTAGATGACATCAAAATGGCGCCAGCATTAGTCATTATGATAGTAAACATTGTAAGTGCAGTCTCAAACTTCAGAATAAAACTAGGACATAAATTAGCACTTATTTAAAGATGCTTCTAAGAGGTATCAATGTTGAAGATCATATTCATGAGAAAATACAAACTACTGTTGTGATAATAAATCTCAATAGACCTCAAGGCGATATTAATAAATGCATCGATGCAATCTACTTGGTACCAAAAACTATTATTATACATTTGTATGCTTCCAAATGTACAATGACAAAAATAAGAGCGTTTGCGACTAAACAATAGACCGCACGCCCGTCAGGCAACAAAGAAAGTAAAGTTGGACTCTTATTATTTTCTTCAACTGAAGGTCAAAATTTTACCACAGACGTGATGGCATATGGACATCATTATTTCCTCATCATCATCATCTCCTTAGCCTTTTTCCAAGTATATTTTGGCTTCCAATCTTATCGATCTAGTTGAATTCCAGAATTTATTTTTAAACTTAAATCTAAATTACTTTTTATTTTCAAAATATTTGGTCATTAACTTTAAAACTATTGAGTGACTATATGAGTTCCCGCACCAAAAACCAACCGTATCATTTATCAATAGTAGAAACAAATTATGTCGAGAGTCGAATCAATGGGATCATTACATTGGACCACCAGGCTACCAATACTCATGTTGTATTTAAAGAATGTGGAAGAATTGATTCTCTTTATTAATCTTAAGGCGCTGTTAAAGAAAATAAAAAAGTATAGATAAAGCTTTTCAACGTTGTTGAAAGGCTTTAATAGTGGTTTTTATTTGAATAAAAATAACCACTATTACTAAGACAATGTGGTATCACTTCACAACGGTACTAATAAAAGAGACGAAATAAAGGTTTAAAATGAGACATGAGACAAAAATATGCAAACAATTGCAGCTTATTTCATAACATCGCCTTAAAGTATAACAATGTTGATGAAAGTAACGCAACATAAATTAACTATAACAGCCAAGATAACTTGCTCTCTGAAAACGAAATAATTAATGAAAACCGCAGTTCAACTTACAGCAGTTCTTCAATAGCTTTCATTGCATTACACCCAGTAATTACTGAAGTTATAATAACAGTTATAAATTAAACTTTTTTAGAAAATACTATTGTTAAAGAGAAATTAATGATGCAACTTAATGCAATCATAACCAGTAAAAAGAAGAAGCTATAATTATTCCAAATGAAGTACCAAAACTGATAATCTAAAATGAATTTTAAAATCTACAGTTAATATTAATTGGCAGTATGATTACCCATACTATATTTAAAACATTTCATTATTTAGAGGAAGTAAAAATGATTGACCATTTTAAAATAGAGAATTAAAATTAAAAACTGCGAACTTGCCAAAAAAAACTTCCAGATATTAATTGCATCCAAATTAGACCACAATCAATAAAAAAGATCATTATTCCTTAATAAACAAAAAATAACAAAATCGTGATTGAAACGTTCCTATTTATTAAGTTTAAATAATACTGCACTGTTATTAAAGTCATAATTATGATTGTTTGTTCGCAAATAGCTGTATTTAGCCTAGTTCAGATCCAGATTCACGACAGCAATTAAATTAAAACTGAAAGCATAAAAGTGTGTTCTGAGAACCGGATGTACAAATAAGTGGTTGATTTTCTATTATCAAGACAAAGCTTGTCTGCAACATCTCTTTTGCAGTCAAACGAAAATGAGGGGACACGGAGAAAGCTATAAAAAAGGGAGGGAAGGAATCCTTACTAATATTATAAATGCGAAAGTGAGTTTGTTTGTTACGTCTTCGCGTCTTAATGGCTAAACCGACCCTGTAGACGGACATAGGGTAATTATTTCTTATTAAAAGAGGGAAGAAAAGGGAAAACTTAGCTTATATTACAATTTAATAGGGCGCAAGGGCAAAAACTACAGGTTTGGTACCTGCAAATCAGGAAAAGGAAACTGTGTTACCCCGAATTTAACACGAACGAAGCAGCGTGTAAAAGCTAGTAGTCTATATGTAACAACAATCTTTAAAAAACTCCAGACTTTTGGCACAAACTTTTCCTCTCTTTGAATATTATATTTATTCAAATCCTGCAAGCAATGTTCTGGAGTTTTTGTTACAGTAGTCTTCCCTTCATTATTCGCTAATCTATTGATCTTATCATTTTCTTCACCAAGATCATTGTCTGTGTCACTAGTAGTTTTATCTTTAAAAACCTTACTATGAAAAATCTTAACAGTGTCAGTTACGAATGACACCACAGGAAATCTTATCTTAAAAATCAATCTTTAATCGACGGTCTCTAAGCAATATTTATTTACACATACATAATAAATAGTGCAGACCAGATCTATTCTCAAGATCAACCCAATTTTAATTTAAAAACAACAAAAACAATAAGTATTCGATTCGTCTGGAGAAAGTAAATCTACATAATGTGAACTTAATGAAATGTCTATTAGTAGAATAGGACATCAGTCCGAGTGACTGGACAGTTTGTAACAAAAAAGTTTCGATATCATTTATTTTTAAAATTGGCACAAATTGTTAACTCTAGCCGGTGGGTATGCGATTGTTTTCTTTGTTAAGTTAGACAACAAGAATTTCAAAAATAGATTTCTGTATCTTTTGAGGTTGTTCAAATATATTTTTGACACACCTGCCAACCAGACTTATGAAAAGAAATCGTACTACTTAGTAACTACGTTGTACAGGTTAGCTATGTGCTCTGAGTTTATTTCTGCTGTTTCTTCTCACAGTAGTTTGATGTGAACTTCTTGGTTACATAATACATCCATATATTTATTTATGATATGTTTTCTTTGTCAATTTATCAATGTCTTAACTTACTACTACTGATAATTTAGACTGTTAACCGACCTTAGCATATTTGGGAAAAGGCTATGTAGATTTTTTTTAGACCGACCCAACTTTTGATGGCACAGGAATCCCAGTGACTGTGTTGTGGATTTGATTTTCGCATGAAGCTATAATTTTTATGACCTACAGGTAGTTGTTCTGCGTCTGCTTGTCTTGTTATGTGAGTTTAAAACTTTACATGTTTTACACGATACAGATAAAATGCTAATTATTAATCTAGAAACAATCTAAAAAAAATGTCGCATGGGTTTTTTACTCCTTGTAGGTTATATACACATACAAGAACATTTTGAATGCATTTGGTATAGTGATAAATTTAAAACGTTGCCAATACCATATAGCTACTCGTAGAATTAAAACCACAAACACCTGAGCAACATAACCCAAGCACATAATATCCCTGCTGTCCTACAATACTAAAATGCAAACACATACTACATTAACACTACCACTAACACTAACGGTAGACTCTAGCAACATAGTACATTTTCACATTGACGTTTAGTCGTGCGATTTTATCATGCGACATAAATGAAAGACAAGTCGACTGTATCTTGGAGTAAACTTTCTAATCTTTGACGTATTCATTACTCATATTATACCATTTCAAGTACGTGCTTACTTGACTTATGCGCTTGGTAAGTAAGTAAGTGTTCAGCAAATATTGCTGGCTGTATAAAACGTATTTAGGAATAAAAAAAAACAAATGACGTTGTGGTACCTTTGGCACGTGACAAAATCGGAACTAACACTGTGGGGCCATTTTGTTTTTCAATATACTTCACAAAAAAATCAACGTTACTGTGAAGGGAATATTGTTTTTATGATATAAGAAAATTATAAGCCTAAATCTTAATCTAAAACTACATACATGAGCCAACCGTGAGAAACGATTACGTGATACGTCAATAAAGAAAAACTAATGACACATTTACAGAAGGAAAACCTCGTAAGGAAATCCGCAGAATTTAATAAATTCAGATCGCATTGCCAATAGAAATGCGACACAAGCGCCACCTGTGTGTGACACAGACGTAACGTGCTAGGCATTAATTGTTTTGATTGACAAACGATTAAATACCTATAAGGTTGCAACAAAAATAACGTAGTTTAAAAATATGAGCACGTATAGCAGAACAGCGAATACATGGTTTTAGATGTGCTTGGAATTTATAAAACTGTTTGTGAATAAATACTGATGACAACATTGGAAACATTTACGATGAATTTCTAAAACTAAAGAAGAGAGAGCTCTTAAATAGCAGTATGTTGGATAAAGACACTTTCCAAGTTGATTTCTACAAATACTATAGAAGCAATGTACTCTTTAGAACCATCAACTAAGCCTATTAACTGCACTAGACCTAACCCGTGGCAAGTTACGCTACATCACCCGGTCACACCGCCTTCTAGATCGGATTTGTCCCAGTTATAGAATAGTTGACCAAGATGCGTTGATTCATCTTTGAGAGCCGTTTTTTAGCTAATGCCGCTACACTTTTCATAACTCCTGAAAGCCAGAATCAACTGCAATGCACTGATATCAAATGAAAAAAGAAGAAAATCAATGTTAGACCTAGCCGCGCCGCAATGCTGGCCCGCTTGCCAATATAATATGGTCTTCTCTTGACAATTCGTCTGCTTTGCCATATCCATCGATAGAGATGACTTTATAACGACAAAAGTTTTTGTCGTTATTGAACTCATTTTAATTGCTTTAAATGAAACAAGCCTTATAATAACTGCTCTCAACAAATAGACAATTTACCGAGCTATTAAAAATCTCTTCTTTCATTTATGCGGCCTTAACGAAGGGCTTACAGAATCGGTTCCAAAGTCAATAAACCAATGATTTACGATCGGTAATCTCAAAAACGTTTACTTAAAAACAAATTGCCTTTCGGTACAGGATGTATAGAGGAGCAGTTTGTTGAAGAAATAATAATTATTCGTCTTTTTAATGGGTTGAGTCGGTAGACGAAGATCGGTTTAATCGGAGTTTATTCACATTTTGATCTGAAAAGGAATTTTATTGGAGTTTGTGTGGGAGTGGAAGAAAAAAGAAGGATTATGATATGAAGTACTTAGCATTTTGATAGGTATCATTCCATTGAGTATCGTTATTGTTGCGAAGATGCTGTACAAAATTTTGCATATAAATGCAAGGACTTATCAAAGGAATTCATCAAATAACTTCTCCCGCTCTGGAGGGAGCATAGGGTAGTGTCAGACTTTTACTGTCTAAAACCTACCCATTTACCTATTTTCTTCTGCCCTTTAGCAATCCCTGCAGAAAATGCGAGGACTTCGTTTATCTTTTAGATAATGGCTAGTACTCCATATTGATGTACCCAAAGATCATGCAAATTTCAAAAAGATGACAAGTGGTCCTACGATTACACAATCGTGTAGGTATAAAAACTAGCGCTAAGCCCTCGGCTCTCACTCACGCAAGCTGGATTTCTTATTTAACAATCATTATTTAAAATATTTGAGCGATATTTTCAAAGCACTTGAACAATTCAAGATGTTTTCCTCATGTTATGAATATACAAAATTAATTCAGTTTGATCTACATAAATACGTCTACATTGCATTCTTCCGTAACTTCACGCTAACTACTCCCATCATTGACCAACATCAACAAATGATGATAAAGCAAAATAGGAATAAACACCAAAAAACGTCAATTTCGAGCAAAAAAGGTGCCAACTCAACATAACTTGGTCACTTATTAAGTAAAGATTAGCTTATCTTAACCTACTTAAGTGTGTCGTAAGCAAATGAACCAAAAATCTATATGAAATGAACGGCAAGGCACAATTGCCTTAAACGGTGAAACTTGTCGTGGTACGGCGCCGGCGCAGCGACCGTGGCGCCGCCTGGTGAGTCACTAAGTATACACATACGTGCACGGATTGCACCGTGTTGACTTTATGGTTCGCGGGTTGCATAAAAAGTAACGCGTCATTGGTTTAAGAAATTTTAATTGAAATATGCTGCTCTACTTTCTTGATGCACTGGGTTAAAATCTTTATTAAACGGATGCCTCTCATATGGCACCAAAAGTAAGGCATATCATTTTGAGGCACAAATTTCGATGTATATTTATGTTTAATAACTCAAACTTAATAAAGTCTGACATATTTTGTCGAAGGCCTTCGGCGAAACTAGAACAATCAATTGCCCATCAGGAAATCACTAAAAGTGCATAATTATTAGTCACTTAGCACAAATGCTAAACCTAACTGATTCACACATCCTGTTACACATTTTTATACTCAGTAGCCGAGCAGGTACCGTTACACCGTGCACACCGTGTTCCTTGGTGAAATACTTGCACTTTATGAATGCACAGTATTGTACAGCAGTGTGGGTCCATTTAATTTTTCATTGCTGCTGCAAGTAATTGAGCAAACCTTCGGTGTTGCCAAGTGAATGGTGATTATGCTCGCCCCTAATCTTATCGTACTTAAATTAATCAATCAGAATTATTGTGTTTTAAATCATTTTAAGACTTTGTTAGATAATATCACAATTTGTGATAGCAGAAAGCTTAAGCAGAGAGACCAATAGTTCAACTTCTGTCTGTTTCGTACTTGTCTGTATTACTGATGTCCCAACATAGTTTATCCTTAACATGCGCAATGCTTTAATCAAATTAAAATTCTCGATGAATTGCACATGTGTAAGTAATTAGTTCTTATAATTCAATTAATTTTATGTATGATGGTTCATCTTTTACCAAAGTTTTATCGATGATTACCTTTATCGATGATCTAGTACTCATTATTCACTTGCAAAACCTCACACATAGTGTCGCTTTAGAATACATTGTTCATATGAAACAAGAGCTTTACACCGTATCGCATTCAAACAATCAACACATGCACGGAAATGCTTATTTTTCAATGCATGCTTACTCACGCGTGAGGGGCGTAGCCTATTGATGGCGTTTTAGTAACAAATGATTCAATTTATTTTGTGGGTAATGATGGGTAAAGGGCATAAAGTCCAGGATTTATTGGTAGGGTTAAAAGTATATTCCTTGTAAAGCAGAGGGGCCTGCCAGGGCCACCGCCTACGGGGGTTGTGGGTTGTTCGAAAGAGATACCGCAGCCCCGAAACGTAAAGGGCAATAGAAGGAACATGGGTGGGTTGATTTCCCATCGGCAAAAAAACCTTCTTTGTAGGAGCCTTTTTTAGTACTTTAGTGCTAAAGTAATAAGAACCCAACTCAGAGTTTGCTGACAAAATGCATGTAGATATACCTAAGGTTTACCTCAGTCTAGTACTTCAAAGATTTTATGTTTTGCTGTAGCATATTTCCAAATCTAAACGTAGTTTATTTATTTATTCATATAAATAAATAATAAATATCTTGGGACAACTCACACACGGCTATCTGATCCCAAGCTAAGCAGAGCTTGTGTTATGGTAACCAGACATCTGATATATATACTTATATAATTTATAAATACATGAATATTATAGATAAATCACACCCAGACACAGAACAAACAATCATGCTCATCACACAAACTTTGTCCTGGGTGGGAATCGAACCCACGACCTCCGGCTCAGCAGTCAGGGCCACTAACCACTAGACCAACAGGCCCGTCAAAAAAAATAAATAATAAGTTTATGTGTATGTATAATGCATTAATAAGTTTATAAGAAACACCGGTTATCGTCCTACAAAACCAAATTAACATACTTAAGCCCTATAGGAAGAACAATAACCTCTTTACTACTACACTTACTGAGGTCACTTTGCTGATGTTGTTAATATAGAACAATTGAATAAGTAGCTGGTGGGTGGCCATTGACATACCAAGGGAATCTTGCTTTCATTACACTTTAAGAGATTATCTGCGACATAAATGGGAAGATCGAATTAGATCAAGTTGCTGGAACTAGTGTTGACGTGAAAATACTGAGTATACTGAAAAACATTGTCGATTATACTCGAATAACTGTTTTGTAAAAGCAGATTCAAAAATTAAAGATAGGCAATAATATACAGCAAAATACTTTCTTCTGATTCGTGTATTATTTGTTTTCAGATTCAGAAGCGAATCCGAAAACAGATTTTTTACATCTCTTTGCATAGTTTGAGCGCTGTTTCCAAGAATAAGAAATACATTAAGATGGGGACGAGAAATCTAATCCCTTCGTGTAATCTATTAGTATATGTCGTAGACATTTATAAACGTATGAAGTATTAAAAGACATATTTAATTTTATTAGCCTGACTGTTTTCTAACGCCTACGATCTTCATTAGAAACGGGGTACTTTCTTCACTTAACTCTCACAACTTAGTTACAGCGGTGGTGACACACTTTGAAAACGCAGTTCCAGATTAAAATGGTGCATTTTAATCTTAGTTACCTTAAGTTTTCATGACAGAAGTTATAAAAGCATCATAATATAAATTCTTTACTTGAAACTTAATCAAATAAATATTTTTTTCGCGTCGTGGTGTGTGTTATCAAACTCCTCCAAAACAGCTGGACCGATTTGTATGAAATTTTGTGCATGCATGCCAGCTGGACCGATTTGTGCATTTCGGGTCAGTCTGAGAATCGGTCAACATTTATTTTTCATACCCTTAAGTGATAAGAATAACCTGAGCAGCGGGTGAAATCGCTGGGCACAGCTAGTAATACTAATAAATACATTTCACCGGTTGTTTTTATCTGGAGATCATAGAATTTACCAATGAGGAACTCAGTAACCCAACCAGGGAATGGAAGCCAAGCCAGGTATTCGGTAATTCTGCTGAACAAGATTATACAATTTTCAGGATAATAAAGAAAAAATGGTTCAGTCAAGGGCTTAAAATAGCACCTTGGGAAACACAAAGTCTAATACCTAGAAAAATGCTAAGACAGCTTTAAGGACCACGCTTTTGAATGTTGCAATGGCAACATTCTGTAGCTAACTTACAAAATAACACTTAACAGAAAAACTACCTCAGATTCTCGGTCAACATCTAGTTATAGGGATTCCAATACCTACCTTAATTCTGATAATTCCTTAATCAAACCCTTTTTGCAGGTCATTTAACGTCTAAAAATGCAGGTCATTTCCTAAACAGGTACAAACAAGCAGCGAAACTGCATTTTTGTGTGATTCACATGAGCTTATGTTCAATTATGTTGTGAATCATGTGAGAAATCTCTTATGTTGTAAAATTTTGATGGTAGTCGTTAGTGATTGTAAAATTTATGGGTCAAACTGCTGATCAAAGGAAATGTGTTTTATGGAAAAAAGGTTGTAAATGCAGTGTTGTGTGCCTTATGTACCGACTGTGTTGTTTTAATTGTATTATTGTGTATAAATCTAGTTTAATGGTTTTTACCAGTTACGTTTCGTTTTAGAATACTATATTATAATTATATCGGGATACAAATATTTACCAGGGGCAACATAATTATTAAATACTAGCTGCGCCCCGCGGTTTCACTGCGTGTTCTATAGAATATACAATTTATTTTTATGAATTGTAACCTATGTCTTTTTCAGATATGTGAACTATATTATTTAGTTTCATCAAAATCCATTCAGTAGTTTTGCTTGAAAGAGCAACAAACATACTTACATACATCCTTACAAAGTTTCGCCTTTATAATATTAATAGCATAAAATTTAAGGAAACATAACATTTATGTATAAGTAATATTTTAATACAAATTTTGTCATAAATATATAGTAAAGAATTGACATTCACTTAAATAAACAGTACAAAAATTATAAAAAAAAAGTTTGTATGACCTCATGGTAATAAATATGACCACTGTGTTTACTTAAAACGACAACCTGTAAAAGGAAATAACTTGACAATAATCTTACTAATAAGTTACAAACACATTATCCCTTGCAATTAATTACTGTCAAACGAAGTACACTTCAGTCCTATTAAATAATTTTATTACACACTTTATTTTTTCAATAAAAAGAACTTTCCAATCGATAAGCTATAAAAATATCGATATATTATCGATAAAAATAGCAATAAACGTTTAAGTAGCATTTTTAAATGACGCAATCTTAATTGTTAGCTGAATTTTATTAATTCTGTGACACCTTAAAAAGAAGGTGTTAACTTATTACCAAAGTCATGTTTTTTTTCCACATTTTTTTAAGTTAACCTCACAGCTGCCTTTCATGAAAATGAGTGCGGTATTAAACATTGTTATTTAACGATGTCGAATTATCGATAATTTCACATCACTAAAGGTCAAATTTAAGATTACAGTACGGCCAACGAGAAGCGATACCAAATGTATAGTAAACAAAACCCATGCTAAAACCCCGTCTAAAATGGCCGCCCGAATGTTGGCGAACCCGTCTTAACGTTGTCATGTTTTTGCCGGGAGAACGAGACATTACGACAAAGGCACAAGATGGAAAGAGCTAAATATTAGATTGTCAACGCCACAGTTGTTCTTTAGGTTAGTGACCTTTCGGATCGCTTCTCGTTGGCCGTACTGTAGGTACTTTTGTATTTTATGGAATTAGTGATATTCATAAAAATTAAGTTGGTATTTTCCATTTAATGAACACCAATCAACCGATTATTTGCCGTATAATAACGTTATTTATTTCCTGTTTTAAATAAGACATGCTTTAAGTACCTTATAAGCTGTAATTAAGTTGATAGTTCTAAAGATTATAACTTAAAGTCATCATCAACTCAAGTTTTCAGCGTAACACTGGACTGTCGTCTTCTATGGAAGCTTTTAGCGATTTACAACTACTATTGCACCCAAAGAGCATAAATTTGTCGCTTAGGTATAAGGGGTAATGGGGGTATGAAGAATTATTGGTACCTTTTCATAGCGTTTTTTTTTCATTTCTGTAATTTTATGACGAACTGTGTGGGAGCATACGTAGTTAATACGCAAACAGTTATTTATATTAGCCTCAAAAGAAAAAATCCCTTACAAGTGCCATAGTTTTCAAATATGAAATAATATAAAAAAATATACGACGGCTCAAAATCTCGATTCTTTCTTTAAAATTATTGATTAGTTTAACCAAATCAACGACACATTTACAATCACTTAATGAACAGTTTAAACGACAGATTTACTAATAACTGCGCTTTAATCCGATATAAAACTAACGTTAATTACATGGCAATTTGATATTGCTTTTAACGGAATCGACATATTTACAACTTTGATTACAGTCTATTAATATTCATAGTGCATGTTCGGTTACACTGATATCTTAAACCAAAGTAATTAACTCTTAATTTGAATGCTTGATCGTAAAAATGAGGAAAGTCTAGACTTTATATGGTAGAAATTCATTAAAAGTTTTCCGTTGTAGATTAGAGAATGTTTTACTAATAGATCAAGCTGAAGGGGGGTTTTAGGTACAGTGAAACAAACCAGTCTCAATCAAAATGTCGAAATCAATAGCGTCAGCATTGACAGGGATTTAGAAACATTACCAAAAGCATATAAATAAATTTATTTGACGCGTGCCACAAGAGCTCATAGAAAAAGTAAAAAAAGACACTAATATACAACACTGTGTGCCTCAGGGCTCCGCAAAATAGGCCCATTTCAACTTGACCTAGATCAGTGAAGTTACGGTAATCAAAGTGAACGATGATTGCCAAGATGGATGGACTGTGTGTATTATATGAAACAAAAAGAAGAAAATGAAAATCTAAGGCTTGACAGAATGAAAGAAGAAACAATGACATGTTGGGCTGACCCGAAACAACGTAGACAAGAAGATAATAATGTGTTATTGTCATCTATACCTAAACCAGATAGCAGAGAGAAGAAGAAGAATATTTCTATAACGCCTACTGAAAAACCATTTTTGCTGATAATGGCTATTAATTTTTAAAACAAGACGACCAAAAACATTGTTCGAAACGAAGTTACTAGTAACGGGTTGCTGCATCGGTTACTTATACACAAAAATACCAAGTCCTACCCTTCCTACTTAACCAATTGTCACTATTGACTGTTTACCCAGGTGAGCCATTACTGTGCCGTGTTTAGACAACAGTTTAACGGGAGTTCAGACGTGATGTCTTGGTCTTGTTTTGTTTTTAGTTGTGTTACTTAATATGTACTTAGTTAATATATTTTTGAAAATGTCATAAGAAATGTTATTACTGTCTCGGTATATGTTGATATCTGCGTTGACGAAGTGAACAGGTTTACTGTAGGTTGTATGGAAGATATCGCTATCAGCAATAAGACCTCCATTGTAAGTTTAGAATCAATTCTGTAAAACAGTGTGTTTAAATTTTGGTGTGCTAAAACGTATACTCTATTCTTTATAACCCTAACACCTAGCAGTAAGTAAGTAAAGTTGGTACAGAAATACCAGAGAAATACCAACTTTTGACAGCTTTTCGGTAACTTCTGTCAGTATTTTTCATTTTTTTAATTTTCAGTTACTCTGCTAATAGTAAAGACTATTATCCTTGCCCTCACTAGTTTTTTGTTCTTAGTCTATATTGTGTAACAGTGCTGGCCATAGGCCTTCCCTTTGTCCTTGGTTCGAGTTTTGTGTAACTCCTGACCACGATTGCCCCGCGAACATAACCAGATCGTCCACATTCGCTGCGTTCAAGCTCGTTGGTGATGTCAACCCTCTTGCGGTACCCCCCCCCCCCGTATAATTATACTATTTTTACGTAAACCGTTCATACTTGTAGAGTACCGGTCTTTAAAACCCACAGGCTGCGGTTATTAAAACAAAACTTCCCCAGACACCCATAACTTGAACATAATATCCCTTAAAAGAAGCAAACAGATCAGGATGCATCATTTATTTATCTACAACTTTATCCCCTTTTTCTTTTGAAACCAAACATGGTCTCGGAAATAAAATACAACATTAAAGTCATATCTTTATTGAACTAAACCAAATGCCAACATTACCTTTTACATCCATATTATTATAAGAGTTTAAAAATAACCCAAATTTCCATTGCAGTGTCTGTTTATTATAAAGATGATGATTAATGTGATCATACATGAGCCAAGTTTGGGCATGTTTCTTTAGGCATATTTCTTTGAAATGTTCACCACTATGAAGCTGTCGTTTTAAATCAAATTTATATTTCGTCGGAACCTCCACTGACTATATGCAGCTGGGCGGATTAATTTTATGGATTACATATAAAAGCAAAAATATGTACTGTAGGTTCCTTTTTTTCGGATCGGAATCATCAAATAACTTGCACCACTCTGGGTGAAGAGGGGGGAGTGTCAGACTTTATTGTCTACAACACAAGCATGTTCCTTCTTTTGCCCTTTGTTCCGGGGCCGCGGTATCTCTTTTGAGCAACTCCGGCAGACACCGGCCTTGGCAGGCCCCTGTGCTTTGCTGACATGTATTTGAGGTGCGCGTGGATTTAAGCGCTGTCGACAGCGCGCGACACTTTCATTGTAGTAAGAAAAAGCTTTTTAATCTAATTGAGTTTTGATGGAAGAAAATGTTCGCGCTGCTAATACTTATTTTATATGTGGTTATTATAAAAGTGCTATTCTTACGTTTCATTTATTATACAGTGTACTAATGGTGCCCTTGTTTCTTTGTTACAGGTAATTATAATTATAAGATGGCCGCTGTTGAAACTCAACAAATAAGGTTGTATGTTCGTGTTTTCTCGTAAATGATAAAGTTTAGAAAAGTTTTCGTAACTGTTATAAATTTTGTCTTATCTTTAATCAAATTAATGATGATAGCAACAAAATCAATAAGATCTATCTAATCAAACACCAAAATCTTAATTCTTAAACTTAAGAATTGATAAAAATGCAAATCAATCTTAATCGTGCATACAATTGTTTTATTTTGCAATCACGATAAATATCGGGATTTTATCATTGTTACGCAAAAATACGAATAAGATTTATATTTACAAGTGGTAGTTTGCTGAACCCAAATTAATTTTAAGATACCTCTAACGTCCAGGACGATAATTTGTGTATAGCTAGAGGATTTATATAACAGAACATCACGCCTATAATACCCGAAGGGTGAGGCGGTGTACCTACTTTATAATACACCTACATTTTCCCAATTGTGTTTAAGGCCCACATAATAGGGAGCGAGCCTATTGCTGTCACCCGGGCAGTAATCCAGACTCCGTTGGCAGCGACTAAATGAGAGGTGTCAAGGGACAACCGAAAGGAACGAAGTTATTATATATTATGTACAAAAAACCTATAAACACTCAACAAAAATAATCGTCGCGACACCACACAGATAGAAAGACGAAACGAAAATAACTGGCTTGCTTTCTATGAGAAAGAGAAAGACAAACAGAGACACGTGCACGGCTTGAAACTATAGCAAAAAGTGTCGTGACAACTTTTGCTCTTAATTTTTTCCGTCTAGCCCCTGTTCACAACGCGCGATAAGGAACTACGTTCCAAAAATTCTGATGAAAAACCTAATAACACTTTGCGTGCCCCAAGAATCAAACCGAACACCTCAGGCTCAGCAGTTCCACTTGCAGTTAGTCACTCCAACGAGACAGTAGAGGATTGAATTTCGAAATTTAACATTACTGAATGAATATGTTAAACTTTGCACTTAATCTGATATTTATTGCAACAAGTTCCTAAAGTGGTTTAAGCTTAAGTAACTGTAGTTTGACCATGTTTTTACTTAAATAGCTCTTTGAATAGGTGTGAATAAATACTATTAATAGCTCATATTAACATTACATGTTTAAATTGGTCTTGTAATGACAGGAAAACGCCAGTTTTAATGCTGACCAAGAAAAGTAATACGCCGCCTAGTTTTTGAAGGCTGATAAATAACGGCTACTTCCCATTTGGTAAACTTCCCATTTGGTAAACCTCAAATTATACCTACTAAAAAGTTGCGTTTGGTAAACATTTCGTTATTTCATACATTTATTCCCATTTGGTAAACTCTGTTAGTATTGTTATTTTTGTATGGTACAGTCAATGTCAAATTAATATTGAAATTAGATCAGTGACTTATATGTAAGAACAGAGCTAAAGAGTACGAATGAAGAGAACAATTCGTTGGTGTCGAAGGAGTTTGGAGTGACACCATCTTGCCTTAGTTGCATATGGCATATGTTTCGTACTGCTGTTAACGTCATTTAATTACATGAAAATTAAATGACGTTAACAGATTGCGTGGTACAAGGCTGTAAAAAATATATATCACCAAATGTGAAACCGAAAGATGAGATATTTTATCATGGGAAAGTGACTTTATATCTTGTCTTAATCTTGTTAAAAATACATTATTACAGTGATAATTTTATTTGCCAAATTCACGAATATTCTTGACAGTGGTGTCAGTGACCAAATGGACGTAAACTTATACGAATGTCGTGTTTCTCTGTGTATTTTTTTTTGCAGTGAAAATGCATTCTAGTATGTGTATGTTCATTGTTTTTGATGAACAATATTATATGAATAAAAGGCATCCATACGTATCTTTTTTTTGGGGTTTAGGACTTCCGATATCATACAGCAACTTTTTTAAAGTGGGCAATTTTGATTTGAATTAAGGAACATTATTGTTTAATTATGTTGTTACCATTAACTTTGTTAAAAATAATTGTTTAAAAACATAAATTTTATTCATTCATGCATGTAATCATTTACGCGCATACTAAGTCACGTTGTTTGCGCTACTTTGCCATGCCTACGTAGTTTCTACTAATTATAACAGATGGCGCAACTCTACGCTTAGACAAAAAGGTTCTGATGGGTGTATCATTTCTTTTAAAATCATTGAATAAGATATAGGTTTTTTTTTAAAGCTTTAATGTCTTGAGATAGATTCTCGATCATAAAAAAAACGGCTAATCAAGGAGCAGTAAATAAAAACGTAATCAAAAGAAGCACCGAGCGGGTTCACAGGTAGGGAATTATTGTCCTTACCATCGTTTAAGACAAGAGGTGTGAAAGAGATAGATATAGGTATAACAACATTATGTCTATGATCGGGTTTTACCTTATCAGTTTACTCATTTTATGCATATTGCAATGTCGGGTGCGGGATCTTCTAGTGGTGCAGTGAAATTAAAAATTGTTAGTAGTGCACGAGGTGGTGAAATTTTATTACGCGCTGGGCATCGATATTATAAACAGAAAAATAATAAGGACTCAAGTTGGTGGCGCTGTGTAAATAGAAAAGATGGATGTTCAGCAAGTGTTACTTTGAATTCTAATAGGAGCCACGTATTAAGAGAAACTGCTCACTGCAGTTCTTGTGTACCAAATTTTGAAAAAAATGAAGTGAAAGTAGCCATCGAAAAATGTAAACAAATTATATGTGAAGATCTGAAGCCAATTCCAGCTACATACAGGATATGTACTAAAAAGCTGAAAGATAATGGTTACAAAATTATACAACAATTACCAAACTTTGACAAAGTTAAAAGCAGCTTGTATAGACACAGAAATAGACAACTGGGCATCACAAAATCTCAGCACACTAACTCTACAGAAATTGTGGATCCTGACCGTTTTAAGGACAATTTATTGTTTGATGAGAATGACGGTGAAAATAGAATGATTGTGTTTGCTTCAAAAACTGCAATTGCACATTTAAAGGACGTCCGTCACTACTTTGCTAACGGAACGTTCAAATGTTGTGCAAAGCCGTTTCTTCAACTATACGTTGTACACGGGGACATAGGAAGTACAGAAACTGGGACAAATATTGTACCATTTTTTTACGCAGTGTTAACAAATAAAGAAGAAACTACATATGAAAGGCTGTTTTCCAAATTAAAATTTCATTTACCGGAGTGGACAGCAGAAATGATTACCTTGGATTTCGAAAAAGCTCCAATTAATGCAATAAAAAAAAATCAATAATCAAATCAAATCAAATCATTTATTTCAATTAGACCATTACAGGCACTTTTGAATGTCAAGAAACAAAATGAATCTACAGTCCCGGTCACAAGGCATAATAACTTGTGAAAGTACTGTAGTTGCCCATTCCAAAGCGTTGATCTCTATGGAGAAGAATGGGCAAGAAACTCCATGGACACTCTTTTAAATTCTAATATTTTTACAAAATAGTATTTACATCATTCGTGTTGAGATTATACAAATATGTGAGAACGATGTAGAAAGACGTGCACAGTAAGAGCGTCCAGAGTAAATAAAGAGCAAAATTCAATTTAAATCTAAATAAATTAAAAATGACCGTGGTAGTTAAAAAATGACCAGTCCCAACTGACAGCGCCCGTTCACGAACATGACGTATGGATCAGCCCCATTCAGCTCGACCATTTTGAAGGGAGCTAAATGACCCGACACACCCGCCACCATCAGCGAGACATTTAAGTGAGCATGACACTATTAACCACCAGGGCTTCGTCAAGTCAATGATAATACATAGCACTCACATATGGGCTTAATAATTATACAATACTAGAGAAAAACAATTCCAGACATAATTGTCAAAGGGTGTTTTGTTCATTTTGGGAGAGCGCTACTAAGAAAGGCGAAATCTCTTGGCTTATTACGACATGAAGAATCTCACAATCACATCAAACTATGTATGGCTCTTGCACATTTACCCAGGGAGGATATACACGATGGCTGGCTATACGTTATGAGTCAAAGGTAAATTAATTTTGCAGTATTGAAATGAACGCGTTTAGGTTTAGATCTATCTTCTACCACTGCTTTGGAAACGCGTTATCTACTTGATTTTATGCGTTAGAAACTAGATATATGGTTTTTAGTGTTATTACTAATCTTTAATCAATCAATTTTGTTACAGTTTCGATGAAAAAGCTATAACGGAATTCAATGACTACTTTGTGGATCAGTGGTTGGAAAATGAAGATATGGTGGATATTTGGTGCTGTTATGCGCAAAGGCACCGCACGACAAACCTCATGGAATCTTGGAATTGGAGTTTCAATAGCCAAATTGGAAAGAAGCCATCAATTCTTTTATTTTTCGAAAGAATATCAGAAAATATTAAAAATTATGACAATCTTCTGAAAAGGTACGTATTTTTGTTTTTTATTTTTATTTTTTTTCAAAGATTTCTAGCATTGTGGGTCACACAATACTAATAATCCCGTTAACCCCTCCAGCTAAGCTCAAAGGCTTGTGTTAGGAGTGGGTTTACGATGGTAGTCTAATGGCCAGGATCGAACTCGGACCTCTCGTTCCGGATCGGATACCTAAACCACTCTGCTACCACCGCTGAACTGTTTAACTTTCAATAAACTGTATTTTTAGGCGACACCTGTGATAAATACATATAGACATTTGATTAATTATTACATTTTTTTTTCAGATTTTGTAGTAATGGCGAAATTATATCAAAGCGAAGAAAAAAATCCATCCAAAATGATATACAAATTAACAATCTACTCGACGATTACAAAAATGGAAAAATCTCATTGGAAAATTGTTTGAAAAAATTGTCAAGAATTGCTTGTGTAACTTTATAATATTTTTATTGATTTTTCAATTTGTAGTCAATTTTTTATGTTATTTCTTTATGTTATTGTTTATTTTTAAAGTTGATTTTGTATGTTGATGTCTTGTGTGATGAAAAATTGAAAGAACTGATAAATCTTGTCATTGAAGTGTTATTTTTCTTGATTTTTTAACAAATTATCAAAAGTTGCTTGTACTTATCACTTTTTTCTTTTTATTGATTTTGAACTGTGTAGTGTAGTCTATTTTTTATGTTATTATTTCAAATCTGTGATTATTGTTATTTTTTATTTTTGTCGGTTTTACAGGTAGTTGTCTTGTATTATAAAAAATTGAAAGAACTGATAAAACTTGTCATTGAAGTAGTCAAAACAAACTGTGATTTTTCGTATTTTAACAAATTTTTAAGAATTGCTTGTATCACTTTATAATTTCTTGTTTTTTATTGATTTTTAACTTTATAGTATAGTCTTTTTTATGTTATTATACCAAATCTGTGATCTTTGTTTATTATTAAAATTGATTGTGCATGTAGATAATTTGTGTTATAAAAATTGACAGAACTGATAAAACTTGTCATTGAAGATTTCAAATCGAACTGTGATTTTTCTTATATTTTTTAACAAATTATCAAGAATTGTTTGTGTGCCATTTATTATTTCTGTTTTTAAGTTTCAATGTCTATAATATATATACATAATCTGACTATTGTACCTGTTATTAAAAATATATGAATGTTAAATTATCAGTTTCGTGTTTTCTTTTTTACTTCACTGTACCCATTTCAACTGAAAGTTTACCAAATGGGAAACAACACTTATAATTACTGAAATGTTTACGAAATGGGATTAAATGTATGAAATATAAAAAGTTTACCAAACGCAACTTTTTAGTAGGTATAATTTGAGGTTTACCAAATGGGAAGTTTACCAAATGGGAAGTTTACCAAATGGGAAGTAGCCAAATAACTTTGCCTTACAGTTTTCAAATCAAAACATTTTTTTACATGGGTACTTATAAAACGTCGAAAATAGGAGCATGGTTCAGGTTGGTCGTTTCTTATGGAGAAGAACCGGCAAGAAACTCTATGGTTACTCTTTTAAACCATTTGGTTTTACAATGTTATTGTCACAGCGTTAGTACTTAAGTATAATAGAGCAGTGTAGGTCCGACATTAAGTCATTGCTTACTTTACAAAACATAAAATACGATAAAAAGTTAACAAAGCTGTCACTGTCTTATAAATTCAATATACAAATGACAGCAGTTACAGCCTAGTGATATCACCATCGCCTTCAAGTCATAGATCTCAAGTTTATTATCAAACGAAACAGACGTTTTAAAAACGCATAATTTGCTATCAAATCTTTACTTATATTATAAAAGCGAAAGTGAGTTTGTTTGTTTGTTACCTTTTCACGCCTAAATGGCTAAACCGATTTTGATGGATTTTGCCACAGAGAGAGTTGGGCCCTGGAGACGGACATAAACTATTATTTTTAGAAAGATTGAGATATGAGGGAGACAGGGAAGAAAAGGGAAAACTTAGCATTGCTATTACAATAAATAAGGCACAGGGGCAAAAACTAAAGGTAGCTGGTACCTTTAAATCAGGAAAAGGGAACTGTGTTACCGCGAATTTCACGCGAGCGAAGCCGCGGGCAAAAGCTAGTATTTTAATAAAATTGCTCATTTCATTCAAGCGAAAGTGAGTTTGTTTGTTTATTTGTTTGTTTGTTTTTTACCTCTTCACGCTTTCATGGCTAAACCAATTTGGATGAAATTTGGTACAAACATAGTAGGGAACCAGGAGACGGACATAGCCTATATATTTAAAAAAAAAGGGTGGGATATGAGGAAGAAAGAGGGAAGAATCGGGAAAACTAAGCGTTGCTATTAGAAATCAATAAGGCGCTACCGAATTTAACGCGAGCGAAGCCGTGGGCAAAAGCTAGTCACATATAAATACAGCCGTAAAAACTATGTATGGCTTCTTGTTTTTATGGTTTCATAAAAACATAGTTTTATGAGACTCATACTATAACCAGCCAGTTACAATGTAGTGTTCTGTTGCACCATTAAAATCATATTGAAAATTATCGGCGCTAATGTAGCACCTTTTATGCTCTCATATTTTATTGATGCAGAAATATAAAATGCACTTTTGCGCCTATTTAAGCTTGTAAGTTATCAAATCAAATTTAAAATTCGATAACGCAAAGCTGAGCGGGTTGCGGGTTCACCACGGCCCCGGAACGTAAAGAGCATTAGAAGTAACATGAGTGGGTTCTAGTCAGTACAAGTCTGACACTCCCTCTTACCCCACCCAGAGCGGGGGAAGTTATTTGATGATTTCTCACCCCAAAAATAGGAGGTACCATCTAAAGAAATCATTCCAAAGCTAACTGTCAAAAGATATCTGAGTAACTGTCAACAGCATGGTCACATCAATTTGTGTGATTTCACTCATTTATTAGGATATGGTTAGTTTCAGTAAACCTGGGGGTCTAAATGGCTGCTAAATAGAATCATTATAGGTTAATTACATAAATTACGTTAACATTCGTAAAATGGTTATAAAGTAAAAATACACAATAGTAACTGCGTGTGTGATTTTTAGGGATGTTTTTTAAGAATACGCTAGCAACATTTCCAGTTATGTTTAAGTTCACAGTAATAAATAGCTTATTTATTATATTATTTATGCAGTGTCATAGTGCAGTGAAGTGCTGCTACTAACATAGTTGTTAAGGATTTATTTACTAACACTAATTTTATTAGTTATATATATATGTTTGTCTGTAAAGCCTAATCTATGGGCCTAAGGTGCCTGAAAATATATGTTTTATTTATTTATTGCCATCGAACGGACACAAATCCTGACTCCGTGGCTACAACAAAGAATTCGATAATAGAAAAACCCTTTTACACTTTCCCCTTTCCGGGAAACGAACTCAAGACTTCATTCTCGGCAAATAAGTTCCATATTCATTGGTGCTAAGTTACCAAACTATATTCGCCAAACAAAGATTGATCAAATGTCTTGAATCTAAACTAGTTCAAAACAACTGACAGCTAATCATCTATTTATTTCATTTCCTTAATCTAATATACGAACATAATGCAGTCCAAATGTAATGTTATACTTTCAATCATTTTAATCCGTACACACCAAAAGGTATACAATTCTATGTCAAATTCGATAAGGTAGATAATGCTATGGCAAGTTCATCAATTGTTTGAACCGGGGTACAGCTCTCGCGCCAGCATAATTGAATAATTCTCGTCTATCTAGAACAACGCTACCGGGAGTTGACGTTAAAGAGTCATTGGATAGAAGTATAATATAATTCCCAGGTCGCATAGTGTTTTATTTTATTTATTTGGGAAAATAAACACAGAATCTTAGCAGTTATAAATAAACAAGGGTTATAAATGTATAACCTGCGACATTTTCCACCTCATATATTAAAAATTATACACGCCTTGTTCTGAGCTGTTAATTCAGAAAACTAGTACCTGCAAACTTAAACATAGACACAAAACACAGAAAGAGCGGTAATGCATAGTTAATTTTTAAATTAACTAAGTATTACAATCTAGACTTTGTTTGTAGTATTAATTTCACCAGCAAATTCTCTTTAATAACCACGGAGTTTGGATTTTTACCCTGTTGATGTCAATTGGGTCACTCCCAAATACATGGGATTAATGGGAAAAACCGAAAATATTGTATTTTAGCAGGTTTGCTTTGTGTATTATAGGCGCCATGCTGTGTCTTCATCAGATTCTACTCAATTCCTCATATCTCCAATACAGCTATCCTAGTTTATAAAATAGTGCACTTATAAGGTTTTAAAGTCTGATTAGTAGATAAGGTACTGTAATAACTTTGTGATATGGGGGCGTTAAATGTAATAAGAGAAGCATAGAATAAATACTTATTACAATATTTAATATTATCATTTTACAAATAAATGTCACATAATTCTCTTTTCTCTATTTTTTTTTATACAACTTTAATTTCTAATTCGTACGTCATTGAAAACCAGCCTGTACTCTAAGGTTTGATTTATGCTACGAAACCTCAAAAGTATTTATTATAAAATTACTTGTAGATATCATGATAGGGCTGGATTAGTTTTATTGTAATCAAAAGCCCTTATAAAAAATAATAAAAAAATCCTCTCTCTTGCAGGGCATCCACAGGATTTGTCCGTTTAAGCAGACGACAACCTCATAGGTTGAACTGCGAGATGCCATTAACAAAAAAAAAACTTCTGCGTCATGGCCATGTGTGGAAACATTACCTAATGGTATTTCTGCAAACTACCTGTGTTACGGACAAGTAATTGAGGAGTACTTTCTACTAGAAACTGTTAGTCTAGAACCGCAGGTTGTACTTCCGACCACGTCTGTCATTCTGATTGAAATTATTCTTTTTTTTAATTGAAATGTTATACAAGACTAGAGAAATGCATTTCCTTTATTGTGTAAGAAAAGTAAGGACCAATGGACTGGTGTTTACTTTTATGCACAAGTTTTATAAACCCTCGTTTAATAATATAATACAAGCTGCGCCCCACGGTTTTACTCATGTAGATAAACGCCAAATAGCCTATGTGTTAATCCAGGGTATAAGCAATCTACGTACCAAATTTTATCCAAATCCGCCAAGCCATTTGAGCGGATAGGAACACACACTCATACAAACACTCACCGTCACAATAATATAGTAGTGTGATTAAATATTTTACGGACGCGACCAATACATAACGCCATCCTTCAAAACGCCTGTCGTTCACAACTTCGAAATGGTTTAACAAAGAAAAAATACTGACATAATGAACTCCTCAGCAAGACACCTGTCTAACATGTTAGTAAGAAGAATTTCATTCTATTAGATACATTATTATCTATTAAACTATTTTTTTTTAAATTGGTACTCGCAGTTCAAGTCAATAAGGTTTGTAATACTGCTCAACTGGTTTTCGGTTTGGGCCTCGGGCTAGTGTGTCATTGAGGAGAGGGTAGCTAGAGACAGGCTGGGTTGGATTATCAGCCCCGCTACATGTTCGTCTGCTGGCTTTTTTGAACGCAATAGTTCTATTATTTATGCCATAAACAATGTGTCTGGTCACGGACTAGCGATGTTCTATGTACTTATATAACAAACAATCTAGTATATACTCAAATTGATTAATTACTTATAAATAAGAACTACCATTTTTTTCACAAAAAAGTTTACAAAACTTTTGTTGATTTGCATATTTTTTTGGACCTTTATTTTGTTTTCTAAAGTTACGAAAATGTACGCTCATCATTTCTTAATTTAAACGATAGACAATATTGTTGCCCCTACGAATAAACCTATTTTCGTCTCAGTAAGACAAGACAAAACTTTGAGAGATATGATTATTTTTTGCATACGCAAGAAGAATATCGCAAAATGGCTGACAAAAACTGGGGAAGTGAATTAGACAAAATTGTGTAGCGATAATAGTAGGTAGTAGTATATTAAAACACTCGTAACATAAGTATCCTGAATATTGCTAGTTCATGACCGAACACATGGTTGTGTAACGATTGACATAATAACAAAATATCTAACGTTCACTTGACATCATTTTAGTTAACATAATTTTGTTTAACATAACGATCAGTTGACATAATGAATTGTTGATATAATTTCATTTTACCTAATTTCATATGACATCATGAACATTTAATATAATGCACATTTCACATAATATTCATTTAGCATAATATTATTCATTTACTATAATATTCATAATCTCATAGTTAATATTCATAGTTTAAACAAAAAGCGAATCGATAATATTCTTAAAAAAAGAATACACTGAAATTTATAAAATAAATATTGTATTAAGGTTTTTTTTCTTCACTTTATACCCTATACACCTGCCACCCTCAACTATTGTTACCAAGAGAAACTGGATGCAATCTGGACTTTAGGGCACCCCGACTCGGATAGGTTAGGTTAGAAGGGGATGGCGGGGTCGTGTGAGCGAGCGAAGCGAGCGAATAGACCCCGCTATCCCTTTCGTGGGTTTTTTTTTATAAACCACTCAGAAGTAGACCGTCGACCAAGCCCACCCTCGACCATGCATAGAATATTTTTAAGGTTTGGTTAAGTGCCATTTGAGTTAGGCCAGAACTGTGCCCATTAAACATGAAGTTTAGGTCAAATGAACGTTATATTAAATGTTATTATGTTAAATGAATATTATGTCATAATAATATGAACGTTAGTTCAAGTGAAATTAGAGCATTTTTTATTATGCCAAACATTACACACCCCCGAACACATTGCATATGTAAATATTCTGGCAGGAGTGCCAGCCTATTGTTTAATCAAGCTGGCTGGTCAGTCTTCTCATAAGAATCAGCATGTCTCATTTACGTCCTACCTTCATGAAAATAAATCATCATAACAATATATAATTTACAATAATACGTCTATTTTGTTCACATTACAATGTTTGCATGTATATTTAACTTATCCTCCATAAGTACTCAAAGAATGTGCAAACACAGAGCCTCAAGACAAAACTATTAACATTTCTGAGTAAGTTAATACTGTATTGTTAACTTTTCTTGAAACAAATTGAATATAATCATGCAAACCTGCATCACCGGAGGGTAGAAAGAAATGGCGTTCAAGATCGTGTTTTAAGAAAATTGTCTGGAATGAGATGTTTTTAAATGTGGACAGTTATAATTAGAAAGAGAAAGGTTAAATGTGACTTTGAGAGAAATACCGCAGCCTTAAATCAAAAAGGGCAAAAGAAGTAACATGGGTGGGTTTTAGGCAGTACAGTCTGACACTCCCCCCACTCCACCTAGGGCGGGAGAAGTAATTTGATATGCAAAAAAGGTAAACGTCGTGACTAAAGTATGAAATTACTGTAGATGACAAAATTACAATTATGTAGATAAACAAAAAACATGCATTTGCTGTCAAAGAAGATGCAGATAAGCTTTTGTACTTAAAGCACATTAGATACTAGTCAGACAACACAAGTAGATAGGGACCTAATCTTCAAAGTAACAATTACATAGCACAAGGTCGACACCGCTACGGTAAGACCTCAAGTGACAGTGGATAGAAAATGAATTGATTCGATCAAGATCATTCGACCAAATAATAGACGCGAGGTGACAAAATAATTCATAATCCAAATTCCTCAACAAAAACCTTAACCGCTTGTAATTACAGACACAATTAATTACGCATTGTGTCTCGCGTAGATCTACGTTCACGGCATACAAGGGGTTAATTCATTAAATTGTTAAAGTTGCAATTTGTACCGCAACAAATCATAATAATTGACATTCGATACTGCCCTAATTACAAACAAGATATAGTAACTCTTTCGAGAATAAATTCCATTGATATTAACAACATAAGTTACTTAGTATATCCAACTTGTATCTTAGTCTGTTTGTCTACTCATAACTTAGAAATAGCTAAGTTTGAAGTGATGTAAATGACGCCTAACAGTCTAGTCCGAACAAATAGTACTTACGTACTTACTTTAGATTGTCTTACATTTGCAGTTTAGTTTCCACTGTAATCATCGTCGCCTATAATTGCACATTTGACATTTGGCTTTGACAGCCTTTCGAGCTATTAAAAACCATCGTCTCTTAAATTGTTTTCGTACTAATGGCCCTAAACTTTAGATTCAACACTACGATGACGTAACTGAGAAGGAGAATGTAGGTTGCATTAATTAATACAGAGATTGATCAATATAAGATTGTTCAGACGTTAAGTCAGCCCAAATTCTGTTCGAAACTAAAGTTCAATATAACTCAATACAAATAGACAGAAATAAAACAGATTGGTTACTCCTACATGCAACAGAAGGGCCGAATCGTGACCACATATATCATCAATAATCTTAATTATACATTCATCTGTATTGTACTAACACCTACGTTTTAGGGCGTAATTATAGAGCATATTAGAAGAGGAATTCGATTGATTCTTATGATAGAAAGCGTGAATAACCGTCATAGAAGTACTTATCGAATTCGTACTGAGATTCTTTGCAATTGCTACAAAGTTTCTCCTTATTTCTTTCTGTATATTCTCTGATTTGAATGAATGCTTGTGGTTACAGAAATCAGTATTAGGAAATTACTGAAACTGTTAATCTTTGATCATAAACTATGAATGATCTTAAAAGTCAAATCAATTATCTTGGTAAATCATTTTAGTTATAAGTATTCTTAGTTACTTTTACAAAGCTGCTTGACAGTTTAGTCTTCATCAAGTAACAGAAATTTTGCATTGTTGTGAATCAAATATATTGCTGCTTCTATCTAATTTATTTTTACATTTTCAACCAAGCCTTTGTCTTTTACTCTTAGTACAGTTAAATAATTTCCAACAAGTCGTAAATCACAGTTCTGCATATTAATTCTCATCTTGACACTATTTCTAAGCATATCAAGTAAATCAGCCTTCGTCAGGCTTCATTGATGCCCAACTGGGTCAGGGACTGACGTAATCCATGCTGTAAGGTTTCCCTTTATCTGATCATCAGGACATGCGATTCATACAAACGCAACTTTGTCATCATATGTAATTGGGAAATCGTTGGAATGATTGTGGAATACTAATCGAAGATTATGTTATGGTAAATGAAGAGGTTCATTTATGTTTGCTTGCGATTATGCTTATACAGTTTGATGTGTATGTGTATGAATCTGTGTATGTACTTGTTTATGTAAGTCTAATTGTAAAGAAAGACACATTTTTGTTGCGATGTCATCATCATTCTAACAGCCCTTATCTTGGTTTATATAAGGTCGCAAATATATTGTGTTTGTCTGTCTCTATTATTCGCCATTTCAATAATAACTTCCTTTTTAAACAAATTCTTCATCAAATAGTCCATCCATCATTTGCTTAGGCATCCGCATTCATAGCCAAAACATATAAGTACCTAAAATTTCAAACTACTCTTCAAGTCAACGTTGGAAAAACCAAATGTAAAGAAGCTGAATTACCAAAATAAATTCAGAGAGAAATGTCGTATGAACTTAAATAGGTATTTAGTAACTGGAAACCTGCTTATGCAGTAGACGATGTATACAAAGCAGATCCTATTGACAGGTCGGGAAAACCCTTGGATAAAGAAGACGAAAGTAAACTGATCACTGACATCATCCGTAATTGAGTAGCCTTCGTGAATGGAATAGTAATGAGATAGAGTGTACAGGTAGACACTCGACTGTAATGTAGGTGTTTTTGTACCAAGACAGAATACTGTTATAGAAGACTGTAATAGGTTCATTCTAACATAAAGTCAATCAGATGTAAACGCACATTGTAATTATATTTTCATGTTTTGATATATGAGTAGATTATGCACCTGTGTAGCTTCAGAGAGCATGCAATAATAAAAGTGATAACGATAGTGGAAAAAATCTAAAATGTACCGAAAGTTTATCAATGCTGTTGAAATAATTTTAAGAAACCAACCTCAACCTGTTTTTTTTTTTAAAAAAAAAAAACGACTTGTAGTAATAGTGTTTGTAAAAACCTACTTGAAAAACGAATCGCTTTAAAAGCTATTAAGACTTGTCTTTGACCTCTGGGGTGTGACCACAGTTAAGGCGGTCAGGCACGAACTTTTCGCCAAATGGGCCACAATGACATGATATCAATTGTAATCCAACTGAGAAGTCCCATAAAGTGACTCACTTGCAAAACAATCAGGTGATCATTATGTATGGCAGGGAAATTGAAAACGAAAAATGCAGGCGGAATATTAATCAATGATCTGATTTTGTATGTTCTGTGGAGTACCACAGTACATACAAAATTACTTGAACTTCTGGTGCAGTGAACTCTTGCTTTGTTTGTTGTTCAATATGATTGTGAAGACATGATTGGCGCAGTGACTGAGCGATCGACTGCTGCGCTGCATGTTACAGGTTCGATCCCCACACGGAACAAATATTTATATGACCTACAGGTTTTTGTTCCGGGTCTGGCTGTTTGTGTATGTTAGTTTAAATGTTTTTAAACGCACCCACGATACAGTCCAATGTGAAAAATCCAATTTGACCTTACTTGATTAAGGCAAAGAAACGGCAGATGGTGTTCAATATAGTTATTCATTTTCTATACCACATTATTAGCACAAATGAATTCTTTTGCCCTTCATGTTCCGGGGCCGCGGTATCTCCTTCAAATAACCACAACCGGCAGGCGGTGGCCCTGGCAGGTCCCTCTGCTAATTTAAACATACTTGGCAGCATGACTTTGTTTAACCCATCAAGGATTACAAGCTTGTTTTTATCATATACAAATTACTAGCTTTTGCTCGCAGCTTTGCTCACGTTAAATTCGGGGTAACACAGTTCCCCTTTCCTGATTTACGGGTACTTGCTACTTGTAGTTTTTGCCCTTGCGCCTTATTTATTGTAATAGCAAAGCTAAGTTTTCTCCCTTATTTCTCATTTTTTTAAAAGTTAACTTATGTCCGTCTCAAGGGTCCCAACTATTTCTGCACCAAAATTCATCAAAATCGGTTAAGCCATTTAGGCGTGAAGACGTAACAAACAAACTCACTTTCGGTTTTATAATATTAGTAAGGATTTTCTATTTTCGGGACTAAAATTATAAATAGTACAGCCACACGTACCCAGTATAATACTATAGTTAGTGCAACAGTAAACACAGTGTTACCGTTAATGCCTACCATGGTCTTGTCAACCCCGCCTATCACTAGTGTTGTACCCGCTCGCTTAATAAGTGTAATCGATAGTCGATACTTGACAAGTAGGTCGCTAGTAAATAAGGTGGGAGCGGTGATTTCGCGCCGAGATTCGGTTTCCAAGCTATTAACAAGTAAGTATCCAGTTCAATGAGAGATTTTATCGTAGTATAAACTTTTTCATTTGCATCCTTATGGTGAATGCAGTTTAGCCGCTAAATTCAAATTTCTTTTGTTTTTTTTGCAATTTCCAGGGCAGTTTCAAGCAGTATATTGAAATATCATGACCGTAAAAAATAATAATTGAAAAAGTAGCAATTCGCCCCGGCTTTGTAAAGCGCAATACACATTGAGCCCGCCGAGCCGCCGACAAATTTAATGTAGGCAACTTTTTGTCGGCGGTCTAGTTGGCGGCTTCACTTTATACAAGTCGGAAAATTTGGTCGCCAGCATATCGGCGGCTTGAGATGAGAAATTTATTTGGCAGTCAGCACTACAGGTCGAGTGTCGGCGGGCAACACGCGCAGGCGCTTGTTGCCGACATATTTCTTTCATACAGACCGTCGGGTTATGTCGCCGGGCGTTGTCGGCGGCCCAGCGGGCTGTGTATTGCGCTTAGAGTCTAAGAAAAAGATCGGAAGGAAGATTTTTATATATAATATAAGTATCTACATTATACTAATATTATACATTTAAACTTTCCTCTTGAATCACTCTATCTATTAAAAGAAAACCGCATCAAAATCCGTTGCGTAGTTTTAAAGGTCCTTTTTACCTTTAGTACCTAAAAAAAATGTATATTGCGGGAAACCCATGCGCTATCACTTTAGTGCAAGATGATACTGACCGCTTAAGACTGATTTTTAATTGTATAAAATAATAATTTTGTGTAATATATCCATGTAGTTAGTCAAGTATGTGAAATAAATATTGATGAATCTTTGTTTAATCCGTCGATTAAAAGCAAAATAATTGTTCGTTCATACATAACCGGTTGATGTTTAATACCCTACAAGGCTTCTGTTTAAAATCATCATGCTTTACAAGCGGACGATCACTGTATTATGATTATAAGTGTTTTATCTCCGTTCTTAGTACTCCAATCTTGACGGTGTGGTTCGGAAGACTATAAAAAAAGGTTGCCCCACACTATGAATTTCTCTTGTATCGTGGGTGCGTTTACAAAAAATTAAACTCACATACACAAACAGCCAGACCCAAAACCTGTAGGTCATATAAATATTTATTACTTGCGAGTATCGAACCCGCGACACGCACCGCAAAAGTCGATTGCTCGGCCACTGCGCCAACAGTGCCGGTCCAAATTGCATGATCTACATAATAATAGTTGTTCGAGATGGATGGATTGTGTAAGGAATGATTTAAAGTAGAAAGGAGAAAAGGTTTTGCGCTGACCCCAAATAGAATGGGACAAGGGCAGGAAAGTGATGATGTTAGATAGTAGTTCAGTGTCTAGCTGTTAGTGTATGTGAGTTTCAATATACATGGGAGTTTGATTCTCGGGTCGAGTAGAGTTATTGGGTTTTTGATATGAGTTTGAATTCGTACAAACGTAAAAAATACTTATGGGTTATTCCAGACTATAATCTACCTGTCTCAAATTTCATCAAGTTCCGTCCAACCGTTTTGACGTGAAAGAGTAACAAACATCCATACATCCGTACATGCATACCTCCTCACAAACATTTGCATTTTTTATTATATTAGTAGGATTAACACGTATGGCCTCATGTACAATAACACATAAAAAACACAAATAATTGTGCCGCATTGCCTTTAAAATGACAATGAATGTGCTGGCGGCAAAATAGGGTGTTCATATTGATCATGCAGTGATGTATTATGGCCTTTGTAAATAGCGCTACTTTGTAATGCAAATATTTGATTGATCATATATACCATAAACAAATGCACGCTCCAGTTGCAAGACATTTGGTTGTTCGACACAAAAGGATATAAACAATGATGGAGAAATAGAAAATTCGCAAAATCTACTGAACATCTTACCTATGTGTGTATCGTGGTTATGTTTTTTTTTAAGAGTCAGTAATAAATATTTGAGTAGACGAACATAAAAAACAGCCATATCTTTTGACTGCGTAGACTTAGTGGATTGATTTTTTCACAGCACAAAGGTATCAAAGAGATGAGTACATAGTTTTAACTTCAACTCGATACCTGCACGCGTTCCAGAGATATAAGGTCTTTACAGAAAGACAAATAGACGAACAACTACGTAAACCAATAGGGGTTCGTTTTTTCCTTACAACGAGATTAATAGATTGAAGTGAAGGAAAACTATGAAGATGATGTTCGATTAAGTACGAAAGAAGTTCTTTAGTAGTGGCGACTGTTTTCGGGTTTTTGTTTAAGTGCTGTTTGTCAGCCTAGTTTATTACATTCAAAATAAATAAGTTTTGATTTTAATTTAGCACTAAAATTAAGTTCGTATGTATTGAAATCAAAGGGTTACCCAGTTAATGTTAATAAAATCAGTGCGTTCAATTTGTGTAACCAGATATTTTTAACCTTAAGACAAAAGGGCAGTGACTCAGGACTAGTAGTACTTGAGGTCGCAGTTCAGACCCTACCCGTTGAACTATTGTTTAAGATTAATAATTATAGTCATTGTAGAGGCCTTTAGCTTAGGTATACTTAGTAACTAACAGGTAATCCTATAATTCTTACTCTCCTTACTAATATTATAAAAGCGAAAGTGAGTTTGTTTGTTTGTCTAAAATCTTCACGCCTAAATGGCCAAACCTTTTTTAATGATATTGGTACAGAGATAGTTGAAACCATAGAGACGGACATGGGCTATTTTTTAAAGTGAGAAATGTGGGAGACAGAGGGAAGAAAAGGGAACACTTAGCTTAATAAGGCGCAAGGGCAAAAACTACAGGTAGCAGGTACCTGCAAATCAGGAAAGGGGGGAACTGTGTTACTCCAAATTTAACGCGAGCAAAGCCGCAGGCAAAAGTTAGTAAGTAATATTGTAAATGCGAATGTTTGTGAGGATGTATGGATGTTTGTTACTCTTTTACGTCAAATGTCGTGGTGAAATTTGGTGCAGGGGTTGATTATAGGCTGGGATAACACATAGAATACTTTTTTTAATATAAGTATTAGTAGGATAGCATAGTTCTCCTGACCGGTTTTAGCTTCGGCGACCAATCTCAGCGGAGATTAGCCATCTATCTGCGCGGGAGATATAATATGCACAAATATGTGCACAGACACAGGTGCACTTTTGCCTACCAAAATACAAAGTTACTTTGTCTCATGCGATGATCAAAATCGCATTTTGCTCACTGTTTTCATGCAGCAAAACCTAAATGTTTGAGATACTGCTTTTGAGTTTAGCACGGCAGTATAGGATACATTAAAATAGCACATAAACAAGCCTCCACAATAAATCTCCTTTTCAAACACGTTCGCTTCTCTCCACAGTTTTTCCATCTCCGTACTAATCCAGATATACGTCCTAGCTTTTCACCGGTGTTTCGTTTTTCTTGCAAAAAGCAACCGACTCACTTTACTGGTTGTGTTGTGTTACTGAGAACTACTAGATCTTGTTTTATAGGTACTTCTTAGTATTTATCTATGGTTTAGTTGTATGGGATTGAAGAAATATTTTAAGGCAAACAAGTGCGTGTTGGACTCGTACACTGTGGGTTCCGTACGTAATTGCGACAGAAACAGTCATATATTTTGACTACATAGAAATTAAACATATGTTTTATCACCACTCTAAGGGACCCATACTTCAAAATGTGGTTTAAATTTTGAATAGATTCATTTACGCGTTCACCAGATAAAGGATCTTGACAGAGTGACAGACGGACAACAAATTAATCCAATAAGGATTCAGTTTTTTTTTTTGTACGGGACTATAAAAACCAAATAATTGTTATTCAGTTTATTGTTTTCAAAGATCAGGGACAGTCCAAAAATAATGCCTACCTATATAAGGTAAAACAATAAAAGGAAGACTTCTACGGAATGACTCGGACTATGAAACCAAACCAGTTTTGTTCTACAACTTCGGGAATCTCATTGATTCCTTTCTTTGGCTGACAAGAACTCATACAACAAAGTTTGTTCAGCTTCATAGTACAAGACACCACTCAAAAGGCCTTGCATGTGTAGATTTTGTGTTTAAGTAATTTTCTAAAGAGTTTCGGAAGTGCTAAAGTTTCGCATTGGCACGGAAACACTAGAAAGAAAGAAAGAAAAACTCTTAATAAGACACACATGCTAATATTGCAAACTTATTAGGCAAAAATGAAAATTGATCCTATATCTGCTTGTTCATTACACGAAGACCACACAAATATAGAAGTAACACAAAACGTAATTACAAAATAACAAAACGTAGCCCATGTCTAGACTTAAGTTAAAACATTCCAAAGGGTCCATATTAATAAACAAAACCGAAGTTTATAAAACCATTTTTTAAATCTTTTTCATTAACAATATTTTCTAAAAACTGAATTTACGATCTATAAGCAGACACATGGTCAACTAAATCAAATAACATCTGGATCTCTTCAAAGTTTGAGTGAATTAGTTTCTTCAGGCCAGTTAGGCCATATCTCACATCAGGCAAGTTACGGACAAAACCCATTAAAAACAAACACTTTATGAGCATTAAATAAAGTAAACTAGATACTAAATCCTTTCAAAAATGTCCTAAACTTTCCTAATTTCGTGAAGACATACTCTTATTGCACCAAAAATCAAAACAAACCATGAAATTTTATTTCCAATCACGCGTTCACCCACCCGTTCAAAATTAAAAAGCGTTCTGTGCCATTAATTTGAAAACACATCGTTAATTCGAACCCTCATTTCGTTCCAAACATGGCATAAAAGTTGGGGCCAAAAAAGTGCGTGTTTCTGTTGGTCATTCTTTATTGCTGTGTGTCACACATAAAATGAAGATTGGTATGCTGTGTTCTTAACGATGTGTTTTCTTTTGTTTCTAGTTTATGGATACTGTTTATAGCTTCTGTCAATGATTTCAATGAATGAGGATAAAAAATATGTGATATGATACGTAAGTTTTCCTTCAAATGTCGTCATAGTTAATAGGGTGTCAATGGCAAATGAATGAAATGTGCCAGAATATTTTAAAAAACACTGATTGAGTATCGTACACCTAGGTCTCTTCGAATCTTTGTATTTGAATGCTCGGTGATCACACGCACTGATCGACTGCTAAGCTGCTTGTCGCGGGTTCGATCCCCGTACGGAACAACTATTTGTATGACCTACTGCTAGTTGTTTCGGGTCTGGCTGTTTGTGTATGTGAGTTTAAATGTTTGTAAACGCACCCACGATACAGGAGAAATTCCTAGTGTGGGGCATTTAAAAAATAATAAAAGTCTTGCGTTCCGAGATATCTTTACAAACTTGCGACATAAACGGCCCTATCTTTTGACTGCGTAAGAGGATCGATTTCTTCACAGCCCAAAGAACCGCAGCTCCCGAGATAAACGGTTTTGACAAACCGACAGACGGACAACAAAGTGGTCTAATAAGGGTTCTATTTTTTTCTTTTAAGGCATGGAAACCTAAAATAATGTCATTAATGTCATTACGTTTGTGGCAATTTTAAGATTCTTTTCGACTTTTATACTGTTTTTTTTTAATTTCTCAGTACCAGTCATATATTCCAGACCAGTACCCCATCGACGGCAATAGGCGCTAGGCACCCTATTGCATGGTACATAAAACATATAACTGAATAACTCCTTACTCTTTGGGGACAAACAGGCGTTATGTAATGAATAATTCTGTCAAAGCAGCATTTTAGGCCCCCGTTCCATACTAGTCAGAATTATTATTCCTACAGCACAAACAGTAACCTAAACAGCATTCAGCTTCGTTCCAATTCAGTCTGCTTATTCTTAAAACATTATCACGTTAATCAAAAGATTATTATTCATAAGAAGACGCTAATCATCGTACACTGTACAAATATCAAGTTACTTGTTTATTTACATTCAGTTATATAACTTAGCTCTAAGCGCTGTTGCAAGCCGCTGGATAGATGTGAAGGATAAACGTAAAGTTATGATGGAAGCGCTGAACGTGGATAAAACTGCTGTTAATGTTTTCCGCTGCAAAACCGTTATTAGTATTAATAATGATAATGAAGTTTATGATACTGTTGGCGCGAAAACTATTTGTTTGCAAAAACTGAAATACTTATATAGATGCTAATACACATACACAAATGAAATAAATGATGTTTTTTTTTTTTAAATTCTTACTTAATATTATAAAAGCGAAAGTGAGTTTGTTTGTTACGTCTACACGCCTAAATGGCTAAACCGATTTTAATTAATTTTGGTACAGAAATAGTTGGGACCCTGGAGACGGACATAGGCTTTTTTGAAGTGAAAATGGTTGGGAGAAAGAGGGAAGAAAAGGGGAGAAAAAGATATATTTTTTATCATCACGCAGCTAAAGTTAGCGTTAGCCCAAAGTAACTATGGCACGTCGACGAAGTTGCGCGCGGAAGCTGGTATATTTATATATATTTAAAAAAAACGAATCAGAAATGTTAGTATAAGCATCCTAACTGGTTATTCAACAACCCAAACATGGCGCCTGGTGGATTATCCACCACCTCTCATGAAGAGTAGGGTTGTGCTGAGTCAAACTTGCAGGGATACTATAAGCTGATGATTCTAAGCGTATAAGGATGTCAAATTAAATCCTGCTGGTACTGCGGGTCGATAGAAAGAGATACCGCGGCTCCGGAACACAAATGGCTAAAAAGCGGAACATGGGTGGGTAATTAACAGTATAAGTCTGACACTTCCTTTCGCTTTGTCCCTAGTGACTCATTTGATGATTTCCGATCTGAAAAATATCATGTCAAATTATGCGGCAATGGGACACTATTCTTAAAATTATTACTGAGGACACCGCTTGTAATGATCACAAAATAATTGCCATACAAAAAAATCGAAATAAAAAAAAAGTGTAAAGTCCTTAAAAACGCAAGTTATCAAAAGTGCAGCGCAGCGAAAACTTAAGAAAGTCAACATAATCTCTTTACAACACGAATTGGCACTTCTCAAGAGATTAAAACATCAACAAATATGAACTTATGGAGGTAACAGTTATTTTTATCGTGTCTAATTTCGGCCGGCTTTCCACGAACTGCACAACAACACCGAGATTGTCAAGAGAAGCCTTTACAAGCGCTGATTCTACACGACCGGTCGTAATTCCACACCTCTAGGGATGGTACTGAGTTATGTCGATAGATTGTGCTCTAATTTCAAAACTGTACTGCAAAAAATATGGTTATTTTTTGTAACTGAACAGACTAAAGAAATATAATAAAGAAATTGTCTAAATGTTAAATAAATTTAAAAATGTGGAACAAAACATTAAAAACTCAATAATCTATTTAAACAATGTATCACCGAAAAGTCTTAAATATTATATACATATATAATCTAAAAGTATATCTCACAATTAAAGAATCAGGAATACCATTAACCTCAAAAATAGTAACAATTTAATGGGTCCGTTCCATTTTCACTGACTTGATACTATCGCTGATGTCACTATAATACTGTCACTTAACAACGAAACAAAGATTGACAACATATCCAAATTTTATAGATCATTTGATATTTATTACCACAATAAACCCTGACAAATTCCAATTATAGTACTAAATTATATCTTGTTTAACAACAAAATAGATTCAAATGGACTGTTTGTGTGTTAACGTCGGCGCTAGCAATAAAACAAATGAAGTATAGCGTTTTATCGATATTGCCCGAATATGAAAATAACATTTATATTTGTACGGTGATTATTGTGCGAATTTACCAAAAACTATAGTTCATTATAAAACAGTTCGTATTAAGAAAATGTGTTAACCATGCTTCGCTTTCATTGCTCTTTACATAAAATTCTTCATACTACCAAGACACATGCTTCATACAATTATTATCATCGATAAACCAATTCTATAGCGCATTAAAGCCCTTACTACAAAAAACTGGTTTATAACGAGAGCTCTCGTTATCGACATCGATACTCAGCCGCACATCACTAGTGGCCAGACAGGTATTATTAGGTCTTCCTGCTCTCCATTCGCAGGCTAACACGACAATTGTAAGCGTACTCGCTTCCAGACACTAGATGGAATGATTTGTTAGTTTTACCGTTATGTGGTTTGATGTTGACTTATGTACAGTCAAGTTTAACGAAAATAAAACATTTATTTGTTGTAAAAATGAGGTAAAGGTAAAAAAGAATAAGTCTTGAATATCTTCCGCTGTTTCTTTGCCTTAATCAAGTATGCACTTTTTGAAGTTGTACTACATTCATCAGGCTTTTTTTGGGGATGGAAAATCAGAAATCACTTCCCCCGCTTTTTGCGGGTGTCAGACTTTTACCGACTAAAACTTACCCATTTTCCTTCTTTTGCCCTATATGTTCCGTGGCCGCGGTATCTCTTTCGAACGACCCACAACCCCGGCAGGATGCATTTATCTTGAACAATTTTCAGTTGCCATCACAACCTGAAAACTTTTGATGACTTGTTCTTTCTTTATTTGTGATACATGAAACAAAATGTCTGTCAATACTTTTCAAATTATATCAGTCATAGATTGGACATCTAATTTTGCATAAGTTACTCCTTATAACATCACCAATCGACCAATGAAAATCCTACGCCCGCGTTTTCAGAAACTGCTCGGAACAAACAGTTCGACAAAAATTATG